>CM055128.1:99543451-100743451 GCA_029206835.1 Rana muscosa
GAACATACATTTCTCAGGCAAACCCCTCCCTCCCCCTCCCTCCCACAGAGCTGATTGTTGTTTGATTGGCCACTGGAAAGCCTCCTGTCCTGGAGGCAACATGAAGTTGCCTTGTAAGTTGCCTCGTAAGTTGCCTCATGTCGCGCTGTGATTCATACATAAGTCGTGTCCAAGTTGCCTCCCAAAGTCGTGCTGGAAGTGTTGCCCCTGTGTGAATGGAGTCTAAGAAGGCTTATAATAAAACAAAAGTTCAAAAAAAAGTAATCACTGGTTGCTCAAAGTCTAAACCACCTACCCAAACTAATTAGAATATTAACAATATTCTCTAGTCGACACAAACAAATGCAGGGGGGGAAGTTATAAGAAGTACTGGCATTTATTAAAAGCGGACGCCACTATCTCTGAATAAATCAAACCATACTCAGAGATAACTTGGTGAAAAGTCACTACACTCCTTCTCAAAAAATGGATACAAATCAATGTAGGTATTTTTCCGTGTGGAGTAAAGGTCAGTCACTCTTCCTAATAGCTCCCAATATAATATTAGTTGTCAAACCATTGGTGTCATTTATTTAATGAAATGCGTTTGCAGCACATTTTATATAGGAAAGACCAATCAACCTTTTTTTAAATGCATCAGGAACCATGTGTCCCTTGTGTCAAAGGAAATAACGAAGGCACTGATTAGTAGGCACATAGGCTTGTACCATAGTTTTGATACTTCAGCAATTAAATTGTATGCTTTGGATCATATACTACCATATAAACGTGGCAGTGATGTGGAATGGATGCTCCGTCAACATGAGACTAGATGAATTTATATGCTGAATGCTATCTACCATCCAGGACTTCATGATTCTTTAGGCTTTAAGCCATTTTTGTAAATAATGTTGAATTTCTGCTCATTCTTGATATAATTGTGTTTTGTTTTTTTTAATGTATTTTGTTTTTGTGTCTTTTGTCTTTGTAGATGGATGCTACTATGTTGTTTTCAACTTTACTATGGTAATAGCTGGTGCCAAGTGTGATGGTACTGATTTCTCACTCTTTGAATTTACTTATATTTTATGTATATTTTTTCTGTTTTCCTGGATCCTACCAATTTCTGTCTGTGTCTTTGCGAGTTTGATCAGGGGACATTTCTGTACGGATGCCTAGGGTTTAGGATTCTCCCTCCAGGTGTATGGTGGGCCCAGTACCCCCATTTGTTCCTGGAGGTTCCCTGGGCCAGAACAGTCAGCCAAGCAGCGTGTTGGAGAATTTATTCCCGCTCATTTGGGCCACTTCCCCCGTTGGGATGCCTGGCCTGCTAACTTGTGCATAACTGTAATTGTCTCTGGTTGTTTCCTGGGGGTACAATGGGGCATCCCTCCCAATAGGGGGCACTTTCCCTGCCTTCTTGGCTGTTTACATTGACAGTCTATTTCTCTGGGGCAGTCTACTGGGCAGGCGTTGAGCCAGTGATGCACCCCTGGGGGTGGAGTGACCTGGTGAAGTGTTTTGACCATGCACGCTGGAGACCAATCAGCATCTGCATCCTGCCGATAACATCAGATGCTGGCGGGGTGAGGTAACCATAAATACCTACAGGCTCCAGCAGCCATCTTGCCGGACTCCAGGAGAGAAGCTCAGGCTGTGGTTGCTCCATATTTAAGTAAGTGCTTGCAGAGCTTGTTTCAGGGCTTTTACATTAGATATATTTTTTGCCAGGCCTTATAGTGGACTTTATTTCTGCCAGGGCTTCCCATATATGGATTTCTTTCTAAATACATTCCAGGTGGACTTTAGATCCTCCCTTCATTGGCCATTTCTTTTTGGCTTGTTTTTCTTTACACCCCTTACATTTTTGTAAATATTTTATTATATCTTTTCATGTGACAACACTGAAGAAATTACACTTTGCTACAATGTAAAGCAGTGAGTGTACAGCTTGTATAACAGTGTAAATTTGCTCTCCCCTCAAAATAACTCAACACACAGCCATTAATGTCTAAACTGCTGGCAACAAAAGTGAGTACACCCCTAAGTGAAAATGTCCAAATTGGGCTCAATAGGGCTTAGGCCTGGAGACATGCTTGTCCAGTCCATCACCTTTACCCTCAACTTCTTTAGCAAGGCAGTGGTCGTCTTGGAAGTATGATTGGGGTCGTTATCATTTTGGAATACTGCCCTGTGGCCCAGTCCCTGAAGGGAGGGGATCATGCTCTGCTTCAGTATGTCACAGTACATGTTGGCATTCATGGTTCCCTTAATAAACTGTAGCTCCCTAGTGCCGGTAGCACTCATACAGCCCCAGACCATGACACACCCAACACCATGCTTGACTGTAGGCAAGACACACTTGTCTTTGTACTCCTCACCTGGCTGAACAAAATAAGTTTATCTTGGATCAGACCACAGGACATGGTTCCAGTAATGGATGTCCTTAGTCTGTTTGTCTTCAGCAAACTGTTTGCAGGCTTTCTTGTGCATCATCTTTAGACAAGGCTTCCTTCTGGGATGACAGCCATGCAAACCAATTTGATGCATTGTGCGGCGTATTTTCTGAGCACTGACAGGCTGACCCCCCACCCCTTCAACCTCTGCAGCAATGCTGGCAGCACTAATACGTCTATTTCCCAAAGACAACCTCTGGATATGATGCTGAGCATGGTGCACTCAACTTTTTTGGTCGACAATGGCGAGGCCTGTTCTGAGTGGAACCTGTCTTGTTAAACCGCTGTATGATCTTGGTCACCATGCTGCAGCTCAGTTTCAGGGTCTTGGCAATCTTCTTATAGCCTATGCCATCTTTATGTAGAGCAACAATTCTTTTCTTCAGATCCTCAGAGAGTTCTTTGCCATGAGGTGCCATGTTGAACTTTCAGTGACCAGTATGAGAGATTGGGAGCGATAACACAAAATTTAACACACCTGCTCCCCATTCATACCTGAGACCTTGTAACACTAACGAGTCACATGACACATTGGAGGGAAAATGGCTAATTGGGCCCAATTTGGACATTTTCACTTAGGGGTGTACTCACTTTTGTTGCCAGAGGTTTAAACATTAATGGCTGTGTGTTGAGTTATTTTGAGGGGACAGAAAATGTACACTGTTATACAAGCTGTACACTCACTACTTTACATTGTAGCAAAGTGTAATTTCTTCAGTGTTGTCACATGAAAAGATAATAAAATATTTACAAAAATGTGAGGGGGTGTACTCACTTTTGTGAGATACTGTATGTAGCGATACCCTCGAAGGGGCTGCGAGAAAACCCCACATTTCACCGTCCCAGAACTTAAGAGTCTATGTAATAATTAGAATAGAGGTGATTGTCAGTCACTTAAGTCATTTTCTCAAATTCTTTATTAAACAACTTCAGGTAGGAGGATAGAAGGTTAGTGGAAGTTCAGATACCTTGGTTTTGCTGATCACTAATGCGGTTCTTGAATCCAGATGACAACAGCTTTCTGTCTCTGGTTCTTGCGACAACCGGATAGGCCTCTCACACCGACCTAGCAGCCGGTATGAAGCACGGACAAAGTCTCTGCCACAGACTTGAACGATAAGTGGAGACTCCTGGATAATCCCCTGCCACAGGATTGTTTAGCCAGTAGTCTGTTAGTTAGGTCAGCTGCACAGTACCTGAACCTTTAAGCCATCCGGCAGTACTGTGAGGTAGATTACTTGGGTGCATCCTCCAAACGAGTCTCCAGGCCCTTCCTGAGATACCAGCCATCAGTTCGGTCCTCTCTAGTAAGGTCCTTCCCTGGAATATTCTCCGCTTGAGTGGCTTCCTCCTGCAGGACAGACAGCACAGGATCACCTTTCGTTAAGTAGGCCCCAGACAGGCTTCTGGGCCTACTTGCAGCAAGCACAGCAGCATAGCTTCTGGCCAGGAGGTCCATGCAGCAAGAAGGACCCCGAAGCACATGGCACTGCCCCTTAAATATCCTTCCCCAGCGTGCCCAGCTACAAAGAAGCTCCTGATTGGGCTGTTTCTGGGGAAAGAATTATACAATGCACTTCAGCTGGCTGTATTTCTCACACTGGCCGTTGACAACAGTGACACCTACTGGCAACAGTGGGAAATGCGCACAAACAGCCAAAGCTGGAACAGAAACCAACAATTTACATAATCACTCTGAGCTATTTACAGCTCAGATACCCCTAAATTTACAGAATAGCGCCTGTTCAAAAGTAGCAGGGTGCTACATGTATATGTAATTTCATTCCTTGTATTAACTTGTAGTTGAATCCCCCCCAAAGCTGTAAGGACTTAATGTAACTTACCTACTTATGGGCACCCTCTGTGACCCAATGCAAACTTAGTGTGCCACTCAGGCTGTGTTAAAGCAGGGTGTGTAAAGATCTTTGAGCATCCGCCATTGAGAGTGCTTGTGCGGGATGGAGCTCCTGTAGCCGTCCCTAGAATCAGTGTGAAATTGGCAACCTCAGCCTGGGCTCCAGCCAGGCCACAACCCCAATGCGTTTTGCTGCGCCCTTCCGAGCTTAGTCATGGGGATAAAACACAAAAGAGAGTGCAAAGCCACCCTACTGTAACTTGGCTTTAATATGTTAAAGTTAAAAACACTACAGTGGTCAAACTCACATTGTGTGAATATAGATGGAGCATAAGGATTCCACTGTGGCCGCACTCCTATAACCACCTCAAGATCCCGACAGGGGAAGGGGGAGCCGTGGACGCTCAACCTAGCTGCCTAGATCCTGACAGCACATCCGAGGCTATCCAGTGCCACACCACGCCCCTTTTACCCCATACAGACCAGGGGAAAACATTTAGACGTCTTTCAAAAATTGGCGGAACGTGATTTTATGGTCCTTGCCAAGGTTATTGACAACACATCCAAAGCTCCGTGGTGCGGAGTGAAATGCATTTGGGGTGTGGCCTGGCTGGAGTCCAGGCTGAGGTTGCCACTTTTGCACTGATTCTAGGGACTACATATAGGTGCGGCTACAGGGACCCTATCCTTCTGTACAAGCTATGGACACCCTCTATTGGACTTTGATTAATGTTTATTTAGTAAGAATGCAAGTTTAAGTCTCCTGTTTTAACCAATGGGGTTTTTGGGATTCATAATGACTAACATGCTTTGCGTGTGCATTTAGCACAGATTTTTGGTGGGCAGTTCCTGGTGGCTCTCCTGCGGTGCACCAATACATCACTTGGTATTCAGTGCCACGAAAATTCTGGTGCAATCTTGGAACTCCAATTAATTGAGATTTCCTTAGAACTTTGTTCTCAGTTTTATCTGAGATAATATATGATTCCCTGTGAATACTCAATGAGAATTTGGATAAAGGGTGAGGCAGTCCAAAAATCACACTGGTATGATTAGTCATAACATGCAGTGGTGGATATAAAATGTTTTATTGTAATTGTGTTTTACTTATATACAGTATGATCTTCATGTAGTCAATAAAATCTCCCTGAAGAAATTGCTGAGACAAAACATGCTGGAGCATCTACTTGAAGCCAAATCTGATCACAAGGACCATTATTATGTCATGATGTTTTTAATGTTGTGACTTGTTTTTATGGAACTAATAAAACTGCTATTCTTTTTATTCTTTTATTCAATGCTGTGACTTTATACATAAAAAGTCCAATTTTTGTTACTTTTCTTGGTTTACTTTAACAAACTATGCTAGAGTTATTTGAATTGCTGTGCTGGGGTAAATTTTCATTTTCATTTTGCCTGTGTGGATAGATCTGTACATCCAAAAATCCTTTTTTTAGAACCAATGCCTGTCCACCGCAATTGATTGATAGCTAGCTCAATTGTCAACACCTTAGCTACTTTATTTTACTAACTGGGATTTTTACAGCACCTCACTGCATTTGTTGAAAATATTGAGGTAATTGAGAAAGGAAAAAAAAAAACCCTTGCCTTGGTTGTCAGTGGGGAGAAGGAAGACACTTATACACAAAGTAGTAATAGCTATGATTAGCCTAATGCAAAAGAAGAATTCTGACCACCAACACACCAGCTAACCACCAATATGAGGAGCATTCTACTTTCCACTGGGCATGCTTTCTCTCCCTTGCTTTCCACTGCCTGCCAAAAAAAGTTTAATAATTTATATTTTTTTCTGAAACACACACACACATTGTTATACACTGCCACATCTTCATTAAACAAAAAAGCACATAAAAAACAATATAAAGCACAGACAATTAGTGGTGCCTGCATGTACCTGCAGTAGCCTCCAAAGGCCTGCAGTAACAGCTAAACACCAGGCAAACGCCAATACCTCCAGGTAGTGTTGGCATATGCTGGTACCTCCCATCTCCTCATATTAGCCCATTACTACGATAAGCTGACTTAATTGGCAATAGGAATGTACAGGAGGTAGAAAGGTTTGGTAAGCTTCTGAACTATCACAAAATGCTGGATCTAGGCTTATCAGAGCGACCTGGTATTTGGCCATAATTACATATTTTTCGATGCTGTTACTAAAATGTGCATAGAGGCTTTATAGATACCACGAGTGCAACTGAAAACATGACTTATTAGGAGAAGGGCTTAGGTAGAAACTGACACATGATGTAACACCCACATGCCAGGCCTTCATATACTGACTGACAAAGGCTCCTATACAAAGACTCTCTTGGGATTTCAAGTTCTGAGTCCGCCCAGGTTGCATGGTGACATCATCTATGCCTATAGAGGGTCAGCTTAAACCAGGGGTGTCAAACTCAATTTCATGGTGGGCCGCATCAGCATTATGATTGCCCTCAAAAGGGCCAGTTGTATTTGTAAGATTAGATGTCCAGCACATCCCCTCCCCTTACATTAGATGTCAAGAGCCACCCCACCATCAGTTGAATCCCCCCACTCTCTCTTACATCACAGTGTACCCCTGTTTCCTTATACTGCTGCTGGGAAGAAGCTTGATGCATTGCTTGAAAGCAGAAAGTAAGGATCTGGAGGAGGACCAGAGGAGGACTGGAGCTCTCCTGCAGCTGCAGGAGAGGTGCGAGGGCCACATGAAATGGCCTGGAGGGCCGGATTTGGCCCGCGGGCCTTGTGTTTGACACCTGTGGCTTAAACCATCCACTTTAATACATGAAACCAATTGGTAGATTAAATCTTAAATATCTAGTGCTACCCCTGAAGCAGCTCCTTAGGAATTTAGGTGTTCTGCACCTCAACTCCAAGAAAAACCTTAGCCTCCCTAGCACACCTGGTTGAATGAAAGTTACTATGTGCACACAAGCGTGGATACCTTTAACTCAACTTTGAATTAGTATCAGGAAATAAACACAACACTGTTTAATGGTAAAGGAACTCAATGTATTGGTATGGATTAGAGTAACTGGTTGTTTGAGCATAAATGAGCACACACAGGAAAGATTCAGACACATTCTAGTTGATTCCACTAGAATCAGCAAGATCAGCAATAAGCAGTAAATATTAACATTAACTTCTATGTGAATAATAATAATACCATAACTAATCTAGATTGCACTCTAAGGGAATGGTTAGGATATGGTACAATGTCCCTGAGAGGTACCTCTTAACATAAGCAATAGGTAATATGTGGTCTCAATTCACCCTATGTTTTATGATTAAGCTTGGTCTAGAAAAGATAATCTCCTTGAAAGTAAGATTAGATAAGTCCTTCCTGAACCCAGAAGAATATCTGGGATCCCTACTCTCCTTTATGTGTCTGATGTCTTGCTACCTATATAGTATAAAATACTTGAATAACAGAAGATGGTAGCTTTGAAAATAGTCACGTACAATGTGCGAGGACTAAATAGTCCGAATAAGAGATATCAGATACTACAGGAGATGAAGGGACTCTCGGTTAATATAGTGTTTCTGCAGGAAACCCATCTAAAGATGACATCTAAGACTAGAGTAATTTCAAAAGATTTCCCCACTTGGATACACTGCTACTCTCCCAATAAAAGATCGAAAGGAACAGCAATTGGATTCGATAGGAACACACAATTCACATTGGAAGCTATGGAAGCAGACCCCGAGGGAAGATACCTTTTTATTAAAGGCCTTTTATTCAACATGAAATTCACATTAGCAAATGTTTATTGCCCAAATAAACGTCCAGCAGTGTATCTGAGGAAAATCTTGAACAGGTTGGAGGTTTTCAGAGAGGGGATGGTGGTTGTGGCAGGGGACTTGAATTTTGACTTCGACCCAGTACTGGATACCCAACCAATATCACTGAGGTCAGAGGGAAAATATCTTAGAGCAATAAAATATAAATTATATCAAATGCAATTAGTAGAGGCTTGGAGAATTTTTCACCCAAAAGAAAAGGATTTTACATACTTTTCACCGGCACATAGGTCATATTCTATCCTGCTGGACCATCGGCTACTCGAAGGGTTGAGAGGGGTAGAAATAAAAACAATAACTCTTTCTGACCACGCTCCGGTTGAGATGACCCTGGCGTTAGGGGAAATCCCAGCGGGTGCGAGAATATGGAGAATGGATGAATCCCTCCTTAACGATCCTAAGATAGCTGATGGTCTAGACAGGGATATGGGTCTCTTCTTTAAAGAAAACGACATAGAAAATGTCTCTTCATCGACACTATGGGAAACACATAACGTGTTTATGAGAGGCAGGATGATAGCAGAAAAGGCCATAAGGAAAAAAATTAGACAGGCTCAGAAATTAACCCTATTGGAAGAAATCCAGGACTTAGAACAGAAGCATAAAGGATGTCAGGACAAACAAACTGGGATACAATTAACTGGAAAAAGAGAAAAATTAAGGGATATAATGGAACAAGAAATGAAATGGGTATTTAATAATTCCACTAGGAACTTTTACGTGATAGGTAATAAACCGGGGAAATTATTGGCCAGGACAATTAAACCTAGAAATACGCAGAACTTTATATCTAAAATGAAAGATAAGAAAGGGGATTTGAAGCACTCCACAAAAGAAATAAGTAAAATCTTTCAAGAGTATTACCAAGATTTATATACCGGTAATGTAAATAAAGACCAAGGCCCATTAGTAATACAAAGTAAGGGAAGGAAAATTAAACAGTACTTAGATAGGGTTAAATTCCCGGACCTAGAAGAGGAGGAAATTAATAAATTAGAAAAGGAAATATCAAAGGAAGAAATATCCCAAACAATTAAAAGTATTAAAATGGGAAAGAGCCACGGCCCAGATGGGTATACCTCAATATACTATAAGAGATATGTGGAAACCATGATGCCATACTATCAGAGGTATATGAACTCGATAGGAAGAGGCATGGCAATGCGAGAAGAAGCCTTAGGAGCCCACATTACTCTCAAACCAAAAGAAGAAAAAGACCCCTCATTATGTGCCAGTTACAGGCCCATATCCCTGATCAACGTTGATATTAAGATCTATGCAAAGATACTGGCTGAAAGATTAAAACCCTTAATGACTAGATGGATAGAAAATGATCAAGCAGGGTTTGTCCCAGGAAGAGAAACAAGAGATAATATATTAAGAGCACTATTCCTGATACAAAAAGCAAAAAAAAGTAAAATTACTGCGTTGTTTCTGTCACTAGATGCCGAAAAGGCTTTCGACAGACTAGATTGGGGATTTATGTTAGCAACATTGAGACATATGGGACTAGGGCCTAATATGCTCAGATGGATAGGAGCTCTTTATTCTAAACCCTCGGCTCAGGTGCGGATAAACTGAACCATTTCAGATAGGTTTATACTGTCCAATGGGGCCCGACAGGGATGCCCGCTTTCACCCCTACTTTTTGTCCTTTCATTAGAGCCATTAATGGCAACTATCCGAATGAATCAAGACATAGAAGGGATTAAGGTAGATGGGAGGGAACATAGGATCTCTGCGTTCGCGGACGATATGATGCTCTATGTCACAAATCCAAAACAGACATTACCGAAGATCTTGGGAGAATATGAAAAGTATGGAGAGATCTCAAATCTGAAAATTAATAAAGAGAAAACTGTGATATTGAGCATATCCTTAAGTCCGAGGGAACGTGCAGATCTTGTGGACCTATACCCATTTTCGTGGAAACAGAATGGGATGAAATATTTAGGGATATCGCTGTCCAATAGAGAAAGGGATCTATATGAAGACAATTACATCCCCCTATTAAATAAAATAAAAGCAGAACTAAAGAGATACCCGATAGAAAAAGTATCATGGCTGGGCAGAATAAATATAATTAAGATGATGACCTTGCCAAAGGCACTGTATATTTTCCAATCCCTACCGATTAAAATCCCAGACATATTTTTTTAAATATTGGGGAAGATCCTGAGGAGATTTATATGGAAGGATAAAAATCCCCGGATATCAGCTGAGACCTTAACCAGACCCAGGCAGGAGGGAGGACTATATCTTCCAGATTTTAAAAGATATTACGAGGCAGCGGTACTGAAGAGGATGGTGGATTGGAGGCGGGGGGATAGACGGGGGGAGAGGAAGTGGGTAGAAGTGGAGGAGAGTTTGAGTAAAAGAGAACTGGGAAGAATAATATGGATCCCAGAACAATATAGAGGACTTGCTCAAGAGACCCTATTAATAACAAAAGAAACCTTCAGAATATGGGACAAAATTTGCAAAACAAAGGAGTGGCAGTAGAATAGTCTGCTGTTGCCCCTCACGGGTTCCGACTTCTTCCTGCCGGGTAAGGGGGAGGTGCGTTCCTGCGATGGGCAACTTCAGACACACTAAGATTAAAAGATTTATTGAAAGGGAATACTCTATGCCCACTTACTGAACTGCGAGAAAAATATGGAGCTTCCCAAGGGGATCTATGGAGATACAGACAGGTCCAGCATTTCGTTGGGACATTACCAAAGCCCTTGCGAGCAATGAATGAGTTGAATACATGGGAAAAACTCATAGAGCGCGTAGGAACGGGAGGCCAGGGGATATCGAGCATACTGTATATAAGATATTGAGTCCCTCAAGGGGAGAGGAGACATTTAAAGTACTAGAAAGTTGGGAATTAGAGTTAAATCAAACTATAACAGAGGAAAAGAAGAGACAAGTCTTAGATTATGTTCATTTGACATCAGTAGAAGCAAAAGTGAAAGAGATGAACTATAAACTTCTAACTAAATGGTACTTTGTCCCAATAAAACTCCATAAATTCAATGGAGAGACATCACCCATGTGTTGGAGAGAATGTGGGATGGAGGGAACCCACGCCCACATATGGTGGCATTGTCCCCTAATACAGAAATACTGGAAAGAGATCTTAAATATGATAAAGAAGATTAGTGGGGTGGAGGTGAAGCAAGATCCTTGGTACTGTCTGTTCCATAATACGGGAATAACAAGGAAAAAATATAGAGGGTCCTTGGTTCCGTACCTTTTGAATGGAGCGAAAGCTTTAATCCCTAGGAATTGGAGGGAAAAAAAAGCTCCATCAATTGGAGAGTGGTTAAAAGAGATAGATAGAATCAGATTGATGGAGGAGCTGATGTCAATTCACAATGAGAGTAGACCAAAATTTAATATGATTTGGAGAAGATGGAGAGAGTTTAGAGAGTTAGAGGTGAATGAGGAGAGAATGGGGGATCAGGGATAGAGGGACCTATGGACTTGTGGTCCATTGTGTGATCCCCTCTCCCTGCTCTCCCTCCTCTTTCTCTCTTTTTCTCTCCTACCCCCCCTCTTTATCTATCTAATTATTCATTTTTATTTTTGTATTTTTTTTTAGACTGAAATAAATTTTAAATTTCGCTTAATGCATCTGAGCACTAGAAATTAGAAATATACACATTTTCATAATTATCATTTTTTGGGGGGGGGGGGGTTTCCCCTTCCCCCCTTTTTTCTTTTTTTTCCTTTGACCTGTAGGCTCAACTTTGGAGCCCTTACAATTAATTATTATTAATAGCACTATTAATATTATTATTATTGGGGTAAAAACCCTACTTTTTTTTTTCTTCTTCACCGTTCCTCACCTTAGGCCAAGACTAGGAGCCCTTAAAATATTTAGATCATCTGTCACTGGAGACTGTGTATATGTAAATGTGCGTATGTGTAAATGGGTGTGTGTGCATGTAGATATATATATATATATATATATAGGTACACAGAGGAGGGAGCAGAGAGGGAGGGGTCCCTCCTTCCTCCTCAATCAAGTTTCACAAATTTAGTATTATTAGGTCCTCCCCTCCCCCTCCCCCCTTTTTTTCTCCTCCTCTCCCCGTTTTTTAAGGCTGAGATTTTGATTTTTTGATAAACCTTATTACCCACATAAATAATTGAGCACTAGAGACTAGACACACACACACTTTTTTCTCTCTATTTTTAGGCTCAAATTCTGAGCCCTTATTAGCTGATATAAAAAATTTGCGTCATTCGATTTTTTTCCTTTTCTTACACCCTTTTTATTAAAATGTATTTATTTATCTATTTAGTTATTTATTTTTTCCTCTATCACTCTTTCCACTTTTTTATCTTTTTCGTTTTACCCAATGGGTATGTGGGGGAGGGGGTTCTCTTTCTCTCTTTTCTTTCTCTCTCTCCCCTTTTTTTTTCCTCTCTTTTTCTCTCCCTTTCCTGTTTTTTCTTCTCTTTCTTTCCCCTTCTCTCTCTCTTTCTCTCTCTCTCTCTCTCTCTCTCTGTCTCTCTCTCTCTCTGTCTCTCTCTCTCTCTCTTTTTCTCTCTCTCTTTCCCTCTCTCTCTTTCTCTCTCTCTCTGTCTCTCTCTCTCTTTCTCTCTCTATCTCTCTCATATTTGTCTGTCTCTGAAAATAGCTAGGATTTGAAGATAGAAGCAAGAAGTTAGGCATATCTTTTACAGGAAGACCAGACTTTTTCAAATAAATATTAATGATAAAAGCTGATAGGTAGGGGAAGAATTGAGACCGATTAAATGTTTTTTAATGCTATTAAGTAAAATGTACTTGTTTCTATGTATTAAAAGTATGTAATGTATGTTGGAAAACTAATAAAGAAATTTGAAATAGTCCACTCCTTCCTCTGCACCCAGGTGACTGTGGCTGTTGGCACTCCCAAATTCAGCACTCTGGATCCCGCTCAGGCCGCCGACATGTAACAGTGATGGTGCACACTGGGAAGTGATGTGCACTTTCCAGTCTCCATCATGGCAAAGGGAATCTGTGTCTTGTACAGCCTAAAAAATGCAGCTCTTTCCCCTCCTCTTGGCAAGCTCTCTCTGGGAAATGCAGTTAAAAAGCTCTTGATTATAGTAGAGTAAGGTGACCAGATTTTCAAAATGAAATCCGGGGACATTTTTTTTTTTTTACTAGTAATATCGGCAATCAGCGACTCTCTGCCCGTCGCCGCCCGCCTCACAGCCTGTCAAGTTTTACTCTCCGGGCCCCGGGTACTACTGGGTGGGGTGCGGAGGAAGATCACTCCGCCAGGGAAGGGAAGGAGATAACCAGTTAGGCGGCTGGCCGGGACTTGAGCCAAGGCAGAAGTACATGCGAGCTCCAACCAGCGCATGATCATCAGGAAGGGGCACAGATAATTGGAGAATGGAAAAAAATACACCCCCCTAAGCTAGTAGGAGCGGCAGAGCGGGGGGGGGGGGTAATTCAGAATTTTTTTTTTTATTCTGCACTGACCGTCTTTGAAATTGCCCCAGCCCCTGTTCAAATCCAATCCGGGGACAAAACCGGGGACAGACTTGGTCCGGGGACAGTGTCCTCAATCTGGGGACTGTCCCCTGAAACCGGGGACGTCTGGTCACCCTACAGTAGAGTCTCTCTCCTCTGGATTACAGTGTCCACAGTGCAGTGCTGCCTATTGAACCCTTAGTGCTCAGCAGCTCCATCCTCTTGCTGATATAGCTGTTAACGAGTTCAGCACCGCAGGACAGCAACTCCAGAGAGCAGCTGCAGCCAGTGTTTCTCTCTCTCCTCCCAAGCACCTAGCTACAAATACATAAAAAGCATAAACTAAATTATTTTTCATATAGTTTTGCACATGCAAAAAACTTTGTTTATGTATTCATCGTCAAGTTATAGTAAACCAGGTTCAACTAAAATTTGAATTAGAAAGCAGAAAAATGCCAAATAGAGACAAGAAAATGTATTTCACCCTTTAGTGGATCGGGCCAAATAAGTAAATGTCACACAGTGTAAGCGCAACTTGTTCTTCAAACCCAAAGTTTCAGTCAATTATACACAAAAATAAATTTTAGTTCACACTAACACAATATATCACCCAGGTTGTTAGTAAGATATAGGATCTTCTTTAACCACTTCCAGAAGCTGAAGGCATCAACCCAATATTGTTTTTTAGAGCTCAAAAGCCACTAGATTCCTATTACAAGCAGGGACCCCTCCCCTTCCCACCGGCTTCCACAGCTCTCTTGGGCTCTCCCGTTCCACCAGGAGACCTGAGAGACCAGCTGGTGCATCCGCCGGCTGGCTGGACAGCCGAACAAAGCCGGGATAGGCTTTGATTGGAAGTTCGTAATAGTAACCCGGAAGCGATGACATCACTTCCAGTTTACTCGGAAAACATTGGTGCCATTGGTGCATTCAGAAACACTGGAGAGTGTGCAGAGGAGGACCTGTAACATGCCTATTGCTGTCACAAGGATGTTTACATTCATTGTGACAGCAATAACAGTGATAAAAAAAATTAAAGAGGAAGTAAACCCTCTTTTAAAAAAAAAAAAAGACACCCTGCAAGGCAAAGGCATAATGAGCTAGTATGCATAGCATACTAGCTCATTATGAAGTACTTACCTGAGATCGAAGCCCCCGCAGCGGTGCTCGGACACCTACTCCCTCTGCGCCATCTCTCCAGGACTCACTTACGCATATCGCGGACTCACTTACGCATGCGCCGTAGACATCGGTGCCTTTCTTTTGCAAATATCTCCCAAACCGTGTAGGTTTAGGAGATATTTGTTGCACCTACAGGTAAGCCTTAATCTAGGCTTACCTGTAGGTGAAAGTGTGTTGTAAGGGCTCACAATCACTTTAAAGCAACATTGTAAAAATAAAAAGAATTGAATTACTAATAATTAAAAAAAAAGTGCCACCTTTCTCCCATCCTTGCACACAAAGGCGAACGCGTGATTTGGTCCCGCATGCACGCAAACGGCGATCGTCGCACACATATGAGGTATCACCGCGAACATCAGATTATGAGCAGTAATTCTAGCACCAGATCTCCTCTGTAAATTTAAAGTCGTAACCTGTAAAGGCTTTTAAAGCGTCGCCTATGGATAGTAAAACTTACGTCATCTTTTGCCGTTGAATGGGCGTGTGCAATTTTAAAGCATGACATGTTTGGTATCTATTTACTCGGCGTAACTTAATCCTTTATATTTTACAAAAACATTGAGTTATGTATTGTGTTTTTTTGCAATGAAATTTTTTTTTTTTTATTGTGTGACATAAAAAGTTGCAAAACCCACCAATTTATTCGCTAGGGCCTCTGCTTTAAAAAATATACAATGTTTGGGTGTTCCAAGTATTTTTCTAGCAAAAAATACTGATTGTTACATTTGAACAAAAAGCGCCAAAAAAGGGACGGACTGGAAGTAGTTAACCACTTCCGGACCGCCGCACGACTATATACGTTGGCACTTTAAAGCGGGATATCTCTGTTATAGCAGCAGCCAGCTGCCATAACCCAGATATCCTCGTCTTCAGGGGGCGGGCAGGTTTCCGATAACGGTGGTCTCTGTGGCGGATTCGCCGCAAGATCACCATTATTGGCGGCAGGAGAGGGGCCGTCAGTAGCGGCGGAGGCGATCGGGTCCTATCCATGGCTAGATATGAAGATGAGTGAGGGGAAGATGGCCCCCACCCGTCTCCATACCATAGCAGGGCGGAAGCGACGTCAAAAAGTCACTTCTACCTATAGCTCTTAAAGGGCCATTTTTTTGTCTTTTTTTTATTTATTTTTATTGCATTTAAGTCTAAATATGAGATCTGAGGTCTTTTTGACCCCAGATCTCATATTTAAGAGGACCTGTCATGCTTCTTTGTATTACAAGGGATGTTTAGATTCCTCGTAATAGGAATAAAAGGGACCCAAATTGTTTATTTTTTTTTAAAAACAGTGTAAAAATAAATAAAGTAAAATAAATAAGAAAAACTTTTTTTTAAAGCGCCCTGTCCCGACGAGCTTGCGCGCAGAAGCGAACGCATACGTGAGCAGCACCCGCATATGAAAACGGTGTTCAAACCACACATGTGAGGTATTGCCATAATCGTTAGAGACCCTAGACCTCCTCTGTAACTCAAAATATGCAACCTGTAGAATTTTTTAAATGTCGCCTATGGAGATTTTAAAGGGTAAAAGTTTGTCGCCATTCCACGCAATTTTGAATCGTGACATGTTGGGTATCAATTTACTCAGCGTAACATTGTCTTTCACAATATAGAAAAAAAATTGGGCTAACTTTACTGTTGTATTTTTTAATTAAAAAAATGTGTATTTCTTCCAAAAAAAGTGCGCTTGCAAGACCGCTGCGCAAATACGGTGTGACAAAATGTATTGCAATGACCGCCATTTTATTTTCTAGGGTGTTAGAATTTTTTTTATAATGTTTGGGGGTTTAAAGTAATTTTGTAGCAAAAGTTGTTTTTAACTTGTAAACACCACATCTAAAAAAGAGGCTTGGTCCCTAAGTGGTTAAAGAGACATCAGGGGTCTACTATGCCCCTAATGTAATGTAGGCTCAAAGGAGGGGCAGCAGAGCCCAGTATATATGGTGGGGGGGGGAGGGGGTACAGCCAGGAAGAGGTAGGGCAGTGCATTTCAGTGTGTGTGAAAGTAGATTAGCGGCTGTAAAGTGGAAGTGATCCTGCAGAAAGTCGCAAGTCAGCTTAACAAATGAATACACTATAGCAGCTGGGAGTGTGTTTTAGAACCAATGTAAGCCTTACATTGGTGGCAGTAAAAGGGTTAAATGGCTGAATACCGTGCATATGCCCATCCTTCAATCACAGCAGGCAAATACATAATATTGGAACTGCTGCTTCACAGTGTTTACCTTTTGTCTCCTTTGGATATTTACTATTTGTTCTAAAGATTAACTGTGCCAATAAAAATAGTGCAGATAACAGGTAATGAATGAAAAGCTGTCTGCAGCAGGTCAGGTCATATAGTAAAAAAATAGCAGAATTTGATTATGCCACTTAGAAAATTAAGTACTGTCCGTGATACTTTTTTTATTTGCACTAACATAGAATTTTTCAGGACAAGCTTTCGGGGTATGTCCCCTTCTTCAAGGTCCAAGCAGTACTGATTCACAATTTTTTTAGCAGAATGTTGAAACAAAACAAGAAAAAAATCTCAGAGGGAAAGGAAAAAAAAACACATACAAATCAATGGTAATAAAGATAGCAGCAGAGTTAGTGAGATAAGACAGAGTTAGTGAGATAAGACAGAGGGAGAGCTATAGACTTGAGGGGGGAGATGCTAGTCACAGAGGGGGTCATAAAACCTTAGTATAATGGGTAAGGAAACCAATATCTAAATTTAGGCCATTCGTTTTTGTGTTAAAAAGAATTATCATTCTAGAAGGGATCAAAAAGATAATCAAAGATTTACAGCCCATTATAACAGAGGATGAAACTCTGAAAGAAATATTCCAACAACCCCCATTATTGGCTTTCAGACAACCACCCAACCTCAGACACAAACTAATCAGCAGGAAACTTCACTCTGATTATGAAGTCACAAATAATGGAAGCAAACCCTGCAATAAAAAACGCTGCAAACTGTGCAACCTGATCAATCCATCCAAAAGTGTCACACACACAAATGGGACCTTCACCATCATGGGATCTTACAACTGTACCTCCAGTAATGTTGTGTACCTCATCCAATGCAACAGGTGTGGCAAAGGATCTTATGTTGGTGAAACAGGACAGAAGTTGCAAGCGAGGATGGATTTTCACAGACATACCATCAAGGAACATAAAGAAGAGAGTTTCTGCACACCTGTGGGACATCACTTCTCACAACCAGACCACACTATAGAAGACCTCAATGTTTTAGTTCTTAAAGGGAATTTCAGAACTATCCAGGAAAGGAAAACATTTGAACTAAGAATGATAATTCTTTTTAACACAAAAACGAATGGCCTAAATTTAGATATTGGTTTCCTTACCCATTATACTAAGGTTTTATGACCCCCTCTGTGACTAGCATCTCCCCCCTCAAGTCTATAGCTCTCCCTCTGTCTTATCTCACTAACTCTGCTGCTATCTTTATTACCATTGATTTGTATGTGTTTTTTTTCCTTTCCCTCTGAGATTTTTTTCTTGTTTTGTTTCAACATTCTGCTAAAAAAATTGTGAATCAGTACTGCTTGGACCTTGAAGAAGGGGACATACCCCGAAAGCTTGTCCTGAAAAATTCTATGTTAGTGCAAATAAAAAAAGTATCACGGACAGTACTTAATTTTCTCTGTCACAATTGCACTAATACGGCTACAATTACGTCAAGTATTATGCCACTTAAAAAGCATTAAAGCTGAACTCCAGCTATTTTATCTGATGATAGAAAACCCTGAACATACCTTTTTCCTGCAGTCTTTTAGCCAATGGGGTTGATTTACTAAAGACAAACAGGCTGTTAATTTTGCAAGAGTAGTTGCACTTTGCATGGGAATGTTCCCCAGAGCTTAGTGAATATGGTGAAATTACACTTTTTTAGACTCTAGTCCGGCCGCACCTGGAGTATGCTGTCCAGTTCTGGGAACCAGTCCTCAGGAAGGATGTACTGGAAATGGAGCGAGTACAAAGAAGGGCAACAAAGCTAATAGAGGGTCTGGAGGACATTAGTTATGAGGAAAGGTTGCGAGCACTGAACTTATTCTCTCTGGAGAAGAGACGCTTGAGAGGGGATATGATTTAAATTTACAAATACCGTACTGGTGACTAGGGATGAGCCGAACACCCCCCCCAGTTCGGTTCGCACCAGAACCTTTGAACGGACCGAAAGTTCGCACAAACGTTAGAACCCTATTAAATACAATGGACGCAAACGTTCGAAATCTAAAGTGCTAATTATAACGACTAATATGCATGTTATTCTCCTAAAAAGGGTTGGGGGACCCGGGTTCTGCCCCAGGGGACATGTATCAATGCAAAACGAAGTTTTAAAAACGGCCGATTTTCGGGAGCAGTCAGTTTAATGATGCATAAAGTGAAAAAAAAGTGAAATATTCCTTTAAATATCGTACCTGGGGGGTGTATAAAGTATGCCTGTGAAGTGGCATGTGTTTCCCGTGTTTAGAACTGTCCCTGCACAAAATGACATTTCTAAAGGGAAAAAAGCCATTTAAAACTGCTTGCGGCTTTAATGTAATGTCTGGTCCCGGTGATATGGATGAAAATCTTTGAGAAAAATGGCATGGCTACCCCATCACCCCAGCCCATTACCAGCCCCTTTGGGTCATGTATAGATATTAAGGGGAACCCCGCACCCAAAATAAAAAAAGGCACTATATACTCTGAACAGCAGTATAAAGGCGGTGCAAACAAGACAGGGACTGTAGGTTTGTTCTTAAGTAGAATCTGTTTTTAATTTTGAACAGGTACATTGTTTAAGTGTAGCTCCAGCCCAAAAATCAGTTTTTAAGCTTTTTGGAAAACATAGGGAAGGGTTATCACCCCTGTAACATTTGTTTTGCTGTCTGTGCACCTGTTCAGAACATTTCACCTCACTTTCCGTCCCATTGACAAATGTTTTTGAAAAGTGGGGTTTTTATTGAAACAAGGATTGGTGATAAAGCATCAGTAGAGAGGAGACACCTTTTTCCCATATTAACTCTTACAGGAGAGAATTTCCCTTCCTAGGGGTAGATTTCCTCTCACTTCCTGTTGTCTCCTTCCGTTTGCAAGTAGGAGTCGTTTGTAAGTTGGATGTTTGAAAGTAGGGGCCTGCCGTATATACTCTGCTGAAATTTGCCTCTTACATGTTGGTGTTGCTACAACACTGTGAGCCCTCACAGTTACTCTTGGTGGGCGCTGGAACGCCCTGCTGTGAACTATTATATCAGGAATTGTAATTACATGCCATTGTTGAAAAGTGGTAGGAAAAATTGGGCCTTTGGTGGTGGTGCTGGTGCTACAACATTGTCAGCCCTCACAGTTACTCTTGGTGGGCGCATGCATGGGCCCTACTGTAAATTATTAGATCAAGAATTGTAATTGCATGCCCCTGTTGAAAAGGGGCAGAAAAAATGGGCCTTTGGTGGTGGTGGTGGTGTTGCCACAACACTGTAAGCCCTTACAGTTACTCTTGGTGGGCGCAGGAATGGGCCCTGCTGTGAATTATTAGATCAAGAATTGTAATTACATGCCCCTGTTGAACAGGGGCAGAAAAATTGGGCCTTAGGCACTGGTGCCACAACACTGCAACCCCTCACAGATACTGTACTTGGAGCACAGCAATGAGCCCTGTTGCAAAGTATCACATCAAAAATTGTAATTACCCGCCCCTGTTAAACAGGGGCTGAAAAATTGGGCCTTAGGCACTGGTGCCAGGACACTGCAACCTCTCCCAGATACTCTAGTTGGAGTGCAGAAATGAGCCCTGCTGCAAAGCATTGCATAAAAAATTGTAATTACATGCCCCTGTTAAACAGGGGCTGAAAAATTGGGCACCCAGAAACAAAAATGTTCTTCCAAGCTATCATCATGAATCGGATCATTGAGGAAGAGGAGGATAGTCAGTTAACATAACAGGACAGTCACTCAGCATCAGCATACGCAGTCTTGAAGGGATGTGACATTTCAAAATAAATTATTCTGTTATATCAGCTTCAGGTGCTTGGTAGCTGGTGGTGATCCAAGACTGGTTCATCTTTATGAAGGTCAGTCGATCAACTGAGTCGGTGGACAGGTGCACCCTGTGATCCGTGACAAAGCCTCCAGCAGCACTGAATGTGCGTTCCGAAAGAACGCTGGATGCAGGACAGGCCAGTAGCTCAATTGCATACTGTGCAAGCTCTGGCCAGTGATCCATCCTCAAGACCCAGTAAGCCAGAGGATTTTCGGTGGGAAAGGCGTCCAAGTCTGACCTTGGCCCTAGGTATTCATGTATTCCAGCACCATGTATATCAGACGCTGGCGATGGTTGCTGGAACCGATCATACCTTGGGGCTGCGGACTAAAAAATTGTCTGAACGCATCGGTCAGACCTCCACCTTCTCCACCGCTCCTTCTGCCACTGACCGAAGCCTCAGCAACTCGTTGTCCAGGACCAGGAGTTTGTAACCTCCCAGTCTCTGGGAACGCGTTGCACACACCTTTCTGCAAGGCCTCCCGGAGTTGTCTCATCCTCCGCTCCCTCTGCGACGGCAAGATAAGGTCCGCAACCTTACCCTTGTACCGTGGATCAAGGAGAGTGGCCAGCCAGTAATGGTCCCTCTCCTTGATCCGAAGAATACGAGGATTCTTCCACAGACTTTGCAGGATCAGGGAGGCCATGCAGCGTAGGTTAGCTGAGGCATTCGGTCTGGAGTCCTCTGGGTCACTAAGGATGACATGATCCGCAGCCACCTCCTCCCAGCCATGTACAAGTCCACGGGTTTGTTAGGACTGTAAATCATCCCTAAAAGACTGCTGCTGTTGATGCTGAGTGCCATGCTCCACCTCCATGCTGACACAATCCTCCTCCTCCTCTTCCTGTGTGATGGGTGGGACACAAGGAACACTGTCTGGGTAAAGGGGGCCTTGAGAGGCAAGGAAGTCCTCCTCTTCCTGCCTCTGTTCTGCCTCAAGTGCCCTGTCCATTATTCCACGCAGCGTATGCTCCAACAGGTGGACAAGAGGTACAGGGTCACTGATGCATGCACTGTCACTGCTCACCATCCTCGTGGCCTCCTCAAATGGTGCCAGGACAGTGCATGCATCCCTGATCATGCCCCACTGGCGTGGTGAAAAAAAACCCGAGCTCCCCAGACCCTGTCCTGGTGCCGTAGTCGCACAGGTACTCTGCTTCGTGTGCAGAGCCGCTGCAGCATGGCCAACGTTGAGTTCCACCTGGTGGGCATGTCACATATAAGGCGGTTCTTGGGCAGGTTCAACTCCTTTTGCAGCTCAGCCAGCCGAGCACTGGCATTATATGATCTTCAGAAATGCACACAGACTTTTCTGGCCTGCCTCAGGACATCCTGTAAGCCCGGGTACCTGCCCAAGAACCGCTGCACCACCAGGTTAAGGACGTGAGCCACACAGGGCACATGGGTCAGTTGTCCCTGTCGGAGGGCGGAGAGGAGGTTGGTGCCATTGTCGCAAACCACCATTCCTGGCTTAAGCTGGCGTGGCATCAACCACCTCTTGGCCTGCCCCTGCAGAGCTGACAGAACCTCTGCCCCAGTGTGGCTCCTGTCCCCCAAACACACCAGCGCAAGCACGGCAAGGCATCTTTTTGCCTGCGTACTTGTGTAGCCCCTTGAACGCCTACGGAGCACCGCTGGTTCCAAGGACAAAGAACAGGAAGAGGCCATGGAGGAAGAAGAAGAGGAGGGGGTGGAGGAGAGAGGTGTGTCACAACCAGTAGTAGCATTTTAGAGGTGTGGCAGCGGAACAACCTCCAACACTACTGAATCTTGTCCTGCATCCTTCCCAGCTGCCAAAAGAGTGACCCAATGGGCCCTGAAAGAAAGGTAACGTCCCTGTCCATGCCTGCTGGACCATGAGTCAGCGGTAATATGCACCTTACCGCTGACCGCCCTGTCCAGTGAGGCATGGACATTGCCTTCCACATGCCGGTAGAGAGTCGGAATCGCCTTCCGTGAGAAAAAGTGGCGTTTGGAAAACCTGCCACTGAGGAACCGCACATTGCATAAACTCACGGAAGAGGGCCGAGTCTACCAACTGAAAAGGCAGCATTTGAATTGCTAGCAATTTAGCCAAGCTAGCATTCAACCACTGGGCATGTGGATGGCTGGGAGTGAACTTCTTTTGACGGTCCAGCAGCTGGGGCAGGGAAATTTGCCTGCTACAATCGGACGTCGGTGTACTGCTAGCAGAGTGCCCGCAAGTACTTGGCAGTGACACACCTAATTCTACACCTTCATTCCTCTCAGTGCAGGTTTCAGAGAGGACTGAAGGTATAGTGGGGTTGGAGATCCCAGCTGATGAGGAGCAAGGAGAGGTCCGCTTTGTTCTTTGGTGTGGGTCTTAAAGGTACGCTTGCCAACGAGCTGCATGGCAGGTCAACATATGTCTAGTCAAGCAAGTGGTGCCCAAGCGGCTGATGTTTTGGCCACGCGATATACGCTTGAGACATATGTTGCAAATAGCAGCGGTGTGATCTGATGCACTCGACTCAAAAAAGGCCCACACCAAAGAACTTTTGGAATAACGGGCAGAGGCAGCGCCCTGCACAGGCGTAGCTCTGCAGTGTGATTCAGTCGGTGTGCTGCTCTTACGCTGGCCCCCGGAGGGCATCCTGCCTCGTTGGAGATGTGCCTCCTCCTCTTACCTATCAGGCACCCACATGGAGTCAGTGACCTCATCATCCTCTCTCTCCTCATCACTGGAGCCAATCTGGCAGTATGCTGCAGCTGCTGGAACAAGACTGCCAGATTGCTGTCCTTCTTGAGCATCCCCTCTCTCTGCGCTCACACTACTGCCTTCCTCTAGCTGGGTATCATCATCAGACCCTTCGAAACACTGGGCATCCTCCTGGAGCATGTACCCAACACTGTGCTCAAACAGTTCGGGGGACTCCTCAGTAGGACATGGTGGGTCTAGGGAAGGAGTGACTGATGATGACATTGATACGAGGGAAGAGGAAGCTTTGGCAGCTGCTTTGCCAGTACCCTGAGCCTGGGTGAGAGAGGATGAGAAGGATGAGGACGGCTTGGTCATCCACTCTACCAAGTCTTCGGCATGATGCGGCTCAACGCGTCCAGCTGCTGAAAATAAGGACAAGCGTGTCCCATGGCCACGTGCTGATGACAATGCACCGCGTCCACGACCAGCACTGTTGTCTCTAGACACAGAGCCTGCTTGCCCTCTTTTATTGGCTCGTGACTGTCTGCCTCTCTTTGTTGGCCTTCCAGACATAGTAATGGCCTGCAGGGAGATTTGAAAACCAGCAATTGGGTAGTGTATATTGTGCTGGAGGCACACAACACCCACTAACTCCAGCAGATGCCTTTATTAGAGAACAGAAATGACGGGTATATACAGGTGTATACTGTACTAGGGCACACAACACCCACTAACTCCAGCAGATGCCTTTATTAGAGAACAGCAATGACAGGTATATACAGGTGTATACTGTACTAGGGCACACAACACCCACTAACTCCTGCAGATGCCTGTATTAGAGAACAGCAATGACGGGTATATACAGGTGTATACTGTGCCACTAACTCCTGCAGATGTCTGTATTAGAGAACAGCAATGACGGGTATATACAGGTGTACACTGTGCCACTAACTCTTGCAGATGCCTGTATTAGAGAACAGCAATGACGGGTATATACAGGTGTACACTGTGCCACTAACTCCTGCATTTGCCTGTGTAGCGGGCATGTACTTTCCCAGGTGTAATTTAAACCTGGCAGAGACACCAGTGATGTGTAGTTCCCTGCGGCCCAGCAGGTGGCGCTGTTGCCCTTGGTTGGGGTTGAACCATTGTTGTGTGCCGTGCCTCCTTTTTGTCCTCCCTCGGCAGCGGTATGGTGGGGCGGGGAACCCGCCGTGCTTGCTGGGAGAGGGTATAAAGGGGCCGGCCATCTTTGTCACGGGGACCAGTGTCAAATCACCAGGGGGAGAGTGTAGCGGGTATGTGCTTTCCCGGGTGTAATTTAAACCTGGCAGAGACACCAGTGATGTGTAGTTCCCTGCGGCCCAGCAGGTGGCGCTGTCGCCCTGGGTTGGGGTTGAACCATTGGTTGAACTTGGGGAGTGAGGAGGCCGCTACACCTGTATTAGAGAACAGCAATGACGGGTATATACAGGTGTATACTGTGCCACTATCTTCTGCAGATGCCTGTATTAGAGAACAGCAATGATGGGTATATACAGGTGTATACTGTGCCACTAACTCCTGCAGATGCCTGTATTAGAGAACAGCAATGACGGGTATATACAGGTGTATACTGTGCCACTAACTCCTGCAGATGCCTGTATTAGAGGACAGCAATGACGGGTATATACAGGTGTATACTGTGCCACTAACTCCTGCAGATGCCTGTATTAGAGAACAGCAATGATGGATATATACAGGTGTATACTGTGCCACTAACTCCTGCAGATGCCTGTATTAGAGAACAGCAATGATGGGTATATACAGGTGTAACGGCACCCCAAATACGAAGGGGGTTAACGCCGTTTCCTCTGTCCCCTCTCCTGGACACACATCCACTCGCTACCAATCTTCCACAGCCAAACGACCCCTTCCGATAGGAATTAATCCTTCTGAAGAACGAGACGCACTCTGTATCTTCCTAGATCGAATGCCTTTATTGAGAAACATTGTAACTTTTATATACATCCAATACTGCATTAGTTTAACATGAACAATGGCCCAGCTCCACCCACACATCACAAGACTCAACACATCATCCTGACGTCTGTTAGGCTTCAAAAGATCCCACACAATAGAATATAACGATCCCCAATACACATCTTATCACAAAGTGTTGGCAGCCAGTCTGTCTGCCGGATACCATACACACAGGCATAGTGTTAATTATCTCTATTCACACCAGACCTTCCCAAGTCATAATGAACAATAGAATGCAAATCACCTTAGTTCCTCCCAGCAATGATTACACAAAGGCAGGGGCTGGGGGTGATGACATTAGCATCTAACAGTATGTGTCCCAACATCATGAAGGCGCCACTTTTAAAATTACCCTGTTGAGGTCATAATCAAACAGTAAATAGTTCTTTGCAGGTATCCTGAGGAATATGGTGGATCAATATTACAGACCCAATCTAGATAAAATGTATGTACAGCATTGAATATGGCTATCATAGACCATATTGGGGTTTTTCCATTCACCCTGTGTCCAAAGTGACCCCCCCTGTCACACTTCTCCCCTTTCGGCAGGAGACTAACAGAGGAGGGAACCCCAGACGGGTTGACTCCGCAGTTAGTCCATAGGTCCATTCTTCCGATGTCTGGATAACCCATCAACATCGCACTAGGAGCCCGGGAGAACGTCTGTTTGCCGGGACAACCCATCAGCATTGCCGTTTTGCTTACCGGGTCGGTAGCTGATGGTGAAGTTGTAAGGTTGTAGGGCTAAGCTCCACCGCAGCAACCTGCCATTGTCTCCGGAGACCCGGTTAAGCCAGACCAATGGGTTGTGGTCGGTGACCAGTGAAAATTCCTGTCTGTATAAGTAAGGGTTCAGCTTTTTAAGGGCCCAGACCAGGGCCAAACACTCCTTCTCCACTGCCGCATAGCTCACTGTAATAGCTTTCTACTCAGGTATGCGACAGGGTGTTCTCCTCCATCCTCCCCAACTTGGCTCAGCACAGCCCCCAGTCCAAACATGGAAGCATCTGTGTGGACAAGAAAACGTTTGTTAGGTACTGGGGCAGCCAAGACAGGGGCATTTACAAGTGCTTGCTTGAGGGCTAGAAATGCGGAATTAACAAGCTGGAGACCACAGGACCTGCCTAGGTAAATTCTTTTTCGTCAGGGGTTTGGCGATAGCACTATAATTAGGGACAAAACGTCGGTAGTACCCTGCAGTTCCCAAGAAGGCCAATACCTGGGTCTTAGTACGGGGCGTGGGCCAGTTAGCTACTGCCTCTACCTTGGCTGGCTCTGGTCTCTGGTTCCCACACCCCACTCGGTGTCCCAGGTACTGCACCTCCGCCATCCCTAGATGGCACTTGTCTGGTTTCAAGGTCAGGCCTGCGGCCCGAATTTTGTCCAGAACCACTCCTACGTGAACCAGGTGCTCCTCCCAAGACCCACTGTAGATCGCAATGTCATCCAGATATGCACATGCAAAATCCTGGAAGCCATCGAGGAGCCTATCCACCATACGTTGGAAGGTCGCCGGGGCATTTTTCATCCCAAATGGCATGACCTTAGACTGGTACAGGCCAAATGGGGTAACAAATGCCGACTTGGGGATAGCATCCTCGGCCAGGGGGATCTGCCAATAACCTTTACACAGGTCTATTGTAGTTAAATAACGTCCCCTGGCTATACGATCTAGCAGTTCGTCTACCCTGGGCATCGGGTAGGCATCGGTGGTGGTCTTCTCGTTGAGTCACCTGTAGTCCACGCAGAACCGGGTAGTCCCGTCTTTCTTAGGCACCAGGACTACAGGCGAGGCCCAAGGGCTGTCAGAAGGCTCAATGACTCCTAACTGAATCATCTCCTGTATCTCCTTCCGCATTTCCTCTCGGACTGCTTCAGGGATACGGTAGGGGGGCTGTCGAAGGGGTGCTTGTCCAGGGGTCTCTACCTTATGCACAGCCAGGGTCGTATAGCCCGGTTTTTGGGAGAACGTCGCCTGTTTCTCCCACGGAAGCCTCTTAGCCTGTTCCTTCTTTGGGGGGCCTAACCGGTCTCCTAGCTGTACAAGGCTAATGAGGTCAGTCTGGGGCTCTCTCTCTAGTAAGTCAGGGAGGGGTAAACCTTCTGAGTCGTCTGCAGCAGGGGCACATACTGCAGCAATATCCTCCTGCCGTTCCTGATACTCCTTCAGCATGTTCACATGAAAGGTTCGCTGGATTCTTTCATCTGCACAGCTGGCAATGACATAGGTAGTATCACATACCTGGGCTACTACTTTATACGGGCCCTGCCAAGATGCCTGCATCTTGTCGGTCTTCACAGGCTTGAGCACTAAGACCTTCTGCCCAACCTGGAAGACCCGCTGTTGGGCCCCCCGGTCGTACCATCTCTTCTGTCTTCCCTGGGCCGCCTGGAGATTCTCCCTTACCATCAGAGACAGTTGCTCCATGCGGTCCCTGAGTTCCAGAACATAGGGTACTATGGGGGTCCCTTCTTGCTCTGTCTCTCCCTCCCAGTGTCCTCTGATGAGATCGAGGGGTCCACGGACCCTTCTCCCATAGAGCAACTCGAAGGGCGAGAACCCAGTAGATTCCTGGGGTACCTCTCTGTACGCAAATAACAGGTGAGACAGGAATCTCTCCCAGTCTCTGCAAGAGTCCGAAAAGGTCCTCAGCATTTGCTTGAGGGTCCCGTTAAAGCGTTCGCAGAGACCATTAGTCTGGGGGTGGTAGGGGGAGCTCAGCAAGGGCTTAATATTGCACACCTTCCACAACTGCTGGGTGAGTACCGCGGTAAACTGGGTTCCCTGGTCAGGGAGAATCTCCTTAGGGAACCCCACTCTGGTAAAAATCTTAACCAGGGCATCAGCTACTGTCTCTGCTTCAATGTTGGACATAGCTACTGCCTCTGGGTAACGGGTGGCGTAGTCCACCACAGTGAGAATATACTTCTTTCCGGATGGACTAGGCCGGGCCAGTGGACCCACAATGTCAACGGCTATGCGGTAAAAGGGCTCCCCAATAATAGGCATGGACATGAGTTTAGCCTTAGGGTGGTCCCCCCTCTTACCTATCCGTTGACATGTGTCACACGTTTTGCAGTATTGTCGCACATCCTGGCTAAAATTGGGCCAGAAGAAATTCTGTGTGATCCTATGGGCCATGCGACGGAACCCTAGATGTCCTGCTAGCGGCACATCATGCCCGATTCGCAGAATCTCCAGCTGGTATTTCTTAGGTACCACCAGCTGTCGTTTCTGCGAAGGGGCCTTACTTCTCTGAGATGGCTTAGGGATCCTATACAGTCTATCCCCATCCCATTCAAAAAGCTCCCCATCTATTCCCCTTTCCTGAGTATCTGCCTTAGCCCTATACTTGTGTAAGGTCGGGTCCTCCCGAGTTTCCCTCCCGAATGCTTCTGGGGTATCCCAGCCTAGGCGCGCCTGATCTAAGGTACGTGTCGGGGAGGATAGTCTCACCTGGGTCTCTGCAGCAAGCGGGCCGGTTCCAGCAGTACGTGTCTGTGCACGGGTAGTCACAGGGTTGACTTCATCGGGGCCCATCGGGGCGTAAGCAGAAAGGAGGGGGGCCAAATCATTCCCCAGTAGTACATCTGCAGGCAAGTCCTTCATCACCCCCACATTCACGTGTCCCGAACCAACCCCCCAATCCAGGTGAACACGGGCCATGGGTAGCCGGAAGATGGTACCTCCCGCTACTCTTACGGCTACAGTGTCTCCGGTGTGTTGGCTCTCTGGGATGCGGTTCTTCTGTAGTAGGGTCATGGTAGCGCCGCTATCACGTAAGCCATTGGCTACCATTCCATTAACCCGGACCGTCTGCCTGTGTTTTTGCCTGTTGTCCCGGTTAGCTGCTTGTATTGGATCAGCCTCGTGCAGGACGCCCCAATGTTCTTCCTCCTCAACGCAGTGTGCGGGGGCTCCCCCTTGCTGGTTTGTTCTTAAGTAGAATCTGTTTGTAATTTGGAACAGGTACATTTTTTAAGTGTAGCTCCAGCCCAAAAATCTATTTTTAAGCTTTTGAAAAACATAGGTGTAGCGGGTATGTACTTTCCCGGGTGTAAATTTGAACTTGGCAGAGACATTAGTGATGTGTAATTCCCTGCAGCCCAGCAGGTGGCGCTGTCGCTCTGGGTTGGGGTTGAATCATTGCTGTGTGTCGCGCTTCCTTTTTGTCCTCCCTCGGCAGCGGTATGGTGGGGCGGGGAACCCGCCGTGCTTGCTGGGAGAGGGTATAAAGGGGCCGGCCATCGTTGTCACGGGGTCGAGTCCCAGGCACCTTCAGCCTGTGGACGGTGGTTCGTGACGGTTCTCTAGGCGGGCCTAGGCCTAGAGGACAGCAGGAGGTCGTGTTCCATCCCAGGCACCTTTGGCCTGGGGTGAGGTACTCGGATGGAGGTCTGGAGCTCAGTGCCCAACACTGAGTTCCGCGAGGGAAGGAGATCCTAGGGAACCCCGGGAGTGGGTACCCGAATCCGGAAGGCGTAATGGACCGGGGGGAGCTCCTCACTCGAACACCTGGTGCAGCAGATTGCCAGTGACGGGTGAGTCTCTCATCGGAGATCGCCTGGAAGGAAATTCCCCCTCGCTCGGAGACCGCAGCCCACTTTCAGGGAGGAAAGTGGAGAACACATTGTTTCTGGGCCTACTCGCATCCACACCTCCTTTTCTGTTCTGTTTCTACCAAGGGAGTTCAACTGATTGTGTTAATTCGAGAAGAATAAAGGAGTGTTGAACTTTAATGGTGTGGGGCTCATTTCCTGACAGACATTGTTCAAGGTCATAGGTGTGCGCAGCCTTTGGCATTAGGGTGTGCACCCCAAAGCTCAAACACACTCTACCGATCACTCACAATGTTCATTCAGAAAGGGAAGTGGCCGGTAAATGGCATATTTACTGGCCGCTTCCCCCACTTATCCTAAAACATCCACAGCAACAACCAGTGGGAGAGGAGGGAAGCCGGAAGTGCTGTGGGGGGAAGGAGGGGGAGCCAGGTCAGTAGGGGAAACTGTTCTGCACAGTGTGATTAGGGTGTGCCTGGGCACACATGGCACACCCTGTGCGCACGCCTATGTTCAAGGTAACTCTCGGTGGAGGCTCCAGGTGCACAACACTGACCCGAAGGTAAAAGAACTTTGCTTGTATCACACTGACACCTGTGGTGAAGGCCAGGCGTGGTGTCCCCGCTCCCTTCCCCTCTGAAAGATACCCCTAGACAAGAGACAGACGAGCTGAAGAGAAAGAGGGGAGAGAGGAGGGCGCTACATAGGGAAGGGTTATCACCCCTGTAACATTTGTTTTGCTGTCTGTGCACCTGTTCAGAACATTTCACTTCATTTTCCGTCCCAATGACAAATGTTTTTTGAAAATTTGGTTTTTTTATTGAAACAAGGATTGGTGATAAAGCATCAGTGGAGAGGAGACACTTTTTTCCCATATTAACTCTTACAGGAGAGAATTTCCCATCCTAGGGGTAGATTTCCTCTCACTTCCTGTTATCTCCTTCCGTTTGCAAGTAGGAGTCGTTTGTAAGTTGGATGTTTGAAAGTAAGGGCCTGCCGTATATACTCTGCAGAAATTTGGCCCTTAGGTGTTGGTGTTGCCACAACACTGTAAGCCCTCACAGTTACTCTTGGTGGGCGCTGGAACGCCCTGCTGTGAACTATTATATCAAGAATTGTAATTACATGCCATTGTTGAACAGTGGTAGGAAAAAATTGGGCCTTTGGTGGTGGTGCTGATGCCACAACACTGTAAGTCCTCACAGTTACTCTTGGTGGGTGCAGGAATGGGCCCAGCTGTGAAATATTAGATCAAGAATTGTAATTACATGCCCCTGTTGAACAGGGGCAGAAAAATTGGGCCTTTGGTGGTGGTGGTGGTGTTGCCACAACTCTGTAAGCCCTCACGGTTACTCTTGGTGGTCCCTGCTGTGAATTATTAGATCAAGAATTGTAATTACATGCCCCTGTTAAACAGGGGCATAAAAGTTGGGCCTTAGGCACTGGTGCCACAACACTGCAACCCCTCACAGATAGTGTACTTGGAGCGCAGCAATGAGCCCTGCTGCAAAGCATTGAATCAAAAATTGTAATTACATGCCCCTGTTAAACAAGGGCTGAAAAATTGGGCCTTAGGCACTGGTGCTGGTGCCACAACACTGCAACCTCTCCCAGATAATCTAGTTGGAGTGCAGGAATGAGCCCTGCTGAAAAATTGGGCCTTAGCCACTGGTGGCGGTGCCCAGAACCCAACATTTTCTTACAAGTGTATCGGGTATTTGAATTTAGGGGAAGCATCTGGGTGGTAGTGTAACCCAGATGCACTGATTTCTAGGGAATCTGAGGTCCTTTTGTAGTTCTTGGAGGACTCTGGTGGTGTGAGGTTCCCTGGGCCTATAGGTGGCGTTGTTGCCGGGGGCCGGAGGTGAACTCACACTGCAGGACTGTGCCTTTTAGTCCTCCCCTGGAGCTGGTACAGTGGGGCGGGGAACCCGCTGTGGCGCGAAGGGAGAGGAGATAAAAGGGGCGGACGCCCTTACCACGGGGTTCTGAGTGCAGAGTCGGAGGACGTGGCCGCACCCAGGCACCTTCAGCTTGGGTGCTGGCGTTCCGGTGTTCCGGGCCCAGGTGCCTTTGGCCTGGCCGGAGCGGAGATGGAGTCCATCTCAGGTACCTTTAGCCTGGGGTGAGGTACTATGGCGGATGCCTGGGGCTCAGTACCTTCGACTGAGTTCCGTGAGGGTGGAGGAATCCGAGGGGGCCATAACTCCTTGGGTGCCCATGTCTGAGTTTGTGAGGTCTGGTGTGCAGAACTTCTCTGGAGAGTCCGGCGCAGCATCGCTGGTGACAGAGAGGCCTCCGGTATCTCCCTTGGACGGATATCCTTCCTCTGACAGGGGCCGTGTTAGCAAAGGTAATTTGCGTTCTATTTCACATAGTCAGTGGCAGTGACTATTTGCCACTGGTGAAACCACAGTGGTTGGCAAGAGAAGGGAAAGGATTGTGCCTCGACCTAACCCCATTGAGACTAAGTTGTCGCAAAAGAATCCAACTTAACTGTTCTGTGTGTTTATTCGCTGAGAAGAATAAAACTGTGTTGGACCTATTCACTGTGTGGAACTCTGGTTACTAAGAGCAAAGGAGTCAGGGACGAAGTACAGGACTTGACTCTAGGACACCTGCACAAAGCTTGATTTTTCTGGCCATCACCTCGTCACTATGGAGGACATGGGCCGTGGTGTATCTCATCCCTCCCCCCAGCACTAACACCCCTAGACAAAGAAAGACAAGCCGAGAATAAGAAGGGGTGAGAGGGGTGAGGTCGCTACACAAGCTATCAACATGATCATTGAGGAGGAAGAGGATAGTCACTCAGCATAACAGGATAGTCACTCAGCATCAGCATAGGCAGTCTTGAAGGGATCTGACATTTCCAAAAATGCTTGGTAGCTGGTGGTGATCCAAGACTGATTCATTTTTATAAAGGTCAGTCAATCGACCGAGTTGGTGGACAGGCGCACCCTGTGATCGGTTACAAAGCCTCCAGCAGCACTGAATGTGCGTTCCGAAAGAACGCTGGATGCAGGACAGGCCAGTAGCTCAATTGCATACTGTGCAAGCTCTGGCCAGTGATCCATCCTCAAGACCCAGTAACCCAGAAGATTTTCGGTGGGAAAGGTGTCCAAGTCTGATCTTGCCCCTAGGTATTCCTGCACCATGTAAACCAGACGCTGGCGATGGTTGCTGGAACCGATCATTCCTTGGGGCTGCGTACAAAAAAATTGCCTGAACGCATCGGTCAGACGGCCAACTTCTCCACAGCTCCTTCTTTCACTTTCAGCCTCAGCAACACGTTGTCCAGGACCAGGAATTTGTAACCTCCCAGTCTCTGGGAACGCGTTGCACAGACCTTTCTGCAAGGCCTCCCGAAGATGCTTCATCCTCTACTCCCTCTGCGATGGCAAGATTAGGTCTGCAACCTTACCCTTGTAACGTGGATCAAGGAGGGTTACTAGCCAGTAATAATCCTTCTCCTTGATCGCACGAATATGAGGATCCCTCCGCAGGCTTTGCAGGATCAGGGAGACCAGGTAGCGTAGGTTTGCTGAAGCATTTGGTCCGGAGTCCTCTGGGTCACTCAGGACGACATGATCCGCAGCCACCTCCTCCCAGCCACGTACAAGTCCATGGGTGTCTTGGGACTGTAATTGATCCCTTGAAGACTGCTGCTGATGCTGAGTGCTAGGCTCCACCTCCATGCTGACACAATCCTCCTCCTCCTCTTCCTGTGTGATAGCCGGGCCAGCAGGAACACTGTCTGGATAAAGGGGGCCTTGAGAGGTAAGGAAGTTCTACTCTTCCTGCCTCTGTTCTGCCTCAAGTGCCCTGTCCATTATTCCACGCAGCGTGTGCTCCAACAGGTGGACAAGAGGAACAGTGTCACTGATGCATGCACTGTCACTGCTCAGCATCCTTGTGGCCTCCTGAAATGGTGCCAGGACAGTGCATGCATCCCTCATCATGGCCCACTGGCGTGGGGAAAAAAATCCAAGCTCCCCTGACCCTGTCCTGGTGCCATTTTGCAACAGATACTCATTGATGGCCCTCTGCTGCGTGTGCAGCTGCTGCAGCATGGCCAAAGTAGAGTTCCACCTGGTGGGCATGTCACAGATTAGGCGGTTCTTGGGCAGGTTGGATTCCTTTTGCAGGTCAGCCAGCCGAGCACTGGCATTATATGACCGGCGGAAATGCCCACAGAGTTTCCTGGCCTGCTTCAGGACCTCCTGTAAGCCCGGGTACCTGTCCAAGAACCGCTGCACCACCAAGTTAAGGACGTGAGCCAAACCAGGCACATGGGTCAGTTGTCCCTGTCGGAGGGCGGAGAGGAGGTAGGTGCCATTGTCGCAAACCACCTTTCCTGGCTTAAGCTGGTGTGGTGTCAACCACCAATGAGCCTTCCCCTGCAGAGCTGACAGAATCTCTGCCCCAGTGTGGCTCCTGTCCCCCAAGCACACCAGCTCAAGCACCACATGGCATCTTTTTGCCTGCGTACTTGCGTAGCCCATTGAACGCATACGGAGCACCGTTGGTTCCGAGGACAAAGCACAGGTAGAGGCCATGGAGGAAGAAGAAGAGGAGGGGGTGGAGAAGAGAGGATGTGTCAGAATCACCAGTAGTAACATTTTGGAGACGTGGTGGCGGAACAACCTCCAACACTACTGCACTTTGTCCTGCATCCTTCCCAGCTGCAAGCAGAATCACCCAATGCACCGTGAAAGATAGGTAACGTCCCTGTCCATGCCTGCTGGACCATGAGTCAGCGGTAATATGCACCTTACCACTGACTGCCCTGTCCAGCGAGGCCAAGACATTGCCTTCCACATGCCGGTAGAGAGCCGGAATCGCCCTCCGTAAGAAAAAGTGGCGTTTGGGAACCTGCCACTGAGGAACTGCACATTCCACAAACTCACGGAGGGGGCAGAGTCTACCAACTGAAAAGGCAGCAGTTGAAGTGCTAGCAATTTAGCCAAGCTAGCATTCAACCGCTGGGCATGTGGATGCCTGGGAGCGAAATTATTTCAGCGGTGCAGCAGCTGGGGCAGGAAAATTTGCCTGGTACAATCTGACGTTGGTGTACCAATAGCAGATTGCCCGCAAGTACTTGGCTGTGACACACCTAATTATACATCTTCATTCCTCTCAGTGCAGGTTTCAGAGAGGACTGAAGGTATAGTGGGGTTGGAGATCCCAGCTGATGAGGAGCAAGGAGAGGTCCGCTTTGTTCTTTGGTGTGGGTCTTTTAGGTAGGCTTGCCAATGAACTGCATGGCAGGTCGACATATGTCTGGTCAAGCACGTGGTGCCCAAACGGCTGATGTTTTGGCCACGTGAGATACGCCTGAGACATATGTTGCAAATGGCAACAGTGCGATCTGCTGCACACGTCTGAAAAAAGGCCCACACCAAAGAAATTTTGGAATAACGCGCAGAGACAGCAGCGCCCTGCACATGCGGAGCTTTGCGGTGTGATGCAGTCGGTGTGCTGCCCTTAAGCTGGACCCTGGAGGGCATCCTGCCTCGTTGGAGATGTGCCTCCTCCTCCTCCTCCTCCTCTTCTCTCCTATCAGGCACCCACATGGAGTCAGTGACCTCATCATCCCCTCCCTCCTCATCACTGGAGCAAATTTGGCAGTATGCTGCAGCTGGGGGAACATGACTGCCAGATAGCTGTCCTTGTTGGGCACCCCCTCTCTCTGGGCTCACGTTACTACCCCCTCTCTCTGGGCTCACATTACTGCCTTCCTCTAGCTGGGTTCCATCATCGGAGCCTTCAAAACGCTGGGCATCCTCCTGGAGCATGTACCCAACACTGTGGTCAAACAGGTGGGGCTAGGGAAGGAGTGACTGATGTCATTGAGCCGAGGGAAGAGGCCGCTTTGGCAGCTGCTTTGCCAGACAAAGTACCCTGAGCCTGGGTGAGAGAGGATGAGGAGGAGGATGGCTCTGTCATCCACTCTACCAAGTCTCGGGCATGTTGCGGATCAACATGGCCAGCTGCCGAAAAGGACAAGCGTGTCCCACGGCCACGTGCTGATGAGGATGCACCGTGTCCACGACCAACACTGTTGCCTCTAGACACAGAGCCTGCTTGCCCTCTTTTATTGCCTCGTGACTGTCTGCCTCTCCTTGTTTGCCTTCCAGACATACTAATGGCCTGCAGTGAGATGTAGCTGCACAAAGGTGGGATGTATATATATATATATATATATAAATATATAACTGTACTGATAATGCAATAAAAAAAGGGGTGTATCTAAGGCCTACCATACACCACTCAGCGCCTATAGATAAATAAATTGATCACTGCAAGACACAGTAGGTGTACTGGGACAATACAATAATTGTCCACACACCTTACGGTGAGTATGACATATATGAATCTACAAATGAGTAGATACAATTGATTTTCCTATATCTTAAACAGGTAAAGAAAAACAAATAAATAAAAGCAGCTATTTAAATAACACAAAATACATAAAATAAATAGTAAAAAACATGGAAACAATAATCTGTATCCATAATTACTACAAAACAGCGCTATGTTGATTTAAAGAGGTCAACATCACATATTAGTCTTTTTAGAAAGATGACAACCAATTCCAGTGTTTCATAACAGTGTCCATAGGTGATTTCTAAAGAAATTGTAGAGTGCACCTTCCACCGATTCTCTAGGTCCACCACGTGATTGCACACACCCCTTAGGGGTTAATACTCACCAGATCACCAATGAATATAAGCTTTGAACAATGTTCACATCCAAGCTGTACACCGGAAAACTGCATCCATCCAGGGGATATTACAGTGCGTTTGACTCCCAAAAAACAAACAGAGGACATACCATAGTGTAATCCTGGTTTATTCAATAAAGGTCCCTCTCACAACTAATAACCCCTCACACATTAAACGTACATCAATCCATTTGTATATGAGCAAAAATAGTAAATTGCAATTGCACTTCACCGTCTGCGCCGTCCGGCATATGATTCAGGAGCCGCCAGCTGAACCGCTCGCTTCCTTACTTCCTGGTTCTCCGGGACGGTGGAGCGCAAACAACCACTTCCAGCGTGTCGTGTAGGTCACGCCCTGACGCGTTTCATCATTGACTGACTTCAACAGAGGGCGTGCCTACACGACGCACACGCTGACTTATATTGTCCCATTGTCTTCCGCTCCAGCCAATCGGTGCGCGCTTCATGCAGATAAGAGATAATAGGTGCACAGTCTGCTTTCACGCACATCTAACCGAAGGCTATTCTACAGGGAGCAGGATGGGACAAACAAAGTCTGACTGCATACATAATTAATTACCATCATCTGGATATAACTTCACAGCGATGGATTTCATATAAGATAATTAAAACCATCTTACATTTTAAACAGCAAAGGAAAACATCATCAGAAATGCAATTTAAGATAATAAAACTCATTTCATATAAAACATTAAAAACATCTTAAAATATGAATATAAAATTCAATTAGCTTTTATAATTATCATAGTGACTAGACGCATATATGTATAAAATATATATAAAAAAATTTATCTAAAAAAAATTATAATAACATCTACATAAATTAATATTAAATTATATATATATATATGCAACCTCACAGATCACTTAGATGAAAATTAAAACCCTTTGTAAAAAATATATATAATTACCTAAAAATCACTAATAAAACAGTTGATGTCCAACTCCACATTTAACCCTTTGGGCGATAAAGTATCGACGGAGAAAATCCATTGGGTCTCTCGCTTTGAGAGATCTCTAATCAAATTAGAGCCCCTCCAAGGTGGTTTTAAATGATCAACCCCCCAAAATTTGAGGCCTGATGGGTCTTGATTGTGAAACATTTTGAAATGGAGTGACACATTATGATCTTTGTATCCGATAATAATATTTGCAATATGTTCTGCAATCCGGATTTTTAATTGGCGCTTGGTGCGGCCTATATATATAAGCCCACATGGACATTGGAGGGCATATACAACATGCGTGGAATTGCATGTAATAAATTCCTTAACATCAAACATTTTATTATTTGAAGTTGATATAAACGATTCCACTGCCCTCAAAGGTCTATTGACCTCCTTGCATGCACGGCACCTTCTGCAGGCAAAAAAGCCATCTTTGTCCCAAAAAGTGGAAGGTCTGGATGGGGGATCCAGAACCTTCCTTACTATTTTATCCGAGAAACTCAGAGCTCTTCGATACACAAAGCCTGGTTTATCAGGTAATACTGCAGAAAGTACTTTGTCCATACATAAAATATGCCAATGGGTATAAAATATTTCTTCAACCTCCCTGTATTGGGAGTGAAAACCTGAGATAAAGTTCCACTGTCTTACGCTGTTTTCTTGAGTGGAAGATGTATCTCTAAGGAAATTATCCCTTGGTAAAGCCGCCAAGTCGCATATAATGGAGTTGAGTTTTTCCTCATTATAACCTTTCTCAATAAATTTGTTTTTTATAATTTGGGCCTGTTGTAGAAAATCCATCTCCTCAGAGCAATTCCTTTTTACTCTGGTGATTTGTCCTTTTGGTATATTTTTCAACCATAAAGGGTGATGTCCACTACTAACAGGCAAATAGCTGTTAGAATCCGTAGCTTTGAAAAATACTTTTGTTCCCAACTTATTTCCTTGTCTATATATATGAACATCCAAAAAGTGTATATCACTAGGGCTATATTCACTGGTCAATTTAATGTTATTCCTATTACTATTAAGTTCATTTAAAAACTCATGTAGTGTATCTATAGACCTCTCCCAGATGAAAAACAAATCATCAATGTAGCTTTTGTACATTAAGAGGTGTGGGCGGGTTATAGAAAAAATGAACTTATCCTCCCACTCCCCCATAAATAAGTTTGCTATGCTGGGGGCAAACTTGGCCCCCATAGCAACTCCTTTAGATTGGGAGCAGAAGTTACCATTAAACCAAAAATAATTATGGTTTAAGCAAAAATCTAAAGAATTCCTTATAAAGATTTTTTGATTGTGTGGTATGTCTTCACGCTTACTTAATGCCCAATTCAGAGCCAGCAGAGCATCGTCATGCTGGATGATGGTGTATAATGCAGAGACATCCGCGGTTACCAGGAATATTTCTTCCTTCCCTGTGAGGTCCACTCGCTCTAATATCTGAAGGAGACTTTTAGTGTCCCTCAGGTAGGCCCGAGTTTGTACCACACTTTTTTTGGAGGTATACATCTAAATATTGCCCCAGACGGGAAGAAATGGACCCAATCCCATTAACAATGGGTCTTCCAGGGGGACAGTGCACATCCTTATGGATTTTGGGGAGCGTGTACATAGTAGGAATTCTACTGCTACTAGGAACTAGATAAGTGCTCTCACGCTTAGATAAAGCCCCATTATAGTACCCCATGTCTATCAGATGTTTCAAATTCATTTCATATTGGACAGTTGGATCCTTCTCCAACTTCCTATAGGTATTGGTATCAGCCAACATCTCCATAAGTTGATTCACATAAAATGTTTTATTCAAAATGACAACACCCCCCCCCCTTTATCAGCGGGTCTGACTATTATATCCTTCCTCTCTTCAAGCATTGTGATTCCATCTAATATATGTCGTGGATTTACTTCTTTCCTCGGGACTATATGTTGAAGATCTCGTATCACAAGACCTTTAAACGTCTCCAGTTGATGGTTCGCACCATTCAAAGGGTTGAAGAGAGATTTGTTACGAAGTCCACTATCTGTCACAACTAATGATAGATTAGTTACTGGTTGGGAATTTTTATTAAGAAAGTATTTTTTCATATTCACTTTCCGCATATATTTATGCACATCTATAAAGACGTCAAATTTATTAATTGGCCTTTTTAGGCCACATTTCAGGCCTAAATGCAGAATATTCATTTCCTTATGCAACAAAGTTGTATCACTCAAATTAAAGATGCCTCCTAATCTGGACCTCTGCTTCTTTTTCTGGAGTTTTCTCCCTGCTCTACATCCTCGTGATCGTCTCTTCTCTGATTGGGATGGTGAGCTTGGTCCTGTTCCCAATATGGTTGTTCTTTCCACTGAGGATTCCTGTATTCTTGATTTTGTTGGGATTTGGCTGGAGGTCTCCCTCTCCGTTGGGGAAACCCTCGGCCTCGTCTCTGCCATCCCCTCCCTCTCCCTAAAAAAGGACGCGGAGACTGATAGCTACCTCTTGCCCCCTCTTCCCATAGAGGGTGGAATCTATTGTGGACCGGGACATGGTATTGTTGATTATAGTGGGCATTATTTGATCCCTCTCTCCCTGAGCCTCCTCTACCATAATCCCCAGTATTCCTACTAGGGGTAGACTGGTCCCTTGGTGGACGGGGAGGAGCTTCGTTCCTCCTTATGTCACTGGTACCAGGGACATTTGTAGATGATTGAGAAGGTCTTATTACAGAGTTATCAGGATCAATATTGTTCCCATTAGTTTCAACATTATTCCGAATGATATTTTGTTGCCATAGGTATACCGAGTGTGAACGGAAATCACCCAGATCCCGATGAAATTTTCTAGTTTTCTTTTTCTGGGTGTCCTTATCCACTTTTTCTAGTTTTTTCTTTATTCGGGTATTAAAATCAGATACCTGCTGAGAGTCTTTAATAGGATCCAACTGTGATTTAAGGTCAAGGTTTTTTACTATTTATTTTATGTATTTTGTGTTATTTAAATAGCTGCTTTTATTTATTTGTTTTTCTTTACCTGTTTAAGATATAGGAAAATCAATTGTATCTACTCATTTGTAGATTCATATATGTCATACTCACCGTAAGGTGTGTGGACAATTATTGTATTGTCCCAGTACACCTACTGTGTCTTGCAGTGATCAATTTATTTATCTATAGGCGCTGAGTGGTGTATTGTAGGCCTTAGATACACCCCTTTTTTTATTGTGTTTACGTGATTTTCTCGGCAGCCATGGATGCTTTGCAATTCTTAAGTAGCAGGAGTATTGACATTGCTAACGTATTTTCAATCAGTGAGCAAAAAACTGCACAAGTGAATTTTAATGGTATAATGACTACCTTAGGCAATGTACTTGAAAAACAGGTTCGCACTTGGTGGGATATCTGTACATTGGAACAGTATATAAAGGAAAAGATCATAGTCAGAAGCCTGCGATGGGAAGTGGTTCCCCAGGATGGCTTGGATGATTCAGAATCAATGAAGGAATGGTATGAATTTTTTAACTCTATGGGGTTTAAACTTCAGGACCTCATCTTAAAACGTAAAAAGAAGAAAATGTTAAAATTAGAAGGCAAAATCAATGACCTTAAATCACAGTTGGATCCTATTAAAGACTCTCAGCAGGTATCTGATTTTAATACCCGAATAAAGAAAAAACTAGAAAAAGTGGATAAGGACACCCAGAAAAAGAAAACTAGAAAATTTCATCGGGATCTGGGTGATTTCCGTTCACACTCGGTATACCTATGGCAACAAAATATCATTCGGAATAATGTTGAAACTAATGGGAACAATATTGATCCTGATAACTCTGTAATAAGACCTTCTCAATCATCTACAAATGTCCCTGGTACCAGTGACATAAGGAGGAACGAAGCTCCTCCCCGTCCACCAAGGGACCAGTCTACCCCTAGTAGGAATACTGGGGATTATGGTAGAGGAGGCTCAGGGAGAGAGGGATCAAATAATGCCCACTATAATCAACAATACCATGTCCCGGTCCACAATAGATTCCACCCTCTATGGGAAGAGGGGGCAAGAGGTAGCTATCAGTCTCCGCGTCCTTTTTTAGGGAGAGGGAGGGGATGGCAGAGACGAGGCCGAGGGTTTCCCCAACGGAGAGGGAGACCTCCAGCCAAATCCCAACAAAATCAAGAATACAGGAATCCTCAGTGGAAAGAACAACCATATTGGGAACGGGACCAAGCTCACCATCCCAATCAGAGAAGAGACGATCACGAGGATGTAGAGCAGGGAGAAAACTCCAGAAAAAGAAGCAGAGGTCCAGATTAGGAGGCATCTTTAATTTGAGTGATACAACTTTGTCGCATAAGGAAATGAATATTCTGCATTTAGGCCTGAAATGTGGCCTAAAAAGGCCAATTAATAAATTTGACGTCTTTATAGATGTGCATAAATATATGCGGAAAGTGAATATGAAAAAATACTTTCTTAATAAAAATTCCCAACCAGTAACTAATCTATCATTAGTTGTGACAGATAGTGGACTTCGTAACAAATCTCTCTTCAACCCTTTGAATGGTGCGAACCATCAACTGGAGACGTTTAAAGGTCTTGTGATACGAGATCTTCAACATATAGTCCAGAGGAAAGAAGTAAATCCACGACATATATTAGATGGAATCACAATGCTTGAAGAGAGGAAGGATATAATAGTCAGACCCGCTGATAAAGGGGGGGGGGGGGTGTTGTCATTTTGAATAAAACATTTTATGTGAATCAACTTATGGAGATGTTGGCTGATACCAATACCTATAGGAAGTTGGAGAAGGATCCAACTGTCCAATATGAAATGAATTTGAAACATCTGATAGACATGGGGTACTCTAATGGGGCTTTATCTAAGCGTGAGAGCACTTATCTAGTTCCTAGTAGCAGTAGAATTCCTACTATTTACACGCTCCCCAAAATCCATAAGGATGTGCACTGTCCCCCTGGAAGACCCATTGTTAATGGGATTGGGTCCATTTCTTCCCGTCTGGGGCAATATTTAGATGTATACCTCCAAAAAAGTGTGGTACAAACTCGGGCCTACCTGAGGGACACTAAAAGTCTCCTTCAGATATTAGAGCGAGTGGACCTCACAGGGAAGGAAGAAATATTCCTGGTAACCGCGGATGTCTCTGCATTATACACCATCATCCAGCATGACGATGCTCTGCTGGCTCTGAATTGGGCATTAAGTAAGCGTGAAGACATACCACACAATCAAAAAATCTTTATACGGAATTCTTTAGATTTTTGCTTAAACCATAATTATTTTTGGTTTAATGGTAACTTCTACTCCCAATCTAAAGGAGTTGCTATGGGGGCCAAGTTTGCCCCCAGCATAGCAAACTTATTTATGGGGGAGTGGGAGGATAAGTTCATTTTTTCTATAACCCGCCCACACCTCTTAATGTACAAAAGGTACATTGATGATTTGTTTTTCATCTGGGAGGGGTCTATAGATACACTACATGAGTTTTTAAATGAATTTAATAGTAATAGGAATAACATTAAATTGACCAGTGAATATAGCCCTAGTGATATACACTTTTTGGATGTTCATATTGTGACAGAGCATCCCAGAGAGAGCTTGGGAAAGTCCTGTTCGGGGTTTATACATCTCCCAGGCTCCTCTCATATACATTAAGTGCTGGTTCACACTGGGGCGACAAACGCTCCGACATTAGGAGCTCATGTCGCATGACGTGTGAAAATCAATGTTTCCCTATGGGAGCCGTCTTAACTGGTCCGACACATGTCGGTCCGACATTAAAAATTCTCCCTGTACTACTTCTGTCCGACTTTGATCCTACTTCAGCCCATTGACTATCATTGAAGTCGGATCAAAGTCGGATCCTTGTCCTAACCATACGACTTTGGCATCCGACATTGTGATTACAGCAGCAGTAAAAGGAATTTATCTCACCCTGGGATTGTTTTGATTGGTCAAAGGACAAGTCAGACTAGCACAATGTCGGATCAAAGTAGTATCCTGTTCATGAATGTCGGATGGATGTCGGACCAATGTCGTACCAATGTCGGACCGATGTCGGACCAATGTAGGACAGATGTCGCAGAGCAAAGTAGGATGAAAGTCGTGTCGTATAGTGTGAACCCAGCCTCAGGGATCTCTGAGCCAGGATCCACTTCAGGTGTTGGTTCTCTCAACCAGCTTAATTAAAAGCTCACCTGAGCAGACAGCCTTTGCTCAGCCTGGGAAACACAGACAACGTTGGTTTGTGAGAGCAAGAAGGTTGGTGAAACTTGTTACTCTGTGAATGTGGAAGCTGACAAGCGTTAGGCTTGTCCAGCCTGGTAGTGAGGGCCTGTACATACTGTGTAGTTAGAGCCGAGACACGGCTAGGCTTTTGTTTAGCTATTTTTTCTTCTGTTTGTTTTCACCACACTGTACAGCACCTGTCATTGACTTTGTATATAGCACCAATAAACCCCACTGTGTTTTCACTGATCCAATGGACTTGGTATCTGTGCCTGCTCATCCCAGGGAGCTTTTGTACCTACTACCTGCCCCCCAGGTTACATATGGTGGAGGCTGCGACCAGCTGTAGTAAGTTACTACTTAAAAGGCCAGTACCTAAAGTGACAACATGGAGGACATCCTCAAACAAATGGTGTTAGCAAACGCTGCACAGCAGCAAGCAAACGCTGCACAACAGCAAACTAACGCTACATTGCAGCAAGCAAACGCTGCACAACAGCAAACTAACGCTGCATTACAGCAAGCCAACGCTATCGCACAGGAGCAAACCAAGGTGCTGTTCCAACAGATTGGTGCTGTACAGGAGCAATCGCAGAGGCTGTTTGAACAGCTTGCCACTGCTGCAATAGCGGATAGAAAAACCCTTACTGAGGTTGTGGAGACGCTAGCACAGGGGTCACCTGCGATAATGAAGGATATTGGAGACAAGCCCTCAACCATCCATGTGGGTCGCTTTCTTTCAAAGATGACGGCAGATGATGATCCAGAGGCTTTCCTACTAACATTTGAACGGACCGCTGAGAGGGAAGGTTGGCCCCAAACCCAGTGGGCAGGACTGATCGCCCCCTTACTTTCTGGAGAAGCGCCGAAGGCCTACTATGATCTGGAGTCAGCAGAAGCGGGAGATTATGAGAAGGTCAAGCGGGAAATCCTGGCACGACTCGGTGTCACCTTGGCTGTTCGAGCTCAGCGGGTCCACAGCTGGTTCTTCCAAGATAAGAGGCCCCCAAGATCGCAGATGTTTGATCTAATCCACCTGGTACGGAAATGGCTACAGCCGGAGTCCCTGTCTGCGCCACAAATAGTGGAGCGTGTGGTCATGGACCAATTCCTGAGGTCACTGCCAATTCCCCTGCAGAAGTGGGTGAGTCAAGGAGACCCCAAGTCAGCAGACAACCTGGTGGAGCTCGTTGAGAGGTACTTTGCTGCAGAGAACCTGGTCACCACCCCTACAGCCGCACGGACTTTTCACCCAAAGCCACGGTCTCCCCAGGCAACCGGTAAGACTGTTCCAGGGGAAGTGGGTGGTAAGCATGGCAAGGAAATAGGGGGGAGGATTTTTGGTGCCAGGACTGAAGTTTGGCGGCCCAAACAAGGGAAGCCACTGCCTGTCAGCAAACCAAACTGGGGAAACATCAGGTGTTTTCGTTGCCAAGAACTGGGACATGTTGCAGCAAACTGTCCATTGACAGATGAACCAATGCAGTGTGATCTATCTTTTAGAAGGCAGTCTATGTTTGCTGCTGTTTCATGCGCTGCAATGCCAAATGTGGGAAAACACATGTGTCATGTGACTATTAATAATAAGCCTATTATGGCCTTGCTGGACTCTGGAAGTCTGGTTACTTTGGTTACAGCTGAGATGGTTGAAACTGTGAATTTTCATGCAAAAAAGGTTGCTGTGATCTGTGTACATGGGGATACCCGCGAGTATCCAATAGCCACTGTTCAGTTTAAAACTGGCTTAGGTACGGTGACCCATTCGGTCGGACTGGTGCCCCACTTGGTGCATGAGGCTATCATTGGTAGGGACTTCCCTAAGTTTTGGGAACTGTGGGATTGTCCCGACCCAGTCGCAGTACCTAACTCAGTCGCAGAGCCAGAACTCGTGGCCATTACTGACCTTGTGAGTTCAGGGGACTCCTCTCAGGGCTCTCCGGGTGATCCTTTCTCAGTTATGGCAGGAGAGCTGGGGGAGCCGGAAGAAGTCCCCACAACCAGTAGAGCTGGACAGCCGCCTGCTGAATCTGAGCCTACGTTAGAGTTTGCCAATCTTAATGTGCACAAGGAAAATTTTGGTACGGAGCAGAGAAAAGACCCTACCCTTGCCAGGGCCTGGGAAAATGTAATAGTGATTAATGAGGTACCTGTCGAACCAGGGGACAGGCTCTGTTTTCCATATTTCTGCAGCAATGAGGATTTACTGTATCGTGTATGTAAATCTAATGATGAAGTGGTTGAACAGTTGGTAGTCCCTAAGTTATACAGACGGGTGGTGTTGGAACTTGCCCATGGGCACTTGCCAGGAGGCCATTTAGGGGTTGAGAAAACCACTGAAAGGGTGTTGCGCAGGTTTTACTGGCCTGGGATACGGAAAAACATAGAAAATTATTGTCAATCCTGTCCTGTGTGTCAGATGTCAGCCCCCCAACCCCACTTCCGAAGTCCGTTAGTGCCCTTGCCCATTATTGAAGTGCCTTTTGAGAGGATTGCCATGGACCTTGTGGGTCCACTCCCCAAATCTGCCCGCGGTCATCAACATATCCTCGTGATCATGGATTACGCTACCCGTTACCCTGAGGCCGTTCCCTTACGCACTGCATCTGCTAAAAACATTGCCAAAGAGCTGTTTATGGTGTTCAGTCGGGTTGGCGTCCCGAAAGAAGTCCTTACAGACCAAGGTACCCCATTCATGTCACGAATAACTAGGGAGCTCTGCAAGTTATTTAAGGTGACGCAGTTGCGTACCTCAGTGTACCATCCTCAAACGGATGGCTTGGTGGAACGCTTCAATAAGACATTAAAGAGTATGTTAAAAAAGGTTGTTGATAAGGATGGGAAAAACTGGGACTTCCTGATACCTTACTTGATGTTCGCCATCAGGGAAGTTCCCCAGTCCTCTACGGGGTACTCTCCATTTGAGTTGCTTTATGGGAGACACCCTCGGGGACTCTTAGACATAGCCAAGGAAACTTGGGAGGGGGAGCAGACACCTCACAAAAGTGTTATTGAGCATATCGCTCAAATGCAGGATAGGATTGCAGCAATCATGCCGGTAGTAAAAGAACATTTACTGCAGGCCCAAGCAGCCCAACAGAGGATATATAACAGGGGGGCCCAACTTCGTGTTTTCTCACCTGGTGACCGGGTCCTCGTGTTAGTTCCCACTGTTGAGAGCAAATTCCTGGCTAAGTGGCAGGGACCCTTTGAAGTAATTGAAAGAGTTGGGGAGGTCAATTACAAGGTGTATCAACCAGGTAAAAGGAAGCCCGAACAGATTTACCACATAAACCTGTTAAAACCCTGGAAGGATAGACTGGCATTAACTGCGAGGTCCCTCCCGGTAACCCTTAAAGGTACTGAATCCCCTCTGATCCCTGAGGTCACGATTCCAGACACCCTGTCATGTTCCCAGAAACAGGAAGCTAGAGAGTTCCTGATGAGGAATAAAGAGAAATTTTCAGAGTTGCCGGGCACGACTTCAGCAGTTCAGCATGATATTGTTACTGAACCTGGAGTCCGTGTCAAGCTCAAACCATACCGAATTCCCGAAGCTAGAAGAAAGGACATCAGTGAGGAAGTTAAAAGGATGTTGGAGCTAGATGTTATTGAGGAATCCAATAGTGACTGGTCTAGCCCCATTGTATTGGTCCCAAAACCGGATGGCACTTGGAGGTTTTGTAATGACTTCAGAAAGCTTAATGCGGTAACAAAGTTTGACACATACCCAATGCCCAGGGTAGACGAGCTTATAGACCGACTTGGCAAGGCCCGTTATCTGACCACTTTGGACTTGACCAAAGGATATTGGCAAATACCCCTGACTGGTAGTGCCAAAGAAAAGACTGCATTTGTGACCCCGGAGGGGTCGTTTCAATATAAGAAAATGCCTTTTGGGTTGCAAAATGCCCCTGCAACATTTCAGAGGGCTATGGACAGGACCCTAAGACCTCACCGACAGTATGCTGCAGCCTATCTGGACGACATAGTGGTGCATAGCACTGACTGGGAGTCTCACTTGCCCCGTGTCCAGGCTGTCCTGGATTCCCTCTTCAAGGAGGGGTTTACGGCAAATCCAAAAAAATGTGCCATTGGGCTAGAGGAAGCCAGGTATTTGGGCTACACTATTGGCCGGGGTGTCATAAAGCCCCAGGTGAATAAAATAGAAGCCATCCAGGAGTGGCCACGCCCTGCAAACAAGAAGCAGGTCAGGGCCTTTCTTGGCATTGCGGGGTACTATAGAAGATTTATCCCAAATTTCGCAACTATAGCTGCCCCACTGACAGACCTTACGAAAGGGAAAGCCTCCGTAATGGTGAAATGGTCTCCAGTAGCAGAAGAGTCTTTTCAAGTCCTGAAGAAGGCTCTTTGTGCACAGCCAATCCTATACTCCCCCGATTTCTCCAAAAACTTTTTGGTCCAGACAGATGCGTCTGATGTTGGTATCGGGGCAGTACTTTCACAGGTACACAATGGGGAAGAACACCCTGTGGTGTACTTAAGCAGAAAGCTCAATGACCATGAAAAGAAGTACGCAGTCATTGAAAAGGAGTGTCTGGCCATAAAGTGGGCCGTGGACGCGCTCAGGTACTACTTGTTGGGGCGCCAGTTTGAGTTAATAACTGACCATGCTCCCCTGAAATGGATGGCCCAAAAGAAGGAGACTAATAGGCGGGTGAACCGGTGGTTTTTGGCCCTACAAGATTACGCCTTTACGGTAAAACACAGGCCAGGTGTTGAGATGGGGAATGTAGATGCCCTCTCCCGTGTTCACTCCTGTTGGGCTACAGGTGTTCCAACCCTGGGGTTGAAACAAGGGGGGAGGATGTGTGACAGAGCATCCCAGAGAGAGCTTGGGAAAGTCCTGTTCGGGGTTTATACATCTCCCAGGCTCCTCTCATATACATTCAGGGATCTCTGAGCCAGGATCCACTTCAGGTGTTGGTTCTCTCCACCAGCTTAATTAAAAGCTCACCTGAGCAGACAGCCTTTGCTCAGCCTGGGAAACACAGACAACGTTGGTTTGTGAGAGCAAGAAGGTTGGTGAAACGTGTTACTCTGTGAATGTGGAAGCTGACAAGCGTTAGGCTTGTCCAGCCTGGTAGTGAGGGCCTGTACATACTGTGTAGTTAGAGCCGAGACACGGCTAGGCTTTTGTTTAGCTATTTTTTCTTCTGTTTGTTTTCACCACACTGTACAGCACCTGTCATTGACTTTGTATATAGCACCAATAAACCCCACTGTGTTTTCACTGATCCAATGGACTTGGTATCTGTGCCTGCTCATCCCAGGGAGCTTTTGTACCTACTACCTGCCCCCCAGGTTACAATATATATAGACAAGGAAATAAGTTGGGAACAAAAGTATTTTTCAAAGCTACGGATTCTAACAGCTATTTGCCTGTTAGTAGTGGACATCACCCTTTATGGTTGAAAAATATACCAAAAGGACAAATCACCAGAGTAAAAAGGAATTGCTCTGAGGAGATGGATTTTCTACAACAGGCCCAAATTATAAAAAACTAATTTATTGAGAAAGGTTATAATGAGGAAAAACTCAACTCCATTATATGCGACTTGGCGGCTTTACCAAGGGATAATTTCCTTAGAGATACATCTTCCACTCAAGAAAACAGCGTAAGACAGTGGAACTTTATCTCAGGTTTTCACTCCCAATACAGGGAGGTTGAAGAAATATTTTATACCCATTGGCATATTTTACGTATGGACAAAGTACTTTCTGCAGTATTACCTGATAAACCAGGCTTCGTGTATCGAAGAGCTCTGAGTTTCTCGGATAAAATAGTAAGGAAGGTTCTGGATCCCCCATCCAGACCTTCCACTTTTTGGGACAAAGATGGCTTTTTTGCCTGCAGAAGGTGCCGTGCATGCAAGGAGGTCAATAGACCTTTGAGGGCAGTGGAATCGTTTATATCAACTTCAAATAATAAAATGTTTGATGTTAAGGAATTTATTACATGCAATTCCACGCATGTTGTATATGCCCTCCAATGTCCATGTGGGCTTATATATATAGGCCGCACCAAGCGCCAATTAAAAATCCGGATTGCAGAACATATTGCAAATATTATTATCGGATACAAAGATCATAATGTGTCACTCCATTTCAAAATGTTTCACAATCAAGACCCATCAGGCCTCAAATTTTGGGGGGTTGATCATTTAAAACCACCTTGGAGGGGCTCTAATTTGATTAGAGATCTCTCAAAGCGAGAGACCCAATGGATTTTCTCCGTCGATACTTTATCGCCCAAAGGGTTAAATGTGGAGTTGGACATCAACTGTTTTATTAGTGATTTTTAGGTAATTATATATATTTTTTACAAAGGGTTTTAATTTTCATCTAAGTGATCTGTGAGGTTGCATATATATATATATATAATTTAATATTAATTTATGTAGATGTTATTATAAATTTTTTTATATATATATTTTTTATATATATTTTATACATATATGCGTCTAGTCACTATGATAATTATAAAAGCTAATTGAATTTTATATTCATATTTTAAGATGTTTTTAATGTTTTATATGAAATGAGTTTTATTATCTTAAATTGCATTTCTGATGATGTTTTCCTTTGCTGTTTAAAATGTAAGATGGTTTTAATTATCTTATATGAAATCCATCGCTGTGAAGTTATATCCAGATGATGGTAATTAATTATGTATGCAGTCAGACTTTGTCTGTCCCATCCTGCTCCCTGTAGAATAGCCTTCGGTTAGATGTGCGTGAAAGCAGACTGTGCACCTATTATCTCTTATCTGCATGTAGCGCGCACCGATTGGCTGGAGCGGAAGACAATGGGACAATATAAGTCAGCGTGTGCGTCGTGTAGGCACGCCCTCTGTTGAAGTCAGTCAATGACGAAACGCGTCAGGGCGTGACCTACACGACACGCTGGAAGTGGTTGTTTGCGCTCCACCGTCCCGGAGAACCAGGAAGTAAGGAAGCGAGCGGTTCAGCTGGCGGCTCCTGAATCATATGCCGGACAGCGCAGACGGTGAAGTGCAATTGCAATTTACTATTTTTGCTCATATACAAATGGATTGATGTACGTTTAATGTGTGAGGGGTTATTAGTTGTGAGAGGGACCTTTATTGAATAAACCAGGATTACACTATGGTATGTCCTCTGTTTGTTTTTTGGGAGTCAAACGCACTGTGATATCCCCTGGATGGATGCAGTTTTCCGGTGTACAGCTTGGATGTGAACATTGTTCAAAGCTTATATTCATTGGTGATCTGGTGAGTGTTAACCCCTAAGGGGTGTGTGCAATCACGTGGTGGACCTAGAGAATCGGTGGAAGGTGCACTCTACAATTTCTTTAGAAATCACCTATGGACACTGTTATGAAACACTGGAATTGGTTGTCATCTTTCTAAAAAGACTAATATGTGATGTTGACCTCTTTAAATCAACATAGCGCTGTTTTGTAGTAATTATGGATACAGATTATTGTTTCCATGTTTTTTACTATTTATTTTATGTATTTTGTGTTATTTAAATAGCTGCTTTTATTTATTTGTTTTTCTTTACCTGTTTAAGATATAGGAAAATCAATTGTATCTACTCATTTGTAGATTCATATATGTCATACTCACCGTAAGGTGTGTGGACAATTATTGTATTGTCCCAGTACACCTACTGTGTCTTGCAATGATCAATTTATTTATCTATAGGCGCTGAGTGGTGTATGGTAGGCCTTAGATACACCCCTTTTTTTATTGTGTTTACGTGATTTTCTCGGCAGCCATGGATGCTTTGCAATTCTTAAGTAGCAGGAGTATTGACATTGCTAACGTATTTTCAATCAGTGAGCAAACGACTGCACAAGTGAATTTTAATGGTATAATGACTACCTTAGGCAATGTACTTAAAAAACAGGTTCGCACTTGGTGGGATATCTGTACATTGGAACAGTATATAAAGGAAAAGATCATAGTCAGAAGCCTGCGATGGGAAGTGGTTCCCCAGGATGGCTTGGATGATTCAGAATCAATGAAGGAATGGTATGAATTTTTTAACTCTATGGGGTTTAAACTTCAGTACCTCATCTTAAAACGTAAAAAGAAGAAAATGTTAAAATTAGAAGGCAAAATCAATGACCTTAAATCACAGTTGGATCCTATTAAAGACTCTCAGCAGGTATCTGATTTTAATACCCGAATAAAGAAAAAACTAGAAAAAGTGGATAAGGACACCCAGAAAAAGAAAACTAGAAAATTTCATCGGGATCTGGGTGATTTCCGTTCACACTCGGTATACCTATGGCAACAAAATATCATTCGGAATAATGTTGAAACTAATGGGAACAATATTGATCCTGATAACTCTGTAATAAGACCTTCTCAATCATCTACAAATGTCCCTGGTACCAGTGACATAAGGAGGAACGAAGCTCCTCCCCGTCCACCAAGGGACCAGTCTACCCCTAGTAGGAATACTGGGGATTATGGTAGAGGAGGCTCAGGGAGAGAGGGATCAAATAATGCCCACTATAATCAACAATACCATGTCCCGGTCCACAATAGATTCGACCCTCTATGGGAAGAGGGGGCAAGAGGTAGCTATCAGTCTCCGCATTCTTTTTTAGGGAGAGGGAGGGGATGGCAGAGACGAGGCCGAGGGTTTCCCCAACGGAGAGGGAGACCTCCAGCCAAATCCCAACAAAATCAAGAATACAGGAATCCTCAGTGGAAAGAACAACCATATTGGGAACGGAACCAAGCTCACCATCCCAATCAGAGAAGAGACCATCACGAGGATATAGAGCAGGGAGAAAACTCCAGAAAAAGAAGCAGAGGTCCAGATTAGGAGGCATCTTTAATTTGAGTGATACAACTTTGTCGCATAAGGAAATGAATATTCTGCATTTAGGCCTGAAATGTGGCCTAAAAAGGCCAATTAATAAATTTGACGTCTTTATAGATGTGCTTAAATATATGCGGAAAGTGAATATGAAAAAATACTTTCTTAATAAAAATTCCCAACTAGTAACTAATCTATCATTAGTTGTGACAGATAGTGGACTTCGTAACAAATCTCTCTTCAACCCTTTGAATGGTGCGAACCATCAACTGGAGACGTTTAAAGGTCTTGTGATACGAGATCTTCAACATATAGTCCCGAGGAAAGAAGTAAATCCACGACATATATTAGATGGAATCACAATGCTTGAAGAGAGGAAGGATATAATAGTCAGACCCGCTGATAAAGGGGGGGGGGGGTGTTGTCATTTTGAATAAAACATTTTATGTGAATCAACTTATGGAGATGTTGGCTGATACCAATACCTATAGGAAGTTGGAGAAGGATCCAACTGTCCAATATGAAATGAATTTGAAACATCTGATAGACATGGGGTACTCTAATGGGGCTTTATCTAAGCGTGAGAGCACTTATCTAGTTCCTTCCTAGTAGCAGTAGAATTCCTACTATTTACACGCTCCCCAAAATCCATAAGGATGTGCACTGTCCCCCTGGAAGACCCATTGTTAATGGGATTGGGTCCATTTCTTCCCGTCTGGGGCAATATTTAGATGTATACCTCCAAAAAAGTGTGGTACAAACTCGGGCCTACCTGAGGGACACTAAAAGTCTCCTTCAGATATTAGAGCGAGTGGACCTCACAGGGAAGGAAGAAATATTCCTGGTAACCGCGGATGTCTCTGCATTATACACCATCATCCAGCATGACGATGCTCTGCTGGCTCTGAATTGGGCATTAAGTAAGCGTGAAGACATACCACACAATCAAAAAATCTTTATACGGAATTCTTTAGATTTTTGCTTAAACCATAATTATTTTTGGTTTAATGGTAACTTCTACTCCCAATCTAAAGGAGTTGCTATGGGGGGCCAAGTTTGCCCCCAGCATAGCAAACTTATTTATGGGGGAGTGGGAGGATAAGTTCATTTTTTCTATAACCCGCCCACACCTCTTAATGTACAAAAGGTACATTGATGATTTGTTTTTCATCTGGGAGGGGTCTATAGATACACTACATGAGTTTTTTAAATGAACTTAATAGTAATAGGAATAACATTAAATTGACCAGTGAATATAGCCCTAGTGATATACACTTTTTGGATGTTCATATATATAGACAAGGAAATAAGTTGGGAACAAAAGTATTTTTCAAAGCTACGGATTCTAACAGCTATTTGCCTGTTAGTAGTGGACATCACCCTTTATGGTTGAAAAATATACCAAAAGGACAAATCACCAGAGTAAAAAGGAATTGCTCTGAGGAGATGGATTTTCTACAACAGGCCCAAATTATAAAAAACTAATTTATTGAGAAAGGTTATAATGAGGAAAAACTCAACTCCATTATATGCGACTTGGCGGCTTTACCAAGGGATAATTTCCTTAGAGATACATCTTCCACTCAAGAAAACAGCGTAAGACAGTGGAACTTTATCTCAGGTTTTCACTCCCAATACAGGGAGGTTGAAGAAATATTTTATACCCATTGGCATATTTTACGTATGGACAAAGTACTTTCTGCAGTATTACCTGATAAACCAGGCTTCGTGTATCGAAGAGCTCTGAGTTTCTCGGATAAAATAGTAAGGAAGGTTCTGGATCCCCCATCCAGACCTTCCACTTTTTGGGACAAAGATGGCTTTTTTGCCTGCAGAAGGTGCCGTACATGCAAGGAGGTCAATAGACCTTTGAGGGCAGTGGAATCGTTTATATCAACTTCAAATAATAAAATGTTTGATGTTAAGGAATTTATTACATGCAATTCCACGCATGTTGTATATGCCCTCCAATGTCCATGTCGGCTTATATATATAGGCCGCACCAAGCGCCAATTAAAAATCCGGATTGCAGAACATATTGCAAATATTATTATCGGATACAAAGATCATAATGTGTCACTCCATTTCAAAATGTTTCTCAATCAAGACCCATCAGGCCTCAAATTTTGGGGGGTTGATCATTTAAAACCACCTTGGAGGGGCTCTAATTTGATTAGAGATCTCTCAAAGCGAGAGACCCAATGGATTTTCTCCGTCGATACTTTATCGCCCAAAGGGTTAAATGTGGAGTTGGACATCAACTGTTTTATTAGTGATTTTTAGGTAATTATATATATTTTTTACAAAGGGTTTTAATTTTCATCTAAGTGATCTGTGAGGTTGCATATATATATATATAATTTAATATTAATTTATGTAGATGTTATTATAATTTTTTTTATATACATTTTTTTTATATATATTTTATACATATATGCGTCTAGTCACTATGATAATTATAAAAGCTAATTGAATTTTATATTCATATTTTAAGATGTTTTTAATGTTTTATATGAAATGAGTTTTATTATCTTAAATTGCATTTCTGATGATGTTTTCCTTTGCTGTTTAAAATGTAAGATGGTTTTAATTATCTTATATGAAATCCATCGCTGTGAAGTTATATCCAGATGATGGTAATTAATTATGTATGCAGTCAGACTTTGTTTGTCCCATCCTGCTCCCTGTAGAATAGCCTTCGGTTAGATGTGCGTGAAAGCAGACTGTGCACCTATTATCTCTTATCTGCATGTAGCGCGCACCGATTGGCTGGAGCGGAAGACAATGGGACAATATAAGTCAGCGTGTGCGTCGTGTAGGCACGCCCTCTGTTGAAGTCAGCCAATGACGAAACGCGTCAGGGCGTGACCTACACGACACGCTGGAAGTGGTTGTTTGCGCTCCACCGTCCCGGAGAACCAGGAAGTAAGGAAGCGAGCAGTTCAGCTGGCGGCTCCTGAATCATATGCCGGACGGCGCAGACGGTGAAGTGCAATTGCAATTTACTATTTTTGCTCATATACAAATGGATTGATGTACGTTTAATGTGTGAGGGGTTATTAGTTGTGAGAGGGACCTTTATTGAATAAACCAGGATTACACTATGGTATGTCCTCTGTTTGTTTTTTGGGAGTCAAACGCACTGTGATATCCCCTGGATGGATGCAGTTTTCCGGTGTACAGCTTGGATGTGAACATTGTTCAAAGCTTATATTCATTGGTGATCTGGTGAGTGTTAACCCCTAAGGGGTGTGTGCAATCACGTGGTGGACCTAGAGAATCGGTGGAAGGTGCACTCTACAATTTCTTTAGAAATCACCTATGGACACTGGAATTGGTTGTCATCTTTCTAAAAAGACTAATATGTGATGTTGACCTCTTTAAATCAACCTCTTTAAATCAACATAGCGCTGTTTTGTAGTAATTCTGGATACAGATTATTGTTTCCATGTTTTTTACTATTTATTTTATGTACTGATAATGCAGCCATCAGAATCAACTGCCTGCTGTGGTATTAGTATGGGAAAAGCAGCAATTGTCTTCAGTTAGTTTTAGGTGAAAACTGTGCAGAGGGCACAGTACACTAACTGAAAATACTTACAGCTCTCTGCCTGTGGTTTTATTATGAGAACACCACTATTAGTCACTAACTGTATTCAGGTAAGCTTTAGGTGAACGCTATGCAAAGCACACAGTACACCAAGTGTAACACTGACTGCAGCTAGCACAATCACCTGCCTGCCTGTCACAGTATAGAGAATAACAGGAACGGATCTAGCTAAACTGAATACAGTGTATAAATATGTATACAACACCTAGGATGAATATATATCCTCTACACACTGTAACTGCAGCTAACTGACTCGCCTGCCTGCTCTATCTAACTCAATATAAATGACACTGTCTCTCTCTCTGTAAGCTCTCTTTAACCAACACCGCAACACACTACACAAGGCCGCCACTGAGGCGACCTTATATAGTGTGGGGCGTGTACTAAACCCCCTGAGCCATTATTGGCCAAAGCCACCCTGGCTTTGGACAATTACGGCTCTCTGCTCAGACAGCGCTGTGATTGGCCAAGCATGCGGGTCATAGTGCATGCTTGGCCAATCATCAGCCAGCAATGCACTGCGATGCCGCAGTGAATTATGGGCCGTGATGCGCCACTCAAATTTGGCGCGAACGGCCCATAATGTTTGCAATTCGACGAACAACCGAACAGGCGATGTTCGAGTCGAACATGGGTTCGACTCGAACTCGAAGCTCATCCCTACTGAGGGATAAAACTTTTTCGCAGAAGGGAGTTTAACAAGACACGTGGCCACTCATAAAAAATAGAAGAAAAGAGGTTTAACCTTAAACTACATAGAGGGTTCTTTACTGTAAGAGTGGCAAGGATGTGGAATTCCCTTCCACAGGCGGTGGTTTCAGCGGGGGAGCATCGATAGTTTCAAAAAACAATTAGATAAGCACCTGAATGACCACAACATACAGGGATATACAAGGTAATACTGACATATAATCACACACATAGGTTGGACTTGATGGACTTGTGTCTTTTTTCAACCTCACCTACTATGTAACTATGTAACTTTGCAAAGAATAACCAATCAGGTGCAAGGAAAATAAAAAAACAACTGTAGCGGGGTCTCCTTTAAGGCCCCGGAACTACGTTACCCAGAACCCCATCCAGCCTCAGGGTGAAAGTTTCCACCGCAGAGACTCATGGGAGGGGCTATTTAAGGAAGAGGGGAGGCAGAGCTTGCTCTCTTTGGACACCGCGCTGCAAGCAACCAGCCTTCCTGTGCGGATCTGCTGCGGTGCAAGGCCCGAAGCCTGGGGCCTTGCGTGACTTCCGAAGAGCCTTCTACACCACTGCGGAACCTGGGTGGATCCTGTCTTGTCGAGTGAGGACATCAGTTGGATCGGGGACCCGATCGTGGCAGACGCTGTGTGCGGATACACAGCAGGTGGAAGTCCCGGACTGGGATCGCGTCCGGAGTGGTGAGCGGGCACCTGCCCAGACCAATAGACTGTGTCGTGTTCAGGCCTATAGAACTGCATAGGCCCACAGTTCGTTATCTGCTGTTCCACGGGGGGGGGGGGGGGCGTTAGCAGGACAGAGTTGAAGTGTCCCCTTCCCAGTATAGTTGTTTCAAGTTACTGCCTGTTGTGGATTACAAACTAGAATTTCATCAAGTGCACCACCGAAAGCTGGCATGTGAAGAAATCCTTATAGGAAGTGACTGAGATTTACTCCATGTCAGGCCTGACTCGGGTGGGGAGATAGTATATTGTTTAGTGCGCCATAGGGCGCGCACACCATAATAGCTACGCGTGGTGTAGTACCGCGCAGCGCCATTATAGTGTGCTGAATTGATGGCTGCAGGGCTCTGCAAGCCAATTGCATGTGTGATGTTATACCTATGCTATTTACTATAAGAGTAAAACCGTTATAATCAATCTCTCGCCTTAGTGTGTTGTCTTACTGCTTAGAGATTAATTCATGCAATACAATTGAATGTGGTATAAGTATAGCCCTAGACTAACTGTGCCAGCGGGGGTCGAGTAAGATTGCCGGGGGTTGGCGGTACTGCACACAGGGCCCGAAAACAAACCAGCGGCTCTCTTAACTGGGGGTAGCGCTACACACCATTTTTGCTTGCACATGATCGGATGATGGAGGTCAGAAGTGCTTCGCATCATTAGCTAAGCTCTGGGGAAATTCCCTTGCAAAGTGAACATTCTATTTGCCTTTAGTAAATCAACCATAGTGTGTTTAAAAGTCTGTGCTGCTACCAAAGCAAGTCATGCATCAGTGGAAGTGAAAGGGTTGAATGGCTGAATTCAGTGCATTTGCCTAGCCTTCAATCACACTAGACACATACATATTATGTAAACTGCCACTTGAATGGGTTTACCTTTTGTCATGTTTGGATACTTACATTGTTATTCGTTCTAAAGATTATCTGTACAGGTAAATGTAGTGTAGATAACAAATATTGGGGTCAATTCACTAAGAATAAATAACGCTGAAAAAAATGCGGTAAAATAACGCATGCGGAATTCATTGTTCAAACGTTTAATTCACTAAGAATTGTGCAGTAAATAACTACTACGGTAAAGTTTCCATAATGCAGTAATTACCGCATATTTTCATGCGGTAATATATCGTATTGAGCTGGTTGTTAAGGAGCGGGCCGGGAAGCCTGCTGCCACGTCCTTAACCACCTCAGTACAGGGCACTTTCACCCCCTTCCTGCCCAGACCATTTTTCAGCTTTCAGTGCTGCCACAATTTGAATGACAATTGCGCGGTCATGATCCACTGTAACCATGTGAAATTTTTATAATTTTCTTCATCTTTCTTTAATCACTTCTGTTTTTTTTATTTTTTTCCTAAAAAAAAAAAAGCCTGAACATTTTGAAAAAGAAACGTTTTTTTAGTTTCTGCCAGTAAGTTTTTGGCACTTATGGGCACTGATGAGGCGCCACTTATGGGCACTGATTACGTGGCACTGATGAGGAGGCACGAATATGCAGCACTTACGGGCACTGATAGGTGGCACCTATATGTGGCACTGATGGGTGGCACTGGTGAGCACAGATAGGCAGCACTGGTGGGCACAGATAGTCGGCACGGATAGGCGGCACTGATGGGCACTGATAGCCAGCACTGACTGGCATCACTAATGGGCACTGATTGCTGGCACATGTGGGCATTGAGTGTGAGGCGAGGAGCGCCGATTACCGGCATCTCCATGTTTACATGTGACCGGCTGTGATTGGACACAGCTGATCACATGTTAAAGAGCCGCGGCCGTGGCTCTTTACAGAGATCAGGGTCGCGCTGTGTCCTAGCAACATGGCGCGGCTACGATCGCTGCGCACTCCACAGGCATGCGAGAGCGGCCGTTCTGGGCTCTGTCATATGACGTCCACCCAGAACGAGAGTCGCACCGCCCGCTGTCATTTGACGGTTGGCGGGTGGCAAGTGGTTAAAGTGGTTGTAAACCCTCAAGGTTTTTCACTTTAATGCATTCTATGCATTAAGGTGAAAAACCTTCTGTAGTGCAGCAGCCCCCCAGAGCCCCCCTTTTACTTACCTGAACTTGATCATTCCAGTGATGAGCACAGCAGCTTCAGCCGCTGCCTCGGGTCCTCATTGGATAGATTGATAGCAGCAGGAGCCATTGGCTCCCGCTGGTGTCAATCAAATCCAGTGAGACGGGAGCCAGGGGTGGGGCATAGTCTTGCTGTCAGTGTCATGGGACGCAGCAGCAAGACTCTGGAGCGCGCCCGCACGAGTGCCTCCATGGAAAGTGGCTCTCCGTGGGGGCACTCAAGAAGAGGAGGAGGATCAGGGCTGCTCTGCAAAACCCTTGCACAGAGGAGGTAAGTATAACATGTTTGTTATTTAAAAAACAAACAAAAAAAACCCCCTTACAACCGTTTTAACAACAGATGACTCATCAGTTGTCAGTAGGTTTCCTGCAGACAGCTGGATGTAAAGAAAACATGGCAGCAAAAAACAGCACAGGGTCCCCCCTTCGGGTCTGGATTTTAAGGGGAACCTCACGCCAAAAAATAAATAAATGGCATGAGCCCCCCCCCCCAAAAAATACATACCAGACCCTTATCTGAGCATGCAGCCCGACAGGTCAGAAAAGAGAGGGGACGAGTGAGAGCCCCCCACCTTAACCATACCAGGCCACATGCCCTCAACATGGGGCCCCAAAGCACCTTGTCCCCATGTTCATGGGGACAAGAGCCTCTTCCTCACAACCCTGGGCGGTGGTTGTGGGTGTCTGCAGGTGGGGGGCTTATCAGAATCTGGAAGCTCCCTTATAACAAGGGGGCCCCCAGATCCTGGACCCCTCCCTATGTGAAAGAGTAGGGGTACATTGTACCCCTACTCAATCACCAAAAAAGTGTAAAAAATAAGTAAAGACACAACACTAGTTTTTGACAAGTTCTTTATTAAAAAATAAAAATAAAATGTCCCCTGAAGTGGATCCATGGTCAATCGCAATGCCTGCCGCACCGCCGGACCAGAAAAAAAGAAAAAAGGAAAAACTCCGGCCCCGACAAAGGCTCCCGCCATCTCTGCTCTGCCATCTGACAGTTCCTGAATAGCTAAGGGGAGGAGACACCCAGTGATGTCACCGGGCAGCCCCGCCCCTTGTGACATCAGCACCCCAGCATGCTCCTGGCTGATGACATCAAAAGGGGGTGACGCTCTAAGCTATTGCTAGATTTGACAGGCTTCCCAAGTTTGTTGCACAATTGCAACAAGTCCGCATTGCATTACTACCAATCAACTTTCTTTGAAAACATTCTGCAAGTCTGCTGCAAGTTCTGGTTTAGTTATGTTGTGCAATAGTCATCTCACCACAGGGGTCACTGTGACTTGCAGAGCTCTTGCTCTAGAGTCACCACTACATCTTTGCTCTTGCTTGAGTGTCAACTAGAACTTGTGCTTCAAGTGTTCTGCAAGTGTACAACTTGCCAGTGAAAATGTGCAGCAAGTTAACAAGACTTACAATTCAACACTGCCACAAATTTGTGGCAAGTTATCCTTGCTATCTGGGGAAGAGCTTTGTAGGAGCAAAGGAACAGGTAAATTCGCTTTTTACTGGTACCCTATGCAAAAACTAGCATTTCAACACTGCAGGGGTATTTTTTTAATCTTTTCTTGCTGGCCGTATGCATATATGTAGCCTCTTGGCAGGTGGGCTTTAACACCAAGAGGTCTCATATATGCGGCCCTATGTAAACATTTCTCTGTGTTAAGAGCGCACCCTACGCTCTCCCAGCACAGTCACCGGCGGGGATCGGAAAGCTCCCGATGCATACTTGCGATTGGGAGCTTACTGATCATGTGACCGCCTCCACCTCCTGGCATCTAGAAGCTCTTAACGGGCTGAGAGGTGGCAGCAGGAAGGATTTAACTTCCCAATAAGCATGGTAAGTAGCACTGTGTCTTGGTGATTAGCGCTCCTGTCTTGCGGCACTTGGGTCCTTTGTTTGAATCCCAACCAGAACACGGCAAGTGCATGTTCTCCCTAAGCCTGCTTCCCTCCCAAACATCAGCCGGTATGGGGAGTATCCAGTCGTATCACTAGTAGTGCTGTTGTTAGCATGTACTATAGCAACCACATTCTTGCTCCAGTGTGACTTTTGTTCTGAGCTCAAGGTTTCCAGCATATCCAAAAGAGTCCGGTTGAACCGCTCGGGTTGAGCATCCCCTTGTGGGTGGTATGGGGTTGTTCTGGTCTTTTGGATGCCTAGTAGATCTAACAACTTTCTTATTAGTCTGCTCCCAAAGTCTCTTCCCTGGTCTGAGAGAAGGCGTTGTGGTAGACCATAATGCACGAAGAATCTTTCTACTAACACTTTGGCTACTGTTGAGGCCTTCTGATCCTTAGTGGGGAAAGCCTGAGCATATCTGGTAAAGTGATCTGTCACCACCAGGACATTTCCCTTTCCAGTCAAATCGGGCTCCAAGCAGAGGAAATCAATGCACACCAGATCCATGGGTCCTTGACTTTGTAGGTGGCCCATTGGGGCGAATTGACGTGGCAAGGTTTTCCTCTGGATACATAGGGCACAAGAGCGGCAATACCCCTCAACTTCAGCCCGCATGCAGGGCCAGTAGAACCTGTCTCTCACAAGATGAAAAGTTATTTCGGGCCCCAAATGGCCATCATTGTCATGGAGGGCATTTAAGACCGTTTCCCTGTGCTTGGCGGGTAGAAACAGCTGCCATCTTCCTTCCAGATCACCAGAAGAGGGGCCCCTTCGAAAGACCACCCCTTGGCGTATCTGCAACCGGTCCCATTCCTTGTGTAGTAGCTGGGCTTCTCTTGGAGAGTCTCCTAGAAGTAACTCAGGGTGTTGGTCCTCCAAAGCCCCCAGTAATATCTTCCCCAAAGGGTCTTCTAACTGATCCCTCCTCAAGTCCTTCTTGGATAACTTGGGCAAACCCTCTTCTGCAACCTGGGTCACATTACAGTAGCATCTGGGTACTCCAGCAGCTGAGACCCCAATTTCTTCGGCCCTTGATCCTCCCCTGGACTGGAGCTCTGTTCCCTGGTATAGGGCTCGCACTCCCTCTGGGGACAGTTGGGTCCACTCTCTCGGCAAATTGGGAGGAACATGGGACCTTCTGGAAAGTGCATCCGCATCCCTGTTCCCTACTCCTGGCCGGTACGTCAGGCTGAATGTAAAGCTTGAGAGGGCAGCCAGCCACCGATGTCCTGTAGCATCCAGTTTGGCGGTGGTTAGAAGATAGGTGAGTGGATTGTTATCCGTTTTGACCACAAATTCCGCCCCATATAAGTAGTCCTTCAGCTTATCCACCACTGCCCACTTTAAAGCCAGGAATTCCAGTTTGTGTGTGAGATAGTTCTTATCAGCAAGTGTCAGACTCCTACTCACATAGGCAACGGGTTGTAGGTGACCGTCATGTTCCTGGTACAGTACCCCTCCTAGCCCGTCTCGGCTGGCGTCCACATGCAGCTCATAAGGTTTTGTAGTGTCTGCATAGGCCAACACAGGGGCAGTGGTCAGACTCTCTTTTAATTGGTTAAAAGCTTCTTCACATTTGAAGGTCCACTGATCCTGTATGGACTCTCTGGATTTCCTAGGGCCCTAGGAAGGCTTTAATGGCCGGGCTGGCTCTACTTCATCCTCTTCTTCCTCATTCTTCAGAAGCTCGTTTAAGGGTCTGGCTATCTTGGCAAACCCCTCCACGAACCTCCTGTAATAGGAGCAGAATCCCAGGAACGACCGAAGCTCTGTCACATTGGTAGGCCTTGGCCAGGAAGTGACAGCATCTAGCTTCTCCGGGTCTGTGGCTACTCCTTCCGCCAATACAATGTGACCCAAGTAATGCACTGAGGACTGGTAAAACTGGCACTTCTCAGGGGAAAGTTTAAGGCCCTCCTCATGTAGCCTCTCCAGAACCTTCTCCTGCCTTTCTTCATGTTCCTCCAGAGTCTTCCCGAACACGATGACATCATCCAAGTACACCAGCACCTCTATTAGGTTTATGTCTCCCACCGTCCTCTCCATCAACCTTTGGAAAGTGGCAGGGGCTCCTGATAACCCCTGAGGCATCCGATCAAACTCAAAGAACCCCACGGGGGTGATGAAGGCTGTCTTTTCCTTGTCCTCCGGGTGCATGGGAATTTGGTAGTAGCCACTCTTCAAATCCATCACACTGAACCACTTGGCTCCAGACAGGCTCTGCAACGCATCTTCTATGCAGGGGGTGGTATACTGATTCGGTATAGTATTTCCATTCAATGTTCGGTAATCTATACAGAGCCTCAGAGAGCCATTTTTTTTCGGACCACCACTATGGGAGAAGCGTAGGGGCTTTGAGACTCCCGGATTATGCCTGTTCGTTTCAACTCAGATAGTTGCTCACGTAGGTCTTCCAGATCTCCTAAGGGAACTCTCTCCCTAAACGGCTTATCCTCTTGCAAGCAAATCTTATGGGTGGCACTCTTCGCACATCCCACATCGAATTCGTCCTTCGAGAAGATCTGCCATCGAGTCAGTTGGTCCCTGGCCCTTTTCTTCCAGGCCAGTGGGAGACTGGTGTCCTCTGCACAGAGCTTCTCCACTATGCCCCCCCTTCAACCTTCTCCCAGTCTGAGGGGCTCACTAGGGTGGCTTGGTTCACCTGACCCAACAGCATCCTGGCTGGCATTCTCACTGGAGCGGTGGTAGTGTTCCTGACGCTCACTGACACCCTCCCTTGGTTCCTCTGTAAAGCCTTCAGCAAGACCACTTCGGGAATCACTTCTATTCCCCTCTCCTTCTCCTTTGGGTCCGGTTCAAGGAGGACAAAGGGTCCTGGTTGTTCCCAGCTGAGCTTCACAGCTACTCTCAAGCAGGTCACCTCTCCTGGTTGTAACACTTTTCCCATTTTGTCCAGCTTCCAGATCTCCCCAACCCCCTCTTCTGGGGCCTTCTGCTCCAAAACTAGGCACTGGCAGACTTGCTGTAACAAAGGGTGGACTCTGGTTGTCCAAGTACCCCGCTCTTCAACCAGAGGAGTCAACAGTCTTCTCACAAGATCTGTATTAGTCCCTATGATCAGTGAGCTCTTGTTGGCCCCAGGAGGTCGAGGGCAGACCACTGCCAAAGTGTCAAACGTCTCCGTCTCCGTCTCCGTTTCTCTCGCCACTGAAGAATCAAAGGTGAGTCTGATTGGGATATATCCATCATAGGGGATGCTCTGGGTGCCAATGCCCCATATCTGAAAGTCTTCCAGCTTCTGTAGCGGTAGATGCCTAAGATGCTTTTTATAGAAGTCCCGGTATAGGAGTGTCCCTTGAGCTCCGGTGTCAAGGAGGGCCTTCGTGTAGATTCCCTCTACTTGGATAGAGATTATGGGAGAGGGTCCCACTAATTTGTCAGGTACCTTCTTGGGAGAGGCCTTCTTGTTGGGCTTAGTAACTTGCACCTTTATTTCTGTCCTCTTCTGGCTTCTCTTGGACTTCAACCCTGGTGAAGTCTGATGTGCATTGACTTCCCGCTCTCGGGCATTTTGAAATTTTGGGTGGGAGCTGTTAGGTCGAAAAGGGGTGGCATCAGGGGCATGCGGCAAAGGCCTGGGCTCCTGACATTGCCTCTTCATTTTGTGTTTGGAGTGAGCTGGTACTGATGGGCACTCAGTTGACTCCTTCACCGGGGCCCTCTGAAGTTTTCCCCTGGCTTGCGGGAAGGTGTAGCAAACTTCCTTGGGCTGGGACACAATTTTGCCTGGTGCCCAGTTCCTCCGCAGTTATAGCAGACACCCTCACTCCTGGTGGTCTTAGGTGGGCAAACTGGCATCTCTTGGGCCGCCTTGGCTTCAGTTCCTCCTTTTCTTTTTTTATTCTGAGATACTGGTCATCATAGAGGATAACATCCCCATCACCTGTGCCATCTGAGACTTCAAAGTGTCAACCTCCGAGTCCCTTTCTTGAGCCATGGCTGACCTAACCCCAACACATGGGATGTAGTTGGGTGAGGTTCCTGACAGTTGGTCACTCAGCAAGGCTTCTTCATCCCTCACCACTTTAATGAGGTCGGGATAGCTTAGTGACATAACATCCCCTGTGGTCTTCAAATGGAGCCAGATGAGATCAGAGCGTAGGGCACCTCTTAGGATCTGCTTCATCCTAGCTTGATCTGTGGCAGAGGGTTCCACTCCCTTTCTCAACACAATTTGTCATAACATCTTGTTCAGCCTCCTTATGTATTCAGAGAAACGTTCACCCGGTTGTTGAGAGGTGTGCTCAAATTGATATATGAGGTCAGCTACCTTTTCAAGTTGTCCAAATTCCTCTTGCAGCATAACCAGGTAGTCATATGCTGTGCATGTGGCTTTACTGAATCTCAAGTTCTTAACAGCTTCTGCAGCGGCTCCTCGCAGACTCTCACATACACGCTGCTTCTTCTAGGCCTCCGGCAGTTCCTATCCTTCAAGAGCTTGCATGGCTTGCTCTATCCAAACGTCAAACTCTTTCTCGCCGAGGGGCACAGGCTGTTTCCCTGAAAAAATCCTCAGCTTCCGATATCCAGCTTCCATGCACACTGTGTTACTTTTCTGGCACTTCGACACAAAGTCTCCCAGGGCGTTAAGAAGTCCTGGCCCAATCATGGACAAGGGCTGCGGGGGGCTCACAAGTCCCTTGGCTTCCTCTTCCTGAGCAGGAGTGGGATGGTCCACCTCTGTAACTTTCGGGTGCACTAGGTGGAGTTCTGACTTGCCTCGTAGCAGTGGAAAACTCTCTTTTTTTTAAGTTCTCAGGTACTTCCCCTCTCCACTCCAACAGGGCATGAGTGTTGTAAGCCCCTTGATCTAATCTGAGAGCAACCACCCGGGCATTCCTGTGAGGGGATAATTTTCGTATAAAGTTATCCACTTCCTTTCTGTCCCAATGGTCACCGGGAAGCTCCATGACTACACTTGAGCTTGAAATGGCGCCCTCTCTTGCACACCATTGGGCTACAACCGAAGGGTTCATCTTGAGGTTGGTTGATTGCAGAGTACTGAATCCTGGACTCGAGCCCCCACATGTAGCACTACCCCCAGAGGAGCTGCTGGTTCAATTTGGGTCAGTACTCTGTTTGCAACCCCCTTAATTGGCTCAGACCCTCCCTTGGCACAACTGGTGTAACTGGCAATTGTGAGTCCCACTGAATGCTGGGAACACAATTTGGCATATATAAATTTATATCACAATAACATGTAAGAATATGGTTACCTTTCTTTGGAAGCAGTCTCACAGGAAACAAAGATACTCCAACAAAGTGTTTCACTTAACCAAGGGCAACTTTACTTGGTATGAAGAAAAGGGGACAGTATTACACATATGCATACAGTTGACTCAGCAGGGCCCTGCAGGAGTCAATAAGGATAAAGACAAAAAGGGGTTTCTAAAACAATGTTAAAATCTACTTATAATCTGATGAAACAAGTATAATGCTTGCGAGCTCCCCCTAATAGGCAATACCACCCTATCTCCCGCAGTGTTAGTTGCAGTCAGGCCTGACAATGATCACTAACACAAGTTCCTCAATGGTGGGAGTCTTCGCTAGCAACGTTGGTGCACATTATACTTGTAATCCAAAGGGAATAAAGATGCAATTAAACCTTCACAATGTTCGTGGAAGTGAACTTTCAGTTAGTATAACTCTAACCCAAACTGCGTAGTTATCACGTGCTGCACTATGTCCTAACATGCGTGTGGCGTACTATTCTGCTGCTGATGGGCCTTCAAGAGTCAATGGGCCTAGAACAGTTGTAGAATATAGGCAGGTGCCCTCTCACGAGAACAGGCTTAGTCCACCTGGTTTGCTCCGCTGCTGGTGATTCGATCCGTGGTCTCTCCGCAACGTGCAGTCTCCGGTCCCTCTCTCGGCAGCAGAAGATGTCAGCCGACGGACGACTCCGGTCTCTGGTAAGCGCGAGCTGGACACACAGGAAGAGATCACCCTCCTGGCTTGGTGATCCTCCGCAAGGTTGTAGGCCCAGGCTTCAGGCCTAGTCCCTTTGGCAGCAGGCCTCACACACACGTCTTGCAGGGAGGAGGTGAAGATCCCAAGTAGCCGAACAAAGCTCCTCTCCTTTAACCACTTCCCTACCCAGCCATAGACAAATGACGTCCACAGATGGGATCTCCCATCCTGGGTGGACGTCATATGACGTCCTCGGGCTTTGTAGGGGGATATCTGAATGATGCCTGCAGCTAGAGGCATCATTCAGATATCCTTTTGAAGTGCCGGCGATTCTGTGCACCATAAGAATGATCATAGCGGCGGTTCCGCCGCTTGATCGTTCTTATAGGCGGCGGGAGGGGACACCCCCCTCCCGCCGCCATCCGGTGCTTCTCCGGGCTCCCCCGTGCGATCGGGGACCCGGAGCGAATCTTCCGGCATCGTTGGTGGAGTCACGTGATGAGCATAGAGATGACTGGTGACCAGATGGTCACCAGTCATCTCTATGATCGTCGGAGGCCCGGGCGCGATGTGATGACGTCACGCCCGGGTCTCAAATGTAAACAAAGCCGCCGTTGCGGCTGTAAGTATGAAATCAGTGAAAATTTTTTCACTGATCTCATGCTTTCCAGCCTGGAGGAGAGATGTGGGGTCTTATTGACCCCGCATCTCTCAATAAAGAGAACCTGTCACACACATTCCTATTACAAGGGATGTTTACATTCCTTGTAATAGGAATAAAAGTGATCAAAAAAAAAAAGTAAAATCATTGTAAAAAAATGAATAAATAAGTAAAATAAATAAATAAATAATAATAAAAAAAAAATGAAAACGCCCCTGTCCCCGGTAGCTCGCGATCAGAAGCGAATGCACACATTAGTCGCCCACATATGTAAACGCCGTTCAAACCATGCATTTGAGGTATCACCGCGTGCGTTAGAGCGCGTGCAACAATTCTAGCACTAGACCTCCTCTGTAATTCTAACCTGGTAACCTGTAAAAAAAATTAAAGCGTCGCCTATGGAGATTTTTAAGTACCGAAGTTTGGCACCATTCCATGAGTGTGCGCAATTTTAAAGCGTGACATGTTAGGTATCTATTTACTCGGCGTAACATTATCTTTCATATGTTCCCAAAAAATTGGGCTAACTTTACTGTTTTGTTATTTTTGAATTCATGAAACCATTTTTTAAAAAAAAAAAAGGCGTTTGAAAAATTATTGTGCAAATATTGTGCAAGAAAAAATGTTGCAATGACCGTCATTTTATTCCCTAGGGTGTCTGCTAAAAAAACATATATAATGTTTGGGGGTTCTGAGTAATTTTCTAGCAAAAGAATGATGATTTGTACATGTAGGAGAGAAGTGCCAAAATAGGCCCGGTATTGAATAGGTACAAAAAGCCCTATATTGAAGTGGTTAAGTAACCTCTCCTACAAGGCTCCGTGGGGATGCAATGCACTCTGGGAGGACAACTGCATTGTGGGTACCATAGTCTATTACCTACTCATGTCAATGGAGTCCCGTTCTCCTGGTACCGTAAGTTCCACAGTGCATCGTTTCATAATGTTAATGACAGTCTTATATTACATTACAAACCGCCACCCCGCTACACATACTGTATATGCATACACATAAGTATATGCCAATTCCTTCTTTTCTCCAGCAGATGTATTGAACTGAACTCTGGGACTGGTGAGAATTATAAGTCGGGCTGGAAATGTTTTCGTTTTGAATTTTTACTATTTTATTATTTTAATTGATTGATTGATAAGAAAGGTTATATGGTGGATATATAGAGGATCTGGGATGTGCTGGAGGGGGGGTGGGGGGTGGGGGGGCAAAGGGGTAGAGGGTAAGAAGGATCGCAGGAGATAGAATAAGGATTACCATACCTTCCCTGGGAGGGAAGAGGAAGGGGATATATAGATCCTCGTTTATTAAAGGGATTGTAAAGGTTTGTTTTTTATTTTCTAAATAGGTTCCTTTAAGCTAGTGCATTGTTGGTTCACTTACCTTTTCCTTAGATTTCCCTTCTAAATATTTTTTTTCTTTGTTTTCTTTGTCTGAATTTCTCACTTCCTGTTCCTCCTCAGTAAGCTGTTCAGTAAGCTGTTCTGGCTGACTACACACCACTCGGATGATGGTGTGAAGTTTAGTGAGGAGAAACAGGAAGTGAGAAATTCAGACAAAGAAAAAAAACATTTAGAAGGTAAATCAAAGGAAAAGGTAAGTGAACCAACAATGCACTAGCTTAAAGGAACCTATTTAAAAAATAAAAAACAAACCTTTACAACCCCTTTAATATATAAGTATATAAGTATATGCCAATCCCTTCTCTCTTTCCTCTAACAGGGGTAAAAAACGGAATATTTGGATTTATGAGACTTATAAGCCTAAATAGAAATGTTTTTTTGTTGTTTGAATTATTATCCAACCTTTTTTTTTACTTGTTGACGATAAGAAAGGTGTGATGACGGCTGAATAGAGGATCTGGGGTGCACTAGAGGAAGAGGGCAAGGGGAGCAGGGGAGGGCAAGGGGGTAGGGGATAAAAGGGGACTGCACGAGACAGCACAAGGAAAACTACACCTAATATATGAAAAAGGAAGGCCATACAATATGGCCCCCCCCCGTACCCCTATTCACGCGGGTTTTAGCTACACACATATCCACCTTTTTTTTTGCACTAGACCCCCTGTGGGTTTTTTTTTCTCAGTTTTGGTGTTTGAAGTTTAGATAAAAGGGAATTAGTAACACAGACTTGGTAGAGCTGACACTGTTTAACACTAAGACACAAAGGAACACAACACATACAGTGGGGCAAAAAAGTATTTAGTCAGCCACCAATTGTGCAAGTTCTCCCACTTAAAAAGATGAGAGAGGCCTGTAATTGTCATCATAGGTATACCTCAACTATGAGAGACAAAATGTGGAAACAAATCCAGACAATCACATTGTCTGATTTGGAAAGATTTTCTTTTGCAAATTATGGTGGAAAATAAGTATTTGGTCACCTTCAAACAAGCAAGATTTCTGGCTCTCACAGACCTGTATCTTCTTCTTTAAGAGGCTCATCTGTCCTTCACTCATTACCTGTATTAATGGCACCTGTTTGAACTTGTTATCAGTATAAAAGACACCTGTCCACAACCTCAAACAGTCACACTCCAAACTCCCCTATGGTGAAGACCAAAGAGCTGTCGAAGGACACAAGAAACAAAATTGTAGACCTGCACAAGGCTGCGAAGACTGAATCTGCAATAGGCAAGCAGCTGGGTGTGAAGAAATCAACTGTGGGAGCAATAATTAGAAAATGGAAGACATACAAGACCACTGATAATCTCCCTCGATCTGGGGCTCCACGCAAGATCTCACCCCGTGGGGTCAAAATGATCACAAGAACGGTGAGCAAAAATCCCAGAACCACATGGGGGGACCTAGTGAATGACCTGCAGAGAGCTGGGACCAACGGAACAAAGGCTACCATCAGTAACACACTACGCCGACAGGGACTCAGATCCTGCAGTGCCAGACGTGTCCCCCTGCTTAAGCCAGTACATGTCCGGGCCCGTCTGAAGTCTGCTAGAGAGCATTTGGATGATCCAGAAGAGGATTGGGAGAATGTCATATGGTCAGATGAAACCAAAGTAGAACTGTTTGGTAGAAACACAACTCGTCGTGTTTGGAGGAGAGAGAATGCTGAGTTGCAACCAAAGAACACCATACCTACTGTGAAGCATGGGGGTGGCAACATCATGCTTTGGGGCTGTTTCTTTGCAAAGGGAACAGGACGACTGATCCATGTACATGAAAGAATGAATGGGGCCATATATCGTGAGATTTTGAGAGCAAACCTCCTCCCATCAGCAAGGGCATTGAAGATGAAACGTGGCTGGGTCTTTCAGCATGACAATGATCCCAAACACACCGCCCGGGCAACGAAGGAGTGGCTTCGTAAGAAGCATTTCAAGGTCCTGGAGTGGCCTAGCCAGTCTCCAGATCTCGACCCCATAGAAAACCTTTTGGAGGGAGTTGAAAGCCCAGCGACAGCCCCAAAACATCACTGCTCTAGAGGAGATCTGCATGGAGGAATGGGCCAACATACCAGCAACAGTGTGTGACAACCTTGTGAAGACTTACAGAAAACGTTTGACCTCTGTCATTGCCAACAAAGATATATAACAAAGTATTGAGATGAACTTTTGATATTGACCAAATACTTATTTTCCACCATAATTTGCAAAAAAAATTCTTTACAAATCAGACAATGTGATTGTCTGGATTTGTTTCCACATTTTGTCTCTCAGGCCTCGTACACACGGCCGAGATTGTCGTCGAAAAAAACATGTCGTTTTTTTCGACAAGATTCTTGGACAAGAAAATTGTCCCGGCCGAGTGTACACACGCTCGATTCAAAGAACCCGCGGTTCTTTGAATGGAGCGTACGCAGTGACGTCATCGACTACGACGAGCTTGCGCTCGTCACATTCGATGCCGTCGCCGCCATCTTGGTATACCCTACGTATGCCTAGGAAGCTACCGCGCATGCGTCGAATTCATTTCGAACATGCGCGGGCTTCCGGGAGGACAGGTAAGTGTACACACACTCACTTTTCTCGTCGAGAAACATGCCGACGAGAATCTTGATGAGAAAATAGAGAGCAGGTTCTCTATTTTCTCGTCGAGGTTACTTGTCGGTTTTCTCGACGAGAAACCATACACACGAACGAGTTTCTCGGCAAGACATCTCTGCCAGCAAGTTTCTTGCTGGTTCTTGCTGAGAAACTCGGTCGTGTGTACGAGGCCTCATAGTTGAGGCATACCTATGATGACAATTACAGGCCTCTCTCATCTTTTTAAGAGGGAGAACTTTCGCAATTGGTGGCTGCCTAAATACTTTTTTGCCCCACTGTAAGTATAAGAGTACAATAATAAAGATAATCAATCACTAAAGGAAAAGTTTTTATTTTATAGTCACCTACTTAATTTATAGATTTATAAATAGACACAAAGGGGAGGTTGCATGGAATTGGCGGGGGGAAGGCTAAAAGAGCAGAAGCTATCAAACAATGGAGTAGGATAATAGAAGAAGGGGCCGAGAAGTGACATTAGGGAGTAGTAGGAATGTGTTGGGGAGAGGGATAGGCTGAAGGGGTATAGTATAGGGGAAGGTAAGAGTGGGGGGGGGGGGGGTGCTTTTTTTTTTTTTTCTGTTTTTATGGGGGAGGTTTTTTATGCAGTATATATATTTCCCTGTGGAAGTAGACAGGGAGGGGAAGGGAGATAGGGAAAGGGGAGACGAGGGTAGGGGGCACCATAGGGCACTATACACCATAATTGCAGTGATGGAGGGGAAAGCTTCTCCCCGGACCCTCTTCCTTTGAGGGCGGTATGTTGATATAAGTTTTACTTTAATGAAGATCATATGAAATAGAGCAATGGGCAAGAAGTTGATAATATAGAACGGTTGAGAATATAAATGTACAGAGAATAAATGATTATGTATTGACTTAGAGATATAAACACATATTGAGGCGATGATATAAGGAGCAGGAGGGAGGTCCGGGAGCTCCCCTCCCTGGTGCAATCAATCCCCCATAGTAGGTTAATACACACTTAGGGTAGGGGGAGTTGAGTGCATTAAGAAAGATATTCTTTTACCCCTTCATCTGTCGGAGGAAGATACGGGGGGGGGGGAGTAAACCCCACGTAACACATTAGTGTTATTAGAACCCTTTTTTTTTTTTTTCTTCTTATCGTCTATTTTTCTTTCCTTTTTTTTTTTCCTCGTTGATTTTTGGTAGGGGAGATGGAGGCTTTAAAGGTCACTTCTTTAAATGCGAAAGGGCTTAATGTACCGGAGAACAGGAAGATTTTAATGCAAGATTTAAAATGCTCACACTCGGATGTGGCATACATTCAGGAAACTCATTTTAGAGAGGGTAAAGTACCTGGCCAATCAGGTTCACCGGGTCTGGTTACCGGTAACCTGATTGGCTGAAGCGACATCGAGGGCGGGAGAAGACATCGAGGACGGAAGAAGGACGGCGCTGACTCGAAGAAGGTAAGTGCAGGGCTGGGGGGGACAAACTGGCTGCATTTGGGGGACAAACTGGCTGTATTTGGGGGACAAACTGGCTGTATATTGGGGACAAACTGGCTGTATTATGGGGGACAAACTGGCTGCATTTGGGGGAAAAACTGGCTGCATTTGGGGGACAAACTGGCTGCATTTGGGGGACAAACTGGCTGTATTATTGGGGACAAACTGGCTGTATATTGGGGGACAAACTGTCTGTATATTGGGGGACAAACTGGCTGTATTTTGGGGAGAAACTGGCTGTATATTGGGGGACAAACTGGCTGTATATTGGGGGACAAACTGGCTGCATTTGGGGGACAAACTGGCTGTATATTGGGGGACAAACTGGCTGTATATTGGGGACAAACTGGCTGTATTATGGGGGACAAACTGGCTGCATTTGGGGGAAAAACTGGCTGCATTTGGGGGACAAACTGGCTGCATTTGGGGGACAAACTGGCTGTATTATTGGGGACAAACTGGCTGTATATTGGGGGACAAACTGTCTGTATATTGGGGGACAAACTGGCTGTATTTTGGGGAGAAACTGGCTGTATTTTGGGGGGAAACTGGCTGTATTTTGGGGGGAAACTGGCTGCATTTGGGGACAAACTAGTGGCGTTTGGGCACAGTGGCTGCGTTTAATGGGCACAGTGGCGGCAATTGATGTTTTGGTTTTTTTTCAGTTTGTTTGCACCCCCCAAAAAATTTGAGCACCAGCCGCCACTGGTCCTATGGTATGTGGGTGGAGGGGAGAGGATGGTAGGGTGGATCTCAAGCATATACACAAGGCCGGAGGCACAAATAAAAGCAAATGGAGTTCTATCTGAACCTTTCTCTATCTCTAACAGCACCCGCCAAGGGTGCCCTTTAGCACCACTCCTTTTTGCTATCACCTTAGAGCCATTTCTTTGTAAGGTTAGGCAAAACCCAGATAGTAGGGGGTTAATAACCGGACATATACATCATAAAGTATCTGCATATGCGGATGATCTTTTATTCTGCCTTACTAAACCTGTTATATCTATGCCTAACCTACTAAGAGAATTGGATCAATGTGGTGCACTGTCCAATTTAAAAATTAATATGTCCAAGTCAGAGGCAATGGGTGTATCTATCACTGTGACTCAAATTAACGCTTTAAAAATTAATTTTACATTTAGATAGACCTATACGGGCATCAAATACCTGGGCACGTTGATTCCACCTAAATTGGATCAAACCTTTGAGTTGAATTTTTTACCTCTACTGAGTAGAGTGAAAGTCTTATGCCGCGTACACACGATCGAGTTTCATGGCGGTGAAAACACTGCCGTGAAACCCGACGGGAAAAACGAGGACTGGCTTGGTCCCCTACACACGGCCGTTTTTCACGACATGTTTTCTCTTGGTCGAGAAAACCGGCCGTGTGTAGGCTCCCTAGCAGTGTTTCCCTATGGGAAAACTGCAGAGGAAAAAAATGCCGTGATTGGCGACGAGAAAAATTAGAGCATGTTCTAATTTTTCTCGTTGTGATTCTCGCAGTTTTTCTCATCGGGAAAAATGCTGGAGAGCCTACACATGGCCGTTTTTCTCGTCCAAGAGAAAAAATTACATTTTTCCCGACGAGAAAAGTGATCGTGTGTACGCGGCATCACTTTCTAAATGGCATCAGGGCCTTTTCTCTTGGTTCGGTAGATGTAACATAATAAAAATGTCAATGTTGCCTAAATTTTCCTATCTTTTTCAAACTCTACCCATTCATATACCCCCTGAATTCTTTAACCACTTCCCTACTGTGCACGAAAACCCCCTTCCTGCCCAAGCCATTTTTCAGCTTTCAGTGCTGTCACATTTTGAATGACAATTGCGCGGTCGTGCGACGTGGCTCCCAAACGAAATTTGCGTCCTTTTTTTCCCACAAATCGAGCTTTCTTTTGGTGGTATTTGATCACCCCTGCGTTTTTTATTTTTTGCGCTATAAACAAAAGAAGAGCGTCCAGTTTGGAAAAAAACACTATTTTTTACTTTTTGCTATAATAAATACCCATTTTTTTTTTCAAATAAAATTTTCCTCAGTTTAGGCTGATACGTATTCTTCTACATATTTTTGGTAAAAAAAAAAAACGCAATAAGCGCGTATTGATTGGTTTGCGCAAAAGTTATAGCGTCTACAAAATAGGGGATAGATTTATAGCATTTTTTTTTTTATTAGTAATGGCGGCGATCTGCGATTTTTATTGTGACTGCGATATTGCGGCGGACACATCAGACACTTTTGACACATTTTTGGGACCATGCACATTTATACAGCGATCCCTGCTATAAAAATGCATTGATTACTGTATAAATGTGATTGGCAGGGAAGGGGTTAACCACTAGGGGGTGGGAAGGGGTTAAATATGTTCCCTCAAAGTGTTCTTACTGTGGGGGGAGGGGACTGACTGGGGGAGGTGACCGATGGTTGTCCCTATGTACAAGGGACACACCATTGGTCCCCTCTCCCTCACAGGACGTGGATTTCTGTGTTTACACACAGAGATCCACTTTCCTGCTCGTTTCCCGGGCAATTGCGGGTGCCCGGCGGCAATCGCGGCCTCCAGGCACGCGCATTGGGGCCTTGGGAACGCGGCGGGCGTGCGTCCTAGCTCGTTTTAAAGGGAGGACGTCATATGACGTCCTCCCAGAACGAGAGTGTCCTCTGCCCGCCGTCAATTGACAGTGGGCGGGGGACAAGTGGTTAAACAGACTAATAAGATGATAACTGAATTCATTTGGGCCCATAAAAGGCCCAGAATTCACTGCCGTTTAATGATAATGCCTAAACAATATGGGGGGATAGCGGTACCAGATATACAGAAATATTATCAGGCAGCTCATATGCCGCGACTAGTAGAATGGTGTAGGCATGCAAGCTCTAAAATATGGCCAAAGATCGAGCAATCACAGTGTGAGGTCCCATTGCGTCGTGCCTTTTGGTGCTTTGGAGACCTGAGTTCAGGCCTCAAAAAGCACCCAACCTTGGGCCCTACCCTGCGTATTTGCTCTTGAATATGTTCCACCACTTTATTATCATCTGTCAACTCCCCCGTGTAAATAAAAATAACAGTGTACTAAGAAATAAACCGCCCCCTTTCCTTAACACACTCCACTGCGCCTTGGAGAAACGTCTGATAAATTCAGACTGAATTACCCTATCAGCTGCTACTTTAAAAAATAAAAAGTGAAAAATAATTTTGAATAACCAAAATAGTAGCGCTCAGTGTCTTACAACACAAATCTAAATATAAACCATATACATTCCGTGAGATAGTGCATAAATGCGAATGTTCATAAATATACACCCTGTAAAGAAATGTGCATACAATAAACTCATCAAGTGTCCATAACGTTCATGACAGTGATTTAAAACAATTGATATAAAGTGTTTAACTGAAAATGAGTCCATAAAAAAGTGCACAAAATAAGTCCATAAAAAGTGCATCCAAAAGTGACTTCAAATGAAGATGATGACAAATAAAACTTTCTTGTGTTTTCTTCAAACCTTCACCACACCAATGTGCTCAGTGATTCCACTCCCTAAGGACTTGCACTCACCACAAGAATATGCCTCGCACTCTCATGCTTGGCTAATTTTTAATAACCAAAATAGTAGCGCTCAGTGTCTTACAACACAAATCTAAATATAAACCATATACACTCCGTGAGATAGTGCATAAATGCGAATGTTCATAAATATACACCCTGTAAAGAAATGAGCATACAATAAACTCATCAAGTGTCCATAACGTTCATGACAGTGATTTAAAACAATTGATATAAAGTGTTTAACTGAAAATGAGTCCCAATGGGGTCTGGAAGAAGTCTTACGACGAAACTAGTCTGGGAGGAGCTACACGACAGTCACCTGGTGTGCAGCGTTCGGATCTTTCGACCACTTGTCGAATATACAGTTTGGTGTTTGGGCGGGAGTCTGCGGTGATTCGATTGCAGTGGAGAGGCAAGCGTACATGAAGGAGGGTGAGACATACATGCTTATATGGTCCGCCGAGACCGCAATACATCGCGGCAGCCTACTATAAACTTGCCTGGCGTTTGGAAATGTTTGCTTTGAAGTGCCCAATTTGATCTGTCTAAATGTGAGTGTAACCATTGATGGTCACTTGTGCTGTGTTATTTTAATTAAAAGTTTTGATATACTTCACTATTGGAAGCATTTGTTTTTTCATGTGGGAGACTTGACTGACCTAATTTCATCATTTTGGAATCGTTTGTGATACCCTGGGGGGTAATCAAGCTGATTAGCCAAGCATGAGAGTGCGAGGCATATTCTTGTGGTGAGTGCAAGTCCTTAGGGAGTGGAATCACTGAGCACATTGGTGTGGTGAAGGTTTGAAGAAAACACAAGAAAGTTTTATTTGTCATCATCTTCATTTGAAGTCACTTTTGGATGCACTTTTTATGGACTTATTTTGTGCACTTTTTTATGGACTCATTTTCAGTTAAACACTTTATATCAATTGTTTTAAATCACTGTCATGAACGTTATGGACACTTGATGAGTTTATTGTATGCTCATTTCTTTACAGGGTGTATATTTATGAACATTCGCATTTATGCACTATCTCACGGAGTGTATATGGTTTATATTTAGATTTGTGTTGTAAGACACTGAGCGCTACTATTTTGGTTATTAAAAATTATTTTTAACTCCCCCGTGTACCCTATTGTAGGGAATCCTCGTTTCCGCCCGGGACTACAGGAGGGACCCTTCAGGAAACTTTCAGACTCGCAGTGTTTTCAGGCCTCGCATTTTATACAAATAGCGACCGGGACATGGCCCTCATTACCTGAACTAACCTCATCCAATAACCGTTTCTGTCTTGATTTCTGGAGTGGAGCTCAGTTGCGACATTTCCTTAACACTCTCCCACCTCCGGATAGATTTCAACGAGCATTGACACCCTTAGAACAACTATGTGAGGGGACGAGGCCTTGCTCTCACTTAATCTCGCAAATGTATGCACTGCTGGTTGCCCCCCAAGAGGATTATGTCCCTCCATATATAAGGAAGTGGGAAATTACATTAGACAGGACGTTCACCCAGGCACAACATAGGCAGATAGTAAATCTTGCATTGAAATCTTCAATATCTACAAGAATCCAAGAAACATTATTAATGCTGCTAGATCATGCAGCAGGGCCACCATCAGGAATTTTGGGGCCCCTTACACAGCTTCAGGCATGGGCCCCCTGGAGCAGATGAGAACCGGGGGGGGGTGCTGACGCAAATTGAGAAGCAAGGGGGGTGCCACGAATTGAGGAGCGGGCAGGGTGCTGCCGCCGCGAATTGTTGTGGTCTGGGGGGGGCTTTGGGTGCTGACGAACACAAACAAAACAAAAGAACAAAAAAAGGGGGGGTTGCCATCCGGGGCCCTGGGGACCTCCGGGCCTCTGGGCCCCTTACAAAAAAATAATTAAAAAAATTGGGCCCCTTACAAAAAATAAATAAATAAATAAATAAATAACATAAATTAAAAAAAAAAAATTATAAAAAAAAGAAAAGAAAAGGGGGGTTGACATTCGGGGCCCTGGGGAACTCCGGGCCCCTGGGCCCCTTACAAAAAAAAAGAAAAAAGGGGGGCGCCCTTTTAGGTGTACTGCCTGTACCCCCCTGATGGCGGCCCTGAGATCATGTATCGTACGACAGTGGAGAGATACGAGCCCTCCCACAATTCTTACATGGGTCACACTAATTGAAGAGGTTAATAGGATGGAGGATCTGTTATTATCGGCTCAAAATCGAAAGGAGACATATTTAGAAACTTGGGGCCAATGGAACACATTTAAATTCTCGCAGGAAGGGAGTTCCCTCTTTGCCCCTGAGAGTACTTGAAAAAGAGAGGAGTGGGGGTGCCCTAACTTCCCTGGATGATGGTATAGTAAACTCACCTTTGCCTTGGTACATTTTCCCCTCCAACTCTGACTCCCCTTCCCCTATCAGTGTTTTCTTCCTCCTCTTTTTTTTTTTTTTTTCTCTTCTATCTTCTCTTTTTCTATCTTTTTCCTTTTTTTTTTTTTTTAGGAATTCTTTCCCTCATGGGGCTTCTTACTTTCTCCTTTTGCCTCTTCAGATAGGTAGAGGTTTTCTTCTTAGTAAAGTATGTTGTCAGGGCATACAAGAGAAGCAGGACCAATGGAAGATAGAATGGGGACTATCTCAAATAACTAGTTATTGCTTTTTTTTTTGTGGATGTATTTAAGATAGGAGTAATGCTGTTAACTAGATTTTGAATGGACTTGTTGGAGCTTATATGATTGATGGAGTAATGAAATTGTTTTCGTCTCTGTATGTATGACAACTAAAATAAAGAAATAATAAAAAAAAAAGCCCCAGATTGTTGAGCTCTGTGTAGGGGACATGGGAAAACCTGTGGATCGGTGTCATCTTGGGAAATCGGTGTCATTTTAACTCTTCTGCAATCTTTGGAACCCAGATATAGCCATCTTATCATTTCTACCCTACTCCACTTGAGCAGTAAGCTGTAGCTATAGGGACATCACTGGCAATTTATTTTTTTCCTGCCTCTTAATAGTGATGAGCCGAACACCCCCGGGTTCGGTTCGCACCAGAACCCGCGAACGGACCGAAAGTTCGCACGAACATTAGAACCCTATTAAATACAATGGATGCGAACGTTCGGATTCTAAAGGACTAATTATAACGACTATTATCCATGTTATTGTCCGAAACAGAGTTTGGGAACCCGGGTTCTACACCAGGGGACATGTATCAATGCAAAAAGAAGTTTTAAAAACGGACGTTTTCCGGGAGCAGTCATTTTAATGATGCATAAAGTGAAAAACAAAAGTCAAATATTCCTTTAAATATTGTACCTGGGGGGTGTCTAAAGTATGCCTGTGAAGTGCCACGTGTTTCCCGTGTTTAGAACTGTCCCTGCACAAAATAACATTTCTAAAGGAAAAAAAGCCATTTAAAACTGCTTGCGGCTTTAATGCAATGTCTGGTCCCGGTAATATGGATGAAAATCTTTAGGAAAAATGGCATAGCTACCCCATCAACCCCCCCCCCCCCCTACCCCAGCCCATTACCAGCCCCTTTGGGTCTTGTATGGATATTAAGGGGAACCCCGCACACAAAATAAAAAAGGCCCTATATACTCTGAACAGCCGTATACAGGCGGTGCATACAAGACAGGGACTGTAGGTTTGTTCTTATGTAGAATCTGTTTGTAATTTTGAACAGCTGCATTGTTTAAGTGTAGCTCCATGCCAAATTCCTTTTTTTTAGCTTTTTGGAAAACATAGGGAACGGTTATCACCCCTGTCACATTTTTTTTGCTGTCTGTGCCCCTGTTCAGAACATTTCACCTCACTTTGCGTCCCAATGACAACTCTTTTTGAAATGTGGTGTTTGTATTGAAACAAGGATTGGTGATAAAGCATCAGTAGAGAGGAGACACCTTTCTCCCATATTAATTCTTAGGCCTCGTACACACGACCGATTTTCTCAGCAAGAACCAGCAAGAAACTTGCTGGCAGAGAGGTCTTGCCGAGTAAATCGGTCGTGTGTACGCTGCTATCGTGTTTCTCGTCGAGAAAACCGACAAGAAACCTCGACGAGAAAATAGAGAACCTGCTCTCTATTTTCTCGTCAAGATTCTCCTCGGCATGTTTCTCGACGAGAAAAGTGAGTGTGTGTACACTTACCTGTCCTCCCGGAAGCCCGCGCATGTTCGAAATGAATTAGACGCATGCGCGGTAGCTTCCTAGGCATACGTAGGGTATACCAAGATGGCGGCGACGGCATCGAATGTGACGAGCGCATGCTCGACGTAGTCGATGACGTCACCGCGTACGCTCCTTTCAAAGAACCACGGGTTCTTTGAAACGAGCGTGTGTACACTCGGCCGGGACAAGTTTCTTGTCCAAGAATCTCGTCGAAAAAAACGACATGTTTTTTTCAACGAGAATCTCGGCCGTGTGTACGAGGCCTTACAGGAGAGAATTTTCCTTCCAAGGGGTAGATTTCCTCTCACTTCCTGTTGTCTTCTTCCGTTTGCAAGTAGTAGTCGTTTGTAAGTTGGATGTTTGAAAGTAGGGACCTGGCGTATATACTCTGCAGAAATTGGCCCCTTAGGTGTTGGTGTTGGCACAACACTGAAAGCACTCACAGTTATTCTTGGTGGGTGCTGGAACGCCCTGCTGTCAACTATTATATCTGGAATTGTAATAACATATAATTGTTGATCAGTGGTACTAAAAATTGGGCCTTTGATGGTGGTGCTGGTGCCACAACACTGTAAGGCCTGACAGTTACTCTTGGTGGGCGCAGCAATGGGCCCTGCTGTGAATTATTAGATCAATAATTATAATTGCATGCCCCTGTTGAACAGGGGCTGAAAAATTAGGCCTTTGGTGGTGGTGGTGGTGGTGATGGTGGTGCTGGTGCCACAACACTGTAAGGCCTGACAGTTACTCTTGGTGGGCGCAGCAATGGGCCCTGCTGTGAATTATTAGAACAATAATTATAATTGCATGCCCCTGTTGAACAGGGGCTGAAAAATTAGGCCTTTGGTGGTGGTGGTGGTGGTGATGGTGGTGCTGGTGCCACAACACTGTAAGGCCTGACAGTTACTCTTGGTGGGCGCAGCAATGGGCCCTGCTGTGAATTATTAGATCAATAATTATAATTGCATGTCCCTGTTGAACAGGGGCTGAAAAATTAGGCCTTTGGTGGTGGTGGTGGTGGTGATGGTGGTGCTGGTGCCACAACACTGTAAGGCCTGACAGTTACTCTTGGTAGGCGCAGCAATGGGCCCTGCTGTGAATTATTAGATCAATAATTATAATTGCATGCCCCTGTTGAACAGGGGCTGAAAAATTAGGCCTTAGGCACTGGTGGCACAACACTGCAACCCCTCACAGATACTGTACTTGGAGCACAGCAATGAGGCCTGTTGCAAAGTATTGCATCCAAAATTTTAATTACACACCCCTGTTAAACAGGGGCTGAAAAATTGGGCCTTAGCCACTGGTGGCGTCACCCATAAACCAAAATGATCTTCCAAGCTATCATCATTAATCGTATCATTGAGGAGGAGGAGGAGGATAGCCAGTCAACATAACAGCACAGGCACTCAGCATCAGCATCAGTCTTGAAGGGATGTGACATTTTAAAATCAATTAGTCTGTTATATCAGCATCAGGTGTGTGGTAGCTGGTGGTGATCCAAGACTGGTTCATCTTGATGAAAGTCAGTCGATCAACCGAGTCGGTGGACAGGCGCACCCTGTGATCCGTGACAAATCCTCCAGCAGCACTGAATGTGCGTTCTGAAAGAACGCTGGATGCAGGACAGGCCAGTAGCTCAATTGCATACTGTGCAAGCTCTGGCCAGTGATCCATCCTCAAGACCCAGTAAGCCAGAGGATTTTCGGTGGGGAAGGTGTCCAAGTCTGACCTTGCCCCTAGGTATTCCTGGACCATGTATATCAGACGCTGGCGATGGTTGCTGGAACCGATCATACTTTGGGGCTGCGGACTAAAGAATTGTCTGAACGCATCGGTCAGACGGCCACCTTCCCCACCGCTCCTTCTTTGACTGCCCGAAGCCTCAGCAACTCGTTGTCCAGGACCAGGAGTTTGTAACCTCCTAGTCTCTGGGAACGCATTGCACAGACCTTTCTGCAAGGCCTCCCGGAGTTGTCTCATCCTCTGCTCCCTCTGCGACGGTAAGATAAGGTCCGCAACCTTACCCTTGTACCGTGGATCAAGGAGAGTGGCCAGCCAGTAATGGTCCCTCTCCTTGATCCGAAGAATACGAGGATCCTTCCGCAGACTTTGCAGGATCAGGGAGGCCATGCAGCGTAGGTTAGCTGAGGCATTCAGTCCGGAGTCCTCTGGGTCACTAAGGACGACATGATCCGCAGCCACCTCCTCCCAGCCACGTACAAGTCCACTGGTTTCTTGGGACTGTAAATCATCCCTAAAAGACTGCTGCTGATGATGCTGAGTGCCAGCCTCCACCTCCATGCTGACACAATCCTCCTCCTCCTCCTCCTCCTCCTCCTCCTCTTCCTGTGCGATGGGTGGGACAGAAGGAACACTGTCTGGGTAAAGGGGGCCTTGAGAGGCAAGGAAGTCCTCCTCTTCCTGCCTCTGTTCTGCCTCAAGTGCCCTGTCCATTATTCCACGCAGCGTGTGCTCCAACAGGTGGACAAGAGGTACAGTGTCACTGATGCATGCACTGTCACTGCTCACCATCCTCGTGGCCTCCTCAAATGGTGCCAGGACAGTGCATGCATCCCTGATCATGCCCCACTGGCGTGGTGAAAAAAACCCGAGCTCCCCTGACCCTGTCCTGGTGCCGTAGTCGCACAGGTACTCATTGATGGCCCTCTGCTGCATGTGCAGCCGCTGCAGCATGGCCAACATTGAGTTCCACCTGGTGGGCATGTCACATATAAGGCGGTTCTTGGGCAGGTTCAACTCCTTTTGCAGCTCAGCCAGGCGAGCACTGGCATTATAAGATCTGCGGAAATGCACACAGACTTTCCTGGCCTGCCTCAGGACATCCTGTAAGCCCGGGTACCTGCCCAAGAACCGCTGCACCACCAGGTTAAGGACGTGAGCCATACAGGGCACATGGGTCAGTTGTCCCTGTCGGAGGGCGGAGAGGAGGTTGGTGCCATTGTCGCAAACCACCATTCCTGGCTTAAGCTGGCGTGGCGTCAACCACCTCTCGGCCTGCCCCTGCAGAGCAGACAGGACCTCTGCCCCAGTGTGGCTCCTGTCCCCCAAACACACCAGCGCAAGCACGGCATGGCATCTTTTTGCCTGCGTACTTGCGTAGCCCCTTGAACGCCTACGGAGCACCGCTGGTTCCGAGGACAAACCACAGGAAGAGGCCATGGAGGAAGAAGAAGAGGAGGGGGTGGAGGAGAGAGGTGTGTCACAACCAGTAGTAGCATTTTGGAGGCGTGGCGGTGGAACAACCTCCAACACTACTGCACCTTGTCCTGCATCCTTCCCAGCTGCCACAAGAGTGACCCAATGGGCCGTGAAAGAAAGGTAACGTCCCTGTCCATGCCTGCTGGACCATGAGTCAGCGGTAATATGCACCTTACCGCTGACCGCCCTGTCCAGCGAGGCCAAGACATTGCCTTCCACATGCCTGTAGAGAGCCGGAATCGCCTTCCGTGCGAAAAAGTGGCGTTTGGGAACCTCCCACTGAGGAACCGCACATTGCACAAACTCACGGAAGGGGGCCGAGTCTACCAACTGAAAAGGCAGCAGTTGAAGCGCTAGCAATTTAGCCAAGCTAGCATTCAACCGCTGGGCATGTGGATGGCTGGGAGTGAACTTCTTTCGACGGTCCAGCAGCTGGGGCAGGGAAATTTGCCTGCTAGAATCGGACGTTGGTGTACTGCTAGCAGAGTGCCCGCAAGTACTTGGCTGTGACACACCTAATTCTACACCTTCATTCCTCTCAGAGCAGGTTTCAGAGAGGACTGAAGGTATACTGGGGTTGGAGATCCCAGCTGATGCGGTGCAAGGAGAGGTCCGCTTTGTTCTTTGGTGTGGGTCTTTGAGGTAGGCTTGCCAACGAGCTGCATGGCAGGTCAACATATGTCTGATCAAGCATGTGGTGCCCAAGCGGCTGATGTTTTGGCCACGCGATATACGCTTGAGACATATGTTGCAAACAGCAGCTGTGCGATCTGATGCACTCGCCTCAAAAAAGGCCCACACCAAAGAACTTTTTGAATGACGGGCAGAGGCAGCGCCCTGCACAGGCGGAGCTCTGCGGTGTGATTCCGTCGGTGTGCTGCCCATACGCTGGCCACTCAAGGGCATCCTGCCTCGTTGGAGATGTGCCTCCTCCTCATCCTCCTCCTCCTCCTCTCTCCTATTAGGCACCCACGTGGAGTCAGTGACCTCATCATCCCCTCCCTCCTCATCACTGGAGCCAATCTGGCAGTATGCTGCAGCTGCTGGAGCATGACTGCCAGATTGGTGTCCTTCTTGAGCATCCCCTCTCTCTGCTCTCACGCTACTGCCTTCCTCTAGCTGGGTATCATCATCAGATCCTTCGAAACGCTGGGCATCCTCCTGGAGCATGTACCCAACACTGTGCTCAAACAGTTCGGGGGACTCCTCAGGAGGAGGACATGGTGGGTCTAGGGAAGGATTGACTAATGAAGATAATGATACCAGAGAAGAGGACGCTTTGGCAGCTGCTTTGCCAGTACCCTGAGCCTGGGTGAGAGAGGATGAGGAGGATGAGGTGGGCTTGGTCATCCACTCTACCAAGTCTTCGGCATGATGTGGCTCAACATGTCCAGCTGCCGAAAAGAAGGACAAGCGTGTCCCATGGCCATGTGCTGATGACAATGCACCGCGTCCACTACCAGCACTGTTGCCCCCAGACACAGAGCCTGCTTGCCCTCTTTTTTTGCCTCCTGACTGTCTGCCTCTCCTTGTTTGCCTTCCAGACATTTTAATGGATGGCCTGCAGGGAGATGGGAAAAAGAGCAATAAGGGCTACCTTCAGGTGTATACTGTGCAGGAGGCTTAGCAACAATGACACTAACACTGTCCCCTGCCTATCCTTCTCTGTCCCTAAACTCAAGGATTTCAAATATGGTTCAGCAAAATTGGTTTAGAACAGAATAGCACACTGTCAGTTTCACTCACTGTACCTCTCTGTCCCTAAACTCAAGGATTTCAAATATGGTTCAGCAAAATTGGTTTAGAACAGAATAGCACACTGACACTTTCCCTCACTGTCCTACTCTGTCCCTCCCTACAAACAAGATTTAGCACAGAATAGCACACTGATAGTTTCCACGAGTGTCCTTCTCTGTCCCTAAACTCAAGGATTTCAAATATGGAACAGCAAAATTGGTTTAGAACAGAATAGCACACTGACACTTTCCCTCACTGTCCTACTCTGTCCCTCCCTACAAACAAGATTTAGCACAGAATAGCACACTGATAGTGTCCACAAGTGTCCTTCTCTGTCCCTAAACTCAAGGATTTCAAATATGGAACAGCAAAATTGGTTTAGAACAGAATAGCACACTGACACTTTCCCTCACTGTCCTACTCTGTCCCTCCCTACAAACAAGATTTAGCACAGAATAGCACACTGATAGTTTCCACGAGTGTCCTTCTCTGTCCCTAAACTCAAGGATTTCAAATATGGAACAGCAAAATTGGTTTAGAACAGAATAGCACACTGACACTTTCCCTCACTGTCCTACTCTGTCCCTCCCTACAAACAAGATTTAGCACAGAATAGCACACTGATAGTTTCCACGAGTGTCCTTCTCTGTCCCTAAACTCAAGGATTTCAAATATGGAACAGCAAAATTGGTTTAGAACAGAATAGCACACTGACACTTTCCCTCACTGTCCTACTCTGTCCCTCCCTACAAACAAGATTTAGCACAGAATAGCACACTGATAGTTTCCACGAGTGTCCTTCTCTGTCCCTAAACTCAAGGATTGAAAATATGGAACAGCAAAATTGGTTTAGAACAGAATAGCACACTGACACTTTCCCTCACTGTCCTACTCTGTCCCTCCCTACAAACAAGATTCAGCACAGAATAGCACACTGATAGTTTCCACGAGTGTCCTTCTCTGTCCCTAAACTCAAGGATTGAAAATATGGAACAGCAAAATTGGTTTAGAACAGAATAGCACACTGACACTTTCCCTCACTGTCCTACTCTGTCCCTCCCTACAAACAAGATTTAGCACAGAATAGCACACTGATAGTTTCCACGAGTGTCCTTCTCTGTCCCTAAACTCAAGGATTTCAAATATGGAACAGCAAAATTGGTTTAGAACAGAATAGCACACTGACACTTTCCCTCACTGTCCTACTCTGTCCCTCCCTACAAACAAGATTTAGCACAGAATAGCACACTGATAGTTTCCACGAGTGTCCTTCTCTGTCCCTAAACTCAAGGATTTCAAATATGGAACAGCAAAATTGGTTTAGAACAGAATAGCACACTGACACTTTCCCTCACTGTCCTACTCTGTCCCTCCCTACAAACAAGATTTAGCACAGAATAGCACACTGATAGTTTCCACGAGTGTCCTTCTCTGTCCCTAAACTCAAGGATTGAAAATATGGAACAGCAAAATTGGTTTAGAACAGAATAGCACACTGACACTTTCCCTCACTGTCCTACTCTGTCCCTCCCTACAAACAAGATTCAGCACAGAATAGCACACTGATAGTTTCCACGAGTGTCCTTCTCTGTCCCTAAACTCAAGGATTGAAAATATGGAACAGCAAAATTGGTTTAGAACAGAATAGCACACTGACACTTTCCCTCACTGTCCTACTCTGTCCCTCCCTACAAACAAGATTTAGCACAGAATAGCACACTGATAGTTTCCACGAGTGTCCTTCTCTGTCCCTAAACTCAAGGATTGAAAATATGGAACAGCAAAATTGGTTTAGAACAGAATAGCACACTGACACTTTCCCTCACTTTCCCTCACTGTCCCTCCCTACAAACAAGATTTAACACAGAATAGCACACTGATAGTTTCCACGAGTGTCCTTCTCTGTCCCTAAACTCAAGGATTGAAAATATGGAACAGCAAAATTGGTTTAGAACAGAATAGCACACTGACACTTTCCCTCACTGTCCTACTCTGTCCCTACAAACAAGATTTAGCACAGAATAGCACACTGACACTTTCCCTCACGGTACCTCTCTGTCCCTAAACTCAAGGATTGAAAATATGGTTCAGCAAGATTGGTTTAGAACAGAATAGCACACTGACACTTTCCCTCACTGTACCTCTCTGTCCCTACAAACAAGGTTTAGCACAGAATAACACACTGACACTCTCCCTACCTATCCTTATTTGTCCCTAAACACAAGGAATCCAGGATTAGTAAAGGAAAAAAAATGACACTGTCCCTGCCTATGCTTCTCTTTCCCTGCTCCAGAACACACTACACAGGGCCGCCGCGCTGGCGGCCTTTTATAGTGTGGGGCGTGTACTAAACCCCCTCAGCAATAATTGGCCACAGGCATCCTGCCTGTGGCCAATCATTGCTCTCCTCGCTGCCGGCGCTGTGATTGGCCAAGCATGCGGGGTCACAGAGCATGCTTGGCCAATCACAGCGCCTGGATGACACTGCGATGGTGTAGTGCATTGTGGGCCGTTCGCCTCACTCGAATTTGGCGCGAACGGCCCAAATCGTTCGATCTTCGTCGAACGATCGAACAGCCGATGTTCGAGTCGAACGTATGTTCGACTCGAACACGAAGCTCATCCCTACCTGTTAATCCCCCATGCTCCAGGAGTGTGCTAACTTAACTGCTGATAAAATTCTTCCTGTGCATCCTCCTGCAGAAAGTTACTGATGGTGTGTTTAAACAATTCAACTGACTCCTAAACAGTGGCGGTGCGTCCATAAAGGGCGCAGGAGCGCCCCCCCCCCCCTCTCCTGTCTGTCTGTCTCTCTCTCTCTCTCTCTCTCGCATAAATAGATTCATGCATTGCATGAATCTATCTATGGTCACCGCTACCGCCCCCTATTCATGTGCCCAACCCCTTGTCGGGGTCGGGCATATGAATTACAGCGGCGGTGGTATTTTGGAAGCGACTGATTAGAGCCATAGGCTTCCTAATTAGAGCCGCAGGCTCTAATAGGCTTCCAAAAGGGTAAACAGCGGGCACACTCCTGTGTGTTCGCTGATTACTCAGTGTTGTGTTAGGGAACTGAAAACATTGCTTCCCTAACACTGACCCGCCTCTCAGCCAATCAGGTGCACCGGGTCTGGTTACCCTGTCACCTGATTGGCTGAAACAACAGGTGCCACTATTGGATGCCTGACGGGACATGAGGACGGTGTGGAGAACTGCCTGGCCCTGCAGGAGACACGAAGGACCCCGCTCGTCGCCGTCACCCGCTGCCCCACCAAGACAGGGTAAGTGCCGGGCAGACGACGAGTGGGTGGGGGTCACACTGGCATTTAATGGGGACACTGGCAGCATTTGGTGCAGTGGCAGCATATGATGGGCACACTGGCAGCATTTTATGGGCACCCTGGCAGCATTTAATGGGCACACTGGCAGCATTTGATTGGCACACTGGCAGCATTTGGCACAGTGGAAGCATATGATGGGCATACTGACAGCATTTGATGGGTACCCTGGAAGCATTTAATGGGCACAGTGGCAGCATTTGATGGGCACCCTGACAGCGTTTGATGGGCACAGTGGCAGCATTTGATGGTACAGTGGATGCATTTAATGGGCACAGTGGGGGCGTTTGATGGCACAGTGGCAGCGTTTAATGGCCACAGTGGCTACATTTGATGGCCACAGTGGCTGCGTTTGATGGGCACAGTGGCTGCGTTTGATGGGCACAGTGGCTGCGTTTGATGGGTACAGTGGCTGCGTTTGATGGGCACAGTGGCTGCGTTTGATGGGCACAGTGGCTGCGTTTGATGGGCACAGTGGCTGCGTTTGTTGGCACAGTGGCTGCGTTTGTTGGCACAGTGGCTGCGTTTGATGGCACAGTGGCTGCATTTGATGGCACAGTGGCTGCATTTGATGGCACAGTGGCTGCGTTTGATGATTTTATTTTTTATTTTTAATTCAGTTTGTTTGCGCCCCCCAAAAATTTTGGAGCACCAGCCGCCACTGCTCCTAAATACTATTTTTCAAGACAATGGTGAGATTAGCTGTAGATCAGGAGGAAGAAGAAAGCACATTTGCAGCTGCTGTGCTACTCTGTGCTTGGAAAAAGGAGGAGGATGATGAGGATTCCTGCTCCTGTCTGCCTCTGGAAGAAGCTTCCAGAAATAGAGTGAGTGGTCAACCTTTGGGCTATAATTATTTATCTCACATCAGCCAATCCCTGGGGGGGGGGGGGGTTGTTTGGAGAGTCTGGGGAAAAGATAAATATTTGGGAAGGTCTGTTCAGAGCTTTCAGTCCTGGACTTGTGGCCTGGGAGGCAACTCTGTTACTGTTACTCTTAGCATAGGGTGACCAGACATCCCCGGTTTCCGGGGACAGTCCCCGGATTGAGTACACTGTCCCCAGACCAAGTCTGTCCCCGGTTTTGTCCCCGGATTGGATTTGAACAGGGGCTGGGGCAATTTCATAGACAGTCAGTGCAGAATAAAAAAAAGAAAATTCAGAATTACACACCCCACTCCGACTAGCTTAGGGTAGGGTGACCAGACATCCCCGGTTTCCGGGGACAGTCCCCGGATTGAGGACACTGTCCCCGGACCAAGTCTGTCCCCGGTTTTGTCCCCGGATTGGATTTGAACAGGGGCTGGGGCAATTTCAAAGACAGTCAGTGCAGAATAAAACAAAAAAAATCTGAATTACACACCCGCACTCCGCCGCTCCTACTAGCTTAGGGGGGTGTATTTTTTTCCATTATCTGTGCCCCTTTCTGATGATCATGAGCTGGTTGGAGCGGAGGGAATATTTCTTCAGTTTCGGGTGCATGCCCATTCAGCTCCGCTCGCATGTTCTTCTGCCTTGGCTCAAGTCCCGACCAGCCGCCTGCCTGCTTATGTCCTTGCCTTCACTGGTGGAGTGATCTTCCTTCGCTCTCCACCCAGTAGTGGCTGGGGCCCGGAGAGTGAGACTTGACTGGCTGTGAGGCGGGCGGTGGCAGCGACGGGCAGAGAGTTACAGATTGCCGCCATTACTAGTAAAAAACAAAAAAAATGTCCCCGGATTTCATTTTAAAAATTTGGTCACCTTAGCTTAGGGGGGTGTATTTTTTTTCCATTATCTGTGCCCCTTTCTGATGATCATGTGCTGGTCGGATTGGAGGGAATAATTCTTCAGTTTCTGGTGCATGCCCATTCAGCTCCGCTCGCATGTTCTTCTGCCTTGGCTCAAGTCCCAGCCAGATGCCTGCCTGCTTATCTCCTTGCCTTCCCTGGCGGAGTGATCTTCCTCCGCTCCCCACCCAGTAGTAGCCGGGCCCCGGAGAGTAAGACTTGACAGGCTGTGAGGCGGCGACAGTCAGAGAGTTACTGATTGCCACCATTACTAGTAAAAAAACAAGTATGTCCCTGGATTTCATTTAAAAAATCTGGTCACCTTACCTTAGCATGTCCTTGGCTAGATAAGCCTGGATTTAAAGTGTTACTAAGCCCACAACAGTAAAATAAGTCTGTATATGCAGTAAAGCATGCTTGTTATGCTCACTGTGGAACCTGATGGGTTAATCCTGCCCATTGTGTAAAAAAGGATGTCTTCTCTTGACATGTTAAAGACCGATCCTTCGCTTTGACTTACCCTCTACCACCTTACCCACCCCCTTGTACCATTCTAACAAATAACGACTGACAAGGTTGTGGAGTAAAATTGGCCTTCCGGCCTATTTATTTTAACAACTTTATATGAAATAAATAACCACTTAAATAACCATTTAAATAACATTTATAACACTTCCAATACCACTGGTGGGCTTATAGACCACCAACTCCCAACTTGGGCACTGGGACTAACATATCCCTTAGGCCTCCAGTCGCAAGACGCCGACTCGGAGACGGTACACCTGGCCGCAGTGCCCTACCATTTACCCCCCTTCCTGGTTAACCCTTGTTGACCAGAAGGTACTCAAAAAACCCCATACCACCTATGGGTACCACCTTTTTCTCCAGACCTTCCCCTTTTACCTCCTTTTCCAGGAACCAAACTCCGCCTACCACTGGTGGGCTTATAGACCACCAACTCCCAACTTGGGCACTGGGACTAACATATCCCTTAGGCCTCCAGTCGCAAGACACCGACTCGGAGACGGTACACCTGGCCGCAGTGCCCTACCATTTTCCCCCCTCCCTAGTTAACCCTTGTTGACCAGAAGGTACTCAAAAAACCCCATACCACCTATGGGTACCACCTTTTTCTCCAGACCTTCCCCTTTTACCTCCTTTTCCAGGAACCAAACTCCGCCACATCCAACTAAACACCGCCCATGACGCTCGCCCTTGTCTTACCCCTCACACAGGGAGGGTGGGTGGGAAGCTTTCTACCTCGTGAGTGAAATGGAGGAAGTGAGAAAACGTCACTTCCTCCCTGACTAACTGCGCTCCCCCTCCCCTTCTTCCCCACGGCCACCCCCCTTCTCTTAAAGGGAAACACAACCTCTGCTGGCTACTGCCTGTCTCACCTGTCATGCCGTCCCTCCGCTTATTTCCCCTTTTGTCATTGCTCCAGGACTCTCTAATCTAATCTATCTGCTGACAGAACAGAGCCTTGGGGCCACTCTGCCCATATTCAGTTTGGTGTGTATTACTAGAGAGGTTTTTTTTTTGGGGGGGGGGGGAGTGCATGTGATCATCACAGGGCCAATCACCACTGTCCAGACAGAGGGTTAGGAGTGCAGCCTCACCGGACAGTCAGAGGAGAATGAAAACTCCTCCTGCAAGCTTTAACCAATGCTCAGCAGAAAACTGATACAGTGCTGCTATATACTGCTGATAAGGAAGGTATATACCAATTTATATTTACTAAAGTAATTGCATTTCCATGTTTAGGTCCAGGGTTTAGTAACACTTTAAGGATATTTGCTGGACGACACTGCCTTAGGGAGCTGGGCTGGAGATGGACTACCTTTTACTGAAAAGTGTTGCATGGAAGCTGGTTGGAGGCAGCTGTCCTTGGACATTGTGAGTAGGACCCTTTGCTTAGACTCCAGTTGTGCCTGTGCTTTGGGGGCTAGATGCCCAAGGTTGCGACAGGGACTGTGACTGCCATAGGTGTGCGCAGCCTATTGCAATCATTCACAATGTTCACCCCTCAGCAACAGCTTGCAGGAGAGGAGAGGAGGGAAGCCTGAAGGGCAGTAGGGGGTATCTGTGCTGCACAGGGTGATTAGCGTGTGCCTGGGCACACCTGGCACACCCTGTGCACATGCCTATGGTGACAGGGGTTTACAGTCACAGATAGACACAGATAGACTGGCTGTCCCCTCCACCTCCAAAAATATTTTAGGCGATTACCAAAAAAATTCTGCTTAATAATCTTTCCTTCTGTACCTGCTGGCGTTTTTGGAGTATCCTGAAACTCATTGCTCTTTCCTGTTCAATTATTGCAAAAACTGTATGTAGCGGGGTAAAAAAAAAGACACACCCCAGACTGAGCCTGTGTTTGTTGGTGTGCTCTGGAACTGGTGTCTGGGCCTAAAAGCCTCTGAATGGGTAAGGGACCTAGATAACTTCCACCTGCATCTTCAGAGGTGAGCGCTACATGTAGGGGCTCACCCAGGATATCCCAGTAGTTCATGCTTCTGTTGCCTGTAGCAACGAACACAAGATCGTGGATTTTTGCCTATGTCTGTTTGTGCTTATGGACTATCCAGTGGAGAGCACAGGAGGGAGTTGCTAGAGGGCCTAATCTGTGTTATTCCTTGAAAGAGTTTTGTAAGGAAAACAGCTGCCAGTGAGTGGTCATTTTCAACTGGGCACTGAAAAGTTAGGATTAGGTGCCAGTAGCAGTGGAGAAGAAGAGTGGAGCTGCAAGTCTGGTCACATAAGTGTAGCGGGTATATTCTTTCCTATTTTTGAATCTGGTGGGGAAACTGTGATGTATGGTTCCCTGGGGCCCATCAGGTGGCGCTGTCACTTTGGGCCCGGGGTTGAGCCATCGTTGCGGTGTCGTATCTCTTTTGGCCTCTCCCAGCGGTTGTATGGTGGGGCGGGGAACCCGCTGTGCTTGCTGGGAGAGGGTATAAAGGGGGCGGCCATTTTTGGTGGCGGGGAGTCAAGTCGAGGCGGAGCCCCAGGCACCTTCAGCCTGAGGGCGGTGGTCGTGTTGGAGTCCTGGGCGGTCTAGGCCTAGAGGACGTTCGGAGGTCGTGTTCCATCCCAGGCACCTTTAGCCTGGGGTGAGGTACTCGGATGGAGGTCTGGAGATCAGTGCCCACCACTGAGTCCTGCGAGGGAAGGAGGTCCTAGGGAACCCCGGGAGTGGGTACCCGAATCCGAAAGGCGTAATGGACTGGTGGGAGATACTTGCTTGAAGACCCGGTGCAGCATATTGCCAGTGACAGGTGAGCCTCCCATCGGATCGGAGACTGCCTGGAAGGAAATCCCCCCTCGCTCGGAGACCGCAACCCACTTTCAGGAAGGAAAGTGGAGAGTTCGTTGTGTCTGGGGCCTATTCGTTCCCACACCCCGCCCCCCCGTCTGTTCTATAGAGAAAGGAAGGAGTTCAACTGTTGTGTATACTCTGTTATCAGAAGAATAAAGGAGTGTTGGACTTTATGGGTGTGGGGCTCATTTTCTGGCAGACATTGTTCCAAAGGAGGTGGAGGCTCTGATGCAGGACACCGGCCTGGAGGTAAAAGAACTTTGTTCACACCACACAACTACTTGCGGTGAAGGCTTGGCGTAGTGACCTCTCTCTCTTCCCTCTAAAGTAACCCCTAGACAAGAGACAGACGAGCTGAACCGAGAGTGAGAGGGAGGAGGGCGCTACATAAGCAAAGTCTGCCAGGGAAGACTACACACGTGGAGCATTGTGGAGAGAAAGACTGCTTCAGGAAAGATCTCACACTGCCATTTTTTGGATGTCAGGTGGCGATGACATCGGAGAGTACTGTTTCCCCTGAATGCCCTGACCAGCTGGCTGAACTGCAGGACCTTCTAACTAGTACTGGTATCCTTCTGACATGCCATGGGTGTTTGGCCCTAGGTACTATAAAAGGGTGTGACAATGGTGTGTGGGAGTATCTTAATGTCCCAAAGCCTCTCAGAAACAAACACTCTCCTGAGTTCTGGAAGAGGTACCTGAGTTGCAGAGACTGAAGCTTGGGGAGGTTCATTCATAGAAAACAGGTGGTGATCCAGAAGGCTGGGCTTAGGAATCAGGTGTGTTCCATTAATATCTGGGGTCCTGGCGGAAGGATGGTCAAGGTCCCTAATTGTTTTTGTGAGCCCTATTAAGTCTATTGTTACAGACTGCTGGAGGTCTCTATTGTTTATGAACAGAACTGAACCCTTGCATAAAAACAGTGGTATAAAAACTAATTGGAAAGTCCCAGAGTCAAGTATATAACTGTAGCAGCGCTTCCAATCAAATCCTCATTTGAAAGTCTTGACTATTGTATAACTGATGTATTACAGGTCTGCCCACCACATTCTACCCCCATACCTTACTTATACTTAATCAAGAGACCACACATTGATGTTTGGAGTAAAACATGGCCGTAGCAGCCTCCTTTATTTTTTTTAACTGTTCCATCAGTTATCAAAAACTTTAACCATCAAAACACATAAACCCAGAACATATCCGAAATATTGCCTCCTAGTGTTGGTCTTTGCAGGAACCTCAAAATTGCCATAATCATATTAACCCGATATTAGTCACCATACTAATATCGTATTACCACGTGACACTGCGGTACCTTAAAAATGGTCATAGGCCTCAAGCCGAACAGCTACTCAGAGACGACCACTGACCGCAGTGCCCCCATTATCCAACTCATCCAGCTAAACTCCTGTTAGCTGGAATCCACCCACAGGAGCCATACCACCGATAGGTCCTGACCACTTCCTTTTTTATGTACTTCCTTCTCCCGCAAAGACCAAACACCCGCCACTGCCACGACAATCCGTACACCTGTAAAGAAAAATTGACAACAGAAAACCATACTTTGACACAAATTAAAATTCATCCTTCCAACTATTCCACATTAGGGAGGGTGGGTGGGAAACTTTCCCCTGCACTGTGTTAACTCAGAGGGGCGGGGTCTTCCTTTTATCTAGCCTTCTCCCCTCCCCTCTATATTTCCATTAGCCAATAGTTAATACCCTCTTATTACATACTCTGTTCACTCAGTCATGCCCAGCCCTGCGCCTATGGCATTCTGTCTTTTTGCTCCGGGCTTTTCTTGACTATTGTATAACTGATGTATTACAGGTCTGCCCACCACATTCTACCCCCATACCTTACTTATACTTAATCAAGAGACCACACATTGATGTTTGGAGTAAAACATGGCGGTAGCAGCCTCCTTTTTATTTTTTTTAACTGTTCCATCAGTTATCAAAAACTTTAACCATCAAAACACATAAACCCAGAACATATCCGAAATATTGCCTCCTAGTGTTGGTCTTTGCAGGAACCTCAAAATTGCCATTATCATATTAACCCGATATTAGTCACCATACTAATATCGTATTACCACGTGACACTGCGGTACCTTAAAAATGGTCATAGGACTCAAGCCGATCAGCTACTCAGAGACGACCACTGACCGCAGTGCCCCCATTATCCAACTCATCCAGCTAAACTCCTGTTAGCTGGAATCCACCCACAGGACCCATACCACCGATAGGTCCTGACCACTTCCTTTTTTAGGTACTTCCTTCTCCCGCAAAGACCAAACACCCGCCACAGCACCCAAGGGAAAACACCTTTACCCTTTGGTGCCCCTCCAAACCCTAAGGGCTCGTTGGATCCCATCCTGCAAACCCAAAGTCCATAAGTCAGTCCCCACATCGTTCAGGTGGACCCCATCCCTCCGTAGATACCGCCATGTATCCACCTCCAGCTCGAAATGTTGAACCACCAACCCCCCGTTCCGTACCACAAACCTGCCTATGTCCCGGTTAATTTTTTCTCCGAGCCCTATTGATGCCATCCACGGACCTCGCCCCCTTCCACTCTGACCGTGCCACCATGTCTGACCAGACAATGATCATGTCCGTCAATGACATCCTGAGCCGAATGAAATCAAATTTCATATCTCTTAAACTTCTAACATGGACCTAAAGCCCAGGTCATTGCCACCTACATGCAGTACCAAAACGTCAGGTGGCCTGTCCAAACGAGCAAAACGGTGCACCTCCGGAACCATCCTACTTCACCACATTCCTGGAACTCCCAGCCAGCGGACACACGCCTCCGGTCTTGGGAATCCCAACAGCCGACCCTCATATCGACGCCAGCCCTCTTAGCCCCCTAGAACACAAACAAATGGCCCAGTATCCAGACCAAAGCTTGTGTCTCACCTGAAAGTAGACGAAGAACAATAACCCCCATGAGAAAATTCCCAAAAACCCAACCTGTACAACTCAGCAGCCCGAATATAACACCCCGGGCATGCCCCCAAAATTACTCACGCCCCACTATTAGCTGGGGGCGACCGTACAGCCGGAACCTCCTGGCTTCCCACCGGCCTAACCTCATTAACCGCTTCCTCGTCTATCCCACATCTGGCCGCCTCTGTAGCTGCCCCTATCCTGAAGGAGTGAGAGGAAAAAAACTCCTTATCACGGATTCCCAACGCCCGAAGGCACTTTAGGAATACCGTAATAAACCGATATCTTGAAAGGGGGGTCCCGTCCTTGTGCATCAAAAAGAAACCACACTGGGTGGGCGAACCTCCCAATACCCCTTAACAGCCCTTACAGGGCATACCATAGAACCTGGAACCGGAAAACCTGTACCAACTTACCTCTGCCCACCTGGTCCGTCATAGACTTCCTAAGCGCCAGTGACACCCGGGCCTCCGTCCAAACCACATCGCAAGCCAGCAACCCCCCGTGCACCGCTTTGGACGGGCTGACCAACCCCCCTATCCGGAATGCTCCAAAGAACGCCAATGAGAAGGACAGCACCAATAATAATATTAATCGTATCAATATACTATTTCCTATAGCAACCCACGTGACACTACGGTACCTTAAATGGTCATAGGCCTAAAGCCGACCAGCTGCTCAGAGACGACCACTGACCGCAGTGCCCCTATTATCAAACTCTTCCAGCTAAACTCCTGTTAGCTGGAATACCCTCTCAGAACCCATACCACCGATAGGTCCTGACCACTTGCTTTTTGAGGAACTCCATTCGTAACCTTGCTGTACCTTAAATGGTCATAGGCCTAAAGCCGACCAGCTGCTCAGAGACGACCACTGACCGCAGTGCCCCCATTATCAAAACTCTTCCAGCTAAACTCCTGTTAGCTGGAATACCCTCTCAGAACCCAGACCACCGATAGGTCCTGACCATTTGCTTTTTGAGGAACTCCATTCGTAACCTTGTGGTACCTTAAATGGTCATAGGCCTCAAGCCGACCAGCTGCTCAGAGACGACCACTGACCGCAGTGCCCCCATTATCAAACTCTTCCAGGTAAACTCCTGTTAGCTGGAATACCCTCTCAGAACCCCTACCACCGATAGGTCCTGACCACTCGCTTTTTGAGGAACTCCATTTGTGACATTGCGGTAACTTAAATGGTCATAGGCCTCAAGCCGACCAGCTGCTCAGAGACGACCACTGACCGCCGTGCCCCCATTATCAAACTCTTCCAGTTAAACTCCTGTTAGCTGGAATACCCTCTCAGAACCCATACCACCGATAGGTCCTGACCACTTGATTTTTTGAGGAACTTCATTCTCCCCCAAAGACCAAAACACCCTGGTGCCAACTCTCGTAACCTGTCCCACTGACAGCGAGACAGCGCATAAGCTATGACATTGTCCCCCCCCGGCAGGTGTACCGCATACACAAACACATTGAGCTGCAATCATCTCAACACCAGATGGCGCAGCAGCCGCACCATGGGGGGGGGAGGATGCCAACACCTTGTTAATGACCTGCACCACCCCCAGGTTGTCCCAGCGAAACCGCACCTCTAAGTCTCTGAAACAAACCCCCCACAGTTCCACCGCCAGTACCACCGGGAACCGTTCCAGCAGGACCAAGTTCTTGGTAAAAACCAGCATCAATCCATGCCTGAGACCAGGGGCCCGCACTCCACTTTCCCTGAAAGAAAGCCCCAAAACCTGACCCCCCAGCTGCATCCGTGTACAGTTCGAAACAAAATTGCTAATTGGGCCGGACCTCCCTACCGCCCTCCCATTGAAGGACTCCAGAAATGAATGCCAAACTTGCAAGTCAGCCTTGTGCTCCCTGCCCAAACTCACAAATGTGTGGGAGACCATACCCCAGCCATGCCAGCCGACAGCCCATTGGCAGGATGCGGCACGCGAAATTGAGTTTTCCCAGCAGCGACTGCAACACCCTAAGCTGCACCTTACTCAGCCCCACCATAACTCTCAGCTCCCCCTTGAGAGCCTCCAACTTGTCCAATGGTAGGCGGCACTCCATGGCCTCCGAATCCAGGACAACGCCCAAAAATGTGATAGCCGTGCGAGGTCCCTCAGTTTTCCCAGGCGCCAAAGGGATCCCAAAGGGATCCCAAGGTGGCCAGGAGCACCGCACAGATTCTGGATGAGGCCGGACCCTCACACAGAAAATCGTCCCAAGTAGTGAATAATTGAACTCACCCCGACACACCCCTGCCAACCCATTCCACAAATGAGCCGAACTGTTCGAACAATGCGCACAATATGGAGCATCCCATAGGTAAACCCTTATCCACATAGAACGCATTGTCCCAATGACATCCCCAGGAGGTAAAAAGCTATCAGGGTGAACCGGCAACAATCTAAACGCCGCCTCTATGTCGGCTTTTGCCATCAACGCCCCCTGCCCGTACAGGCGAACCCAGCCCACTGCAGCATCAAAGCAAGTGTAACTGACTGTACATGCTTCCGGATCAATCGCGTCATTGACCGACCCACCCTTCGGAAAAGACAGGTGGTGAATGAGGCGGAACTTGTTGGGCTCCCTCTTGGGGACAACCCCGAGTGGGGAGACCACCAAATTCTCCAAAGGGGGAAAGGGAAAGGACCGCCCATGCGGCCTAAAGTAACCTCCTTGAGCAGTTTCTCTGCGACCGTAGCAGGCTGCTGCATGGCCGACCGCAAATTGCACGCGATCGGGGGGATAACCTGCAAGGAACATGTAATGTGAAACCCCTCTGAAAAAACCCCTGATCCAACAATCCGGCCGCCCCCCTGTCCGGATACTGACCGAGAAACAGCCGCCTCCTTTCCGCCATCATCGGAGTCCTCCCTTTTTGTGCCCAGCGTCTCCGGCACGACCCTCCTGAAAAAACTGACAAGGAGCCCTCGGCGAGGTCATCCACCGCATCCATAAGCTGATGTCCTTATTATCCCACAGTAGATCTGGCCGCACTGCTCTCCTCTGTCTGAACTGTTCGTCATATCGGAGCCACTCCGTGCCCCCGTACACCCTGTAGGCCTCTTCAATGGAGTCCTGCTAGCCAAATAGTGCTTAACAGTGCTCCAGATTCTTCTGTCCTAATAACACTGGCCATGACGGCGAACGCCTGCAGCCAATTTGCAAACGTCCGTGGGATAAGCCTGTATCTCCTCTTCTCCTCATCCTCCTGTCTAGAATCATCTGGCTTAACCCTGTCCAGGTGAAACTTTTCAATGGTAACAGTGAGAACATCTCCACATACTCACCTTTCCATATCTTCTCCCTCACTTCAGGTTTCAGGTGTGCTCCCAGCGGTGCCTCATAACACACATACACCTCACATTTTGCAGCATCGGCCAACCTAAACATATCCTGCCGTGCCGCCTGTTCCACCGCGCTACCCATCTGTGTGGCCCCCAAAGCCACGGTAGCCACCCCTACCGATACCCCCCACGCAGTAGTCGACGCAGGTGGAAACCGGCGCTACCACCGCAGTCATGGGCCCCGCCGGCAGAACCCACGCCACTGCCGGGCCGACCTGCCCACCATCCCCCCTCTCAAATTGGCTGACCAAGGACTTGATACCCTCAAGAAAAAACCCCTGCAGCCCATCCAGCCGTGCACCTCCCCCATCAGGGACCGTAACCCCCCCAGCCTGCCCACTACCTGGATCCAGCACCTGCACCGCTAAACCCTCACCCCCAGCAGGCCTAACCACCTGGCCACCACCCACAGTATGGCCCCCAGAATGAGTAAGTAAACATGACTTACCGGGCTGCCTGGAAGAAATCCCACCAGCCGATCGACTCGACTCCACCGCTGCCACCGACCGTCCGGGTCTCCGATCCTCCTCCGAGCTGCACACTTCCCCCTCCGACGGCACACCAGACTGCTCCTCACCACCAGAAGAAAGCTCACCAGGCGACTTGTCCCTGGAAGCCGAGGGTCCTGCACCCGATCGATCCATCCTCCGCGCACCAGACCCGCACACCGATCGTTTAGCCAACTTGCCACCACGCTGTTCCCCAGCACCGCCGTCATCTCTCTCTGGCTCCCTCATTCCTGAACCCGCCTGCACCAGCCCATGATGTCCGGCCGAGGGGGGGGGGATGCCCGGACACCGCAGCCCCCGATAACCCACGCTGTGGTCCCGACCCTGCGAGCTTGCCATCCTCTCTCCCCACGGTACCTGCTGATCCAGACGGACCCGACAGCATCAGCCCCAGGGTCTCCCGGAGCCAATCCTCGCCATGTGTAGCGGCCTCTGCCCGCAGCTGGGCCAGAAGTTTTTGGGTTTTTTTTGTCACAGACATGCTGCTGTTAGCTGAAACTTTCCCCTGCACTGTGTTAACTCAGAGGGGCGGGGTCTTCCTTTTATCTAGCCTTCTCCCCTCCCCTCTATATTTCCATTAGCCAATAGTTAATACCCTCTTATTACATACTCTTTTCGCTCAGTCATGCCCAGCCCTGCGCCTATGGCATTCTGTCTTTTTGCTCCGGGCTTTTCTTCTATAAAAGGTGCATATAGGAAACAGTTAGTAAAGCAGATAAGGATGGTGGTGATTGGTCAGAAAGTCTATGAAAATAGTGCTTTGTTCACCCAAAGTGTGTTCACCGCATGGGGGGATTTGAATCCCCTTTTGGGGATGCACCCACCAAAAAGTGAAATCAAATGGGCATCCAATCAGTCTCAGCCTCCGTTGCTTAATATGCACTCTCCGCCAATGTCACCATGTCAGTATTAGTCCAGATATCAGGGATGATGTGCCAGTAAGAGCAACATAGAACTTTGGAGTAAGTGTACTGATAAAAGCAGACACGGCCAGCACGGTCTCGTACAGGCGGAGCGGCACTCGGAAATGGTAGAAAAGAAGCAAGCCCGCCAGCAGCAGCAACAGCCACGTGTAGCAACTGAACCCTTGCCTAAGTCAGATGGCAACTTGTGTCTTTAATAAGTGACATGCCATTCCATATCTCACGCTGGATATGCAGAGAGGATCCTCTTACTTTTGCAACAGACTGCTGGACTTGTATTCTAATTATCGGTTGTGGTTGATTTTTTCATTTTTAAACGATGCTCTGTTTTTTTCTCTACAGTAGCCACAGGCTTGTGGATAAGAAAAACAAATGTTTATATGGACTAATGTGTTTTTTTCCTACTGTTGAGCTGGTTATAGTTAATTGTTGTAGTTTAGAGAGGATATGTTTTCTGCTCTGTTACAGGTTGGCAAAGAATGTCTCCATGTCATAATAACTGCATTTTAGCTCCAGCCATTCAAATGTATTGATCTGTGTCTATTGCACTTTCTGTGCCACTAGGTGGTGGTAGTGTACTAGAAGTAATGGACTTTAATGCCGCGTACACACGATCATTTTTCCCGTCGGGAAAAATGACATTACTTTTTTTTTAATGCCCCATACACACGATCGTTTTTCATGCCGTTAAAAATGCCATTTTAAAAAATGGCCATTAAAAATGATCGTGTGTAGGCTCCAGAGCATTTTTAACGACGTGAAAAACGGTCATTAAAAATTCCGGACATGCTCTCTTTTTTCACGTCGTTTTTCATGTCGTTTTTTTTAACGACGTGAAAAACGATAGTGTGTATGCTTTAACGACGTGAAAAAAAATGCGCATGCTCAGAATCAAGTATGAGACGGGAGCGCTCGTTCTGGTAAAACTAGCGTTCGTAATGGAGATAGCACATTCGTCATGCTGTAACGGACTGAAAAGAGCGAATCGTCTCTCAACAAACTTTACTAACATGAAGGGTGGCGCCATTCGAACGGAACTTCCCCTTTATAGTGCCGTCGTACGTGGTGTACGTCACTGCGCTTTTCTTGAACATTTTTTAAAATGATGGTGTGTACGCAAGACAGGCTTGAGAGGAAACAAGAAAAAAAAAATGACGAGAAAAACGTCAGTTTTAAAAATGACATTAAAAATGATCGTGTGTATGGGGCATAACAAGAAAAACGACCGTGTGTGGGCTTTTTGTCATTTTTCCCGACGGGAAAAACGGCATTAATCACGACGAGAAAAATTAGAACATGCTCTAATTTTTCTCATCGTGATTCCCGTCATTTTTTTCCGCGGCAGTTTTCCCATAGGGAAACACTGCCACGGAGCCCACACACAGTCGTTTTTCTCGACAAAAAAAAAAAATGTCGGGAAAAACTGACGTGTGTAGGGAACCAAGCCGTTCCCTCGTTTTTCCCGTCGATTTTCTCGACGGTGTTTTCACCGTCGAGAAAATTGATTGTGTGTACGCGGCATTAGTGTTATATCCCAATGTTATACAAAGTGATGCAATGTTAATGCATCGGATGATCATTTCTGAGGAAATGTTTACTTCTTTGTTCTCTTGCAGGTAAACAAATCTGCAATTCAAGAGAAAATGTATTGCACTATTTTTGTACATTGGTCCACTGTTTGCCAATAGATAGTTAGTGGTAGGGATCCATGTATAATGAGCTACTGATGTTGTATTACTCTATCCGTAAAAGTACCTGCCATGGTATGGCCGACTTCGTCTAGTGACAGCTTCAACTGCACTACATATATGCTGCTATACTCACTTCAAAGTTGTATTTCCTTCTTCTTGTAGAATGCCACATGTGCTGTCAGATTCTCTAACTGTTATTGTCTGTCTTCTTTACCCATCCACTGTAAAGCAGGATACTCAACTCTTGGGAGCAAGAGAATTTTTAGTGATTTTCATGGCCCATGAGGACAGGGTCAGTTTTTGGCTTTACTGTACTCAGTGGAGAAGCAATATATTTGTAAGGTTTAAGCCTAGTTGTAATTGCTCGTGCCTGACTCTGCAGAGGAGACAGCTGTCCTTGGACATTGTGAATAAGACCCTTTCATAGTTGCCAACATTGGAGAAAAAAAAATCCAGGACACTTTTTGCATGTAGGCGGAGCCTTGTTATAATTAGCGGGTGGGGCATTCATTTGTAGGCGTGTCACACATTAATATGAAAATGCAGCAGCGAAAAATGGGCATGGTTTACGTGCAATAGTGGGCGTGGCTTGAATGGGCGTGGTTCAGAAGGGGTGTGGTTAGAGTCCGAGAGGAAGGAAGATCCTACACCACAATAGAAATATGTGTATTCTAGAAAGTTTAACAAAATCGGCAGATAAAGATACTTCAAAACACCTGTTGTTGGCGCTTCAATCATCCCGGCACCATGGTTGTTTGGTGTCAGGATGATTGAAGCTCATTATTTCTATTATTGCATTGTAATATAAAATGTAATCATTCAACTCACCATAATGCTGAATCAGTGGGACCCCTGAGCGTGTCACCTGCCATGTCGCCTGCCACCAGATGCCATCAGGTGCTCCCAGCGGAGTCCGTCCTTACAATAGGTGCCCCCAGCGGAGTCTGTCCTTACAATAGGTGCCCCCAGCGGAGTCCGTCCTTACAATAGGTGCCCCCAGCGGAGTCCCTCCTTACAATAGGTGCCCCCAGCAGAGCCCGGTCCTTAGATTAGTGCCCCCAGCAGACCCCGGTACTTACATCAGTGCCCCCAGCAGAGCCCGGTCCTTACATCAGTGTCCCCATCAGAGCCCGGTCCTTACATCAGTGCCCCCAGCAGAGCCCTGTCCTTACATCAGTGCCCCCAGCAGAGCCCGGACCTTACATCAGTGCCCCCAGCAGAGCCCGGTCCTTACATCAGTTCCCCCAGCCGAGCCCGGTCCTTACATTAGTGCCCCCAGCAGAGCCCGGTCATTACATCAGTGCCCCCAGCAGAGCCCAGTCCTTACATCAGTGTCCCCAGCAGAGCCCAGTCCTTACCAGTCCTTACATCAGTGTCCCCAGCAGAGTCCGGTCCTTACATCAGTGCCCCCAGCAGAGCCCGGTCCTTACATTAGTGCCCCCAGCAGAGCCCGGTCCTTACATTAGTGCCCCCAGCAGAGCCCGGTCCTTACATTAGTGCCCCCAGCAGAGCCCGGTCCTTACATCAGTGCCCCCAGCAGAGCCCGGTCCTTACATCAGTGCCCCCAGCAGAGACCGGTCCTTACATCAGTGCCCCCAGCAGAGCCCGGTCCTTACATCAGTACCCCCAGCAGAGCCCGGTCCTTACATCAGTGCCCCCAGCAGAGCCCGGTCCTTACATCGGTGCCCCCAGCAGAGCCTGGTCCTTACATTAGTGCCCCCATCAGAGCCCGATCTTTACATCAGTGTCCCCATCAGAGCCCTGTCCTTACATCAGTGCCCCCAGCAGAGCCCGGACCTTACATCAGTGCCCCCAGCAGAGCCCGGTCCTTACATCAGTGCCCCCAGCCGAGCCCGGTCCTTACATCAGTGCCCCCAGCAGAGCCCGGTCATTACATCAGTGCCCCCAGCAGAGCCCAGTCCTTACATCAGTGTCCCCAGCAGAGCCCAGTCCTTACCAGTCCTTACATCAGTGTCCCCAGCAGAGTCCGGTCCTTACATCAGTGCCCCCAGCAGAGCCCGGTCCTTACATTAGTGCCCCCAGCAGAGCCCGGTCCTTACATTAGTGCCCCCAGCAGAGCCCGGTCCTTACATTAGTGCCCCCAGCAGAGCCCGGTCCTTACATCAGTGTCCCCAGCAGAGCCCGGTCCTTACATCAGTGCCCCCAGCAGAGACCGGTCCTTACATCAGTGCCCCCAGCAGAGCCCGGTCCTTACATCAGTACCCCCAGCAGAGCCCGGTCCTTACATCAGTGCCCCCAGCAGAGCCCGGTCCTTACATCGGTACCCCCAGCAGAGCCTGGTCCTTACATTAGTGCCCCCATCAGAGCCCGATCTTTACATCAGTGTCCCCATCAGAGCCCGGTCCTTACATCAGTGCCCCCAGCAGAGCCCAGTCCTTACATCAGTGTCCCCAGTAGAGCCCGGTCCTTACATCAGTGCCCTCAGCAGAGCCCGGTCCTTACATTAGTGCCCCCATCAGAGCCGGGTCCTTACATCAGTGTCCCCATCAGAGCCCGGTCCTTACATCAGTGTCCCCAGCGGCTGTGTCCTCTATCGGAGCCCTTCCACACTTTGTCCTTTATCAGAGCCCCCCCCCGCCGCCTCCCAGATCCACATGTATATAATGGGGAGGGGCCGCCAAAAGAGAGAAGCCAATTGGCTGCCCCTCTCCTCTGCACTGAACACAAGAGGACAACACACTGGCGGCAGCAGCGGCCATTTTGGTGTAGCCGCCGCTGCCGTTTTTTTTACTAACACTCCCAAATTTCCCGGGACATTCAATAACTCCCGGGGGAAAAACGGGACAAAAACAATCCAGGACAAGGGTCCCAAATCCGTGAATGTCCTGGGAATTCCGGGACTGTTGGCAACTATGCCCTTTCCCTAGGACTCCAGGTGTGCCTGTGCTTTGGGGATTAGATGCCAGAGGTTGCTACAAGGACTATGACTGCTTTTACACCCCCTTCGAGGTGAATGATACATCTATGCTTCCTTTTTTTTTTTTTTTTTAGTCTGGTCCTCTTGACATACTGAATAGGTTTGGTATTTTGTTTTTTATCAATGCATTTGCATATCAGAGATTGACAAGCTCATATTTTTTGAAACTTCATGTTGCTTTAACCACTTGAGACCCTGTGGTGGAGATTTTTCAAATCCATATTTATAACAAGAAGCTACGTGTATATATGGTTGTATATGTTTTTACAATACTTTATTATTAAGGTGACTTAAATTTATCTTAGCATGCTTGCTAATGTGAGAAACTTGTTGAACTGAGCATCAAAGGAACACACCTATCTGATAAAAGCAGCAAGTATTTCTGGTTTAGATTTGGAAGGCTAAGTATAGAGGTTTGAGATTTCAACCAATCAGGTGGTCAGCTTTAAACCAATGAGACCACAGGATTTTGGGTTCTGGTTGGCATAGGGGGTATAAAAGTCAGATACACTCATGGCTAGAGCCCTTGCGAATGAAGATCTGACGCAGACGACATGGTGACGTAATAAGCTCTCTCTCTCTCTCTCCCTCTCTCCCTCTGCCTCTCCCTCTGTCTCTCTCTCTGTCTCTCTCCCTCTCTCTCCCTCTCTCTCTCTCTCCCTCTCGCTCGGCCTCTCTGCCTCTCTCTCCCATGTTTAAGATTAATATTACTTCGCGTTTGCTCTCTTGTTCCTATTATCATGTAACATTGGTATCATGTTTGTCATAGCAATATTCCTATTATGTATCGTGTAACATTGGTATCACCTTGCTATTAGGGGGTACCAGTTCTGTATAAATAAATGTCATTGTTTTCTCTTTTCCCGACGCTATCGTTTGATTTCATTTTATATAGACAAAAGGTTTTTAATCACTTATTTTAAGCATTTAAGCGAGGTTATGACTATCGCCGTAACAACCCGCGCTATAGCTGAAAGATGGCTGCATCACGGCTCTCAAGTGCCGGGTGGACGTCCCCAGGACGTCCTGGTTTGTTTACATCCCGCCGCGCGCCGCCGTGATCCCGTGATGCCGATGCGCGTGCCTGGCGGCCGCGATGTCCGCCAGGTACATGCAATCGGCTTTTACAGAGGCAGGACGTGGATCTCTGTGTGTAAACACAGAGATCCACGTCCTGTCAGGGAGAGAGGAGACCGATGCTGTGTCCCTTGTACATAGGGACACAGATCAGTCACCTCCCCCAGTCAGTCCCCTCCCCCACACAGTAAGAATCACTAATAGGGAACATATTTAACCCCTTGATCGCCCCCTAGTGTTAACCCCTGCCCTGCCAGTTATATTTATACAGTAATCAATGCATTTTTATAGCACTGTTCGCTGTATAAATGTGAATGGTCCCAAAATAGTGTCAAAAGTGTCCGATATGTCCGCCGCAATATCGCAGGCCTGACAAAAATCGCAGATCGCCGCCATTACTAGTAAAAAAAATAATAATAAAAATGTCATAATTCTATCCCCTATTTTGTAAGCACTATAACTTTTGCGGAAACCAATCACTATACGCTTATTGCAATTTTTTTACCAAAAATATATAGAAGAACACATATCGGCCTAAACTGAGAAAAAATATATATATTTTTAAAAAAATTGGGATATTATTATAACAAAAAGTAAAAAAATATTGTGTTTTTTTTTCAAAATTTTCTGTCTTTTTTGTTTATAGCGCAAAAAATAAAAACCGCAGAGGTGATCAAATACCACCAAAAGAAAGCTCTATTTGTGTGAAAAAAATTATAAAAATATCATTTGGGTACAGTGTTTTATGACCGCGCAATTGTAATTCAAAGTGCGTCAGCGCTGAAAGCTTTAAATTGGTCTGGGTACGAAGGGGGTTTAAGTGCCCAGTAAGGAAGTGGTTAAAAATAGACTTGTGCACAACGGAAAAATTCGTTCCGTTTCGGTTCGTTTCTTTCCGGTCCTGTTGATTCGTAATCATTTGTAATTTTGCTAGACGGGATTTTTCGTGTTCGGACTCATTCGTATTTTTGCAAGCGACATTTTTCGTTGAATTTTTTGTTGCTTTATAATTCGTACTTTCGGTAGAGTACGTTGTTTTTCGTTGATTCTGGACACAACTCCTACTTTCGTAACTTTTTTTGGGTTCGTACTTTCGGTAGAGTACGTTGTTTTTCGTTGATTCTGGACACAACTCCTACTTTCGTAACTTTTTTTGGGTTCGTTGATTCGTAATTTTCCGTGTCTCTCTCACAACGACGCTGCCTATTATGCCTAATGTGCTTCGAATGGATTTGTACTTTTCTAACTACATTGCGGTTATTTGTAACGATTCGAAATCTCGTATTTTACTTTCGTTTTTAACATGCGGCTATAGACTCCGCCCCTGTACACCATTTTGAGAGGGTTCAGCACGGTGAGGGAGAAGCAGAGAGCAGAGCAGAGTGTTATTGTGCTTCGAATGGATTCGAAATCTCGTATTTTACTTTCGTTTTTTACATGCGGCTATAGCCTCCGCCCCTGTACACCATTTTGAGAGGGAGTTCAGCACGGTGTGGGAGAAGCAGAGAGCAGAGCAGAGTGAGTGTTATTGTGCTTCGTATGGATTCGTACATTCGTAACTTTTTCATAACGAATTATGCCGAAGACATTCGGGCATTCGCTATTTGCGGTATAATTTATTTCGGATTCGGTCTTATTCGTAATTGCTTTGTTCGGAAATTCGAATGCTTCCAAATGTCCGAAAGTTGCTAAATTCGGACGAATTTCAATTCGCTACGAAACGAATTGCACAAGCCTAGTTAAAAAGTTTGAAATCAAAGTTCTAATCAACACCAATGTTTTTATAACAGTTTTTACTGGTAACTGACAGTACACCCAAAACGGCCAATTGTTTTCTTTTGCCATGCCTTGCATGTTTAGTTTTAGTGCCGTAATAGCTATCAGTTTAAATAGCATTCCGAAAGTCTAATGCCGCGTACACACGGCCGTTTTTCTCGTAGAAAAAAACGACATTTTTCCCATTCGACGAGAAAAACGATAGTCTGTGGGCTAATTTTTCTTGTCGTTTTTTTCGACATGTTTTCCGCGGCAGTGTTTCCCATAGGGAAACACTGCCGCGGAGCCCACAGATGGTCGTTTTTCTCGTCAAGAGAAAAAATTACGTGAAAACGACCGTGTGTGGGGAACAAGCTGTTCCCCCGTTTTAAATGACATTATTCACGGCGGTTTTTTAACCGCTGTGAATAATGATCGTGTGTACGCGGCATTAATCAAATCATTTTAAGCTCAGTGATGGAACTAGGAATTAGAAATTATGCTGAGAAAGCTAAATTGTGTTTTTCGGAGCTGATAAATCCAACCACCCAAGAAATATGTGGGCATGCTAATGTTCCAGACATAACTCAGAGTTATGGGAAAAGACAGCATCATGGGTACCTTATGTGGGTCTTATCATGAGGAAATCAGCATTGTACTGCAATTTTATGAAATTCATTTTTGAGTGTGAGTCTGCCTAAAATAGATATGTCAGTTATGGGTCTTCAGGTAAGAAACTTAGCAACAAAAAATATTTGCTTAACATAGAAATAAAAGCAAACCTTTATTTTCATTTTGTATAGTGTAAAGGCCCATACACACAATAGGACTTTTTGACAACAAACGTCTGACGGACCGGTTTTAGTGGACAATCCGACCGTGTGTACGCTCCATCGGACAAACTTTTTTGCTATTTCATCGGACAAATGTTCGTTGTGAGAACAGACAAACTTTACGGCAACAAATGTCCTACGTCGGCTAATCCTATCGTGTGTGCACAAGTCCATTGGACTAAAGTCCAAAGTACAAACACGCATGCTCAGTACCAATGCTAAAGATCAGATAACAATAGCAGAAGTTGCCCACAGGGTGGCGGTAAAGAGCTGAAAAACCACGTGATTTGGTGAAAGTTGGCTGAAAAAGTCCTGCCATGTGTATGCATACCAAGTTCACGGCCAACGCCCTTCGGACAAAAATCCACAGAAAAGTCCAATGGAAGTCCGATCCTGTATATGAGGCTTTAGGGAGATTTAAAACCTGATTTATTTATTTATTTATTTTTCCTTTATATCCTTTTGGGCAGATTTACCTTTAGTTCCTGTCCCATAACCAAAACAGGAACTGATGAGAAATACCTCCAAAGTGAGGGAATCCCTTGTTGTCAACAGGGTCACCTGAACTAATGTCACCATTGGAGGATTTCCCCTCTACTATTGTTCTGGGGACTCTTTCTTACTTATGTAGCGGCCTCCCCTCTCTCACTCTATTATCAGCTTGTCTGTCTCTTGTCTAGGGGGTACCTTAGAGGAGCGAGAGCGTGGTCACCACGCCAAGTTCCCACTGCAGATGTGTGTGTAGTGGGAGACAATTCTCTTTTACCTTTGGGTCGGTGTTCTGCATCAGAGCCTCCTCCTGGTTTCTTGAACAGTGTCTGCCAGTAAATGAGCCCCACACCATTAAAGTCCAACACTCGTTTATTCTTCTGATAGCAGAGTAATGCACAGACAGTTGGACTCCCTCAATGAGTAGAACAGACAGAGGGGTGTGGATGCGAGTAGGCCCAGACACAATGAACTCTCCACTTTCCTTCCCTCGAAGTGGGTTGCGGTCTCCGATCGAGGGGAAATATCCTTCCAGGCGGTCTCCGGTGGAGGCTCACCCGTCACTGGCAATATGCTGCACCAGGTCTTCAAGCAAGTACCCCCTCCCGGTCCATTACGCCTCTGGATTCGGGTACCCACTCCCGGGGTTCCCTAGGATCTCCTTCCCTCGTGGAACTCAGTGGTGGGCACTGAGCTCCAGACCTCCATCCAAGTACCTCACCCCAGGCTGTAGGTGCCTGGGATGGAACACGACCTCCGAACGTCCTCTAGGCCTAGGCCGCCTCGGACCTCCACATGACCACCGCCCTCAGGCTGAAGGTGCCTGGGACTCGACCCCGTGACAAAGATGGCCGGCCCCTTCATACCCTCCCCCAGCAAGCACGGCGGGTTCCCCGCCCCACCATACCACTGCCCAGGGAGGACAAAAAGGGGTACGGCACACAGCAATGGTTCAACCCCAGCCCAAGGCGACAGCGCCACCCGCTGGGCTGCAGGGAACTGCACATTACTGGTGTCTCTGCCAGTTTTAAATACACAGGGAAAGTGCATGCCCGCTACACTCTCCCCCTGGTGGTTTGACACTGGTCCCCAGTGTCTGGAATAAACTATGCCCTCAACGGCTGACATAGCCCAGTCCAGAAACCAACTATAAATTGTACAAAAATAAAAACTTTTGGAAACTAACTAACTGGAGCAATTGTGTCTGAGCCTTACAAGAAAGGGAAGGGAAAGGAAACAACAACACTTAACCATAACACTGAAAATCACATTACACTTTTCCCCACCCATCCTGACTAAGATCCACCCCATTCTCAGTGGTCTTGATGGGATGCTCTCCTGCAGAGGGGAAAAGAAAGTTAACACACATAAACCCTGACACATGTATCCGTGTGAGAATGAAAAAACTTCTCCGTAGAGAAATCCTTTCACTCATAAAGTGGGTGTGTGAAAAGTGATATCGATGCACAACACTGCCACCTGGTGACAGCATCGCGGTAACTGCACTCGTGGAACTTTCCTTCTTCTTTGGGCCCTATCTACCCCAGAGTCCAAGATTACTTGCTGGACAATTGAAGAACAAACAGGAACAGTCCTCCAACTCCTTTGACAAGTATGGGTACTCCCATCCATACTCAGCAGCAACCTTCTGGCCAAATAGGCATTGTAGTCTCGCCAGAGGAGGCATAGTGCCTTTGTCCCCTTCGCCAGGCAAAACTATTGAGTCCGGGTGGCGAGGGACCTTGATCACATCTGGTCTGGGCATAGGTGCCCGCAACAACAGTCTCTTTTCCCCGGTACTGAGTGTAGGTGGTACCAGGGATGTAGGGGCAGGCTGGGAACGGGATCCCTTCTCAGACGCTGGTGCCTCCACCGGGGGTGTACTATCCTCCTGTAGACATGGGTGGATCCCTGGTTCTGCGGGACGAGGCGAGAGGTACTTATCCCAGACCTTTTGCACAAAGAGTTCGTCTATGGCGACATCGTTTCCCAGATCGGAGAGCGACTCCAGGTCGGAGGTGTCACACTCCTCCGCGGGCAGGTAGCCTGCAGTGGAGACTGAATTACCACCTCCGCCCACACACCAAGTCTCTCCGCCCGGCTTACCTTGGCCTTTACTGGAGAAGAAACGTCCGGAACTTTCCTCAACGGTACCATCCGGGCCGGGCGTAGGCGGGCGGGATGGTCCACCACAACCGCTGGTCGGGGCTACCATGACGGTCTTTCTCTTCGGTGGTGGACGCTGTGAGACAGTGGTGACCGAGTCAGCATCCTCGGATTTCTCCCGTTGAGTACTCGCGACCTCCTCCGCGGTCGCTGCAGTGCGCACAGGGATGGCTGTCAAAGCAGTGATTCCTCCTCTCTGAGTGGTGTTGTCTGCAGCACGGCCGGGGTAGATGGTTCTTGGCTTCTCCATGACTGGATCCACTTCAAATAAGAACTCCCTGCAGGCCTCGCATTGCCCGAATGGCTTCAGTTGGTACACCAGTCCCGAACAGCCGGGACAAATCACACCCAGGGCCTCAACGTCCATGCAAGAACACAAGGCGAATCATCCCTGGGGCTTTAGCCGAATCCCCATATCGGTCACCGGAGCAGCAGCAGCCAAAGACGTGGTGGAAGGATGAACCGAAATCCACGATGTATGTCCGAACATGGTGACTTGCTGCTGGTCCATTGCGCACTGCAAGTTTTTGCGCCAATGTTCCACGTGTAGTCCTTCACACGTATTGGACTCCTCTCCTCTGCACTCTAGTTCGCGGGCTTTTCTTCTTTCCTGAGTCACGCCCACGAACTAAGCACTGAGGGTGTGCCTGATGGCGCAGTGCAAATAGAAGCCCCCACGTGTAGTCCCTCTCACGGCTGAGCTCCCCCTCTTCTCGCTCTTCTGTGCGGGCCTTTCCCTTCACTGGGTCATGTCCACGACTTCGAGCAGGGATGCACTTTGGCCAATAATATGGCCGACCTACTCGGAACTCCTCCGGGCAGACACGTTCAAACTCCGTAGTAGCACGAACACCATACCGGACCCGAGCCCCCACGTGTAGCGGCCTCCCCTCTCTCACTCTATTATCAGCTCGTCTGTCTCTTGTCTAGGGGGTACCTTAGAGGAGAGAGAGCGGGGTCACCACGCCAAGTTCCCACTGCAGATGTGTGTGTAGTGGGAGACAATTCTCTTTTACCTTCGGGTCGGTGTTCTGCATCAGAGCCTCCTCCTGGTTTCTTGAACAGTGTCTGCCAGTAAATGAGCCCCACTGTCAGGAAAGGCTTCACCCGCTGGTGGTGCTGTTGGTCCTTTGGACTGCAGTGCTAGTGTCCGCCAGCAGGTGTCCTCCTGCAGCCAATATCTCTGTTGGAAGATCTCACCTGCAGGTGGTAACACATGATACATGGACTGCAGTACCGGCATCCACCAGCGGGTGTATTCTGGCAGTATGGGACAGGCAGCACTTCCTGTGGTCAGCTGTGACCTGAAGCCTAATCACTGGACTTCCTTATATACCCGGCAAGTGCAAACACTCCTTGCCCTGGTATCTCTCTTCCTGACCCCCTGGACCTGTGACCTGGACTTTAGCCTGTACCTTATCCTAACCTGCACCCTGCCTGATCTGATCCGACCCGATCCCTACCTTGAACCCGCATCCTGTTTAACCTGATCCTTACCTTGTGCCCATCCTGCAGCTTTCCCTTCTGTTACCTGGATCCCTGCTCTGCAGCCTATCCATCCGTCCCCTCCCTGTTCCTGCTTCCTCCCATCCATACCCATCTGCTTGATCCCCTTGTGTATGACCTCGGCCTGGCTTTTACTACGATTTCGGCATCTCCCTTATTTGTATATATTGTTTATAGTCACTGTTTATTCATTGCACTGTGTTCCGTTTGAGGTGGTTGTTTGTTGGTCACTCAACATAATAAATTGTATATTTTCACCTACACCCGTTTGGTTTCCTTTTATGAAGTCACACAGTCTGGTCAATTATCAATCTCTGACACCCACACCATTAAAGTCCAACACTCGTTTATTCTTCCGATAGCAGAGTAATGCACAGACAGTTGGACTCCCTCAATGAGTAGAACAGACAGAGGGGTGTGGATGCGAGTAGGCTTAGACACAATGAACTCTCCACTTTCCTTCCCTCGAAGTGGGTTGCGGTCTCCGATCGAGGGGAAATATCCTTCCAGGCGGTCTCCGGTGGAGGCTCACCCGTCACTGGCAATATGCTGCACCAGGTCTTCAAGCAAGTACTCCCTCCCGGTCCATTACGCCTCTGGATTCGGGTACCCACTCCCGGGGTTCCCTAGGATCTCCTTCCCTCGCGGAACTCAGTGGTGGGCACTGAGCTCCAGACCTCCATCCGAGTACCTCACCCCAGGCTAAAGGTGCCTGGGATGGAACACGACCTCCGAACGTCCTCTAGGCCTAGGCCGCCTAGGACCTCCACACGACCACCGCCCTCAGGCTGAAGGTGCCTGGGACTCGACCCCGTGACAAAGATGGCCGGCCCCTTCATACCCTCCCCCAGCAAGCACGGCGGGTTCCCCACCCCGTCATACCACTGCCCAGGGAGGACAAAAAGGGGTACGGCACACAGCAATGGTTCAACCCCAGCCCAACGCGACAGCGCCACCCGCTGGGCTGCAGGGAACTGCACATTACTGGTGTCTCTGCCAGTTTTAAATACACAGGGAAAGTGCATGCCCGCTACACTTACACTTTAGATAATAGCGAGAACCAGGACAAATAGGTTGGACTTGATGGACTTCTGTCTTTTTTCAACCTCACCTACTATATAAATAGAGAGGGTGAATCTACATACTGCAATAAAGACCTTCCATGCGTCTTAATCCCTTTCCAATCTATCACACGGGGCGGATTCTGTTCCAATCAATGGGGGATCTATGAGCTGAGTCCTCTTCTGTCTTTTTTATTTAGCAGACCCAAATGGGCCCTGGAGTGGACGGGTGCAAACAGACGCAAGTTCGTAGAAATGCATGGACTTTTAGATCAATTTCGCCTGCAAAACTCTTAAGCCCCATGCACATGCAGATTTTGTGGACATTTTTGTCATTAGATTTACCAAAACCATGTAGTGCAATGGCCTGCCTGATTGCATACAAATTTAAACTCTTAAGTATTGACCTCATATTATATGATTTTGGTAAATCTGTAGACAAAAATCTGCAGAAAATCTAATCTAATAGTGTGTATGAGGTTTTAGGTGGACCTGATCTAAATGCCCATCTGAAAGGAGCCTTATACTTTAGGAAAACCATACAGAGTGAGGCATGATGCCAAATATACTAAAACATAAATTCAGGGTTTATATACACTTTAATCTCTAACATGCCCAATGCTGACTAGTTTCATCCATACATTTTCAGTATTTGGCAATGCCTGCAAAAAGTACATTTTATTTATGTATGTATGTGTTAGATATTGAATTTATAATAATATAATAATTTATAGTTTGATGGAATGAAATAGTTAAATATTTCACAGGAATATCTCAGAGTTTTGGAAAAAGCTTATGTACAATATCTGAAACACTAAATTGTATGAATGTTTATTGTATTGTATGTATTGGAAAAAAAGAGGATCAGAAACATTTACTATTTAAGATGAATGCACTTATTTTGTTTTTTAATAATAGTGCATTGAGGGGGAATTGTTAGATATTGAATTTATTACTATTTTAAGTGATAAAAGTTTCTGTGCTCTTTATTGAAACATGTTAAATTTGAAGGTTGCTGAAGACAGACAAAAGGACATTTGCTGTGTATGTAATAGCTATTCTAAGGAACTATGTCAGGACTAGTGATGAGCCGAACACCCCCGGGTTCGGTTCGCACCAGAACCCGCGAACGGACCGAAGGTTTGTACGAACATTAGAACCCTATTAAATACAATGGATGCGAACTCTAAAGTGCTAATTATAACAACTATTATGCATGTTATTGTCATAAAAAGGGTTTGGGAACCCGGGTTCTGCACCAGGGGACATGTATCAATGCAAAAAGAAGTTTTAAAAACGGTCGTTTTTCGTGAGCAGTCATTTTAATGATGCATAAAGTGAAAAAAAAAAAGTCAAATATTCCTTTAAATATTGTACCTGGGGGGTGTCTAAAGTATGCCTGTGAAGTGCCACGTGTTTCCCGTGTTTAGAACTGTCCCTGCACAAAATGACACTTCTAAAGGAAAAAAAAAAACATTTAAAACTGCTTGCGGCTTTAATGTAATGTCTGGTCCCGGTAATATGGATGAAAATCTTTAAGAAAAATGGCATAGCTACCCCATGACCCCCCCCCCTACCCCAGCCCTTTACCAGCCCCTTTGGGTCTTGTATGGATATTAAGGGGAACCCCGCACATAAAATAAAAAAGGCCCTATATACTCTGAACAGCCGTTTACAGGCGGTGCATACAAGACAGGGACTGTAGGTTTGTTCTTATGTAGAATCTGTTTGTAATTTTGAACAGGTACATTGTTTAAGTGTAGCTCCAGCCCAAAAATCTATTTTTAAACTTTTTGGAAAACATAGGTAAGGGTTATCACCCCTGTAACATTTGTTTTGCTGTCTGTGCCCCTGTTCAGAACATTTCACCTCACTTTCCGTCCCAATGACAACTGTTTTTGAAATGTGGTGTTTTTCTTGAAACAAGGATTGGTGATAAAGCATCAGTACAGAGGAGACACCTTTCTCCCATATTAATTCTTACAGGAGAGAATTTTCCTTCCAAGGGGTAGATTTCCTCTCACTTCCTGTTGTCTTCTTGCGTTTGCAAGTAGGAGTCGTTTGTAAGTTGGATGTTTGAAAGTAGGGACCTGCCGTATATACTCTGCAGAAATAGGCCCCTTAGTTGTTGGTGTTGGCACAACACTGTAAGCACTCACAGTTACTCTTGGTTGGTGCTGGAACGCCCTGCTGTCAACTATTATATCAGGAATTTTAATTACATATAATTGTTGATCAGTGGTAGTAAAAATTGGGCCTTTGATGGTGGTGCTGGTGCCACAACACTGTAAGCCCTGACAGTTACTCTTGGTGGGTGCAGCAATGGGCCCTGCTGTGAATTATTAGATCAAGAATTGTAATTGCATGCCCCTGTTGAACAGGGGCTGAAAAATTGGGCCTTTCGTGGTGGTGGTGGTGGTGTTGCCACAACACTGTAAGCCCTCAGAGTTACTCTTGGTGGGTGCAGGAATGGGCCCTGCTGTGAATTATTAGATCAAGAATTGTAATTACATGCCCCTTTTGAACAGGGGCTGAAAAATTGGGCCTTTCGTGGTGGTGGTGGTGGTGGCGTTGCCACAACACTGTAAGCCCTCAGAGTTACTCTTGGTGGGTGCAGGAATGGGCCCTGCTGTGAATTATTAGATCAAGAATTGTAATTACATGCCCCTTTTGAACAGGGGCTGAAAAATTGGGCCTTTCGCGGTGGTGGTGGTGGTGGCGTTGCCACAACACTGTAAGCCCTCAGAGTTACTCTTGGTGGGTGCAGCAATGGGCCCTGCTGTGAATTATTAGATCAAGAATTGTAATTACATGCCCCTGTTGAACAGGGGCTGAAAAATTGGGCCTTAGGCACTGGTGGCACAATACTACAACCCCTCACAGATACTGTACTTGGAGCACAGCAATGAGCCCTGTTGTAAAGTATTGCTTCAAAAATTGTAATGACACGCCCCTGTTGAACAGGGGCTGAAAAATTGGGCCTTAGGCACTGGTGCCACAACACTCCAACCCCTCACAGATACTGTACTTGGAGCACAGCAATGAGCCCTATGGCAAATTATTGCTAAAAAAATTGTAATTACACGCCCCTGTAAAACAGGGGCTGAAAAATTGGGCCTTAGCCACTGGTGGCGGCACCCATAAACAAAAATGATCTTCCAAGCTATCATCATCAATCGTATCATTGAGGACTCGGAGGAGGAGGATAGCCAGTCAACATAACAGCACAGGCACTCAGCATCAGCATCAGTCTTGAAGGGATGTGACATGTTAAAATCAATTAGTCTGTTATATCAGCATCAGGTGTGTGGTAGCTGGTGGTGATCCAAGACTGGTTCATCTTGATGAAAGTCAGTCGATCAACCGAGTCGGTGGACAGGCGCACCCTGTGATCCGTGACAAATCCTCCAGCAGCACTGAATGTGCGTTCCGAAAGAACGCTGGATGCAGGACAGGCCAGTAGCTCAATTGCATACTGTGCAAGCTCTGGCCAGTGATCCATCCTCAAGACCCAGTAAGCCAGAGGATTTTCGGTGGGGAAGGTGTCCAAGTCTGACCTTGCCCCTAGATATTCCTGCACCATGTTTATCAGACGCTGGCGATGGTTGCTGGAACCGATCATACTTTGGGGCTGCGGACTAAAGAATTGTCTGAACGCATTGGTCAGACGGCCACCTTCCCCACCGCTCCTTCTTTGACTGGCCGAAGCCTCAGCAACTCGTTGTCCAGGACCAGGAGTTTGTAACCTCCCAGTCTCTGGGAACGCGTTGCACAGACCTTTCTGCAAGGCCTCCCGGAGTTGTCTCATCCTCTGCTCCCTCTGCGACGGTAACATAAGGTCCGCAACCTTACCCTTGTACCGTGGATCAAGGAGAGTGGCCAGCCAGTAATGGTCCCTCTCCTTGATCCGAAGAATACGAGGATCCTTCCGCAGACTTTGCAGGATCAGGGAGGCCATGCAGCGTAGGTTTGCTGAGGCATTCGCTCCGGAGTCCTCTGGGTCACTAAGGACGACATGATCCGCAGCCACCTCCTCCCAGCCACGTACAAGTCCACTGGTTTCTTGGGACTGTAAATCATCCCTAAAAGACTGCTGCTGATGATGCTGAGTGCCAGCCTCCACCTCCATGCTGACACAATCCTCCTCCTCCTCCTCCTCCTCTTCCTGTGCGATGGGTGGGACAGAAGGAACACTGTCTGGGTAAAGGGGGCCTTGAGAGGCAAGGAAGTCCTCCTCTTCCTGCCTCTGTTCTGCCTCAAGTGCCCTGTCCATTATTCCACACAGCGTGTGCTCCAACAGGTGGACAAGAGGTACAGTGTCACTGATGCATGCACTGTCACTGCTCACCATCCTCGTGGCCTCCTCAAATGGTGCCAGGACAGTGCATGCATCCCTGATCATGCCCCACTGGCGTGGAGAAAAAAAACCAAGCTCCCCTGACCCTGTCCTGGTGCCGTAGTCGCACAGGTACTCATTGATGGCCCTCTGCTGCGTGTGCAGCCGCTGCAGCATGGCCAACGTTGAGTTCCACCTGGTGGGCATGTCACATATAAGGCGGTTCTTGGGCAGGTTCAACTCCTTTTGCAGCTCAGCCAGGCGAGCACTGGCATTATAAGATCTGCGGAAATGCACACAGACTTTCCTGGCCTGCCTCAGGACATCCTGTAAGCCCGGGTACCTGCCCAAGAACCGCTGCACCACCAGGTTAAGGACGTGAGCCACACAGGGCACATGGGTCAGTTGTCCCTGTCGGAGGGCGGAGAAGAGGTTGGTGCCATTGTCGCAAACCACCATTCCTGGCTTAAGCTGGCGTGGCGTCAACCACCTCTCGGCCTGGCCCTGCAGAGCAGACAGGACCTCTGCCCTAGTGTGGCTTCTGTCCCCCAAACACACCAGCGCAAGCACGGCATGGCATCTTTTTGCCTGCGTACTTGCGTAGCCCCTTGAACGGCTACGGAGCACCGCTGGTTCAGAGGACAAACCACAGGAAGAGGCCATGGAGGAAGAAGAAGAGGAGGGGGTGGAGGAGAGAGGTGTGTCACAACCAGTAGTAGCATTTTGGAGGCGTGGCGGTGGAACAACCTCCAACACTACTGCACCTTGTCCTGCATCCTTCCCAGCTGCCAAAAGAGTGACCCAATGGGCCGTGAAAGAAAGGTAACGTCCCTGTCCATGCCTGCTGGACCATGAGTCAGCGGTAATATGCACCTTACCGCTGACCGCCCTGTCCAGCGAGGCCAAGACATTGCCTTCCACATGCCGGTAGAGAGCCGGAATAGCCTTCCGTGAGAAAAAGTGGCGTTTGGGAACCTGCCACTGAGGAACCGCACATTGCACAAACTCACGGAAGGGGGCCGAGTCTACCAACTGAAAAGGCAGCAGTTGAAGCGCTAGCAATTTAGCCAAGCTAGCATTCAACCGCTGGGCATGTGGATGGCTGGGAGTGAACTTCTTTCGACGGTCCAGCAGCTGGGGCAGGGAAATTTGCCTGCTAGAATCGGACGTCGGTGTACTGCTAGCAGAGTGGCCGCAACTACTTGGCTGTGACACACCTAATTCTACACCTTCATTCCTCTCAGTGCATGTTTCAGAGAGGACTGAAGTTATAGTGGGGTTGGAGACCCCAGCTGATGCGGTGCAAGGAGAGGTCCGCTTTGTTCTTTGGTGTGGGTCTTTGAGGTAGGCTTGCCAACGAGCTGCATGGCAGGTCAACATATGTCTGGTCAGGCATGTGGTACCCAAGCGGCTGATGTTTTGGCCACGCGATATACGCTTGAGACATATGTTGCAAACAGCAGCTGTGCGATCTGATGCACTAGCCTCAAAAAAGGCCCACACCAAGGAACTTTTTGAATGACGGGCAGAGGCAGCGCCCTGCACAGGCGGAGCTCTGCGGTGTGATTCCGTCGGTGTACTGCCCTTACGCTGGCCACCAAAGGGCATCCTGCCTCGTTGGAGATGTGCCTCCTCCTCATCCTCCTCCTCCTCCTCTCTCCTATTAGGCACCCACGTGGAGTCAGTGACCTCATCATCCCCTCCCTCCTCATCACTGGAGCCAATCTGGCAGTATGCTGCAGCTGCTGGAACATGACTGCCAGATTGGTGTCCTTCTTGAGCATCCCCTCTGTCTGCTCTCACGCTACTGCCTTCCTGTAGCTGGGTTTCATCATCAGACCCTTCGAAACGCTGGGCATCCTCCTGGAGCATGTACCCAACACTGTGCTCAAACAGTTCGGGGGACTCCTCAGGAGGAGGACATGGTGGGTCTAGGGAAGGAGTGACTGATGATGAGTCTGACATTGATACCAGGGAAGAGGACGCTTTGGCAGCTGCTTTGCCAGTACCCTGAGCCTGGGTGAGAGAGGATGAGGAGGAGGAGGAGGGCTTGGTCATCCACTCTACCAAGTCTTCGGCATGATGTGGCTCAACATGTCCAGCTGCCGAAAAGAAGGACAAGCGTGTCCCATGGCCATGTGCTGATGACAATGCACCGCGTCCACGACCAGCACTGTTGCCCCCAGACACAGAGCCTGCTTGCCCTCTTTTATTGCCTCCTGACTGTCTGCCTCTCCTTGTTTGCCTTCCAGACATTCTAATAGATGGCCTGCAGGGAGATGGGAAAAAAGCAATAAGGGCTACCTTCAGGTGTCCTTCTCTGTCCCTTTACTTAAGGATTTCTAAATATGGTTGAGGATGATTGCTTTTGCACAGAATAGCACAACGACAATTTCCCTGACTGTCCAAAAAACAAGGATTTCAAAGATGGTTGATGAGGAATGCTTTAGCACACTATAGCACAAGTAGAATTTGCCTCACTGTCCTTCCCTGTCCCTAGAAACAAGGATTATCACAGTGAAAGAAACTGACACTCTTCCTACCTATAGTTTTCTGTCCCTAGAAAAAATGTTTTTTTAAAGCTGATTGATGATCAATGCTTTAGCACACTATAGCACAAGGAGAATTTCCCTCACTGTCCTTCCCTGTCCCTAGAAACAAGGATTATCACAGTGAAAGAAACTGACACTCTTCCTACCTATAGTTTTCTGTCCCTAGAAAAAATGTTTTTTTAAAGCTGATTGATGATCAATGCTTTAGCACACTATAGCACAAGGAGAATTTCCCTCACTGTCCTTCCCTGTCCCTAGAAACAAGGATTATCACAGTGAAAGAAACTGACACTCTTCCTACCTATAGTTTTCTGTCCCTAGAAAAAATGTTTTTTTAAAGCTGATTGATGATCAATGCTTTAGCACACTATAGCACAAGTAGAATTTGCCTCACTGTCCTTCCCTGTCCCTAGAAACAAGGATTATCACAGTGAAAGAAACTGACACTCTTCCTACCTATAGTTTTCTGTCCCTAGAAAAAATGTTTTTTTAAAGCTGATTGATGATCAATGCTTTAGCACACTATAGCACAAGTAGAATTTGCCTCACTGTCCTTCCCTGTCCCTAGAAACAAGGATTATCACAGTGAAAGAAACTGACACTCTTCCTACCTATAGTTTTCTGTCCCTAGAAAAAATGTTTTTTTAAAGCTGATTGATGATCAATGCTTTATCACACTATAGCACAAGGAGAATTTCCCTCACTGTCCTTCCCTGTCCCTAGAAACAAGGATTATCACAGTGAAAGAAACTGACACTCTTCCTACCTATAGTTTTCTGTCCCTAGAATTTTTTTTTTTTTAAAGCTGATTGATGATCAATGCTTTAGCACACTATAGCACAAGTAGAATTTGCCTCACTGTCCTTCCCTGTCCCTAGAAACAAGGATTATCACAGTGAAAGAAACTGACACTCTTCCTACCTATAGTTTTCTGTCCCTAGAAAAAATGTTTTTTTAAAGCTGATTGATGATCAATGCTTTAGCACACTATAGCACAAGTAGAATTTGCCTCACTGTCCTTCCCTGTCCCTAGAAACAAGGATTATCACAGTGAAAGAAACTGACACTCTTCCTACCTATAGTTTTCTGTCCCTAGAAAAAATGTTTTTTTAAAGCTGATTGATGATCAATGCTTTAGCACACTATAGCACAAGTAGAATTTGCCTCACTGTCCTTCCCTGTCCCTAGAAACAAGGATTATCACAGTGAAAGAAACTGACACTCTTCCTACCTATAGTTTTCTGTCCCTAGAAAAAATGTTTTTTTAAAGCTGATTGATGATCAATGCTTTAGCACACTATAGCACAAGTAGAATTTGCCTCACTGTCCTTCCCTGTCCCTAGAAACAAGGATTATCACAGTGAAAGAAACTGACACTCTTCCTACCTATAGTTTTCTGTCCCTAGAAAAAATGTTTTTTTAAAGCTGATTGATGATCAATGCTTTAGCACACTATAGCACAAGTAGAATTTGCCTCACTGTCCTTCCCTGTCCCTAGAAACAAGGATTATCACAGTGAAAGAAACTGACACTCTTCCTACCTATAGTTTTCTGTCCCTAGAAAAAATGTTTTTTTAAAGCTGATTGATGATCAATGCTTTAGCACACTATAGCACAAGTAGAATTTGCCTCACTGTCCTTCCCTGTCCCTAGAAACAAGGATTATCACAGTGAAAGAAACTGACACTCTTCCTACCTATAGTTTTCTGTCCCTAGAAAAAATGTTTTTTTAAAGCTGATTGATGATCAATGCTTTAGCACACTATAGCACAAGTAGAATTTGCCTCACTGTCCTTCCCTGTCCCTAGAAACAAGGATTATCACAGTGAAAGAAACTGACACTCTTCCTACCTATAGTTTTCTGTCCTTAGAAAAAATGTTTTTTTAAAGCTGATTGATGATCAATGCTTTAGCACACTATAGCACAAGTAGAATTTGCCTCACTGTCCTTCCCTGTCCCTAGAAACAAGGATTATCACAGTGAAAGAAACTGACACTCTTCCTACCTATAGTTTTCTGTCCCTAGAAAAAATGTTTTTTTAAAGCTGATTGATGATCAATGCTTTAGCACACTATAGCACAAGTAGAATTTGCCTCACTGTCCTTCCCTGTCCCTAGAAACAAGGATTATCACAGTGAAAGAAACTGACACTCTTCCTACCTATAGTTTTCTGTCCCTAGAAAAAATGTTTTTTAAAGCTGATTGATGATCAATGCTTTAGCACACTATAGCACAAGTAGAATTTGCCTCACTGTCCTTCCCTGTCCCTAGAAACAAGGATTATCACAGTGAAAGAAACTGACACTCTTCCTACCTATAGTTTTCTGTCCCTAGAAAAAATGTTTTTTTAAAGCTGATTGATGATCAATGCTTTAGCACACTATAGCACAAGTAGAATTTGCCTCACTGTCCTTCCCTGTCCCTAGAAACAAGGATTATCACAGTGAAAGAAACTGACACTCTTCCTACCTATTAGTTTTCTGTCCCTAGAAAAAATGTTTTTTTAAAGCTGATTGATGATCAATGCTTTAGCACACTATAGCACAAGGAGAATTTCCCTCACTGTCCTTCCCTGTCCCTAGAAACAAGGATTCGCACAGTAAAACACACTGACACTCTCCCTACCTATCCTTCTCTTTCCCTAAACTAAAGGAATCCAGGTTAAGCAAGAAAAAATAAATGTCACTGTCCCTGCCTATGCTTCTCTTTCCCTGCTCCGGAACACACTACACTAGGCCGCCGTGCTGGCGGCCTTTTATAGTGTGGGGCGTGTACTAAACACCCTCAGCAATAATTGGCCACAGGCATCCTGCCTGTGGCCAATCATTGCTCTCCTCGCTGCCGGCGCTGTGATTGGCCAAGCATGCGGGGTCACAGTGCATGCTTGGCCAATCACAGCGCCTGGATGACACTGCGATGGCGTAGTGCATTGTGGGCCGTTCGCGTCACTCGAATTAGGCGCGAACGGCCCAAATCGTTCGATCTTCGTCGAACGATCGAACAGCCGATGTTCGAGTCGAACGTATGTTCGACTCGAACACCGAGCTCATCCCTAGTCAGGACAATGGGTGTAGTTATGTTACTTAATATACACAAGTGGGTGTTACTTCTGTAGGACAGTTAATGCTACCTTTTTTGGAACGATTCTAAATGCAAATAATGCTGACATAACATAATTAAACTGTATATGAACCAAGGGTTTTGAACATGAGTTGGGAATGTCGGGCGAAGGGACCCAAGGAAGATGGTGGGGAAGTGATCCTTCGCTATGGAAGGTCAGGGGACCCTGCTCGAAGATATACCATCTTACGATCTGTCACCTCATTCCCTCTTCTGAAGCTACGAACTTACCATGTGTTACCAGCTGTCATTATGTAAGCATTGTGTTTTGCTTGTCTTTCTGAAGAATAAAACAACCTTTTTGAAGATCTCCTGGCTCTATTGAAAATGGAACTAAACGCCTAAGTAGGGGACACTAATTGTTTTTACAGTTGTCCCCCATCAACAGTATGTCACATAAATGTTAGAACTTACATCATACATAAATAAGAGTCCAAAAAGACTTTTGTGCCCCCTCCTTTTGCGGACATATAACAAAGCTCTAGAGGCCGGGGTCCTTCCCCCAACGATGCTCTGATTGTGCTTCTTTTAAAACCCCGTAAGGACCCACTTAAATGCGAATCTTACCGTCCCATTTCTCTCATCAATATGGACGTTAAGATTCTGGCCAAGATTTTAGCTAACCGCCTAAATGATGTAGTAACGTCCCTAGTTCACAGTGATCAAGGGGGCTTTATTCCCGGCAGGTCCACCAGAATGAATATGCGCAGGCTGTTCCACAACCTACAGTATACACATGACTGTCCTCCCACCCGTGCCATTGTGTCCTTGGACACATGCAAGGCGTTCGATAGTGTGGAATGGCCATATCTTTTTCGGGTACTACAAATGTATGGCTTTGGCCCACGGGTGATAGCATGGGTAAAACTTCTTTACACTTCCCCGGTAGCTCGGGTACGGGTCAACTCCTCTATCACTGAACCCTTTCCGATAACTAGGGGCACGCGACAGGGGTGCCTGTTGTCGCCCCTCTTGTTTTCCCTGGCCATGGAGCCACTGGCAGTACATATCCGGTCCTTCCCTTCGATCAGGGGTCTCCCATCTGCCACTATAGAAGAACGCATTTCACTATATGCGGATGACACATTGGTGTATCTAGCTGACACAGATGGGTCACTGCAGGCTTTATTGATGAAGATTACCGCCTTTGGTGATTATTCAGGCTTCCGGGTGAATTGGGATAAGTCCAGTCTTTTTCCTCTGGACGTGGCTGTGCCCCCCCTAATTCACCCGGATTCCAAACTTCAGGTGGTGTCCTACTTTAGGTAACTTGGGGTTGTGGTGCAACCCCCTTTATCTTCATATATCACCAATAACCTAGATACCCTATTGGTCCGCCTTCAGGAGCAGACCAAGCAGTGGATGGACTTGCCATTGGACCTCATGGGAAGGGCCAATGTTTTAAAAATGATTTACTTATCAAGATTAATTTATATCCTTGCTAACTCCCCTTGCAAGGTGCCTAAAGCCAGCTTTAAATGCATAGACACAATATGCACGACTTTCCTGTGGAAGTATTTCACTATTGGAAGCACTTTTTATTTTACATTTACATATGGAATTTTCCTGTATTGATTGAGCACCGTTGGAATCGCTGAAGTCACCTTGGTTGGTGCATTTAAGCCTTATTGCCTGAGCATGAGAGTGCTAGGCTATTCTATTTGGTGAGTGCAATTCTTATGGGAGAGGAGTCACAATCACAGCGGTGTGGTGGAAGATTTTGATTCAAGTTAATTGGAGGACTGCTTTACTTTTTGAGTTTAAACACTTGAAAACGCACAACTTTTTCTTTTGGACTTGTTTCTCTCTCCTCCTTTGGAGTTTTTCTCACAAATTTTTCTGATGATCACTAATGAACGTTATGAACATTGGTTACAGTTATTGAGTTATTTTGTGCACTATCACGTGGTGTATTCATTATATAGTCAATGGTTTATATTTGCACATATTTACTGAATATGGTTATAGCGCTACCCCCCCCCCCCACCTGGCTGCTGCTAGCACAGATACCGTGTTCACTTCACATAGATGATATATATAACAAAACAGTGTTCTTTTGGTATTTTCATTTGGAAGATATTAAGGACTGCTATGGACTTTTTATCACATTGAATTTTCATGTCACTTTATTTATGTTAATATTTGAATGCTTTTTATTGTGTATTATCCCAACATAAGGAATACCATTAGGGGGAAGGGTTTATAGACACACCCCCACTATCTGAATAATTGATTGTGCACCTTGTATCTTGCTATTTTTCAAGTTGATCACTTATTCTTGGGAACATTAACATTCAGCAATTCTAGTTTGTTATTTAGGCAGCACAGTACTGTTTTGTTATATATATATGTCCATAATCTTTGTTCTTCAAATACATTTTTAATAACGGGTTTCACTCATGACAAGGGATTCTCAGAGCACTATGAGTTTTCTAACTAGAAATAGGTTTCCTTTCCAGACATTGTATCTCTGATTGACACCTAGGAGGTGCTATCTGAAGTAAGGAGGAAGAGATGCTTGTTTGTGTGTGTGTGTTAATGTCAGCTTCAGCTATTGAGTTTTGTAAACAGCCCCTGGAAAACATGTGAAAGGAGCTGTGACATTCAATTGTTGGCTAAATATTAAAGTGTCTGTCAATCCAAAACGTCCTTGTTTAAATTTTGAATACAGTAAGGAAGTATAAGAAACCCTGTTGGGTTTTACTGCCCTCACTTGCTACCCCAGTGATAATGGTTTTCCCAGACAGAAAAAGGAAAAATCTGCAACAGGGATTCAGAAAGCAGAAATCAATAAAAACTGAGGTTTTAATCCTTTCCCACTTTATCCAAATCTAATAAAAAGTTTAAAGTGGATATAAACTTACAATGCAAACTATTTATGCAAATAAATGCAATATTTCATGTTTATTTAATTGAAAAATAGGTACATTTCTTGTAACGCACTATTTTTGGTTTTCAGTGTAACCTCAACGGCGGAAAGCATTTCGCCTTTATTACTGGTGGACTATGAATTTGAAGATTATGAAAAAAAGGCACCTATGAAAAGTGTCACTGAAACACATTCATTTCATAAAACAAAATCAAGATTTTCCACACTTACTATAGCCAAAAGTGATACATCAACAAAAGTCATATCAACAGTTCTGACAAAGACTGTTCACCCATCATTTACACATGGCAGAAAAACAACATCTGTCACAAAGAAGAATTTCCCAACGACAGTGAAGAACATCTTAACAAGTCAAGAGCTGCCACTTCAAACTCAGCCTGCAAGGCCCACCAGCCCATGGAAAGTACGGTCAGTGACTCTTGTCAAGCGAGCTACCGCCATGCCACTTCAGGCAAACAGTTTTACATCTGAGCCAGAGTGGGATATCGAGGAAGATTATACTCTATCTGCATCTGCCTCCGAGACTGTGAGTACTTCTTCCATAAAGGTGTAGGTTAACTGTAATGCCTGGGATGGAAGCAGTGGTGGCTGGTGCTAAAAAAAATATTTTTTGGGAGGGGGGGCACAAACAAACCCCTTTAGCTGTGCACTCATCAGAGGACGCCGCAAGACTTACCTACAAATGGTGCCTTCCAGCAGTCACGGCTCCCCTGATACCTGGCAGCTTCCATGTTAACCCGGTCTTCTTTCCGGGTTCCAAATCTTTAGCCTCCTGATTGGCCGGTATGTGAAGCAGGAACCGGAAGTGACGCAATGGCGAATATTGATTCACTAAAATCAAAGGTGGGAGGGTTTGGGGCACTGTGCTCTGCGCCCCAAGGTCAACCTAAAGCAAGCCAATTCGAGCCTCAGGCTCAAATCAAATGCTTGTAAAAAAATAACAGGCCTAATAGAAATCCATTAGTCCGGCGCCCTGCACAATGCACACATTTTTAAATACCGGTAACTAATAATATGACTACTATTTTTTAACTTTAAAATGTTACAAAATGTTAGTCATATTAGCAGTTATTTAAAAATAAATCGTTCTATGATTTGCTTTCTTATTTGAAAGCAGAAAAGTCTTAACCCAAAACACCTAAATGAGATAAAGGGATTTTTATAACAGCTTACCTGTAAAATCCTTTTCTTGGAGTACATCACGGGACACAGAGCGACTTAGTCATTACTAATGGGTTATATAGATTACCTTCAGGTGTTGGCACTGGCCAATTCCAAACCGGAAGTACCCTCCCCTATATAAGCCCCTCCCACCCGGGAGCACCTCAGTTTTGTAGCCAAGCAATAAGTGTCCCAAAAAGAGGGGTGGGAGCTCTGTGTCCCGTGATGTACTCCAAGAAAAGGATTTTACAGGTAAGCTGTTATAAAAATCCCTTTTTCTTTTTCGTACATCACGGGACACAGAGCGACTTAGTCATTACTAATGGGACGTCCCAAAGCAATGCCAAATGAGGGGAGGGATACATAAGCTGGGCGCCATCAGGCATGAGGATCTTTTGCGGCCTGCAACACACTGCGCCCAAAGGCGACATCCTCCTGACTTCTAACGTCTACCTGGTAGAACCTAGTAAACGTGTGTACCGAAGACCATGTTGCGGCCTTACATACTTGAGCCAGGGAGGCCTGGTGATGCACTGCCCATGAAGTTCCAACTGCTCTTGTGGAGTGCGCCCTAACTTTGAACGGAGGCGGTCTCTTTCTCAAGCCATAGGCTTGTATTATGACCTGTCGAATCCACTTGGCTAAAGTAGATTTTGATGCTGCCTGACCCTTTCTGGGGCCTTCCGGCAGAACAAATAAAGAATCCGTTCTGCGAATCTGAGCAGTGGCTTTTAGATAAGCTTTAACTGCTCTTACTACATCCAAAGAATGTAATAACTTTTCCTCTACCGAGCTAGGTTTGGGGAAAAAAGAAGGAAGAACCACATCTTGGTTCAAATGAAACCTCGATACCACCTTAGGAAGAAAGGCTGGATGAGGACGTAATACTACTCTGTCCTTATGGACAACCAGATATGGCTCCTTACAGGACAAGGCGGCTAATTCCGATACTCTTTTAGCAGAACAAACGGCTACTAAGAAAATCAATTTCCTGGTGAGAAGAACCAAGGAAATGTGTTGTAATGGTTCAAACGGTTGTTTCTGTAGAACCGACAGAACCAGGTTTAGGTCCCAAGGACATATGGGAATACTAACCGGAGGGCTAATACGCATCACTGCTTGTATAAAGGCTTTGACTAGTGAATGCGAAGCCAAGGGCCTTTGAAAAAATATTGACAAGGCCGAAATCTGACCCTTGATAGTACTCAAGGCAAGCTTCCTATCTACAGCCCACTGTAGGAAGTCCAAAATCCTCCCTATCACGTACTTACGTGGATGCCATTTCTTGGCCTCACACCACGTAATGTATGCTTTCCAGATCCTATAATAGATCTGCCTGGATACCGGTTTCCTGGCATTGATCATGGTAGATACCACAGAATTAGAGAGCCCTCTCTTTTTCAGAATGTGGGCTTCAATAGCCAGGCCGTCAAACCTAGGGCTGGTAAGGAAGGGTGGTATATCGGTCCCTGCGACAGCAGGTCCGGACGATGTGGGAGGGTCCAAGGACTCCTCACTGACATTTTTACAATCTCCGCGTACCATGCCCTTCGGGGCCACGCTGGAGCCACCAGAATCACTGGTTTCTTTTCTACCCTGATTCTGCGGAGTAATCGCGGTAACAATTGTGGCGGTGGGAATGCATATATCAGCTTGAACTGATCCCAAGGGAACACTAGGGCATCCGAGCCGCAAGCTAGGGGATCCCTTGTGCGAGACACAAATCTGTCCACCTTTGCGTTGAATCTGGATGCTAGCAGATCTACATCCGGTGTTCCCCACCGCTGGCATATTGCCTGGAAAACCTCGGGGTGAAGAGACCATTCCCCCGGGCATAATTGTTGGCGACTTAGAAAGTCCGCTCTCCAATTTTCCACTCCTGGGATGAAAACCGCGGATATGGCTGGGACATATTTTTCTGCCCACTCCAGGATGCAATTTGCTTCCCTCTGGGCTGCACGACTCTTGGTGCCACCCTGGTGATTGATATATGCCACTGCCGTGGCATTGTCTGATTGAATTCTGACAGGGGACCCTTGGAGTTTGGATGTCCATGCTACTAGGGCATACCGGGCTGCTCGTATCTCTAAGAGATTGATGGGCAGGGCCTTTTCTGCTTCTGACCACTTGCCCTGGAGAGACCATTGCTCCAGTACTGCCCCCCAGCCTATGAGGCTGGCATCTGTAGTGACCACCTTCCAAGAAACCGGACTGAAGGGTTTCCCTCTTTCCAGATTCTGGGGCACCAACCACCAATGGAGGCTCTTGCGAACGGAAGGGGACAGGGACATTGGTAAGTCTAAAGCCTGAACTTTTTTGTTCCAGGCTGACAGTATGGCCCTTTGCAAATTCCTTGAATGGAATTGACCGTAGGGTACCGCTTCGAATGAAGCCACCATCTTTCCCAGCAGCCTCATGCAGAGGCGTATGGATGGTTTTCTTTTTGTACCCACTAAGTGGGTCAAATCTTTTAAAGACGACACCTTCTCTGGAGGTAAGAAAATCTTTCTCTGATTTGAATCCAGCCTTAGCCCTAAGTATTCCAGACTTTTGACTGGTCTTAGAGCTGACTTGTCCCGGTTGATAATCCAACCGTGATATTCCAGATACTCGATTGTCTTGTGAATAGCTACTTCCAGCTTTTCCACTGAGTGGTCTATTAGTAGCAGGTCGTCTAGATATGCCATTATCGTTACACCCTGTGTTCTTAGATTGGCCAATAATGGGGCCAGAATTTTTGTGAACACTCGTGGTGCTGTGGCCAGACCGAAAGGTAAGGCTCTGAACTGAAAATGGCGCCCTTCTACTGCAAAGCGTAGAAATTTCTGGTGGGCCGGACAGATGGGAATATGCAAATAAGCATCCTTTATGTCGATCGAGGCTAGCCATTCCTGCCCTTGTAGGGCGGTGGCCACCGATCGGATCGACTCCATCCGAAAAGTCCTGATATTTAGGAACTTGTTTAGCCCTTTTAGATTTAATATGGGCCTCACGTCCCCATTTGGTTTGGGGACTGTGAAAAGGTTCGAGTAAAACCCGAATCCGCTTTCTTCCAGGGGAACCTTCATGATTACACCTTGGAGCAATAGTTGTTCTAGTGCCAGAAGGAGGGATCCTCTCTTTTGGGGATCTCTTGGCACGTTTGACCTCATAAATTGGGCAGGAGGAGTGCCTTTTAACTCCAGCTTGTATCCCAGACTTACTGCGGAGAGCACCCATCTGTCTCTGATGGTGTCCCGCCAGGTCTCTGTGAACAACTGAAGTCTTCCCCCCACCCGATTGAGTGGGGGCAACGCTTCATGCCTTGGGGGGAGGTTTTGTACCTCTCTTGATCCAGGGCTTCTTGTTACCCTGTGATTGTCCCTGATTTCTGCCCCCTGAATTTGACCGCGGAGGCAGTCGGAACTGCTTCACAGCCGATGTGCCTGGGACTGGAGAAGTAGGCCTCTTAAAAGAAGGACTTCTACCCTTGTTCTTAACCGGTAAGAGTGAACTTTTACCGGCAGAAATTTTCTGGATATATTTGTCCAGATCTTCTCCAAATAAGCGTTCTCCATGAAATGGGAAGCTAACCAGCAGTTTTTTACAGGGAGCTTCAGCAGACCAGTTTTTGAGCCACAGAAGCCTACGCATATGTACTATAGACAGCGTAAAGCGGGAGGCCTGTTGGATTGTATCCTTTATGGCGTCCACCGCAAAACACAAGGCTCTAGGCAGGTCAGCTAGGGCAAGAGCCTGCTGATCTGGTAAGTCCCTTAAGACTTGTTTCAACTGATCTTTCACTGCTTGGCAGACTCCAATCGCTGCTACCGCAGGTTGTGTCACCAAACTTGCTGTAGAGAAAGCAGATTTTAGTAAAGACTCCAATTTTTTATCTATTGGGTCTTTGAACATTGGAACATTATCTACTGGACATGTCAGTGATTTGTTAACAGAAGAGATGGCTGCGTCCACTGTAGGGACCCTCCATTTTCTTATGAACTTATCCTCCATGGGATAGATCACCGGAAATCTCTTGGGGGGAGCAAATATTTTATCAGGATGCTCCCAATCCTGGTAAATAAGCCCTTCTAATAAAGGGTGGATTGGGAAGGAACAGACAGCCTGGGGAGCTTTTAGCGACCCCAGCGAGGAAACCGTAGTGGATGGTGGTTCCGCCAGAGGCATTTTAAATGCTGATCGGACCATATTAGTCAGAGACTGAACCCATAATCTTTCAGCCTGAGAAGCTGAGAAAGGTTCTTCCACTGTTGATTCCTCCATAACTGAATCAACCTCATCCTGATCCCCTTCAGGTAGGTCGATCTCTGTGTGGGGCTGTTCCTCCACTAACAGGCACTCTGAAGGAGGAGACGGAGATCGGACGCGCTTTTCCTGAGACAGGGAAGCAGCGATCAATGCTGTTAATCTCTCTTCCAATCCTCCCAGAGTTGAGGATAAAACCTCCTCTGTTATATATACAGGAGCAGGTGGACTGGGGACAGCCGCAGCACCAGGCATTCCTGCGGGGTTTCTACGGCTACTGACCTCTGAATTCTCAGGGGAGATTGGTGCAGTACAAGCATGCCCAATATCCTCAGAGCCCGATGGAGACCCCTTTGGCTTCCTAGAAGATCTATTTCCGGAGCGTCTGGACGACATATCCTTTAAGCACAAAGCTGAGGTATTCCCGTCGTCATACACCAATTTTGCTGGTAATAGTCTAACACAGGTGCTGCTATATACCAGCTGGTGTCCACTAAAGTGCCTTTCTATGGGGATGCCTGCATCAACCGCCTCTGTGTGCCACTGTTTGTTGCTAGCTCTGTTTGCATGCAGCTGACACTTGTACTGTGTCTTTTAACCATGCTGGGACGCCCGCACATGCGCAGAAGCGCCGCGGCGCGCATCGAGCGTCATCCACCCGCCCGCCCCTTTTTTTTCATAGGAGGCGCGTGCACGCGCCCGCGCGCGCGCCCGTGCGCCATTGGCGCCCTTTTCGAAATCAAACAGGGGACTAGGAGCCAGGGCCCTTTTTGCCGGAGGGCCTGTGCGGTGGATGAGCGCAGCAACAGGGCAGAGGAAGTGGATTCCCACAGAGAAACTTACCAGCTGCCTGGATCTTTTGACTTGAGAAAACCAAAGATCCACATGACAAGAAAAATGGACTACAGCGGCCTCTAGTGGTTTAACACAGGTACCGCGGTCCCTGTTTTTTTTTTTTTTTTCTTGACTACTATTAAAATTTTACATTTTCAGTAGTTATAGGCAAACACAGATATTTAGCGGGAATACCGTTAGGTAACAGACAGAAAGACAAATTAGGCTTGGGGGTCCCCCAATAGAACCAAGTTCCTGGGGGCCCCCACTTACCTGATCCCCGCCGCAGGACTTTGTTTGGTCCACAGAAGTCCAAACTTCACCTATCACGGCAGGCATTGTAATTAAACCTTCAGGGACCGGGTTCCCAAGGATTCCACTCCCCTGGACCTGTATAGCACCCTGCACAGACAACATCTTGGTCGTGGGTATGACCAGAGCTCTGGAACCCAGGGTCCAGCCCTCCTAAGAGAAGCATTACAGGCAAAACCTTGCTCTTCTGCTGCAAGGCCCGGGTACCGACCGCTTAGCTATGAAGCTTTTTTGGTGGGATCCGGAACAGCTTACTAAGGCCCAAAAGAACCTGTACGCAAGCCCAGTGAAAACACATGTTACTCTTTGGCCAACACCTTAGACACTGGCAAAAAACTGAGGTGCTCCCGGGTGGGAGGGGCTTATATAGGGGAGGGTACTTCCGGTTTGGAATTGGCCAGTGCCAACACCTGAAGGTAATCTATATAACCCATTAGTAATGACTAAGTCGCTCTGTGTCCCGTGATGTACGAAAAAGAAAAGACAATAGCAGTGCTACAAAATGGTGCTAAAAATATAATGAACAGTAACATATAAACTGAATAACATCATGTGATAAGTGAAATAAAGTCCATAATGTGAAACTGAAACTGATAGAGAAAATATTGATGACAAATATCTTGATTCTGTGTATCTTCCACCAAATCACTGTGCTGTGAAACCTCCCCTCTGAAAAACGCACTAACCAAATAGATTTACCTTTCACTCTCGTGTTAGGCTGAATCGCTTGTGTATGATCCCATAAGTGGAAATACGACTCTCAGCTGGATTACCGTGATTACCGTGATGATTCCCATATTTTCACATGAAAATCCAGCTGAGAGTCGTATTTCCTTTTATGGGATCATACACAAGCGATTCAGCCTAACACGAGAGTGAAAGGCAAATCTATTTGGTGAGTGCGTTTTTCAGAGGGGAGGTTTCACAGCACGGTGATTTGGTGGAAGATACACAGAATCAAGATATTTTTCATCAATATTTTCTCTATCAGTTTCAGTTTCACATTATGGACTTTATTTCACTTATCACATGATGTTATTGAGTTTATATGTTACTGTTCATTATATTTTTAGCACCATTTTGTAGCGCTGCTATTGTGTTATCTCATTTAGGTGTTTTGGGTTAAGACTTTTCTGCTTTCAATATTTACACATTAAGGGGCAGCTTTAGTTGTTTTTATTTTTTATTCTATTGTTTATTCTTTGGCGCAGCGGTGATAGAGGTTACTCAGGGTGTTTGTATCCTATATCAGCAACATATTGTTAGCTTTCTTATTTGCAAACTAACTTTGGGAACTTTGAGGAGGCTGCGCCCCTGCGTCCCTTATAGACCGGCTGCCACTGCATGGAAGGCTTGGCAAAACAAACTTTTGCATCTTTCTCCATTTAAAGATAAACTCCAGACAAACAGCTTAATACACAGATGAGATACTTATACAGAAGCTGTTTTACCTGACAAAGGATTGGTATTTCGGTCCATCCAGTCCTAAGATTTAAATAGCTTTGCCACACTGCATCAAGAGACATGATTCTTCTCTGCCGAAGTAAAGTTACACTTACCAGTCTTGTTCCTCACCCAGTCTGTTTTAGCTGCAGACTGATAAACTAAGCTCTCTGTCACTCTGCTCTCTCCTCCTTTCAGCAAATAATTGTATTAAGTGAAGGCTTAGAACTGCGTATAAAACAAGGCGCATTGTTCAGGAATTTGTAACACACAAACTACAGGACTCAGGACTTCATAACACACAGGGCTCAGGAGTGTGTATTGTGCAGTTGTAAACAGTGCATATCACACAAGGCGGAAAAAAAAAATCATCAAACAGGACAGTACTTACATTCAATGTGAAGCATCCCTTGTTCTCAGAAATATGGAGCATATAGCCCTTTATACAGAGTGCAGGGGTCAGGAATATGTAACATAGAGCCCAGCACACAGAGAGCAGTGGTAAAGCATATGTAATATGCAGTCCAGCATACAGAGTGCCGGGCTCAGGGGTATGTAACGCAAAACCCATTGTGCAGAGTACAGCATTAACGAGTACAATCCAGAGGCCTTTAATATGTAACATACAGCACAGCATACAGATTATAGCAATTCTACGTATGTAATGTACAAGGTGTTACAAAATTCTCACCACTGAACCCTGCACGCTGTGCCACACATTACATACTCTTGGTCACTAATGCTGTATGTCTTACTTTCCCCCGGCAAATTTCCCTGGTCTTTTCCCTCAAGTATCCCCCAAAAATAACCGTCAAATCCTCCCTTCTGCTTATCTCTTTGCTTATCGCTGTGTCCCCCATCCACACCTAACCTCTACAACCCTCATCCACAGCTCACCTCTTCTTTCCCCTGTCCACAGCTCTAGTCTGTACCCCTATCCACAACTCACCTTTCCCCCCCCCATCAACATCTCATCCTCTGCACCCCTCTAACTACAGCTTACACCCCCAGTCCACAACTCACCTCTGCACCCCATAAATATTTTCTCTGCTTCCCTATTGCACCTCCCTCTAAAGCTCTCTGCACAAATCCCCCCCATTTTCCCAGCTCTCCTCTCCGCACAAATCCCCCCACTTTCCCAGTCCTCCTCTCTGCAAAAATCCCCCCCCACTTTCCCAGCCCTCCTCTCTGTACAACCCCCCCCCCCCTTTCCCAGCCCTCCTCTATGCACAAACCCCCCTGACTTTGCCAGCTCGCCACTATGCATAAATTCTATACCCCCCCCCCCCCTACACAGACACTTTCCTAGTTCTCCTTCCTACAAAGTCCCCCCAGTTCTCCTCCGTGCCCATATCCCCCCACTAGGGATGAGCTCGGTGTTCGAGTCGAACATAGGTTCGACTCGAACATCGGCTGTTCGATCGTTCAACGAAGATCAAACTATTTGGGCCGTTCGCACCAAATTCGAGTGACGCGAACGGCCCACAATACACTGCGCCATCGCAGTGCAATCCCGGCGCTGTGATTGGCTAAGCATGCACTGTGACCCCGCATGCTTGGCCAATCACAGCGCTGGCAGCTAGGAGAGCCATAATTGGCCACAGGCAGGTTGCCTGTGGCCAATTATAGCTCAGGGGGTTTAGCACACGCCCCACACTATAAAAGGCCGCCAGCACGGCGGCCTTGTGTAGTGTGTTCCGGCGCAGGGAAAGAGAAGGATAGGCAGGGACAGTGTCATTGTGCTATTCTTTGTGCTATTCTTGTGTGTAGGGAGAGAGAAGGATAGGCAGGGAGAGTGTTAGTGTCATATTCTTTGCTAAACCTTGTGTGCAGGGAGAGAGAAGGATAGGCAGGGGACAGTGTCAGTGTCATATTCTTTGCTAAACCTTATGTGCAGGGAGAGAGAAGGATAGGCAGGGAGAGTGTCAGTGTCATATTCTTTGCTAAACCTTGTGTGCAGGGAGAGAGAAGGATAGGCAGGGAGAGTGTCAGTGTCATATTCTTTGATAAACCTTGTGTGCAGGGAGAGAGAAGGATAGGCAGGGGACAGTGTCAGTGTCATTGTTGCTAAGCATCCTGCACAGTATACACCTGAAGCTAGCCCGTATTGCTGTGTTTTCCTGGTGTATTACACTAACAGGCATTTGCAGCACTTACAGCGGGCGGAGTGTGCTTCCTGCTAAATATACACCTGAAGCTAGCCCGTATTGCTGTGTTTTCCTGGTGTGTTACACTAACAGGCATTTGCAGCACTTACAGCGGGTGGAGTGTGCCTCCTGCACATTATACACCTGAAGCTAGCCTGTATTGCTGTGTTTTCCTGGTGTGTTACACTAACAGGCATTTGCAGCACTTACAGCGGGCGGAGTGTGCTTCCTGCTAAATATACACCTGAAGCTAGCCCGTATTGCTGTGTTTTCCTGGTGTGTTACACTAACAGGCATTTGCAGCACTTACAGCGGGCGGAGTGTGCCTCCTGCACATTATACACCTGAAGCTAGCCCGTATTGCTGTGTTTTCCTGGTGTGTTACACTAACAGGCATTTGCAGCACTTACAGCGGGCGGAGTGTGCTTCCTGTCCTGTCAGTGTCATATTCTTTGCTAAACCTTGTGTGCAGGGAGAGAGAAGGATAGGCAGGGAGAGTGTCAGTGTCATATTCTTTGATAAACCTTGTGTGCAGGGAGAGAGAAGGATAGGCAGGGGACAGTGTCAGTGTCATTGTTGCTAAGCCTCCTGCACAGTATACACCTGAAGCTAGCCCGTATTGCTGTGTTTTCCTGGTGTATTACACTAACAGGCATTTGCAGCACTTACAGCGGGTGGAGTGTGCTTCCTGCTAAATATACACCTGAAGCTAGCCCGTATTGCTGTGTTTTCCTGGTGTGTTACACTAACAGGCATTTGCAGCACTTACAGCGGGCAGAGTGTGCCTCCTGCACATTATACACCTGAAGCTAGCCCTTATTGCTGTGTTTTCCTGGTGTGTTACACTAACAGGCATTTGCAGCACTTACAGCGGGCGGAGTGTGCTTCCTGCTAAATATACACCTGAAGCTAGCCCTTATTGCTGTGTTTTCCTGGTGTGTTACACTAACAGGCATTTGCAGCACTTACAGCGGGCGGAGTGTGCCTCCTGCACATTATACACCTGAAGCTAGCCCGTATTGCTGTGTTTTCCTGGTGTGTTACACTAACAGGCATTTGCAGCACTTACAGCGGGCAGAGTGTGCTTCCTGCAAAATAAACACCTGAAGCTAGCCCTTATTGCTGGTTTTTCCTGTTGTGTAACACAGGCAGTCATCTGCAGCACTTACAGCGGGCGTTGTGTGCTTCCTGCAAAATATACACCTGAAGCTACCCCTTATTGCTGGATTTCCCATCTCCCTGCAGGCCATTGCTATGTCTGGAAGGCCAACAAAGAGAGGCAGACAGTCACGAGCCAATAAAAGAGGGCAAGCAGGCTCTGTGTCTGGGGGCAACAGTGCTGGTCGTGGACACGGTGCATTGTCATTAGCACATGGCCATGGGACACGCTTGTCCTTCTTTTCGGCAGCTGGACATGTTGAGCCACATCATGCCGAAGACTTGGTAGAGTGGATGACCAAGCCCTCCTCCTCCTCCTCATCCTCTCTCACCCAGGCTCAGGGTACTGGCAAAGCAGCTGCCAAAGCGTCCTCTTCCCTGGTATCAATGTCAGACTCATCATCAGTCACTCCTTCCCTAGACCCACCATGTCCTCCTCCTGAGGAGTCCCCCGAACTGTTTGAGCACAGTGTTGGGTACATGCTCCAGGAGGATGGCCAGCGTTTTGAAGGGTCTGATGATGATACCCAGCTAGGGGAAGGCAGTAGCGTGAGAGCAGAGAGAGGGGATGCTCAAGAAGGACACCAATCTGACAGTCATGTTCCAGCAGCTGCAGCATACTGCCAGATTGGCTCCAGTGATGAGGAGGGAGGGGATGATGAGGTCACTGACTCCACGTGGGTGCCTATTAGGAGAGAGGAGAAGGAGGAGGATGAGGAGGAGGCACATCTCTAATGAGGCAGGATTCCCTCGGGGGGCCAGCGTAAGGGCAGCACACCGACTGAATCACACCGCAGAGCTCCGCCTGTGCAGGGCGCTGCCTCTGCCCGTTATTCAAAAAGTTCTTTGGTGTGGGCCTTTTTTGAGTCGAGTGCATCAGATCGCACAGCTGCTGTTTGCAACATATGTCTCAAGCGTATATCGCGTGGCCAAAACATCAGCCGCTTGGGCACCACATGCTTGACCAGACATATGTTGACCTGCCATGCAGCTGGTTGGCAAGCCTACCTTAAAGACCCACACCAAAGAACAAAGCGGACCTCTCCTTGCACCACATCAGCTGGGATCTCCAACCCTACTAAACCTTCAGTCCTCTCTGAAACCTGCTCTGAGAGGAATGAAGGTGTAGAATTAGGTGTGTCACAGCCAAGTACTTGCGGGCACTCTGCTAGCAGTACACTGACGTCCGATTCTAGCAGGCAAATTTCCCTGCCCCAGCTGCTGGACCGTCGAAAGAAGTTCACTCCCAGCCATCCACATGCCCAGCGGTTGAATGCTAGCTTGGCTAAATTGCTAGCGCTTCAACTGCTGCCTTTTCAGTTAGTAGACTCGGCCCCTGTCAGGGGGATACGCACCTGATCAGCGAGTCCGTTGGAGCAGAGGAAGGTCACCCGTACGGATCCGACTCACGGGCCCCTGGTAGTGCAGACAGGAGACACGGGAGTGCGGAAGGGTAAGAGAGCCTGAGATTGGTTCCTGGAAGGCGGCTCCGGGTCCTCTGTTCAGAAAGGTAGCTAAGCCAGGCAGGCTGCAGGCAGGTAGGTAGGCAGGCAGGTGTATAGAGCAGCGCGGCTGGGCGGATGCAGAGGGAGCGGTCAGACAGGCAAGGTTCGGCAAAGTTCAGGCAATATGGTACAGCGGGGTAGGCAGGTTCAGGGTCAAAGACAGGCCGAGGTCGGGTGCAGGCGGATAGCAGGGAAAGTCCAGTAACAAGCCGGGTAGTCAGAAGGTCGGATTTCAGGCGAACAACAGGAGCAGGATACACAGGGGACTGCAGATAAGACAGCACCGGTCTGAAGTGTTCCAGGGGTTTAAATAGGCAAACCGGCGTGCGTCGGCGCGCGCAACGGCGCACGCGCGCGCCCGCAATGCGCGCACATGCACCCGCACGCACAGGCACACCAACGCGCACAGGCACGCGCGCCCGCGGTCTGGGAAGTGCACCAGCGCGGACGGGAACATGCCAAACATCAGCGCGCATCGGCGCACGCGAACGCACACCAAAGCGACCACCGACGCGCCCGGCAAGGTACGTTCTCTGACAGTGCCCCCCCCTTTAGGGCAGCCTCCGGATGCCCAATTGAGCGATCTTCGCGGCGTGAGACCTCCTGAAAGCTTGCATGAGTTCCTCCGCATGTATGCCGCTTTCGGGTTCCCAGGAGTTATCCTCTGGGCCGTAACCCCTCCACTTAATCAGATATTGTACCTGGTTGTGTCTCTTCCTACAGTCCAGGATTGCCTCCACCTCAAACTCCTCCTCGTTGTCAATCAAAACAGGTCCCGGTGGGCCAGTCTTACGGCCAGCGAAGGGGTTAGGGACAACCGGCTTTAGCAGGGTCACATGAAAGATTGGGTGGACCTTCAGGGAGTTAGGCAGGTCGAGCTCATATGCTACATTGTTGATCCTCCTCTTTACCGAGAAAGGTCCCATGAACTTAGGGCCCAATTTCCTGGACGGACAGGCCATCTTTAGGTTAATTGTGGATAACCACACCTGGTTGCCAGGCTCCAGAATGAGTTCCCCTCTCCTTTTCCTATCAAACATCCTCTTGTTGTACTCCTGGGTCTTGGACATGGTCTCCTGTAGAAGCTTGTTATTGGAGAAGAAGAAATCCATTGTTTCGGACACTGCAGGAATAGTGCATTCGGGTATGGTACTTGGCAAAAAGGAGGGATGGAATCCATAGTTGGCAAAGAATGGGGTTTGCTTAGTGGCAGAGTGCAGGGAGTTGTTGTAAGCAAATTCAGCGATGGGGAGTAGGGAGACCCAATCATCCTGGGAAAAGGAGGAAAAACAACGGAGGTACTGTTCTAATGTTTGGTTGGTTCTCTCAGTTTGACCATTCGTCTGAGGGTGGTATGCCGAAGAGAATGCCAACTCAATTTCCAGAGAACCACAAAGAGCCTTCCAAAATCTGGAGGTGAACTGGGCGCCTCGGTCTGAGACAATACTTGCCGGAACTCCATGGAGCCTCACTATCTCCCTGATAAACACCCTCGCTGTCTCCATGGCGGAAGGTGTACCTTTCATGGGCAAAAAATGAGCCATCTTGGACAGCCTGTCAACGACAACGAAGACCGTGGAGAATCCTTCGGACAGGGGGAGCTCCACTATGAAGTCCATCGACACCATCTTCCAGGGTCTTTCAGGGACAGGTAGAGGCTTTAATAGACCCCAGGCCCTCATCCGGCTATTCTTGTTCCGGGAGCAGGTGTTGCATGAGTCCACGTATCTCTTGCAGTCACTACCCAGCTGCGGCCACCAGAACGTGCGCTTGATAAGCTCGGCCGTTTTCAAGGTACCGAAATGTCCGGCCAACTTGTGGTCATGGCAAAGCTCCAGAACAGCTATCCGAAGACCCTCAGGGACCAGAATTTTGCCCTCGTGCCTGATCAGACCATCTTGTGCCCTGACACAGTCCTCCGGAAGAGAGGTTAAGCCCGCAGACGCCCGCTTAATACGGGGCATGAGATCCTCTTGAAGTAGCAGGAAGTTCCCGGCAGGGAGGATGGTGTCAACAGGTAAGTTCTCTTCAGGAGTGCTGAACATTCGGGACAGTGCGTCCGGTTTAATGTTTTTTGAGCCAGGCCTGTAGGTGATGTGGAACAGAAACCTTGAGAAAAAAAGTGCCCACCTTGCCTGCCTTGGCTTCAACCTCTTGGCTGTTCCCAGGTACTCGAGGTTCTTGTGGTCCGTGTAGACCAAAATGGGGTGTACCGCCCCCTCGAGCAGGTAACGCCATTCTTCTAATGCGGCCTTGATAGCCAGGAGTTCCCGGTCACCCACGTCATAGTTACGTTCCGCCGTGGAAAGCTTGCGCGAGAAGAAGGCCACTGGAAAAAGTAAGGCTTTAGTCCCCTGACGCTGGGATAGCACAGCCCCCACTGCATTTTCGGAAGCGTCCACTTCCAGGACGAAAGGTAATGTAGGGTCAGGATGCTTCAGGATGGAGGCAGAGACAAATAATTCCTTTAGTTTGTCAAAGGCAGCTTGGGCTCTAGGGGACCAACAGAATCGGTTTCCTTGTTTGGTCAGTTTGGTCAGAGGGGCGACAATTGCAGAGAAACTTCTGATGAACTTCCGGTAGAAGTTGGAAAATCCGATGAAGCGCTGGACCCCTTTTTTATCTGTGGGGGCAGGCCAGTCCAGGATAGCCGACACCTTCTGAGGGTCCATTTTAATGCCCTCAATCGAAATGATCAAACCGAGAAACTGGATGCTTTGCCGCTCTAACTCACATTTCTCCGGCTTGGCGTAAAGCCCATGTCGTCTGAGCCGAACAAGGACATTCCGGACATGCCTGCGATGGTCGTCTACAGAGGAGGAGAATATCAAGATATCGTCCAGGTATACTATGACGTACAAGTCCAGGTAATCATGGAAGATGTCATTGACAAAATGTTGAAAGGTAGCCGGAGCGTTACACAGTCCGAACGGCATAACTAGATATTCGTAGTGCCCGAACCGTGTGCGGAAGGCCGTCTTCCACTCATCCCCCTCTCGAATGCGGATCAGGTTGTACGCTCCTCGGAGGTCAAGCTTGGTGAATATGACCGCCGTTCCCAGCCTCTGGAAAAGTTCCGGCACGAGAGGTAAGGGATAACGTTTTTTAATGGTGATCTTGTTCAACTGCCGATAATCAATACAGGGGCGTAGGGAATGGTCCTTTTTTTCAACGAAAAAGATGCCCGCACCTGCAGGCGAGGTGGACGGGCGGATGAACCCTTTCTTTAGGTTGTCGTCGATGTAGACCTTCAGGGTGCCCAATTCCTGCTCGGTCAACGGGAAGATCCTCCCAAAAGGTACTTCGGTCCCAGGCAAAAGTTCTATAGGGCAATCATATGGTCTGTGAGGAGGAAGGGTTTCTGCTCCCTTCTTACTGAACACGTCCAGAAAGTCATGGTAGGGCTCAGGGATGGTTTTCTGAAGGTCAGGGTCTGTGCCCAGACAGAGCAGGTGAGGGTGGTCGGTAGAGGCTTGTTGCAGGCAGTGTTGCTGGCAATAGTCTGAGAGGAATTTAACCCTCCCTGTAGCCCAGTCAATGTTGGGGTTATGGGCTTGCAGCCAGGGCATCCCCAGAATGACGGGGAATAGCGGAGAGGAGATGGCATCCAGACTTAGGAACTCCTGATGGTGGGTTGCCACCGAGGCCAACAAGGGAACGGTTTCCTGAGTGACGGGGCCGGATTTGATAATGGAGCCATCAGCGAGGTGTACTGCAAGTCCCCGGGATTTTGGCTGCAGGGGAATGTGATGACTGGCAGCAAATGTCAAATCGATAAAGCAGCTGCATGCCCCCGAATCAATTATGGCGGGTACTAGGATTGCGGAAGTCCTTCCGGGGGGCTGTAAAGAGGTGGAGAGAGCCAAGTGAGAAGTTGGGTAAGGGAACAAAGAGGCACAAATAGAAGAGACAGGCAGGCACTTACGCATCTTGGCCGGGCAGGATCTCACGTAGTGTCCTGGTTCGCCACAGTACATGCACAGATTGTTGCTACGCCTATGCTGGCGTTCTTCGGGGAAGAGAGAAGGGCGCAGTAAGCCTAGTTGCATGGGTTCCGGGTCGTCTAAGGCCGGAGACGGGGAAGCCGGAGGTGCAAGACGGACTGGGTTTGAGACCTTGGGGAGCAACCAGGTGGGTCGGAACTGACTGGAGGTCCTCTCGGAGCGGCGTTCTCTCAGGCGCCGGTCGATCTGAATTGACAGATCTATTAACTTGTCCAGGGTTTGAGGAACTCCGACACGTGCTAGCTCGTCCTTGAGCTGATCCGACAGGCCCATCCGGAATTGGTAGCGCAAAGCAGCGTCATTCCACTCTGTGTCGGAACTCCAACGTTTGAACTCTGCCGCATAGTCCTCGGCCGCTCTGCGACCTTGCAGGAGAGAGTGGAGAACAGATTCTGCGGTAGCCGCTTGTTGCGGATCCTCGTAGAGTTGGGACATAGCGGCAAAGAACGTGGCAAGGGTCTCCAAGGAGGCATCTTTCTGCTCTAGAAGGCGGTGAGCCCAGGCCTGCGGCTCGTCGGTCAGCAGGGAGATAATGAAGCCCACCTTGGTTACTTCCAGGGAAAAGGTGCGGGGTTGTAGGGCGAAGAAAAGCTCGCAGGCGTTGCGGAACGCACGGTATTTGCTGCGATCGCCCGCAAACTTCTCGGGTGTAGGGACCCTGGGTTCCGGAGGAAGCATGACGACGGAGGGTGCAGCCGGATATCCCGTGGATGTGGTGCCTTGCGGGCTGGCAGGCGAAGACAGGACTTGAACTCTTTCCTCCAACCTGGTATAGCCGGCATGGAGGTCTTTCACGGCTTGCGTCAGCCCGTTCAGGTGTCGGCATAATTCCTCCATGGGATCCCTCCCCTGCTCAGACTCGGACATGGCTGTCTGATACTGTCAGGGGGATACGCACCTGATCAGCGAGTCCGTTGGAGCAGAGGAAGGTCACCCATACGGATCCGACTCACGGGCCCCTGGTAGTGCAGACAGGAGACACGGGAGTGCGGAAGGGTAAGAGAGCCTGAGATTGGTTCCTGGAAGGCGGCTCCGGGTCCTGGGTTCAGAAAGGTAGCTAAGCCAGGCAGGCTGCAGGCAGGTAGGTAGGCAGGCAGGTGTATAGAGCAGCGCGGCTGGGCGGATGCAGAGGGAGCGGTCAGACAGGTTCGGCAACGTTCAGGCAATATGGTACAGCGGGGTAGGCAGGTTCAGGGTCAAAGACAGGCCGAGGTCGGGTCCAGGCGGATAGCAGGGAAAGTCCAGTAACAAGCCGGGTAGTCAGAAGGTCGGATTTCAGGCGAACAACACAGGGGACTGCAGATCAGACAGCACCGGTCTGAAGTGTTCCAGGGGTTTAAATAGGCAAACCGGCGTGCGTCGGCGTGCGCAACGGCGCACGCGCGCGCGCCCGCAATGCGCGCACAGGCACACCAACGCGCACAGGCACGCGCGCCCACGGTCTGGGAAGTGCACCAGCGCGGACGAGAACATGCCAAACATCAGCGCGCATCGGCGCACGCGAACGCACACCAAAGCGACCACCGTCGCGCCCGGCAAGGTACGTTCTCTGACAGCCCCCTTCCGTGAGTTTGTGCAATGTGCGGTTCCTAAGTGGCAGGTTCCCAAACGCCACTTTTTTTCACGAAAGGCGATTCTGGCTCTCTACCGGCATGTGGAAGGCAATGTCTTGGCCCCGCTGGACAGGGCAGTCAGCGGTAAGGTGCATATTACCGCTGACTCATGGTCCAGCAGGCATGGACAGGGACATTACCTTTCTTTCACGGCCCATTGGGTCACTCTTTTGGCAGCTGGGAAGGATGCAGGACAAGGTGCAGTAGTGTTGGAGGTTGTTCCGCCGCCACGCCTCCAAAATGCTACTACTGGTTGTGACACACCTCTCTCCTCCACCCCCTCCTCTTCTTCTTCCTCCGTGGCCTCTTCCTGTGCTTTGTCCTCGGAACCAGCGGTGCTCCGTAGGGGTTCAAGGGGCTACGCAAGTACGCAGGCAAAAAGATGCCATGCCGTGCTTGCGCTGGTGTGTTTGGGGGACAGGAGCCACACTGGGGCAGAGGTTCTGTCAGCTCTGCAGGGACAGGCCGAGAGGTGGTTGACGCCATGCCAGCTTAAGCCAGGAATGGTGGTTTGCGACAATGGCACCAACCTCCTCTCCGCCCTCCGACAGGGACAACTGACCCATGTGCCCTGTGTGGCTCACGTCCTTAACCTGGTGGTGCAGCGGTTCTTGGGCAGGTACCCGGGCTTACAGGATGTCCTGAGGCAGGCCAGGAAAGTCTGTGTTCATTTCCGCAGATCTTATAATGCCAGTGCTCGCCTGGCTGATCTGCAAAAGGAGTTGAACCTGCCCAAGAACCGCCTTATATGTGACATGCCCACCAGGTGGAACTCAACGTTGGCCATGCTGCAGCGGCTGCACACGCAGCAGAGGGCCATCAATGAATACCTGTGCGACTACGGCACCAGGACAGGGTCAGGGGAGCTCAGGTTTTTTTCACCACGCCAGTGGGGCATGATCAGGGATGCATGCACTGTCCTGGCACCATTTGAGGAGGCCACGAGGATGGTGAGCAGTGACAGTGCATGCATCAGTGACACTGTACCTCTTGTCCACCTGTTGGAACATACGCTGCGTGGAATAATGGACAGGGCACTTGAGGCAGAACAGAGGCAGGAAGAGGAGGACTTCCTTGCCTCTCAAGGCCCCCTTTACCCAGACAGTGTTCCTTCTGTCCCACCCATCGCACAGGAAGAGGAGGAGGAGGAGGAGGAGGATTGTGTCAGCATGGAGGTGGAGCCTGGCTCTCAGCATCATCAGCAGCAGTCTTTTAGGGATGATTTACAGTCCCAAGAAACCCGTGGACTTGTACGTGGCTGGGAGGAGGTGGCTGCGGATCATGTCGTCCATAGTGACCCAGAGGACTCCGGACCGAATGCCTCAGCTAACCTACGCTGCATGGCCTCCCTGATCCTGCAAAGTCTGCGGAAGGATCCTCATATTCTTCGGATCAAGGAGAGGGACCATTACTGGCTGGCCACTCTCCTTGATCCACGGTACAAGGGTAAGGTTGCGGAGCAGAGCAGAGGATGAGACAACTCCGGGAGGCCTTGCAGAAAGGTGTGTGCAACGCGTTCCCAGAGACTGGGAGGTTACAAACTCCTGGTCCTGGACAACGAGTTGCTGAGGCTTCGGTAAGTCAAAGAAGGAGCGGTGGGGAAGGTGGCCGTCTGACCGATGCGTTCAGACAATTCTTTAGTCCGCAGCCCCAAGGTATGATCGGTTCCAGCAACCATCGCCAGCGTCTGATATACATGGTGCAGGAATACCTAGGGGCAAGGTCAGACTTGGACACCTTCCCCACCGAAAATCCTCTGGCTTACTGGGTCTTGAGGATGGATCACTGGCCAGAGCTTGCACAGTATGCAATTGAGCTACTGGCCTGTCCTGCATCCAGCATTCTTTCAGAACGCACATTCAGTGCTGGTGGAGGATTTGTCACGGATCACAGGGTGCGCCTGTCCACCGACTCGGTTGATCGACTGACCTTCATAAAGATGAACCAGTCTTGGATCACCACCAGCTACCAAACACCTGAAGCTGATATAACAGACTAATTTATTTTCAAATGTCACATCCCTTCAAGACTGATGCTGATGCTGAGTGACTGTCCTGTTATGTTGACTGACTATCCTCCTCCTCCTCAATAATTTTATGCAATACTTTGCAGCAGGGCTCATTCCTGCACTCCAAGTAGAGTATCTGGGAGAGGTTGCAGTGTCGTGGCACCAGCACCAGTGCCTAAGGCCCAATTTTTCAGCCCCTGTTTAACAGGGGCGTGTAATTACAATTTTTGATGCAATACTTTGCAACAGGGCTCATTGCTGTGCTCCAAGTACAGTATCTGTGAGGGGTTGCAGTGTTGTGGCACCAGTGCCTAAGGCCCAATTTTTCTGCCCCTGTAATTACAATTCTTGATCTAATAATTCACAGAAGGGCCCATTCATGCACCCACCAAGAGTAACTGTGAGGCCTTACAGTGTTGTGTCAACACCACCACCACCACCACCAAAGGCCCAATTTTTCAGCCCCTGTTCAACAGGGGCATGCAATTACAATTCTTGATCTAATAATTCACAGAAGGGCCCATTCATGCGCCCACCAAGAGTAACTGTGAGGGCTTACAGTTTTGTGGCAACACGAACATGTAAGGGGCAAATTTCAGCAGAGTATATACGGTAGGCCCCTACTTTCAAACATCCAACTTACAAACGACTCCTACTTGCAAACGAAAGGAGACAACAGGAAGTGAGAGGAAATCTACCCCTAGGAAGGGAAATTCTCTCCTGTAAGAGTTAATATGGGAAAAAGGTGTCTCCTCTCTACTGATGCTTTATCACCAATCCTTGTTTCAATAAAAACCCCACTTTTCAAAAACATTTGTCATTGGGACGGAAAGTGAGGTGAAATGTTCTGAACAGGGGCACAGACAGCAAAACAAATGTTACAGGGGTGATAACCCTTCTCTATGTTTTCCAAAAAGCTTAAAAATTGATTTTTTGGCTGGAGCTACACTTAAACAATGTACCTGTTCAAAATTATAAACAGATTCTACATAAGAACAAACCTACAGTCCCTGTCTTGTATGCACCGCCTGTATACGGCTGTTCAGAGTATATAGGGCCTTTTTTATTTTGTGTGCGGGGTTCCTCTTAATATCCATACAAGACCCAAAGGGGCTGGTAATGGGCTGGGGTGGGGGGGGGTGATGGGGTAGCTATGCCATTTTTCTCAAAGATTTTCATCCATATTACCGGGACCAGACATTACATTAAAGCCGCAAGCAGTTTTAAATGGCTTTTTTTTGCTTTAGAAATGTAATTTTGTGCAGGGACAGTTCTAAACACGGGAAACACGTGGCACTTCACAGGCATACTTTAGACACCCCCCAGTTACGATATTTAAAGGAATATTTGACTTTTTTTTTTCACTTTATGCATCATTAAAATAACTGTTCCCGAAAAACGGCCGTTTTTAAAACTTCTTTTTGCATTGATACATGTCCCCTGGTGCAGAACCCGGGTCCCCAAACCCTTTTTAGGACAATAACATGCATATTAGTCGTTATAATTAGCACTTTATTTCGAACGTTCGCATCCATTGTATTTAATAGGGTTCTAACGTTCGTGCGAACTTTCGGTCCGTTCGCGGGTTCTGGTGCGAACCGAACCCGGGGGTGTTCGTCTCATCCCTACCCCCCACACACTTTTACAGTTCTCTCTGCACAACCCCCCCCTACTTTCACAGTTCTCCTCTCCCGTTTTTCATTCACAGCTCCCTCACCTCTTCTACTGCCAGTGCTCCAGTCCATATAGTATGCTCAGGCTTTTAGTTTTCCAGCCGATCGAGGAGCTATCAGAACTGTAGCTGGGGTGGAGATTCAGGGCTCTTCCGCTCCGTGCTACAATGTGAGTAGAGGCGGGGACGGAAGCTGCCTGCTCATACATCCAGCACTGCAGTGACGTGGCAAGTCCCATGAGTGCAGTTCAAGCTGGTGCAGTGGCTAGCACAAGTAGTGTCCACCAGCTACCAAGAAGACAAACATAGGCCCGTTGACCCCATAGTGTCCTTCCTGCAGAATATGCCAATCCTAATTAGGAGCCCACCACTTCTGCAGCACTCGTACTTCCCCAATTGATTTTACGTCACTTGATTTTTATTCACTGTTTTTCATGGGAGATCTCTTTAGATCTATTGTGGACCAAAGCAATTTGTATGCTAGTCAATTCATTGCCACTAATCCCCATTTTACCTATTATGGTTTCCAAATTTAAGACCTTCCTGGGCCTATCCCTCCTCATGGGAATAACAAAAAAAAGTAAGTTGCAGTCATATTGGTCCACTGACCCAATTCACCATATGCCCGTGTTCTCTGCATCCGTGACCAGGGCTAGATACGAGCAGATCTTGCAGTTCATGCATTTTAATGACAATATTCTACTCTGTCGTCCTTGGGGTGACCCTGGATACGTTCGGCACCACAAAGTTTGGCCCCTCGTAAACCACTTCAACCAACAGTTTGCAGCCTTGTTTACTCCCGATCAAGTTGTCTGTGTTGATGAGTCCCTGATTACATTTTCTGTCCGCTTGTCTTTCAAACAGTATCTGTAAGCAAGCGTGCCTGATATGGGGTCAAGATGTATAAGCTCTGTGACAAGGCAACAGACTATACATATAGTTTTATGGTTTACGAGGGAAAAGATAGTCACGTGGAGCTTGAGAACTGCCCAGACTACATAGGGAGCACTGGCAAGATTGTTTGGGACTTGGAGTCACCCTTATTCAGAAAGGGGTACCACTTGTACGTGGACAATTAGTGACTTTTTAGTCACTTGTTTGATCATGGAATTGGCGCATGTGGCACTGTGCAATACAATCGCCGGGGCTTACCCCAGTGGCTCGTAGAGTCACGACTTAGACTGGGGGAGAGAGCCTGCTTGAAATGTAATAATTTGTTAGTAGTGAAGTGGAGGGATTCACAAAATGTTTTTGTTCTGTCCTCCCTTCACGCAGATATGACAGTCCAAATTCCAACGGCGACTGGCGTTGGGGAGAAACCCTTCTGTGTCCACGAATACAACCTTAATATGGGAGGAGTGGACCTCAACGACCAGTTGATGGCGCCGTACTTAATTGCCTGTAAGGCCAGATGCTGGTACAAAAAAGTGTCTGTATACCTATTCCAATTGGCTCTGCTGAATGCTTATTTGCTATACAAAGTGTCAGGATGAACTGGATCCTTCCTTAAATTCCAGGAAGAGATCATCACAGCCCTTCTGTTTCCAGACAGTGCTGTGGCCCAACTTCCCAATCCAAATGCAGTGAGCCGGCTGCATGATATGCATTTTCCGTTTGTCCTCCCTGGTACCCTTACCCAAAGATCACCCCAAAGAAGATGTTGTGTCTGTAGCAAGCGTGGATATAGGTGTGACACCCGCTATTCTTGTCCTTCCTGTCCTGGCCAACCTGGTCTTTGCATCAGTGAATGTTTCTAACGCTACCACACACTAGTGGAGTATTAGCGTAGGGTACAGCACAGCACAGTCTAGGGCACACTTTCAGAGGATCTCCAAAGATGCCATCGCATTTTGAGAAACCCGAACCTGGAACCATTACAGTTACAGCTACAAATAAAAGTAAAAAAAAAAAAAAAGTTAAAAATAAATATATATATATATATATATATATATATATTGTGGGGGGGTTAGCTCGGCAGCGGGTGTGTGTGATCCCCTGGATGGGCTCCCCACACAAAAACAGGCCCAGCAGACGGAGGTTGTGGTTTTCAAGATCAAAAAGGTCCGGTTTATTTCTCTATTTACAGTGACAAAAAACACAGCAAAGCAAAAAGAAACATAAACAAAATAAACCCTGGTCAGCTTGACCTCTGACTAAACATGCAGGTTTCCTAACTAACAACTGGGATCAGCCTGGTGCTGTCCTAGTCCCTAAGTCCCTGGTTTAGTAAATGTCAAAACAAATAGCCACACAGGCTTTGTCTCACCGCACAGGGGTTCACTCTCCCTAGACAGTCCACACAGGTCTGGGTCCAGGCATGAGCAAACACCTAATGAAGCTGGGAGTTTTTATAGAGGCCTTAAACGAGCTGACAAGCTTCAGCTGGTCTCATCAACTCCCTGCCTGCACGACGCCCAGCCCTCTCCCTAGACGTATGAATCGGCATAAAGCCTGAATCTGGGAGAAATATACCTACACCCCTGGATGCAACCAGGTGACTTTACCTTCCTGCTGTCACATACCCCCCCCTCTTGTTTTAACCTTGGGGTTGGAACACCAGCAATCAGGCATTCATGTACTCGAGACAAAGCATCCACATTCCCCATTTGAACGCCAGGGCGATGCTTTACTGTGAAGTTGAATTCCTGTAGGGCCAGGAACCACCTATTCACTCTTCTATTTGTCTCCTTGTTTTGAGCCATCCACTTTAACGGAGCGTGATCCGTAACCATGTCAAAGTGCCTACCTAGCAGATAGTACCGAAGGGAATCTAGAGCCCACTTCACCGCTAAACACTCCTTTTCAACCGTGGCGTAATTTACCTCATGGGACTTCAACTTCCTGCTGAGGTAAATGACTGGGTGCTCTTCCCCGTTCCAGACCTGGGACAATACTGCTCCTAACCCCACATCTGACGCATCACTTTGTACGACAAAGTCTTTAGAGAAGTCGGGTGAGTACAACACTGGCTGGCTACATAAGGCTTGTTTCAAGAATTGGAATGCTGCCTCAGCCTCGGGGGTCCATTTAATCATGACCGACCCTTTCCCTTTCGTCAGGTTGGTTAGGGGCACAGCCTTAGAAGCAAAGTGGGGAATGAAGCGCCGATAATACCCCGCTATTCCCAGAAAGGCTCGTACCTGCTTCTTGCTGTTGGGACGTGGCCAACTCTGGATGGCCTCGACTTTGTTGAGTTGGGGTTTTATTACTCCCCTCCCAATGGTGTACCCAAGATATTTGGCCTCCTCCTGCCCAATGGTACACTTCTTGGGGTTAGCCGTAAACCCTGCTTCCCGGATAGAGTCTAGGACTGCTTGCACTTTTGGCAGATGTGAGGCCCAATCTGTGCTATGGACAATTACGTCATCCAGGTAAGCCGCAGCATACTTCCGATGGGGCCTCAGTATCTGGTCCATTTTCCGCTGGAATGTGGCCGGCGCATTCTGTAACCCGAACGGCATTCTCTTATATTGGAACACCCCGTCTGGGGTTACAAATGTGGTTTTCTCTTTGGCCGACTTGGCCAGGGGAATTTGCCAATACCCTTTTGTGAGGTCAAGAGTCGTCATGTATCGGGCTGTTCCCAGCCGGTCGATCAACTCATCTATACGTGGCATGGGGTAGGTGTCAAATTTTGTAACTTTGTTCAACTGACGAAAATCGTTACAAAATCGCCAGCTCCCATCCGGTTTAGGCACCAGCACAATGGGACTAGACCAATCACTTTGGGACTCCTCTATCACCCCTAAGTTCAGCATTTTCTGTACTTCCTCCCGTATTGCCTCCCGTCGGGCCTCTGGGATCCGATAGGGTTTTAACTTCACCCTTTCACCGGGCGGGGTAATAATATCATGCTCTACCCCAGATGTTTGTCCCGGCAGCTCAGAGAACACCTCCTTGTTGCGAAGCACAAACTCCTTAACCTCCTGTTGTTGGGGTTGTGACAAGGTGGCTGCTATTCCAACCTCCGGAATCACGCAACCAGTTTGAGCTGGTGACCAAGTTTCTGCGACTAGGGACTCTCTATCCCTCCAGGCTTTCAACAGATTAACGTGATAGATCTGTTCGGGCTTTCGCCTTCCTGGTTGTCTGACCTTGTAATTCACTTCGCTCACTTTTTCCATTATCTCGTAGGGGCCTTGCCATTTGGCAAGGAATTTACTTTCAAACGTAGGGACAAGTACCAATATCCTATCCCCCGGGGAAAAGGTACGGGTCTTGGCTCCACGGTTGTACACTCTCTGCTGTGCCAACTGCGCTTGGGCCAAATGTTCCTTCACGATGGGCATTACCTGTGCAATTCGATCTTGCATCAGGGCGACATGCTCAATCACACTCCTGTGGGGAGAACTCTCACTTTCCCAAGTTTCCTTGGCAATATCCAACAGCCCTCTTGGGTGTCTCCCATACAGTAACTCAAAGGGGGAGAATCCCGTAGAGGATTGGGGCACCTCCCTAATAGCAAACATCAAATAAGGAAGTAGACAGTCCCAATCCTTTCCATCTCTATCCACCACTTTCTTCAACATTTGTTTTAGGGTTTTGTTGAATCTTTCAACCAGCCCATCGGTTTGGGGGTGATACACAGATGTACGCAATTGCGTCACTTTGAACAATTTACACAGCTCTTTCATAACCCGGGACATAAAGGGTGTACCTTGGTCCGTAAGCAGTTCTTTACAAATACCCACCCGGCTAAAAACAAGAGATAGCTCTTTGGCTATGGTTTTGGCCGAGGTATTTCTGAGAGGGATCGCTTCTGGATAACGGGTGGCATAGTCCATTATAACCAATATGTACTGGTGCCCCCTAGCGGACTTGATTATAGGACCTACCAAATCCATTGCGATTCTCTCAAACGGGACCTCAATGATGGGTAGAGGGACCAGCGGGCTACGGAAATGTGGCATCGGGGCCGACCTCTGACACACAGGGCAGGAGGAACAATAATTTTATATGTCCTTCATCACCCCAGGCCAATAGAATCTCTGTAATACCCTCTCTCGGGTTTTCTCTGTCCCCAGATGACCTCCAAGAATGTGCCCATGGGCCAACTCCAACACCAACTTCCTGTAAGGTTTGGGCACCACAAGCTGCTCAACGGTTTTTTCTGCCCTTTTTGCCACCCGATACAGTAGGTCCTTCTCTACGCTGAAGTATGGGTAAGTGCAGGTATTATCTGGGTTCACTAACTCGCCATCTATTTCCACTACGTTTTCCCGTGCCTTTATTAGGGCGGGGTCTTTTAACTGTTCTGTGGCAAAATTTTCCCTGTGAACCTCAAGATCAGAAAACTCCACAGACGGTAGGTTTTCGTCTGAGGAGGTGGGCTCCTCTCCAGTTTCTTGAGTCTCCCCTGCCAATACTGACAAGGGAAATTCTGGAGAGTCCTCACCACTCTCAGAGGAGTTCTGGCTATCACATTCCTGGTACATAGGGGCACCAGTGGGGGGCTCAGGATCATCCCACAGTTCCCAGAACTTCGGAAAATCCCTTCCCACAATGGCATCATGCGGTAATTGAGATACTAACCCCACTGGATGAGAGAGGGTACCTTTGGGGGTCTTGAAACACACTGTAGTCACTGGATACTCTCGGGTGTCCCCATGCACACAAATAACAGCTACCTTGCTATTCCCAGAGACCTCTGTTTTAACTAATTCAGCCTTTATCAGGGTCACAAGGCTACCTGAATCCAGTAATACCACAACATTTCTACCATTAATACACATTTTGCATAAATGTTTCTCAGTTCCCCGAATGGCAGTGCATGCGACTGTCGCACACAGCGACTGACGTCGGTCCGTCAGAAAGTCACATTGCATGGGTTCCTCCACAACCGGGCAATTTGCTGCAATATGTCCCGCTTGCCGGCAGCGGTAGCAAACAATCCATTTGGCTGCCTCTTGAGCCCCTGACTTCCCAGGCTGTTCTCGCCAAACTTTGGGTAGAGCTCCCACCCTCTCACTTCTTGGAATCCTCTTATCCGCCCCTGGGGATGGTCTGGTCTTAGGGTGGAAAGTCCGAGAGTCTCTGGAAGAGGCCGTCAGGTTCTCTGTAGCCAAGTATTTCTCTACACGATCCACAAGACCACCGGCCGTCTCTGGGTCTCCATGGCTTACCCACTTTTGGATGGCAGTAGGAAGAGCTCTCAAAAACCGATCCATTACAACACGTTCCACAATCTCTGGTGCGGACAAAGTCTCTGGCTGTAGCCACTTCCTGCTCAGGTGAATGAGATCATACATTTGAGACCTGGGGGGTTTTCCAAGCTGGAAAGTCCAGTTATGCACACGCTGAGCCCGGACAGCCAGGGTGACACCCAGCCTTGCCAATATTTCAGCTTTTAGCATCACATAGTCTTTTGCTTGGTCAGGCTCTAGGTCATAGTAAGCCTTCTGCGATTCACCAGTTAACAGAGGAGCCACCAGTCCAGCCCACTGCTCCTCAGGCCACTTTTCCCTTTCAGCAGTCCTTTCAAATGTGGTCAAAAATACCTCTGGATCATCCTCTCCAGTCATTTTTGTCAATAAACGACTCACCCCAAAGGACGCGGTATTAGTGGGACGGCTTTCCTCACTGGTCTGCGGACGTTGCTGCATTACTGCTTCCATTTGTTGTAGTCTCTGCTCTTGCTTCTGTAACAGGTCTATGAAGCAGGCCTCAGATTGCTGCTGGGCTGCAAGGCTCTGTTGATGAGCTTGCTGCTGGGCTGCGAAGCTCTGTTGTTGAGCTGCAAGGCTCTTTTGCAAACCTGCATTTGTCTGCTGTTGATTGGCATTTGCTAGAGCCAGCTGTTTCAGTATCTCCTCCATGCTGGCTTAAAAAAAAAACTGCCCGCATTCTCCACCAACTGTGGGGGGGTTAGCTCGGCAGCGGGTGTGTGTGATCCCCTGGATGGGCTCCCCACACAAAAACAGGCCCAGCAGACGGAGGTTGTGGTTTTCAAGATCAAAAAGGTCCGGTTTATTTCTCTATTTACAGTGACAAAAAACACAGCAAAGCAAAAAGAAACATAAACAAAATAAACCCTGGTCAGCTTGACCTCTGACTAAACATGCAGGTTTCCTAACTAACAACTGGGATCAGCCTGGTGCTGTCCTAGTCCCTAAGTCCCTGGTTTAGTAAATGTCCAAACAAATAGCCACACAGGCTTTGTCTCACCGCACAGGGGTTCACTCTCCCTAGACAGTCCACACAGGTCTGTGTCCAGGCATGAGCAAACACCTAATGAAGCTGGGAGTTTTTATAGAGGCCTTAAACGAGCTGACAAGCTTCAGCTGGTCTCATCAACTCCCTGCCTGCACGACGCCCAGCCCTCTCCCTAGAGGTATGAATCGGCATAAAGCCTGAATCTGGGAGAAATATACCTACCCCCCTGGATGCAACCAAGTGACTTTACCTTCCTGCTGTCACATAATATATATATATATATACAGTATATGAAATAAAAAAGCCCAAAATATTTGTCGTTTTATTGTTCTCTCTCTATTGTTCTGCTCTTTTTACTGTATTTTTTTAACTGCAATTTTTTTATGTTTTATCATGTTTGCTTTTCAGGTATGTAATTCATTTTTACGTTACTGTTTACTGTGTTTTATTGTTAAGCATTATTTTATTTTCAGGTACGCCATTCAGCTGCAGCACTGATTCATTTATCCTGACAGTGTTTGCTCTCACGATACGTAAATCAGCGACTCCAGTGCTGTAGGAGGTGATTTCACCACCACAGTTAAAAAAAAAACGATGCATGTATGCCCATCATTAGAAGTGGGTGGATGCAAGGTGGTATTCTAATGGTGGGCATACCCACCGATCAATCTCTTTTTTTCGTTCAGCCCACAGGCTGCATTAAAAATAGAACATTACAATATATGCCCAGCAAGGACCAGCAACGTACTGGTATGTGGTATGTGGTATGTGGTTATACCAGAATGATGCCTGCAGGTTTAGGTATCATCTTGGTATTGTTCTTTTCAGCCAGAGGTTGGCTTTCATGTAAAAGCAATCCTAGTGCCTAATTAGCCACTAGACTGCTTTTACAAGCAGTGGGTGGGAACGTCCTCCTCCCGCCTTCCTTCATGGTTTTCTCTGGCTTTCCTGTCCTACCGGGGAACCTGAGAATGCAGCCGGTTGTTCCGCCAGCTGACCATAGAGCTGATCGAAGACCAGAATGGCTCCAATCATCTCTATGGCCTAACAAACCGAAAGCTACGAGTGTTTCATGACTTCGGTTTTGCCAGATATAAACATCGCCATTGGGAAAGCATCTTATCACACTGATCTTGGTGTGGTCAGATGCTTTGATGGTAGAGGAGAGATCTAGAGTCTAATAGACCCCAATTTTTTTTTTAAAGGAGTACCTGTCACTACCTATTGCTATCATAGGGAATATTTACATTCCCCGTGATAACAATAAAAATGATAAAAAACAAATGGAACAGTGTAAAAATAAAATAAAAATGCAAAATACATAATAATAAAATAAAAAAAGCACCCCTGTCCCTCCACGCTCGCGCGCAAAGGTGAACTTAAGCGTCGGTCTTGTGTCATATGTACACAGCTATTGCACCATGCATGTGAGGTATCACTGTGAGCGTCAGATTGAGTGCACTAATTTTAGTAGTAGACCTCCTCTGCAAATCTAAAGTAACTAAGGTAACCTGTAAAGGCTTTTAAAGGCTTTTAAAAATGTTGTTTTTTGCAACTGCCACTGCACGGTTGTGCGCAATTTTAAAGCATGTCGTGTTTGGTATCTATGTACTCGGCATAAGATCATCTTTTATATTTTATCAAACATTTGGGCAATATAGTGTGTTTTAGTGCATTATTAAAACAAAAAAAATTTTTAATCCAAAACAATTGCGTTTGAAAAATCTGCAACACCCACCATTTTTATCTGTAGGACCTTTGCTTTAAAAAAAGATATATTGTTTAGGGGTTCAAAGTAATTTTCTAGCAAAATTTTTTTATATTTTTTCACGTAAAAACAAAAGTGTCAGAAAGGGCTTTGTCTTCAAGTGGTTAGAAGAGTGGGTGATGTGTGGCATAAGCTTCTAATGTTCATAAACTACCAGGACAGTTCAAAACCCCCCAAATGACCTCATTTTGGAAGGTAGACACCCCAAGCTATTTGCTGAGAGGCATGTTGAGTTCATGGAATATTAAATATTTTGCCACAACTTTCGGGAAAATTAAAAAAAAATTTTTTTTCACAAAGTTGTCACTAAATTATATATTGCTCACAGATGACATGGGTATATCTGGAATTACACCCCAAAATGCATTCTGCTACTTCTCCTGAGTATAGGGATACCACATGTGTGGGACTTTTTGGGAGCCTAGCTGCGTACAGGACCCCGAAAACTAATCACCGCCTTCAGGCTTTCTAAAGGTGTAAAATTGTGATTTTGCTCCTCAAGGAGGAGTTTGCAAAATTTTATAACTACATAAAAACTGTTAATATTTTTCAAAAATGTTGTTTTTGTTTTTTTTGTTTTTTTGTTTAGCAAATAATAAAAACCCCAGTAGTGATTAAAGCGGGGTTCCGCCAAAAAATGAATACATTAAAAGTCAGCAGCTAAAAATACTGCAGCTGCTGACTTTTAAAATAAGGACACTTACCTGTCCATGGCGCCCGCGATGTCCTCACCCGAAGCCGACCTGTTCCTTGGCTCCCGGCAACTTCAGTGAGGGAATCAGGAAGTGAAGCCTTGTGGCTTCACAGCCTGGTTCCCTACTGCGCAGGCGCGAGTTGCGCTGCATGTTCTCAGTGGTCCCTGCTGTCTTATGGGACCTGTATGCCTCCCAGAAGACAGCGGGGGGGACATAGGAGGGGCCAGACATGGCGTAGATCGCCGCGGATTCTGCGGCGATCTTTCAATGGAAGTGGGAGCAAATACCTGTATTAGACAGGTATCTGCTTCCCCCTCCCCCCTGAAAGGTGCCATATATGACACCGGAGGGGGGGAGGAATCTGAAAAGCGTAAGTTCCATTTTTGGGTGGAACTCCGCTTTAAATACCTCCAAAAGAAAGCTCTATTTGTGTAAAAAAATATAAAAGTTTAATTTGGGTACAGTGTAGCATGACCGCGTAATTGTCATTCAAAGAGTGACAGCGCTGAAAGTTGAAAATTGGCCTGGGCAGGAAGGGGGTTTAAGTGCCCAGTAAGCAAGTGGTTAATAGACTTTACATATTTTTACTATATTATTACATAAGCATATGGACTTCTTATTTGGAGTGTCAGTTTTTTTCACCTGGTGGCTCCCACATTCCTCCTTCTAAACACTTTAACATTTAGTACGTACAATCTCCTTTCGATTTATACAACTGTAGCGGGTATTTGAATTTAGGGGAAGCATCTGGGTGGTAGTGTAACCCAGATGCACCGATTTCTAGGGAATCCGAGACCCTTTTGTGGTTCTTGGAGGACTCTGGTGGTGTGAGGTTCCCTGCGGCCTGCGGGTGGCAATGTCGCCCTGGCCGGAGTTGAACTCACACCGCAAGACTGCTTCCTTTTTGTCCTTTCCTGGTGCTGGTACTGGTACTGAACCTGCTGTGACGCAAAAGGCGAGGGGATAAAAGGGGCGGACGCCCTGACCTTGGGGTTCAGAGTCAGAGGATGCGGCCGCACCCAGGCACCTTCAGCTTGGGTGCTGGCGTTCCGGTGTTCCGGGCTCAGGTGCCCTTGACCTGGCCGGAGCGAGAGATGGAGTCCATCTCAGGCACCTTTAGCCTGGGGTGAGGTACTATGGCGGATGCCTGGGGCTCAGTACCTTCGACTGAGTTCCGCGAGGGTGGAGGAATCCGAGGGGGCCCTAACTTCTTGGGTGTCCGTGTCTGAGTTAGTGAGGACTGGTGAGCGGAACTTCTCTGGAGAGTCCGGCGCAGCATTTGCTGGTGACAGAGAGGCCTCCGGTGACTCCCTTGGACAGATATCCTTCCTCTGACAGGGGCTGTGCTAGCGAAGGTAATTCATGTTCTACCTCATATAGTCAGTGGTAGGGATAAGCTTCGTGTTCGAGTCGAACATACGTTCGACTCGAACATCGGCTGTTCGATCGTTCGACGAAGATCGAACGATTTGGGCCGTTCGCGCCAAATTTGAGTGACGCGAACGGCCCACAATGCACTACGCCATCGCAGTGTCATCCAGGCGCTGTGATTGGCCAAGCATGCACTGTGACCCCGCATGCTTGGCCAATCACAGCGCCGGCAGCGAGGAGAGCAATGATTGGCCACAGGCAGGATGCCTGTGGCCAATTATTGCTGAGGGGGTTTAGTACACGCCCCACACTATAAAAGGCCGCCAGCACGGCGGCCTAGTGTAGTGTGTTCCGGAGCAGGGATAGAGCAGCATAGGCAGGGACAGTGACTTTTATTTCTTTCTTGCTTAACCTGGATTCCTTTAGTTTAGGGAAAGAGAAGGATAGGTAGGGAGAGTGTCAGTGTGTTTTGTGCTTGTGCTATATTGTGCTTAAAAAAAACATTTTTTCTAGGGACAGAAAACTGTAGGTAGGGAGAGTGTGTCAGTTTCTTTCACTGTCAAAGTCCTTGTTTCCAGGGACCTGGAAGGACAGTGAGGTAATTCTCCTTGTGCTAAATTGTGCTTAAAAAAAACATTTTTTCTAGGGACAGAAAACTGTAGGTAGGGAGAGTGTGTCAGTTTCTTTCACTGTCAAAGTCCTTGTTTCCAGGGACCTGGAAGGACAGTGAGTGAATTCTCCTTGTGCTATATTGTGCTTAAAAAAATCATTTTTTCTAGGGACAGAAAACTGTAGGTAGGGAGAGTGTGTCAGTTTCTTTCACTGTCAAAGTCCTTGTTTCCAGGGACCTGGAAGGACAGTGAGGTAATTCTCCTTGTGCTAAATTGTGCTTAAAAAAAACATTTTTTCTAGGGACAGAAAACTGTAGGTAGGGAGAGTGTGTCAGTTTCTTTCACTGTCAAAGTCCTTGTTTCCAGGGACCTGGAAGGACAGTGAGGTAATTCTCCTTGTGCTAAATTGTGCTTAAAAAAAACATTTTTTCTAGGGACAGAAAACTGTAGGTAGGGAGAGTGTGTCAGTTTCTTTCACTGTCAAAGTCCTTGTTTCCAGGGACCTGGAAGGACAGTGAGGTAATTCTCCTTGTGCTAAATTGTGCTTAAAAAAAACATTTTTTCTAGGGACAGAAAACTGTAGGTAGGGAGAGTGTGTCAGTTTCTTTCACTGTCAAAGTCCTTGTTTCCAGGGACCTGGAAGGACAGTGAGTGAATTCTCCTTGTGCTATATTGTGCTTAAAAAAAACATTTTTTCTAGGGACAGAAAACTGTAGGTAGGGAGAGTGTGTCAGTTTCTTTCACTGTCAAAGTCCTTGTTTCCAGGGACCTGGAAGGACAGTGAGGTAATTCTCCTTGTGCTAAATTGTGCTTAAAAAAAACATTTTTTCTAGGGACAGAAAACTGTAGGTAGGGAGAGTGTGTCAGTTTCTTTCACTGTCAAAGTCCTTGTTTCCAGGGACCTGGAAGGACAGTGAGTGAATTCTCCTTGTGCTATATTGTGCTTAAAAAAAACATTTTTTCTAGGGACAGAAAACTGTAGGTAGGGAGAGTGTGTCAGTTTCTTTCACTGTCAAAGTCCTTGTTTCCAGGGACCTGGAAGGACAGTGAGGTAATTCTCCTTGTGCTAAATTGTGCTTAAAAAAAACATTTTTTCTAGGGACAGAAAACTGTAGGTAGGGAGAGTGTGTCAGTTTCTTTCACTGTCAAAGTCCTTGTTTCCAGGGACCTGGAAGGACAGTGAGTGAATTCTCCTTGTGCTAAATTGTGCTTAAAAAAAACATTTTTTCTAGGGACAGAAAACTGTAGGTAGGGAGAGTGTGTCAGTTTCTTTCACTGTCAAAGTCCTTGTTTCCAGGGACCTGGAAGGACAGTGAGGTAATTCTCCTTGTGCTAAATTGTGCTTAAAAAAAACATTTTTTCTAGGGACAGAAAACTGTAGGTAGGGAGAGTGTGTCAGTTTCTTTCACTGTCAAAGTCCTTGTTTCCAGGGACCTGGAAGGACAGTGAGGTAATTCTCCTTGTGCTAAATTGTGCTTAAAAAAAACATTTTTTCTAGGGACAGAAAACTGTAGGTAGGGAGAGTGTGTCAGTTTCTTTCACTGTCAAAGTCCTTGTTTCCAGGGACCTGGAAGGACAGTGAGTGAATTCTCCTTGTGCTAAATTGTGCTTAAAAAAAACATTTTTTCTAGGGACAGAAAACTGTAGGTAGGGAGAGTGTGTCAGTTTCTTTCACTGTCAAAGTCCTTGTTTCCAGGGACCTGGAAGGACAGTGAGGTAATTCTCCTTGTGCTAAATTGTGCTTAAAAAAAACATTTTTTCTAGGGACAGAAAACTGTAGGTAGGGAGAGTGTGTCAGTTTCTTTCACTGTCAAAGTCCTTGTTTCCAGGGACCTGGAAGGACAGTGAGGGAATTCTCCTTGTGCTAAATTGTGCTTAAAAAAAACATTTTTTCTAGGGACAGAAAACTGTAGGTAGGGAGAGTGTGTCAGTTTCTTTCACTGTCAAAGTCCTTGTTTCCAGGGACCTGGAAGGACAGTGAGGTAATTCTCCTTGTGCTAAATTGTGCTTAAAAAAAACATTTTTTCTAGGGACAGAAAACTGTAGGTAGGGAGAGTGTGTCAGTTTCTTTCACTGTCAAAGTCCTTGTTTCCAGGGACCTGGAAGGACAGTGAGGTAATTCTCCTTGTGCTAAATTGTGCTTAAAAAAAACATTTTTTCTAGGGACAGAAAACTGTAGGTAGGGAGAGTGTGTCAGTTTCTTTCACTGTCAAAGTCCTTGTTTCCAGGGACCTGGAAGGACAGTGAGTGAATTCTCCTTGTGCTATATTGTGCTTAAAAAAAACATTTTTTCTAGGGACAGAAAACTGTAGGTAGGGAGAGTGTGTCAGTTTCTTTCACTGTCAAAGTCCTTGTTTCCAGGGACCTGGAAGGACAGTGAGGTAATTCTCCTTGTGCTAAATTGTGCTTAAAAAAAACATTTTTTCTAGGGACAGAAAACTGTAGGTAGGGAGAGTGTGTCAGTTTCTTTCACTGTCAAAGTCCTTGTTTCCAGGGACCTGGAAGGACAGTGAGGTAATTCTCCTTGTGCTAAATTGTGCTTAAAAAAAACATTTTTTCTAGGGACAGAAAACTGTAGGTAGGGAGAGTGTGTCAGTTTCTTTCACTGTCAAAGTCCTTGTTTCCAGGGACCTGGAAGGACAGTGAGGTAATTCTCCTTGTGCTAAATTGTGCTTAAAAAAAACATTTTTTCTAGGGACAGAAAACTGTAGGTAGGGAGAGTGTGTCAGTTTCTTTCACTGTCAAAGTCCTTGTTTCCAGGGACCTGGAAGGACAGTGAGTGAATTCTCCTTGTGCTAAATTGTGCTTAAAAAAAACATTTTTTCTAGGGACAGAAAACTGTAGGTAGGGAGAGTGTGTCAGTTTCTTTCACTGTCAAAGTCCTTGTTTCCAGGGACCTGGAAGGACAGTGAGGTAATTCTCCTTGTGCTAAATTGTGCTTAAAAAAAACATTTTTTCTAGGGACAGAAAACTGTAGGTAGGGAGAGTGTGTCAGTTTCTTTCACTGTCAAAGTCCTTGTTTCAAGGGACAGAGAAGGACACCTGAAGGTAGCCCTTATTGCTTTTTTCCCATCTCCCTACAGGCCATCTATTAGAATGTCTGGAAGGCAAACAAGGAGAGGCAGACAGTCAGGAGGCAATAAAAGAGGGCAAGCAGGCTCTGTGTCTGGGGGCAACAGTGCTGGTCGTGGACGCGGTGCATTGTCATCAGCACATGGCCATGGGACACGCTTGTCCTTCTTTTCGGCAGCTGGACATGTTGAGCCACATCATGCCGAAGACTTGGTAGAGTGGATGACCAAGCCCTCCTCCTCCTCCTCATCCTCTCTCACCCAGGCTCAGGGTACTGGAAAAGCAGCTGCCAAAGCGTCCTCTTCCCTGGTATCAATGTCAGACTCATCATCTGTCACTCCTTCCCTAGACCCACCATGTCCTCCTCCTGAGGAGTCCCCCGAACTGTTTCAGCACAGTGTTGGGTACATGCTCCAGGAGGATGCCCAGCGTTTCGAAGGGTCTGATGATGAAACCCAGCTAGAGGAAGGCAGTAGCGTGAGAGCAGACAGAGGGGATGCTCAAGAAGGACACCAATCTGGCAGTCATGTTCCAGCAGCTGCAGCATACTGCCAGATTGCCTCCAGTGATGAGGAGGGAGGTGATGATGAGGTCACTGACTCCACGTGGGTGCCTAATAGGAGAGAGGAGGAGGAGGAGGATGAGGAGGAGGCACATCTCCAACGAGGCAGGATGCCCTTTGGTGGCCAGCGTAAGGGCAGTACACCGACGGAATCACACCGCAGAGCTCCGCCTGTGCAGGGCGCTGCCTCTGCCCGTCATTCAAAAAGTTCTTTGGTGTGGGCCTTTTTTGAGGCTAGTGCATCAGATCGCACAGCTGCTGTTTGCAACATATGTCTCAAGCGTATATCGCGTGGCCAAAACATCAGCCGCTTGGGTACCACATGCCTGACCAGACATATGTTGACCTGCCATGCAGCTCGTTGGCAAGCCTACCTCAAAGACCCACACCAAAGAACAAAGCGGACCTCTCCTTGCACCGCATCAGCTGGGATCTCCAACCCCACTATAACTTCAGTCCTCTCTGAAACATGCACTGAGAGGAATGAAGGTGTAGAATTAGGTGTGTCACAGCCAAGTACTTGCGGCCACTCTGCTAGCAGTACACCGACGTCCGATTCTAGCAGGCAAATTTCCCTGCCCCAGCTGCTGGACCGTCGAAAGAAGTTCACTCCCAGCCATCCACATGCCCAGCGGTTGAATGCTAGCTTGGCTAAATTGCTAGCGCTTCAACTGCTGCCTTTTCAGTTGGTAGACTCGGCCCCCTTCCGTGAGTTTGTGCAATGTGCGGTTCCTCAGTGGCAGGTTCCCAAACGCCACTTTTTCTCACGGAAGGCTATTCCGGCTCTCTACCGGCATGTGGAAGGCAATGTCTTGGCCTCGCTGGACAGGGCGGTCAGCGGTAAGGTGCATATTACCGCTGACTCATGGTCCAGCAGGCATGGACAGGGACGTTACCTTTCTTTCACGGCCCATTGGGTCACTCTTTTGGCAGCTGGGAAGGATGCAGGACAAGGTGCAGTAGTGTTGGAGGTTGTCCCACCGCCACGCCTCCAAAATGCTACTACTGGTTGTGACACACCTCTCTCCTCCACCCCCTCCTCTTCTTCTTCCTCCATGGCCTCTTCCTGTGGTTTGTCCTATGAACCAGCGGTGCTCCGTAGCCGTTCACGGGGCTACGCAAGTACGCAGGCAAAAAGATGCCATGCCGTGCTTGCGCTGGTGTGTTTGGGGGACAGAAGCCACACTGGGGCAGAGGTCCTGTCTGCTCTGCAGGGCCAGGCCGAGAGGTGGTTGACGCCACGCCAGCTTAAGCCAGGAATGGTGGTTTGCGACAATGGCACCAACCTCCTCTCCGCCCTCCGACAGGGACAACTGACCCATGTGCCCTGTGTGGCTCACGTCCTTAACCTGGTGGTGCAGCGGTTCTTGGGCAGGTACCCGGGCTTACAGGATGTCCTGAGGCAGGCCAGGAAAGTCTGTGTGCATTTCCGCAGATCTTATAATGCCAGTGCTCGCCTGGCTGAGCTGCAAAAGGAGTTGAACCTGCCCAAGAACCGCCTTATATGTGACATGCCCACCAGGTGGAACTCAACGTTGGCCATGCTGCAGCGGCTGCACACGCAGCAGAGGGCCATCAATGAGTACCTGTGCGACTACGGCACCAGGACAGGGTCAGGGGAGCTTGGTTTTTTTTCTCCACGCCAGTGGGGCATGATCAGGGATGCATGCACTGTCCTGGCACCATTTGAGGAGGCCACGAGGATGGTGAGCAGTGACAGTGCATGCATCAGTGACACTGTACCTCTTGTCCACCTGTTGGAGCACACGCTGCGTGGAATAATGGACAGGGCACTTGAGGCAGAACAGAGGCAGGAAGAGGAGGACTTCCTTGCCTCTCAAGGCCCCCTTTACCCAGACAGTGTTCCTTCTGTCCCACCCATCGCACAGGAAGAGGAGGAGGAGGAGGAGGAGGAGGAGGAGGAGGAGGATTGTGTCAGCATGGAGGTGGAGGCTGGCACTCAGCATCATCAGCAGCAGTCTTTTAGGGATGATTTACAGTCCCAAGAAACCAGTGGACTTGTACGTGGCTGGGAGGAGGTGGCTGCGGATCATGTCGTCCTTAGTGACCCAGAGGACTCCGGAGCGAATGCCTCAGCAAACCTACGCTGCATGGCCTCCCTGATCCTGCAAAGTCTGCGGAAGGATCCTCGTATTCTTCGGATCAAGGAGAGGGACCATTACTGGCTGGCCACTCTCCTTGATCCACGGTACAAGGGTAAGGTTGCGGACCTTATGTTACCGTCGCAGAGGGAGCAGAGGATGAGACAACTCCGGGAGGCCTTGCAGAAAGGTCTGTGCAACGCGTTCCCAGAGACTGGGAGGTTACAAACTCCTGGTCCTGGACAACGAGTTGCTGAGGCTTCGGCCAGTCAAAGAAGGAGCGGTGGGGAAGGTGGCCGTCTGACCGATGCGTTCAGACAATTCTTTAGTCCGCAGCCCCAAAGTATGATCGGTTCCAGCAACCATCGCCAGCGTCTGATAAACATGGTGCAGGAATATCTAGGGGCAAGGTCAGACTTGGACACCTTCCCCACCGAAAATCCTCTGGCTTACTGGGTCTTGAGGATGGATCACTGGCCAGAGCTTGCACAGTATGCAATTGAGCTACTGGCCTGTCCTGCATCCAGCGTTCTTTCGGAACGCACATTCAGTGCTGCTGGAGGATTTGTCACGGATCACAGGGTGCGCCTGTCCACCGACTCGGTTGATCGACTGACTTTCATCAAGATGAACCAGTCTTGGATCACCACCAGCTACCACACACCTGATGCTGATATAACAGACTAATTGATTTTAACATGTCACATCCCTTCAAGACTGATGCTGATGCTGAGTGCCTGTGCTGTTATGTTGACTGGCTATCCTCCTCCTCCGAGTCCTCAATGATACGATTGATGATGATAGCTTGGAAGATCATTTTTGTTTATGGGTGCCGCCACCAGTGGCTAAGGCCCAATTTTTCAGCCCCTGTTTTACAGGGGCGTGTAATTACAATTTTTTTAGCAATAATTTGCCATAGGGCTCATTGCTGTGCTCCAAGTACAGTATCTGTGAGGGGTTGGAGTGTTGTGGCACCAGTGCCTAAGGCCCAATTTTTCAGCCCCTGTTTAACAGGGGCGTGTCATTACAATTTTTGAAGCAATACTTTGCAACAGGGCTCATTGCTGTGCTCCAAGTACAGTATCTGTGAGGGGTTGTAGTGTTGTGCCACCAGTGCCTAAGGCCCAATTTTTCAGCCCCTGTTCAACAGGGGCATGCAATTACAATTCTTGATCTAATAATTCACAGCAGGGTCCATTGCTGCACCCACCAAGAGTAACTCTGAGGGCTTACAGTCTTGTGGCAACGCCACCACCACCACCACCACGAAAGGCCCAATTTTTCAGCCCCTGTTCAAAAGGGGCATGTAATTACAATTCTTGATCTAATAATTCACAGCAGGGCCCATTGCTGCACCCACCAAGAGTAACTGTCAGGGCTTACAGTGTTGTGGCACCAGCACCACCATCAAAGCCCCAATTTTTACTACCACTGTTCAACAATTATATGTAATTAAAATTCCTGATATAATAGTTGACAGCAGGGCGTTCCAGCACCAACCAAGAGTAACTGAGTGCTTACAGTGTTGTGCCAACACCAACAACTAAGGGGCCTATTTCTGCAGAGTATATACGGCAGGTCCCTACTTTCAAACATCCAACTTACAAACGACTCCTACTTGCAAACGAAAGAAGACAACAGGAAGTGAGAGGAAATCTACCCCTAGAAAGGAAAATTCTCTCCTGTAAGAATAAATATGGGAGAAAGGGGTCTCATCTGTACTGATGCTTTATCAGCAATCCTTGTTTCAAGAAAAACACCACATTTCAAAAACAGTTGTCATTGGGACGGAAAGTGAGGTGAAATGTTCTGAACAGGGGCACAGACAGCAAAACAAATGTTACAGGGGTGATAACCCTTACCTATGTTTCCCAAAAAGTTTAAAAATAGATTTTTGGGCTGGAGCTACACTTCAACAATGTACCTGTTCAAAATTACAAACAGATTCTACATAAGAACAAACCTACAGTCCCTGTCTTGTATGCACCGCCTGTATACGGCTGTTCAGAGTATATAGGGCCTTTTTTATTTTATGTGCGGGGTTCCCCTTAATATCCATACAAGACCCAAAGGGGCTGGTAATGGGCTGGGGTAGGGGGGGGGGGTCATGGGGTAGCTATGCCATTTTTCTTAAAGAATTTCATCCATATTACCGGGACCAGACATTACATTAAAGCCGCAAGCAGTTTTAAATGGCTTTTTTTTCCTTTAGAAGTGTCATTTTCTGCAGGGACAGTTCTAAACACGGGAAACACGTGGCACTTCACAGGCATACTTTAGACACCCCCCAGGTACGATATTTAAAGGAATATTTGACTTTTTTTTTTTCACTTTATGCATCATTAAAATGACTGCTCCCGAAAAACGACCGTTTTTAAAACTTCTTTTTGCATTGATACATGTCCCCTGGTGCACAACCCGGGTTCCCAAACCCTATTTATGACAATAACATGCATAATAGTTGTTATAATTAGCACTTTAGAATTCGAACGTTCGCATCCATTGTATTTAATAGGGTTCTAATGTTCGTTCGAACTTTCGGTCCGTTCGCGGGTTCTGGTGCGAACCGAACCCGGGGATGTTCGGCTCATCACTAGTCAGTGGCAGTGACTATTCGCCACTGGTGACACCACAGTGGTTAGCAATACTTTAAAGGATTGTGCCTCGACCTACTCCCATTAATACTGAACTGTTGCAAAGGTCCCAACTTGACTGTGCTGTATGTTTATTCGCTGAGAAGAATAAAACTGTGTTGGACCTATTCAGTGTGTGGAACTCTGGTTACTAGGAGCAAAGGGGAGTGGATCCGAGGAAAGGATTTGACCCTAGGACACCTACACAAAGCCCGATCTTTCTGGCCTTCACCCCTTCAATATGGAGGACATGGGCCATAATGTATCTTATCCCTCCCCCCGGTACTGACACCCCTAGACCAAGACAGACAAGCCAAGAATGAGAAGGGGTGAGAGGGGTAAGGTCGCTACACAACCATAATAAATATTTGTATGCAGAGCAATGGCCTTTCTTATTGAACAGTATGAATGGATTGCTTATGGAGGGCCTTGTACTCTATAGTTATAAATCTAAAGGAGATTGTGTGATCAGGTTGTAAAAATGCATGGACAGCTACAGTACATAAATTATACTGGCACTTGCATTGTTAAAATAAAGGATTGCATATGCCTTCCCTACCCTCTTCCTTTATATTAATTTCCAGATTACAGGTGGTTTATACGGGAAGCTTGCATAGCATCACATTCATTGAGAATGGTTAAAAAATGACTTAAACATAAACAACATGACTCATTTGTTCCATGTCAGCCCTCATGTAGCAAAGAGTGACCTAATTTTGACAACAGAGTCGTGTTGTTTCCAGTGCTGGAAAATGAGGCACCATACAGCCGAGCTGTCAACAGGTACCCAATACTCTGCAGTTTTTTTAAGAACTAACATATATTCTGGCAACCACCTTTAAATGGTAGAGCATTAAGGACACAGCTACTTCTTCTTGTTAAGGGCTTTTCCTGACCACTTTTATTCAACACATGGGTTCAACATATGGGTTTCCCTTGCAGTGGTTTTTGAGCAAAAAAAAACAAATGTTCATCAGCCTCCTGAATTACACATTGGCATCAATCCTCAGTTCAAGGCTGTTCTCTGTCCCCTCCAGACAGTTTTCTCACACAAACTCGATGCACACAGCTATAAGCTCCCTGCTGTACATGCTCCCACCTGCATCCTAGGTGGAGCCTTCCTGACTCCTGGCAGAGACCTCCTCTGTGCACCAGGGTGAAGCCCTGGACCATAGTTGCATCTTAGGTACATAGTAGGCGAGGTTGAAAAAAGACATAAGTTCATCAAGTCCAACCTATCTGTGTGATTTTATGTCAGTATTACATTGTAACACAATTGCACAATCAGTGTGCTGGTTGTTTGCAAAATCTGGATCTATAATTGGAGACTTCCCATCTCCCAAGTCTCTATGAAGACTCGGGGCTACAGGTCCCAAACCAAGTTTTACTAATCTCAAGGAACCTGATAATCCATTTACCTCTGGATTGGACAAGCACCCTGGAGCCCTTCATCCCCTTACTTTTGTTTGTTTGGAATGAGCAGTGCACATGACCACCAGGGCTGTCTTTAACGCAGGGCAAAAGGGGCATATGCCCAGGGCCCTGTCATTGTTGGGGGGACCCTGCGCTGAGCCCCCCCCTTGAGCCCCGTGCTGCCCGCCGGAGATCGGCCACCTCCGGTGCTGGTTGCATGCTGGCTGCTCGCTACTGTCACTTGGAAATACACAAGAACTGCTTGTGTATTTCCAAGTAACAGCGCTCCTCTCCCCGTGGCCGCTCTCATCCCTCGGGTATACACATTATTCTATGAGAGCAGACTCAGCAGAGGAGGAAGGGGGCAGGAACTCTGCACAGAGGAAGCTGCTTCTGAGACTGGTAGGCTGCACGGACATCGGAGGACAACATGCTGTGAGATAGCATTTGGGACAGAGGAAAACTCTGTACTGGAATCCGGGGGGGACTTTATGGGAGGAGAGCCTTGTACTTAGGGGGAGTGGAGCTCTGTACTCTGTACACCCACCTCAGTCCTGCACTCTGCACCCGCCTCAGTCTGCACCCACCTCCTTATGCACCCACCTCCCTCTACACTCACCTCAGTCTGCACCCACCTCAGTCTGCACCCACCTCCCTCTGCACCCACCTCCCTCTGCACCCACCTCAGTCTGCACCAACCTCCCTCTGCACCCACCTAAGTCTGCACTCACCTCAGTCTGCAACCACCTCCCTCTGCAACCACCTCCCTCTGCACCCACCTGAGTCTGCACCCACCTCCCTTTGCACCCACCTTCCTCTGCACCCACCTCATTCTGCACCCACCTCAGTCTGCACCCACCTCCCTCTGCACCCTCCTCACTCTGCACCCACCACACCCCTGCACTCTGCACCCACCACACCCCTGCACTCTGCACCCACCTCACTCTGCACCCACCTCAGTCCTGCACTCTGCACCCACCTCACCCCTGCACTCTGCACCCACCCCACCCCTGCACCCTGTACATAGTGCACCCCTCAATGCTAGTGCAGTTTGGCCACACCTTCAATTTTCACTGAGAGGTTATGATGTGTAGTAACCTCTAGCAACTAATCAGTGAGCAATATTGATTTGCAGTAACCTCTAGAATCCAAGAAGTGAGCAGTAATGATGTTCTGTAACCTCTAGCAACTAATCTGTGAGCTGTATTGATGTGTTGTAATCTATGGCAGCCAATTACAATCGCTGCCTGATCTGCTGCAGTAAACTCATTTTGAGTCTAGCTGGGGGTGGCCCAAATAAAATCTTTGCCCAGGGTCCAATGAATGTTAAAGACGGCCCTGATGACCACTAATGCACACTACAAATCCCATAGTCCCATCTCAGGAGTTAGCAAGAGAGGGTGACTACATTCCTACATACAGTGTAACCATGGACCGTAGTCACCCCCTAACAGGAAGTCAGATCACAGCAGCAAAAAAGGAGCTTGGTAAGTTGGAGGTGCAGTATACAATTGTTGTAGCATCCTCTCGCTTAGTGTGCTAGTGTGATAGGTCTTTTTTCTGTAGTGTAGGTAAATTGTTTGGCTTGGCTGGCAGCCAAACCTGTGTATTTGAATCTGGTTCAGGGTAAGTGATCCAAGGAGGCTGTAATGACTCATCAGGCAGCATATCTGATACCTCCCTCTACTTGTTGGAACGTTGCAGAAACTTCCAGAAGAATGGGAGGGAGGTTAGGAGGAGCTGCCTGGAGTATTGATGAGTGCCCCACCCATTCCCCCCGGTCAAATGCGCTAGCAGGAAGAGGGACCTCTTAAATACTCTGGGTCAGTCCAGCAGGGGTAGTGGCGTTTGGGTGGAAGTTGGAGATGAAGTGCTGAGGAGGCTGTCGGAGGCTCTTGAGGGTAGCCTCCCAGTCTGGGGGGGGGGGTGAGCTTGGGCCTGGGGCGCGGGTGCAGGAGGGATCCTCTTACAACACAAGAAGTCCTGTCCAGTGGCATGGGAGCAGGTGTGAGGACAGCAGGAGTGGCCCTCACACAGTCGGGGTAAGGACAGTCAGGGTGAACTGAGAGACAGCCTGAGAGGACTGAGGAGTGACAGTCTGAGATGGTTGTAGAGTAAGTCTGGGAGGACTGTGGAGGATTGGCCAGAAGTGCTAGTAAAAGGGGCAGCTGCAATCAGGTGGGCTGGCAGTGCCTGAAGAGGTGGTGCTGGGATCAGTAGCCACAGAAAGGCAGATGGACACTGGGACTTTTCTACACACCAAAGGGGCCCACTGTCCCTGCCTGTAAAGGGCCTGTAAAGGGCTGTTACTGGATCTGGCTGAGTGCCTTGTCAGATTCCCCAGTGTTCCAGCTGGGCTGGGCCTGAGTGTTTCTGCAGGAGGCAGAAGAGAAGTGTATATATTATATTTTTGTTTTCTTATATTATATTTTTTTATTAAAACCTGTATTTTTATTGTTTCTCGTGATCTTAACCACTTAAGGACCAGCTGCTGCAGGTTGGCTCTCCTGGGCGAATCGTCGTCATTGTACGTCAGCCACTTTAAGACCTATAGGGGGCGCGCACGACGCCGGAGCCGACGCGTGTGGCAGGCAGCCGTGATGTCCGCCCGCCACCCGCTATCACTCCTGAGACAGAACCGGGATTTGTCAATGTAAACAGACAGATCCCTGTTCTGTCAGGGGAGGAAAGACAGATCTGCTGTTCCTAGTGATTAGGAACAGCGATCTGTCTCCTCCTCCAGTCACTACACTCCCCCCACAGTTAGAAACACCTCTCTAGGGAACACTTAATCCCTTGATCGCCCCCTAGTGTTAACCCCTTCCCTGCCAGTGACATTTATACAGTAATCAGTGGCTATTTTTAGCTCTGATCGCTATATAAATGTCAATGGTCCTAAAAAAGTGTCAAAAGTGTCCGATCTGTCCGCCGCAATGTCGCAGTCCTGCCAGAGCCAGTCCAGGCTCTGGCAAGATCTCAACACTGAAGTTGGGATCTGCCCACATGCCTGGACCAGCACCCGGCTCAGCCTCTCAGCAAGCCGCTGAGAGGCTGAGCCGGGCGCTCCTGCCACCTCCACAGAACAGCACTCCACTGAGCACAGGGAAGGGGGGGGGAAGAGCAGACAGTCACCAGCTCTCTGCTCAGGGAGGCCTGAGAACCGAGCGATCAGCAGTGTTTGAACGCTTAGTTCTCTAATGCCGCGTACAGACGATCGGAAATTCCGACAACAAAACCGTGGATTTTTTTCCGACGGATGTTGGCTCAAACTTGTCTTGCATACACACGGTCACACAAATGTTGTCGGAAATTCCGAACGCCAAGAACGTGGTGACGTACAAGACGTACAACGGCACTATTAAAGGGAAGTCCAATACCAGTCGTGTTAGTAGAAGTTTGGTGAGAGACGATTCGCGCTTTTCAGCCTCGTGCTTTTCAGTCCGTTACAGCGTGACGAATGTGCTATCTCCGTTACGAAAGCTAGTTTTACCAGACCGAGCGCATCCGTCTCGTACTTGATTCAGAGCATGCGTTGGAAAATTTGAGAACCAGCTTTCAAATTTTTGTTTTTCCGAAAAAAAGTTCCCATCGAACATTTGTTGTCGGAAATTCCGACCGTGTGTATGCAGCATTAGAACTGACGGTGGACAGATGCAGCATCGGACCAATGCTGCATCCCCCTAGGTAAGTATGATTCTGCAAAAAGTCACAAGTTATGGCCAGCTTAAAGGGTATGTAAAGGTAAAATTATCTTTTTTTTAAATAACAAACATGTTATACTAACCCCACTGTGCAGCTCGTTTTGCACAGAGTGGCCCCGAATCTGGTCTCCTGGGGTCCCTCGGCGGCTGTCTCGGCTCCCCCCCCGCAAGAACTCATCACCTTCGTGTGAGCGAGCTCGTATGGTGATGAGTTCTTACGGGCGCGCTCCCGTGATACAGCCGGCGGCCATAGCCGCTCACTGTATCACTCGGCCCCGCCCCACGGCGTGCCGCGTCATTGAATATGATTGACAGCAGCGTGAGCCAATGCTTTCAATAAACCAATGAATGAGCCGAGAAGCCTGGCCAAGAAGCAAGCGCGTTCATGGCGCGGGACTTTCGAAGGGCCAGGTAAGTAAATGGGGGGGGGGGGCTGGGGGGCCGCTAATCCACAGATGTTTTTTCACCTTAATGCATAGAATTCATTAAGGTGAAAAAACGTTTACCTTTACAACCCTGGTTTAACCATGTTGAAACCCCCCTACTCCCATTCATTATTATGCACCAAAAGGTGACAGCCTAAAGCCCCATACACATGGGCTGGATATTGGGCGGTATTGGCGGGGGGCAATAGAAATCGACCAACATTCGGCCCTTGTGTAGCAGCCCATTCAACAGAACCCGGACGAACTTCTGGCTTCTGTTGAAGGGACTGAAAAAGGTCTACTGATAGCAGTGGCGGTGCGTCCATAGAGGGCGCCGGAGCGCCGCCCCCTCTCGCTCCGGCACCGCCACTGAAAGACAATACACAGATTCATGCATTGCATGAATCTGTGTATTGTCACGGCTGCCGCACTGCCCACTATACATATGGCCGGCCTCCTGGTGAGCGCCGGCCATATGAATTAGAGCGGCGGCCGGCGGTGGGTGTAACTTGGAAGTGCCTATCAGAGCCTGCGGCTCTGATAGGCTTTCCGAATACAGCTCTCACGCTGTATTCGGCTTACAAAAACTCCTCCCAGGTACGCACAGGGGTGCGTTCCTTGGAGAAGACTGTGTGGAGGTTTCAGCCAATCAGGTTCACCGTATCTGGTTACCGGTAACCTGATTGGCTGAAGCGACATCGAGGGCGGGAGAACACATCGAGGACGGCGCGGACCGAGGAAGGTAAGTGCAGGGCTGGGGGGGGGGACAGGCTGCATTTGGGGGGATCTGGCTGTATATTGGGGACAAACTGGCTGCATTTGGGGGGAACAGGCTGCATTTGGGGGACAAACTGGCTGAATATGGGGTACAAACTGGCTGCATTTGGGGGGAACTGGCTGAATATGGGGGAAACTGGCTGTATATGGGGGACAAACTGGCTGAATATGGGGGGAACTGGCTGAATATGGGGGACAAACTGGCTGAATATGGGGGGAACTGGCTGAATATGGGGGACAAACTGGCTGCATTTGGAGGGAACTGGCTGTATATGGGGGACAAACTGGCTGCATTTGGGGGGAACTGGCTGTGTATGGGGACAAACTGGCTGTATATGGGGGCACACTGGCTATATATATGGGGACACACTGGCTGTATATGGGGGCACACTGGCTATATATATGGGGACAAACTGGCTGTATATGGGGGCACACTGGCTATATATATGGGGGCACACTGGCTATATATGGGGACAAACTGGCTGTATATGGGGGCACACTGGCTGTATATGGGGGCACACTGGCTGTATATATGGGGGCACACTGGTTATATATATATGGGGGCACACTGGCTGTATATGGAAACAAACTGGCTGTATTTGAGGGGGCAAACTGGTGGCGTTTGGGCACAGTGGCTGCGTTTAATGGGCACAGTGGCAGCAATTGATTTTTTTTTTTTCAGTTTGTTTGCGCCCCCCCAAAAATTTTGAGCACCAGCCGCCACTGGCTGATAGGCATCCGATCAGCGCTCTTAATGGCTGGGAGCATTAACCAGTGTATTGTCGCGGTGGGGCGCCCCCCTGTCAGAACACAATAGCTCAGCGGGGAGATCGCTGTACTAACATAGGATTGTCCTCCTCCTGAGCCCTTCAGTTGTTTTTTTCGTTCAGTCAGCTGGGTTGAACGAAAAAAAAAAACCTGGTAGGGTGTAATAGGCTTTAGGGAAAGCAGCAACTGTTATTTCTGCACTTTGTTATGCTTTCACACAAACCTCAAAATACCTGCTATTCTAAAATCAAGATTCCCATACTCTAGACATCTGCATTTCTGTAAACAATATTGGGAGTGTACAGATTAAATTTGAGCTATTTTTGGGTGTAAAATGTTCTTTGGCTATGGTAGAAAACTATGTTGACCCTGAATGTTCCTGTTGAAGGACAAGAATAGTGTGTTTTCAATGAACGCACATTTTATTTATTTTTGCAGTGGTTACCAAAGTAAATCTGTGTTAATACTATGGGCATTCAAGTATTTATTTATATTCCTAATAAGCAGTACATTAGCTGTAAAACAATCCTTTACTGATTTATTTAGCTGTAGGCACTGTTGAGCAATTCATCTGAAGTTTACAGTAGAAGCAATGAAATCATTCAAGTCATTCCTAAAGAAGCAAAGGCCAGCTTGCTCCCTCTCACACCAGTGACTCAGTAACATCCCAACCTTCAAATATGTACTGTTAACACAGAGCATCACCTGCACATATAACGTGCAATTATGGCTTTCCCCGTGTAAATATATACAGTATCTCACAGAGGTAAGTACACCCCTCACTTTTTTAAAAATATTTCATTATATCTTTTCATGTGACAGCACTGAAGAAATTACACTTTGCTACAATGTAAAGTAGTGAGTGTACAGCTTGTATAACAGTGTAAATTTGCTGTCCCCTCAAAATAACTCAACACACAGCCATTAATGTCTAAACCGCTGGTAACAAAAGTGAGTACACCCCTAAGTGAAAATGTCCACATTGGTCCCAAAGTGTCAATATTTTGTGTGACCACCATTATTTTTTCAGCACTGCTTAACCATCTTGGGCATGGAGTTCACCAGAGCTTCACAGGTTGCCACTGGAGTACTCTTCCACTCCTCCATGACGACATCACGGAGCTGGTGGATGTTAGCAGTGGCGTCTCCAGCTTTCATATTTAGGGGGGGCACATGGGGGGACAGGGACAAAAGTAGGGGGGCCAACTATAAAATGCAATTATATATATATATATATATATATATATATATATATATATATATATATATATCCTGGGGCCCTTCACTACGATCCCACAACGGGCCCTTTCACATGTTCTGCAGTGAGCTCCCTTCTTACTATACTGGGGCCCCCCAGGGTGGCAGAAAACGAGAGATATATGTCACCAGCACACCAAGAAAATATAAGGGTCCAAAGCAGTGGGAGAACTATCAGGGATGCAAAGGTTGTCTTGCCACCGGGCCCTGGTGTTCTGCCACTGTGGGGTTCCCCAGCTGTCCTGTCCCTGCTATTGACAGCGCTGGTCTGGCATCTGTCTCCTTGGCAGCGGCGGCAGTCTATTAGGACCTAGTGCTGGTGACATTATGGGTGCATGCAGGGGAAGGCTGGCACTATTGGTTATAGAGAGCCGAGCCCCCAGCTGTCACCTAGCAGCAGTAATGCTGTTGACATGCTAATCGGGATGTGATCCAGGTGATGCTCCCAGTCAGATCTAATAAACACAGTATTTATTAGCATCAAGAGTACAACCACATATATATAATCAACCGTATGTTCAGCAGCCATGTGGGCTCTATGCCTGTAAAGTGTGGGCTTTGATCAATAAAATCACTGATATTTAACACTAGGATTTGACTAGGAGCATCAGCTGGATTGCATCACAATCAGCATTTTAGAGAAGGCTCCACTACTGCTAAGCAACCTGCAGGGAGCTCAACTGTCTACAACCAAAAGAGATGGGGTCGGGTGTGTTTGAAATCCCACATGCCCGATCCCGCCAGGAAGCCGACACTCCACAGTGCTAATCGCAGCCAGTGAGACATTTCCTGATCTGTGCAGCTGCGGACCGGGAAATGTCTCACTGCCTGTGATTAGCGTTGTGCATAGGCGTGCGCAGCCTATTACATTAGGGTGTGCACCCCAAAGCTCAAACACACATGTACAGTATGTGTGTATATACGCGCGCACACACACACACACATATACACACACATATACACACGCACACACGCGCACGCTTTTAGAAATAAATTGGTACATGTGCACACGTTTTTTTGTTCAGTTTGCTGGTTGGAGGGAGGGCTGAGAGAGAGAGAGAGAGGTGTAGGAGGGGTGGCTGAGAGAGAGAGGTGTAGGAGTGAGGGCTGAGAGAGAGGGAGGGCGCAGAGGGGGGTTAAGAGAGTGGGGGCTGATAGAGGGAGGGCTAAGAATGGAGGGAGGGCTAAGAGAGGGGGTCTGATAGAGACGGGCGGGCTGAGAGAGAAGGGAGGGAGCTTAGAGAGAGGGGGGCTGAGAGAATAGAGAGGGCTAAGAGATAAGGGAGGGGGTTTAGAGAGAGGGGGTTTAGAGAGAGCAGGGAGGGGGGCTGAGAGAGCAGGGAAGGGAGGGGGGCTGAGAGAGCAGGGAGGGGGGCTGAGAGAGCAGGGAGGGGGGCTGAGAGAGGGGGGATGGGGGAGTTGGGGGGAGATAAGAGACCCCTAGCCCTGTTCCTGCAGTCCCACCTCTCTCCCAGTCTCTGTCTGCAGGTGTGTATGATGACAGACAGTACCTTCCATACCATAATGCCAGTCTCCTGCTTCGATCCGTCCAATTCTAGCGGCTCCCGCAGCAGCCTGCGCCTCCTGCTCGTTCCTCTGTGACATCTCTGTGCCCCCAGTGAGCGGCGAGCCTGTCTGTCCTCCAGCTCCGGGCCTCACATCAGAGCGCGGAGAGGAACTTGGAGCAGTCCATGCTCTGGAAGCATGGTGTACTCTGCGCCCGCTTGCCTCCTGGGGGAGGCAGGGTCAGGGGACGAGGTCAAGGAGGAGGCGGTGCCACGGTGGAGCTTTTCTCCCGAGTCCCGGGCTCTCGGCTTATCTGCGCTCGGCCGGCCCCTCGCTGTTCACTCCCATGTAGCGATGGATGCCCGGCCGCCCACACCTCCCCAAGGGTGCTGCTGATTGCTGCCCACTGCCGCACCGCCACACACATTTCTGGTGCTAGACAGCCGGGTAAAGGACAAGGTGCATTGACAAGCTCCAGGCGCCCTCTCCTCCCAGTAGAGCGCGCAGGCCCTGGGTGTGCCTGGGCATTAGGGTGTCTATGGCGCTGTGCAGTGTGGGCTTCCTGGCAGGCTCTGGTATGTGGAATTTTGAACATGCCCAGCCCACCTCAAACAACAAATTGTGCTGGCCCTCCTGTATAATATCCGCAGTCTCTCTCCTGTATAATATCCGCAGTCTCTCTCCTGTATAATATCCGCAGTCTCTCTCCTGTATAATATCCGCAGTCTCTCTCCTGTATAATATCCGCAGTCTCTGACGGTCTCCTGTATTATATCCGCTGTCTCTCTCCTGTATAATATCCGCAGTCTCTGACGTCTCCTGTATTATATCCGCAGTCTCTCTCCTGTATAATATCTGCAGTCTCTGACCGTCTCCTGTATTATATCTGCAGTCTCTGAACATCTCCTGTAGTATGTATGCAGTCTCTGACCATCACTCTTTCCAAAACGCACTCCTGAACCTTGCACTCTCTACATAGCATCCTCTTGAGCCCTGCATCCAGCACCCACCTGCACTCTGCATACATACACCAGCATACAGGGGCACACTGACCACCAATATGCATGGCCAGTGGTTACCAGTATACAGAGGGCATAACAAATCAGGTAAATCAATTACCATGCAAGTAAAAATATCTCAAAAGCAATAAGAGAATCTTTTTAGCTGGTTCCCTCATCTAACGCAAATCAATAAAAAGCAAGAAATGCAGCGCTGCCCTATACTTTATTTATAAAATTGTACAAATGGACTTATCGGTGATATAGTAACACCTATAAATGAATATCCAGTGAAAATCAACCAATGTATTGCAATATAGTAGTGATGGTGTCACCCCCTCTGCAAAAATATTTTGAGAAATTGCAGAGCTTCAATGTGCAAATAGCGGTGACACCCCCTACATACAATAATAATAATAACAAAGACACAAATCAACCCATGTATTAGAACATAGTAGTGATGTTGTCACCCTCTCTGCAAGAGGTAATACATTTTTCAGAGCTGCAATGTGCAAATAGTGGTGAAACCACCTATATATAATCATAATAATAAAATGTAAAATATATACATCAAGTGTACATTTTATTATTATCATTATTATGATTATATATAGGTGGCTTTACCACTATTTGCACATTGCAGCTCTGCAATATTTCTTACCTTTTGCAGAGAGGGTGACACCATCACTACTATATTCTAATACATGGGTTGATTTGCGTCTCTGTTATTATTTTTGTATGTAGGGGTTTCACCATTATTTGCTCTGCAAATTCTCAAAATATTTTTGCAGAGGAGGTGACATCATCACTACTAAATTGCAATACATTGGGTTGATTTGCATTGGATATTCATTTATAGGTTTTAACATTTCACTTATAAGTCCATTTGTAGAAATGTATAAATAAAGTGTCGGGTTTTGCTGCATTTTTTGGCATTTTATTGGTATACAGAGGCCAGGACATACTGATCATCATTGGACGCCATGATGAAACCGCCACTTGCTGGCCACTCCCACAGGTGTGTGGTAGCGCACCGCATTAGCACCCTCAGTTTTACTTCAAGCACCACCATAGCACCCCAAAAAAACATTGTCTGGAGCCACCCCTGCCTGGATTGGATTTAAATTTTGGGACCCCATCCCTCCCAAGTTTTTCTCTATCTTCTCTTCATAACATTTGGTAGTCATATCCCAAAAAATTCTAAGAAGTATTTTTATTTTTTTTCATCTCATGGACGAAATGTGGGAAAGAACGTATATATCATACAATCATTCCATAAACACCACATACACTGCATATATCATTTGAGGAAAATATGCTTATAAAATATTTTACCATTAGCCAATAAAAAAATAAAAATAAAATATGTCCCCGGATTTCATTTTAAAAATCTGGTCACCTTACTGTACATCAGCCCCATAAAGTAACCAGTAGACTTGTGCACAAAAAAAAAAAAGAAAAATTCGTTTAGTTTCGGTTCGTTTTTTGTGCACAACGGAAAAATTTGTTTAGTTTCGGTTTGTTTCTTTTCGGTCCTGTTGATTCGTAATCATTCGTAATTTTCGGGATTCGGGATTTTTCGTGTTCGGACTAATTCGTATTTTCGCAAGCGTCATTTTTGGTTGAATTTTTAGTTGATTTATAATTCGTACTTTCGGTAGGGTACGTTGTTTTTTGTTGATTCTGGACAACACTCCTACTTTCGTAATTTTTTTTGGGTTCGTTGATTCGGAATTTTCCGTGTCTCTCTCACAACGACGCTGCCTATTATGCCTAATGTGCTTCGAATGGATTTGTACTTTTCTAAATACATTGCGGTTATTTGTAACGATTCGAAATCTCGTATTTTACTTTCGTTTTTTACATGCGGCTATAGCCTCCGCCCCTGTACACCATTTTGAGAGGGTTCAGCACGGTGAGGGAGAAGCAGAGAGCAGAGCAGAGTGTTATTGTGCTTCAAATGGATTCGAAATCTCGTATTTTACTTTAGTTTTTTACATGCGGCTATAGCCTCCGCCCCTGTACACCATTTTGAGAGGGTTCAGCATGGTGAGGGAGAAGCAGAGAGCAGAGCAGAGTGTTATTGTGCTTCGAATGGATTCGTACATTCGTAACTTTTTTCATAACGAATTATGCCGAAGACATTCGGGCATTCGCTATTTTGCGGTATAATTTATTTCGGATTCGGTTTTATTCGTAATTGCTTTGTTCGGAAATTCGAATGCTTCCGAATGTCCGAAAGTTGCTAAATTCGGACGAATTTCGATTCGTTACGAAACGAATTGCACAAGCCTAGTAACCAGCACTGGGTTCCAATGTGCTGCTGCCGCTGCCATGGAGACAGAGACCAGCGCTGTGAATAGCCGGGACAGGACAGCAACTCTGGTTGTTCCAGCACTGGTCCACACTGGGAGGATTCCCCCATCCACCTATAATGTGTAGATGGGGGGAATTGGATCATTTCTTTTTTTCTTCATTCAACCTAATAGTTGAATGAAAAAAGTGATCAATGTATGGGCTGCCTAGGATCTAAGACCAGCCATAGACAGTTTAAATCTCAGCTGGTTCAGCAGGAACTGGCTGAGATTTGAACCATTAATGAGCAGATTCTCTTATGATTATCACTAGTGGTTGCTATAGCCACTAGTGATAATCACTGTTTGTCGGGAGAATACAATTGCTGGGCAGGAGGGATATTCCCCTGTCAGCACCGTCTGTGTTGATGGGGGAATTATGCAAGTTTCTTTCCTGCAATCTGTGAGTTCAGGAAAGAAATCTGCACCGTATATTACCTGCCTAACTGAAAGTAATGCCACGTACACACGGCCGTTTTTCTCATCGAGAAAAACTACATTTTTCCCATTCGACGAGAAAAACGATAGTCTGTGGGCTTTCTGTCGTTTTTTTCGACGAGAAAAACGGCATTAAAAACGACGAGAAAAATTAGAACATGTTCTAATTTTTCTCGTCGTTTTTTTCGACATGTTTTCCGCGGCAGTGTTTCCCATAGGGAAACACTGCCGCGGAGCCCACAGACGGTCGTTTTTCTCGACAAGAGAAAAAACGACGTGAAAAACGACCGTGTGTGGGGAACAAGCCGTTCCCTCGTTTTAATGACATTATTCACGGCGGTTTTTTAACCGCCGTGAATAATGTTGGTGTGTACGCGGCATGAAAGTAAATTGTGAATGTCTTGAAAGAACAGGAGAGGGGGAGGGAGACAGATGGGGGAGAAAAGGGATGGAGATAATGCAGTTCAGTGATTACAGTGTACTGCAGTCTGCAGTGCACACACTTAAGGCCCGTACACACGGTCAGACTTTTGCCCAACAAACTTAGTTTTAAGCAAGTTGGGCCAACAATCCGACTGTGTGTACGCTCCATCGGACAAACTTTTTTGAGTTTGGTTTTGTTTTCATCGGACAAAAGTTGGGTCTGCGAACGGACAAACTTTTGCCCAACAAAAGTCCTATGGAGCAAAGTCCTGCCGTGTGTACAGAAAACCATAGGACTTTTGTCCGATGGACAAAACAACCAATGTTAAAATCAACCAACAATAGCAGAAGTTGACCAAAGGGTGGCAGTAAAGATCAGAAAAGAGCAGAAAAAACAAGTGATGTTGTAAGAAGTTTTAAGAAAGTTTGCAGAAAAGTCCAAGCGTGTGTATGCTATGGGTGTTCCCGACCAACTCCGTTCAGACAAAAAACCACGGAAAAGTCCGATGGAAGTCCGACTGTGTGTACAGGGCTTAACCCACGGTCCAGGCTAGAACCTCAGGCATCATTCACACACAGCCAGGAATGCTGCTGATTTTCATATTTCCCACCCACACATCCCGTCTCTTCAGATACAGCACGCCGGGATAGTGTGGGCGGGACTGGAAGGAGGAGGAGGAGCTGTATTCCTCCCTGCTCGTATGTGAGGAGAGTGAGGGGGGAGGGGGTGGCTGGACTCGCTGGGCTGTGAAAGAGTGTCATAGACTGACACTCAGCTCAGCTTGCAGTCACCACTCTCGGAATTTACAGGCTGGTTCTCCTGTCCTAAGGACTGGAGAAATCAGTCTGTTTTTTCAGTAACTGAGATGAAGGCTTGGCCCCCCCCCCCACAGTGCTCGTGGAGTCCTTCCTGCAACTCGCTCTTCTCCGTGCCAATGAGGATGCAGGGGAAGGAGCAGATCGGGAGGCTGTGGTTGTGTGAGCGCTCGCATTATGCAGTGTCAGCGAGCAGAGGGAGGGGGGAGGAATCCCCTGCAGGAGCTGACTGGGGACGCTCTCTCTCTCAGGAGAGACTATGTTACCCCAGCAGCCCAAGCGAAATACAAAAAAAAATAAAAAATTGTTTTTTTGGGGGGGGGGGCACATGGTGGGGCACAGCATAATGTTGGGGGGGCCAGGGCCCCCTCTGCCCCCCCTAGGGACGCCATTGGATGTTAGAGACCTTGCTGTCCACCTTCCGTTTGAGGATGCCCCACAGATGCTCAATAGGGTTTAGGTCTGGAGACATGCTTAGCCAGTCCATAACCTGTACCCTCAGCTTCTTTAGCAAGGCAGTGGTCATCTTGGAGGTGTGTTTGGGGTCGTTATCATGTTGGAATACTGCCCTGCGGCCCAGTCTCCAAAGGGAGGGGATCATTCTCTGATTTAGTATGTCACAGTACATGTTGGCATTCATGGTTCCCTCAATGCACAGTATCTTCCCAGTGTGGCAGCACTCATGAAGCCCCAGACCACTCTTGTCTTTGTATTCCTCTCCTGGTTGCCGCCACACATGCTTGACACCATCTAAACCAAATAAGTTTATCTTGGTCTCATCAGACCACAGGATTTCCATGTAATCCATGTCCTTAGTCTGATTGTCTTCAGAAAACTGTTTGCAGGCTTTCTTGTGCATCATCTTTAGAAGTGGCTTCCTTCTGGGACGACAGCCATGCAGACCAATTTGATGCAGTGTGCGGTGTATGGTCTGAGCACTGACAGGCTGACCCATCACCCCCTTCAACCTCTGCAGCAATGCTGGCAGCACTCAATACGTCTATTTCCCAAAGACAACCTCTGGATATGACCCTGAGCGCGAGCACTCAACTTCTTTGGTTGACCATAACGAGGCCTGTTCTGAGTGGAACCTGTCCTGTTAAACCACTGTATGGTCTTGGCCACTGCAGCTTACTTTCAGGGTCTTGGCAATCTTCTTATAGCCTAGGCAATCTTTATGTAGAGCAACAATTCTTTTTTTCAGATCCTCAGAGAGTTCTTTGCCATGAGGTGCCATGTTGAATTTCCAGTGACCAGTATGAGAGTGTGAGAGCGATAACACCAAATGTAATACACCTACTCCCCATTCACACCTCAGACTTTGTAGCAGACACCGGGGAAGGAAAACGGCTAATTGGGCCCAATTTGGATATTTTCACTTCAGGGGTGTACTCCCTTTTGTTGCCAGCAGTTTAGACATTAACTAGTTGTCAACCGGCCACCGTCAAATGACGGCGGGCGGAAGACTCTGTTATTCTGGGCGGACATCATATGACGTTGCGCCTTCCAAAGCCACTGGGGGGCACGCTCGTGCGCCCACCGCGTCACTGGGGACCCGATGCGCGTGCCCGGCGGCCGCGATGGCCGCCGGGCACCCGCGATTGCCCAGTAACCGAGCAGGACCGTGGATCTGTGTGTGTAAACACACAGATCCACGTCCTGTCAGGGAGAGGAGACTGATGGTGTGTCCCTTGTACATAGGGACAACCATCGGTCAACCTCCCCCAGTCAGTCCCCTCCCCCCACAGTAAGAATCACTTCCAGGGAACACATTTAACTCCTTCCTCGCCCCCTAGTGTTAACCCCTTCCTTGCCAGTCATGTTTATACAGTAATCAATGCATTTTTATAGCACAGATCGCTGTATAAGTGTGAGTGGTCCCAAAAATTTGTCAAAATTGTCTGATGTGTCCGCCGCAATATCGCAGTCACGATAAAAATCCGTGATCGCCGCCATTACTAGTAAAAAAATAAATATTAAAAATGCTATAAATCTATCCCCTATTTTGTAGTTGCTATAACTTTTGCGCAAACCAATCAATATACGCTTATTGCGATTTTTTTACCAAAAATATGTAGAAGAATACATATCGGCCTAAACTGAGGACATTTAAAAAAAAAAAATGGATATTTATTATAGCAAAAAGTAAAAAATATTGTGTTTTCCCAAGTGGTCGGGGAAGCCAGAGACGGACCCCCTGCCCACGCCATCCCCTCCTGTCTCACTCCCCTTAATCCCCGCCCCACCCCCTCTCCCTCCACCACTTACCCCCTCCTACCTACTCATTCATGCACTTCTGTTAAAATACAACCACTAACTTAGCTCCAACCTACACTCCCCCATTCATACACTCTCAACGAAATAAACCTAATGGTAGCTTCTTTTCTCCCTTCCTGCCATATTACACCTGCCGGTCCCTCCCTCCCCCATAGACCAAAACTCCACAATGACATATGTGTCCCTACCTAGTTCTAACCTACACAGTCTCTATCTCCGTCAACGGTGTCAGACTCTGACTAGGTCCCACACGTACCTTGGATTAAGGTAACCCGCCCCAACATGACCTAGCTCATGAAGGATGCACCTGGCCATTTCACTTTCACTACCCACAAGTTGAATTGTCTATGACACATGTATTTCATTCTTTTTGTGGTTGTATTAATGCCTTATTGTACTACTATTATCCTAGATATCTGTAAAATGCTTATTACGTTTCAATAAACTATTTGAAAAAAATAAAATAAAATATTGTGTTTTTTTTTTCAAACTTGACGTTCTTCTTTTGTTTATAGCGCAAAAAATAAAAACCACAGAGGTTATCAAATACCACCAAAAGAAAGCTCTATTTGTGGGAAAAAAAGGACGCAAATTTCGTTTGGATACAGCGTCGCACGACCGCGCAATTGTCATTCAAAGTGTGACAGCGCTGAAAGCTGAAAAATGGCTTGGGCAGGAAGGGGGTGAAAGTGCCCTGTAGGCAAGTGATTAATGGCTGTGTGTTCAGTTATTTTGAGGGGACAGCAAATTTACACTGTTATACAAGAAGCTGTACACTCACTACTTTACATTGTAGCAAAATTTTATTTCTTCAGTGTTTTCACATGAAAAGATATAATAAAATATTTACATAAATGTGAGGGGTGTACTCACTTTTGTGAGATACTGTACATAATGCAAAGTTTAAAAAAAAATAACAGCTATTACTACAATTATTTACATCAAGCTGATCACTTTTACTTGTACAATATATGTCAATAAATCATTGATAGGACTATATATTTGTGAGTTTATATTCTTATTTCCTTTGTCTTCAGAGTTGCCCTATATCTGTAAAAATCAAGGCTCAAAATTCATCTTGGCTAAAAGAGAAATTTCTTCCCAAAATCACCATATTTATGGATAATCATCACATCAATGATCGTGAATGGGTCAGACTCGGACACTTTGTTCCTCCGTATGGCTGGATGGAATTAAACTACACAGGTATTTCTTGGTTGAACTGGATGGACTTGTGTCTTTTTTCAATCATATTAACTTTGTAACTATGTAAGGTAATACATTTTTCATATACGAATACATTTTTATACTTTATTTTTCATATACAGTATATGTAGCACTATCCCCTATGGGGCGGCTTGAGCATATTTGGTTCTGTACTCTGCCCATAGGTGTGCGCACAAGGTGGGGCAGGTGTGCCTGGGCACACCTTTATCACCCTGTGTGGTGCAGATTCCCCCTGTTTAGACTCCTGATATTTCACCAAAGCCCCCTAACAGGGCTCCTAAAAATAAATAAATTGTAAAACATAAAATTATAAATATAAAAACTACTGACACCATCCACTGCCATACTGACACCAATTTCTGCCCTAATGACACCGTCCACTGCTCTCCTGATCACCATCAGTAAATGTACAAATGCACACACATACATAATGTATGTGTTTGAACTTTGGAGTGAACACCTTAATGCAAAGGGTTGTCCACACCTATGTCTCTGCCTCTCAACCCCAAGAACAGTCTAAGCTCCTCTGGCAGACCTGCCAATAATGTTTGTGCAAACACCACAGTAAAAGGACACAAATTGTAGTAAACAATGGAACAAACAGTAGCAGTACAACTGTATAATAGACAAATACATCTCAAGTAAATCAATTGTGTGATAATGACTGAAGGTTAGGAGCGATAGAGCTCAACGATGTTATCTGGCTGCCCTTAGGGCACTCCTGAAGGCAAATAACCCCGAAAGCAGAGGCAACAACTCTAATGACAGCTCACAAAATGGCAAACACTTTTGATCACCAGTTTACTTAAAGTGGAAGTACACCCTCCTATCATTTTCAGCCAAGGAAGCTGCCATCTTGGCCTTTGTTTAATCTTCAACTGCCATGATGCTGCACATGTGATCAGTTATGACACCAGCCATTGGATGGTGTGACAGTTTGGTTGAGAGCACAGCCAATGTGACAGTTAGCATTTCCGGCATGCCGGGAATGTAATTGTTTTTTGAAAATATTAAATCATTGGGTTTACTTCCGCTTTAAGTTGAGCTTTAAGTTGAGCTTTATGGGCCCAGGCAGGAGGAGGGCAGTGGAATGACCAGGCATGTGTCAGACCACTCCCTTCTATCCACTGACACCACAGTCCCAGGTAACACTCTGACTCTCAAGTCTTAAAACCCACCCACTTAATATGTCCTGAGTCCTGGGTGTATGGGTGGGTCCGTATGGCACCAGTGACTTTACGCAGCTGGGGAAATAGGCAGGGTCAGACTGGGAATAAAAACCAGCCCTGGAAAAAAATGTCATACTAGCCCCATAGCATTATTATACCAGCCCAACATAACGGCATTATTTTCTTGTTCATGAAAGGGAAAACCATGAATTTCAAAGCACATTTGAAGAGTGTATTATAAATAGAGAAGACAGATATGAAAGCACATAGGGCCTTATAAATATAAAAGCAAATTCCAGTTAATAGTGGTAAAATAGTGGTAAAAGTGGTCTGGTAACGTGGTGGGGGGGGGGGGGGTTATCTGGTGACCAGAGACCACCTTCCACAGAAAGAATACACTAAGGTATGGGGGGGTGGGTTACTGATATGAAGGGGAAACATTTATATCAGTGCCCCCTTACATTATTGTATTTACTCCCCCTTACATCAGGAGATGGTTAGAGGCTGCAAACATGATACAGGAGGTGTCAGAGGCTGCAGACATGATACAGGAGGTGTCAGAGGCTGCGGGCATGGTACAGGAGATGGTAAGAGAATGCAGACATGATACAAGAGATTGTCAGAGACTGCAGACATCGTACAAGAAATCAATGCAGCCTCACCAGTGCCCATCAAATGCAGTCCCACCAGTGCCCATCAAATGCAGCCTACCACTGCCCATGAAATGCAGCCCCGCTGTGCCCATGAATGCAGCCTCACTGTGCCCATGAATGCAGCCTCACTGTGCCCATGAAATGCAGCTTTACGGTGCCCATGAATGCAGCCTCACTGTGCCCATGAATGCAGCTTAATTTTGCCCATAAAATGCAACTTTTTGGTGCCCATGAATGCAGCCTTACTGTGCCCATGAATGCAGCCTCACTGTGCCCATCAATACAGCCTCACTGTGCCCATCATTGCAGCCTCACTGTGCCCATGAAATGCAGCTTTACGGTGCCCATGAATGCAGCCTCATTGTGCCCATCAATGTAGCCTCACTGTGCCCATCAATGCAGCCTCACTGTGCCCATCATCATGGCCTCACTGTGCCTATCAATGTGGCCTCACTGTGCCCATCAATGCGTCCTCACTGTGCCCATGAATGCGTCCTCACTGTGTCCATGAATGCTGCCTCACTGTGCCCATGAATGCAGCCTCACTGTGCCCATGAATGCAGTTTCACTGTGCCCATCAATTCGGCCTCACTGTGCCCATCAATGCGGCCTCACTGTGCCTATCAATGCAGCCTCGCTGTGCTCATCAGTGCAGCCTTACTGTGCTCATGAATTCAGTTTCAATGTGCCCATCATCACAGTCTCACTGTGCCCATCAAATGCAGCTTCATGGTGCCCATGAATGCAGCCTCACTGTGCCCATGAATGCAGCCTCACTGTGTCCATGAATGCAGTTTCACTGTACCCATTAATGTGGCCTCACTGTGCCCATCAATGCGGCCTCATTGTGCCCATCAATGTGGCCTCACTGTGCCCATAATCGCAGCCTTACTGTGCCCATCAATGCGGCCTCAATTTGCCCATGAATGCAGTTTCACTGTGCCCATCATCGCAGTCTCACTGTGCCCATCAAATGCAGCTTCATGGTGCCCATTAATGCGGCCTCACTGTGCCCATCAATGCGGCCTCACTGTGCCCATCAATGCAGCCTCACTGTGCCCATCATCACAGCCTCACTGTGCCCATCAATGCTGCCTCAATTTGCCCATGAATGCAGCCTCACTGTGCCCATGAATGCAGTCTCACTGTGCACATAATCACAGCCTCACTGTGCCCATCAAATGCAGTTTCACTGTGCCCATGAATGCAGTCTCACTGTGCCCATAATTGCAGCCTCACCGTGCCCATCAACTGCTGCTTCACGGTGCCCATGAATGCAGCCTCACTGTGCCCATGAATGCAGCCTCACTGTGACCATCAATGCAGCCTCACTGTGACCATCAATGCAGCCTCACTGTGACCATCAATGCAGCCTCACTGTGACCATCAATTCAGCGTCACTGTGCCCATCAATGCAGCGTCACTGTGCCCATCATAGCAGCCTCACTGTGCCCATCATAGCAGCCTCACTGTTCCCATCAAATGCAGCCTCACTGTGCACATAAATGCAGCCTTACTGTGCCCGTGAATGCAGCCTCACTGTGCCCATGAATGCAGCCTCACTGTGCCTATTAATGCAGCCTCACTGTGCCTATGAATGTAGCCTCACTGTGCCTATAAATGCAGCCTCACTGTGCCCATTAATGCAGCTTCACTGTGGCCCATGAATGCAGCCTCATTGCCCATGAATGCAGCCCCATTTTGACCATTAATGCGGCCTCACTGTGTCCATCAATGCGGCCTCACTGTGCACATCAATGCAGCCTCACTGTGCCCATCATCACAGCCTCACTGTGCCCATCAATGCGGCCTCAATTTGCCCATGAATGCAGCCTCACTGTGCCCACAAATGCAGTCTCACTGTGCCCATAATCACTGCCTCACTGTGCCCATCAAATGCAGTTTCACTGTGCCCATCAATGCAGTCTCGCTGTGCCCATAATTGCAGCCTCACCGTGCCCATCAACTGCTGCTTCACGGTGCCCATGAATGCAGCCTCACTGTGCCCATGAATGCAGCCTCACTGTGACTATCAATGCAGCCTCACTGTGCCCATCAATGCAGCCTCACTGTGCCCATCATCACAGCCTCACTGTGCCCATCATCGGAGCCTTACTGTTCCCTTTCAAATGCAGCCTCACTGTGCACATAAATGCAGCCTTACTGTGCCCATGAATGCAGCCTCACTGTGCCCATGAATGCAGCCTCACTGTGCCTATGAATGCAGCCTCACTGTGCCTATAAATGCAGCCTCACTGTGCCAATTAATGCAGCTTCACTGTGGCCCATGAATGCAGCCTCACTGCCCATGAATGCAGCCTCACTGTGACCATGAATGCAGCCTCACTGCCCATCAATGCAGCTTCACTGTGTCAATCAATGCAGCCTCATTGTTCATGAATGCAGACTCACCATTGCCTGTCCTGGATCACACACACAGTGAGCATCTTCCGCTGTGTGTCACGGAGCTGGGTCTGTGTGTGTTATCGGCAGCGATGTAACAAGGTCCTGCCCCCCTAGACCGTGTCGTGTGATAGGTGGAACACTGATTCGCCAACAAAACAAACTGACTCGGCTCATGCTGTGTGTGACAAACAAAAGGAGGAGGCGGGAGGGGAGCGCTGCAGCCTGCAGCCACAGATCAAAGCGGCCCCAGGGCAGGCTGCCTACTGGGAAATTTCTCGGTATCCCAGTAGGCCAGGTCGGCCCTGGAAATAGGTTGTAAATTAGAAGGGAAGAAGGCCTTGTGTCTTGGTTGGTGCACTTAGGTATCCTGTTTGGCAGAGAGAAAATGCAGTATGCTGGCAGTATCTGAATAAGCAAGGCAGACACTGTGACTGCTTAGCAGGGTGTGTGACTCAGGTTCTACGGGTGAATATATATATAAATGTTTGTTGGACAGTTTCCAGAAACAGACAAGTCAGGTTCTACGGGTGTAGGCAAAGAAAATAAACGTTGTCTGCATGCAGTGTCTTTTGTTTGTATTCATAAGGTGGGAAAGTGCCTGCTGACCAATCCTGTAACCAAGGCCCAAAGGAGATATCCTGACAAGCAGGCTTTTTAGGTAGCCCAACTGGCTACCCCACTACCGGAACACCCACGAGTGTCAATGTAGATGCGCCTGGAGATGCACCTGGGTCCCTCTCTGCTGGGATATCCACGACGGGCCGTAGATCTGTAGCAGGAAACAGCACACTGACCCTGGATGGCAGCATCTCTTCTCCCGCCTACGGTCTTCCTCTCCCCTCATGGTCTCTGCCCAGCTCCCAGACAACCCCTTGATGTTCCTTTTCCTGCTTACTCCCCTCTAACGGATGCTGGGGTGTGAAGTATTTTCCCTGGGATTACTATGGGGAATACATGTAGCTGGAAATAGAGGGAGAGGGGAGAATTTACCCGCAGCTGCTGACAGGCTCTCTCTCCCTCTGAGCCTGTCAGCGAGCGTCTGTTGGCATGGCCGGCAGGAAGTGCAGGGCCGCAGGTGGGCTGAGCGGCACCCACTACATATAATATACAGTCAGGTCCATAAATATTGGGACATCGACACAATTCTAATCTTTTTGGCTCTACACACCACCACAATGTATTTGAAATTAAACAAACAATATGTGCTTTAACTGCAGACTTTCAGCTTTAATTTGAGGGTATTTACTAGGGATGAGCTTCGTGTTTGAGTCGAACCCATGTTCGACTCGAACATCGTCTGTTCGCCGAATTGCGAAAATTATGGGCCGTGCGGTATCGCAGTGCATTGCTGGCTGATGATTGGCTAAGCATGCACTATGACCCGCATGCTTGGCCAATCACAGCGCCGTCTGAACAGAGAGCCGTAATTGGCCAAAGCTTAAATTAAATTATGGCTCAGGGGGTTTAGTACACGCCCCACACTATATAAGGCCGCTGGCTTGGCGGCCTTGTGTAGTGTGTTGGAGATGTTTAAAGAGAGAGATTACAGAGAGAGACAGTGTCATTTATATTGAGTTAGATAGAGCAGGCAGGCGAGTCAGTTAGCTGCAGTTACAGTGTGTAGAGGATATATATGTATCCTAGGTGTTGTATATATATTTATACACTGTATTCAGTTTTGCTAGATCCGTTCCTGTTATTCTCTATACTGTGACAGGCAGGCAGGTGATTGTGCTAGCTGCAGTCAGTGTTTCACTTAGTGTGCTGTGTGCTCTGCATAGCGTTCACCTAAAGCTTACCTGAATACAGTTAGTGACTAATAGTGGTGTTCTCATAATAAAACCACAGGCAGAGAGCTGCAAGTATTTTCAGTAAAGCCTCATACACACGATCGGATATCCTATGGATTCTAATCCGATGGTTTTGTCCATCGGAAATCCAATGAAGCTGACTTCCATCAGTCTTGCCTACACACCATCAGTCAAAAAACCGACCGTTCGAAACGCGGTGACGTAAAACACTCAGATGAGCCGAGAAAAATTAAGTTCAATGTTTCTGAGCATGTGTCGACTTGATTCTGAGCATGCCTGGGTTTTTTATCCGATGGACTTGCCCATAGACGATCGGAGATTTCGATCGGTTTTTTATCCATCGGAAAAATTTAAAACATGTTCTATTTTTTAAAACCGATGGAAAAAAGACCGATGGGTCCCATACACGATGGGTTTGTCTGATGAAAACAATCCATCGGACGGTTTTCATTGGTTAAACCGATCGTGTGTACAGGGCTTTAGTGTACCGTGTCCTCTGCAGATTTCACCTAAAACTAACTGAAGACAATTGCTGCTTTTCCCATACTAATACCACAGCAGGCAGTTGATTCTGATAGCTGCATTATAATCAGTAGTGATGAGCCGAACACCCCCGGGTTCGGTTCGCACCAGAACCCGCGAACGGACCGAAAGTTCGCACGAACATTAGAACCCTATTAAATACAATGGATGCGAACGTTCGGATTCTAAAGTGCTAATTATAACGACTATTATCCATGTTATTGTCCTAAACAGAGTTTGGGAACCCGGGTTCTGCACCAGGGGACATGTATCAATGCAAAAAGAAGTTTTAAAAATGGACATTTTCCGGGAGCAGTCATTTTAATGATGCATAAAGTGAAAAAAAAAAGTCAAATATTCCTTTAAATATTGTACCTGGGGGGTGTCTAAAGTATGCCTGTGAAGTGCCACGTGTTTCCCGTGTTTAGAACTGTCCCTGCACAAAATAACATTTCTAAAGGAAAAAAAAGCCATTTAAAACTGCTTGCGGCTTTAATGTAATGTCTGGTCCCGGTAATATGGATGAAAATCTTTAAGAAAAATGGCATAGCTACCCCATCAACCCCCCCCCCCCCTACCCCAGCCCATTACCAGCTCCTTTGGGTCTTGTATGGATATTAAGGGGAACCCCGCACACAAAATAAAAAAGGCCCTATATACTCTGAACAGCCGTATACAGGCGGCGCATACAAGACAGGGACTGTAGGTTTGTTCTTATGTAGAATCTGTTTGTAATTTTGAACAGCTACATTGTTTAAGTCTAGCTCCATGCCAAATTCCTTTTTTTAAGCTTTTTGGAAAACATAGGGAAGGGTTATCACCCCTGTAACATTTTTTTTGCTGTCTGTGCCCCTGTTCAGAACATTTCACCTCACTTTGCGTCCCAATGACAACTGTTTTTGAAATGTGGTGTTTTTATTGAAACAAGGATTGGTGATAAAGCATCAGTAGAGAGGAGACACCTTTCTCCCATATTAATTCTTACAGGAGAGAATTTTCCTTCCAAGGGGTAGATTTCCTCTCAATTCCTGTTGTCTTCTTCCGTTTGCAAGTAGTAGTCGTTTGTAAGTTGGATGTTTGAAAGTAGGGACCTGCCGTATATACTCTGCAGAAATTGGCCCCTTAGGTGTTGGTGTTGGCACAACACTGTAAGCACTCACAGTTACTCTTGGTGGGTGCTGGAACGCCCTGCTGTCAACTATTATATCAGGAATTGTAATAACATATAATTGTTGATCAGTGGTAGTAAAAATTGGGCCTTTGATGGTGGTGCTGGTGCCACAACACTGTAAGGCCTGACAGTTACTCTTGGTGGGCGCAGCAATGGGCCCTGCTGTGAATTATTAGATCAATAATTATAATTGCATGCCCCTGTTGAACAGGGGCTGAAAAATTGGGCCTTTGGTGGTGGTGGTGGTGGTGATGGTGGTGCTGGTGCCACAACACTGTAAGGCCTGACAGTTACTCTTGGTGGGCGCAGCAATGGGCCCTGCTGTGAATTATTAGATCAATAATTATAATTGCATGCCCCTGTTGAACAGGGGCTGAAAAATTGGGCCTTAGGTACTGGTGGCACAACACTGCAACCCCTCACAGATACTGTACTTGGAGCACAGCAATGAGGCCTGTTGCAAAGTATTGCATCAAAAATTGCAATTACACGCCCCTGTTAAACAGGGGCTGAAAAATTGGGCCTTAGCCACTGGTGGCGTCACCCATAAACCAAAATGATCTTCCAAGCTATCATCATTAATCGTATCATTGAGGAGGAGGAGGAGGATAGCCAGTCAACATAACAGCACAGGCACTCAGCATCAGCATCAGTCTTGAAGGGATGTGACATTTTAAAATAAATTAGTCTGTTATATCAGCATCAGGTGTGTGGTAGCTGGTGGTGATCCAAGACTGGTTCATCTTGATGAAAGTCAGTCGATCAACCGAGTCGGTGGACAGGCGCACCCTGTGATCCGTGACAAATCCTCCAGCAGCACTGAATGTGCGTTCTGAAAGAACGCTGGATGCAGGACAGGCCAGTAGCTCAATTGCATACTGTGCAAGCTCTGGCCAGTGATCCATCCTCAAGACCCAGTAAGCCAGAGGATTTTCGGTGGGGAAGGTGTCCAAGTTTGACCTTGACCCTAGGTATTCCTGCACCATGTAAAACAGACGCTGGCGATGGTTGCTGGAACCGATCATACTTTGGGGCTGCGGACTAAAGAATTGTCTGAACGCATCGGTCAGACGGCCACCTTCCCCACCGCTCCTTCTTTGACTGCCCGAAGCCTCAGCAACTCGTTGTCCAGGACCAGGAGTTTGTAACCTCCCAGTCTCTGGGAACACGTTGCACAGACCTTTCTGCAAGGCCTCCCGGAGTTGTCTCATCCTCTGCTCCCTCTGCGACGGTAACATAAGGTCCGCAACCTTACCCTTGTACCGTGGATCAAGGAGAGTGGCCAGCCAGTAATGGTCCCTCTCCTTGATCCGAAGAATACGAGGATCCTTCCGCAGACTTTGCAGGATCAGGGAGGCCATGCAGCGTAGGTTAGCTGAGGCATTCAGTCCGGAGTCCTCTGGGTCACTAAGGACGACATGATCCGCAGCCACCTCCTCCCAGCCACGTACAAGTCCACTGGTTTCTTGAGACTGTAAATCATCCCTAAAAGACTGCTGCTGATGATGCTGAGTGCCAGCCTCCACCTCCATGCTGACACAATCCTCCTCCTCCTCCTCCTCTTCCTGTGCGATGGGTGGGACAGAAGGAACACTGTCTGGGTAAAGGGGGCCTTGAGAGGCAAGGAAGTCCTCCTCTTCCTGCCTCTGTTCTGCCTCTAATGCCCTGTCCATTATTCCACGCAGCGTGTGCTCCAACAGGTGGACAAGAGGTACAGTGTCACTGATGCATGCACTGTCACTGCTCACCATCCTCGTGGCCTCCTCAAATGGTGCCAGGACAGTGCATGCATCCCTGATCATGCCCCACTGGCGTGGTGAAAAAAACCAGAGCTCCCCTGACCCTGTCCTGGTGCCGTAGTCGCACAGGTACTCATTGATGGCCCTCTGCTGCGTGTGCAGCCGCTGCAGCATGGCCAACGTTGAGTTCCACCTGGTGGGCATGTCACATATAAGGTGGTTCTTGGGCAGGTTCAACTCCTTTTGCAGCTCAGCCAGGCGAGCACTGGCATTATAAGATCTGCGGAAATGCACACAGACTTTCCTGGCCTGCCTCAGGACATCCTGTAAGCCCGGGTACCTGCCCAAGAACCGCTGCACCACCAGGTTAAGGACGTGAGCCACACAGGGCACATGGGTCAGTTGTCCCTGTCGGAGGGCGGAGAGGAGGTTGGTGCCATTGTCGCAAACCACCATTCCTGGCTTAAGCTGGCGTGGCGTCAACCACCTCTCGGCCTGCCCCTGCAGAGCAGACAGGACCTCTGCCCCAGTGTGGCTCCTGTCCCCAAACACACCAGCGCAAGCACGGCATGGCATCTTTTTGCCTGCGTACTTGCGTAGCCCCTTGAACGCCTACGGAGCACCGCTGGTTCCGAGGACAAACCACAGGAAGAGGCCATGGAGGAAGAAGAAGAGGAGGGGGTGGAGGAGAGAGGTGTGTCACAACCAGTAGTAGCATTTTGGAGGCGTGGCGGCGGAACAACCTCCAACACTACTGCACCTTGTCCTGCATCCTTCCCAGCTGCCAAAAGAGTGACCCAATGGGCCGTGAAAGAAAGGTAACGTCCCTGTCCATGCCTGCTGGACCATGAGTCAGCGGTAATATGCACCTTACCGCTGACCGCCCTGTCCAGCGAGGCCAAGACATTGCCTTCCACATGCCTGTAGAGAGCCGGAATCGCCTTCCGTGAGAAAAAGTGGCATTTGGGAACCTTCCACTGAGGAACCGCACATTGCACAAACTCACGGAAGGGGGCCGAGTCTACCAACTGAAAAGGCAGCAGTTGAAGCGCTAGCAATTTAGCCAAGCTAGCATTCAACCGCTGGGCATGTGGATGGCTGGGAGTGAACTTCTTTCGACGGTCCAGCAGCTGGGGCAGGGAAATTTGCCTGCTAGAATCGGACGTCGGTGTACTGCTAGCAGAGTGGCCGCAAGTACTTGGCTGTGACACACCTAATTCTACACCTTCATTCCTCTCAGTGCAGGTTTCAGAGAGGACTGAAGGTATACTGGGGTTGGAGATCCCAGCTGATGCAGTGCAAGGAGAGGTCCGCTTTGTTCTTTGGTGTGGGTCTTTAAGGTAGGCTTGCCAACGAGCTGCATGGCAGGTCAACATATGTCTGATCAAGCATGTGGTGCCCAAGCGGCTGATGTTTTGGCCACGCGATATACGCTTGAGACATATGTTGCAAACAGCAGCTGTGCGATCTGATGCACTCGCCTCAAAAAAGGCCCACACCAAAGAACTTTTTGAATGACGGGCAGAGGCAGTGCCCTGCACAGGCGGAGCTCTGCGGTGTGATTCCGTCGGTGTGCTGCCCATACGCTGGCCACCCAAGGGCATCCTGCCTCGTTGGAGATGTGCCTCCTCCTCATCCTCCTCCTCCTCCTCTCTCCTATTAGGCACCCACGTGGAGTCAGTGACCTCATCATCCCCTCCCTCCTCATCACTGGAGCCAATCTGGCAGTATGCTGCAGCTGCTGGAGCATGACTGCCAGATTGGTGTCCTTCTTGAGCATCCCCTCTCTCTGCTCTAACGCTACTGCCTTCCTCTATCTGGGTATCATCATCAGATCCTTCGAAACGCTGGGCATCCTCCTGGAGCATGTACCCAACACTGTGCTCAAACAGTTCGGGGGACTCCTCAGGAGGAGGACATGGTGGGTCTAGGGAAGGATTGACTAATGAAGATAATGATACCAGAGAAGAGGACGCTTTGGCAGCTGCTTTGCCAGTACCCTGAGCCTGGGTGAGAGAGGATGGGGAGGATGAGGTGGGCTTGGTCATCCACTCTACCAAGTCTTCGGCATGATGTGGCTCAACATGTCCAGCTGCCGAAAAGAAGGACAAGCGTGTCCCATGGCCATGTGCTGATTACAATGCACCGCGTCCACGACCAGCACTGTTGCCCCCAGACACAGAGCCTGCTTGCCCTCTTTTTTTGCCTCCTGACTGTCTGCCTCTCCTTGTTTGCCTTCCAGACATTTTAATGGATGGCCTGCAGGGAGATGGGAAAAACAGCAATAAGGGCTACCTTCAGGTGTATACTGTGCAGGAGGCTTAGCAACAATGACACTGACACTGTCCCCTGCCTATCCTTCTCTGTCCCTAAACACAAGGATTTGCAATATGCTTCAGCAAGATTGGTTTAGCACAGAATAGCACACTGACAGTTTCCCTCACTGTCCTTCTCTGTCCCTACAAACAAGATTTAGCACAGAATAGCACACTGATAGTTTCCACGAGTGTCCTTCTCTGTCCCTAAACTCAAGGATTTCAAATATGGTTCAGCAAGATTGGTTTAGAACAGAATAGCTCACTGACACTTTCCCTCACTGTACTTCTCTGTCCCTAAACTCAAGGATTTCAAATATGGTTCAGCAAGATTGGTTTAGAACAGAATAGCACACTGACACTTTCACTCACTGTCCTTCTCTGTCCCTACAAACAAGATTTAGCACAGAATAGCACACTGATAGTTTCCACGAGTGTCCTTCTCTGTCCCTAAACTCAAGGATTTCAAATATGGTTCAGCAAGATTGGTTTAGAACAGAATAGCACACTGACACTTTCCCTCACTGTACCTCTCTGTCCCTAAACTCAAGGATTTCAAATATGGTTCAGCAAGATTGGTTTAGAACAGAATAGCACACTGTCAGTTTCACTCACTGTCCTTCTCTGTCCCTACCAACAAGATTTAGCACAGAATAGCACACTGATAGTTTCCACGAGTGTCCTTCTCTGTCCCTAAACTCAAGGATTTCAAATATGGTTCAGCAAGATTGGTTTAGAACAGAATAGCTCACTGACACTTTCCCTCACTGTACCTCTCTGTCCCTAAACTCAAGGATTTCAAATATGGTTCAGCAAGATTGGTTTAGAACAGAATAGCACACTGACACTTTCACTCACTGTCCTTCTCTGTCCCTACAAACAAGATTTAGCACAGAATAGCACACTGATAGTTTCCACGAGTGTCCTTCTCTGTCCCTAAACTCAAGGATTTCAAATATGGTTCAGCAAGATTGGTTTAGAACAGAATAGCTCACTGACACTTTCCCTCACTGTACCTCTCTGTCCCTAAACTCAAGGATTTCAAATATGGTTCAGCAAGATTGGTTTAGAACAGAATAGCACACTGACACTTTCACTCACTGTCCTTCTCTGTCCCTACAAACAAGATTTAGCACAGAATAGCACACTGATAGTTTCCACGAGTGTCCTTCTCTGTCCCTAAACTCAAGGATTTCAAATATGGTTCAGCAAGATTGGTTTAGAACAGAATAGCACACTGACACTTTCACTCACTGTCCTTCTCTGTCCCTACAAACAAGATTTAGCACAGAATAGCACACTGATAGTTTCCACGAGTGTCCTTCTCTGTCCCTAAACTCAAGGATTTCAAATATGGTTCAGCAAGATTGGTTTAGAACAGAATAGCACACTGACACTTTCCCTCACTGCACCTCTCTGTCCCTAAACTCAAAGATTTCAAATATGGTTCAGCAAGATTGGTTTAGAACAGAATAGCACACTGTCAGTTTCACTCACTGTCCTTCTCTGTCCCTACAAACAAGATTTAGCACAGAATAGCACACTGATAGTTTCCACGAGTGTCCTTCTCTGTCCCTAAACTCAAGGATTTCAAATATGGTTCAGCAAGATTGGTTTAGAACAGAATAGCACACTGACACTTTCCCTCACTGTACCTCTCTGTCCCTAAACTCAAGGATTTCAAATATGGTTCAGCAAGATTGGTTTAGAACAGAATAGCACACTGACACTTTCCCTCACTGTCCTTCTCTGTCCCTACAAACAAGGTTTAGCACAGAATAACACACTGACACTCTCCCTACCTATCCTTATTTGTCCCTAAACACAAGGAATCCAGGATTAGTAAAGGAAAAAAAAATGACACTGTCCCTGCCTATGCTTCTCTTTCCCTGCTCCAGAACACACTACACAAGGCCGCTGCGCTGGCGGCCTTTTATAGTGTGGGGCGTGTACTAAACCCCCTCAGCAATAATTGGCCACAGGCATCCTGCCTGTGGCCAATCATTGCTCTCCTTGCTGCCGGCGCTGTGATTGGCCAAGCATGCGGGGTCACAGTGCATGCTTGGCCAATCACAGCGCCTGGATGACACTGCGATGGCGTAGTGCATTGTGGGCCGTTCGCGTCACTCGAATTTGGCGCGAACGGCCCAAATCGTTCGATCTTCGTCGAACGATCGAACAGCCGATGTTCGAGTCGAACGTATGTTCGACTCGAACACGAAGCTCATCCCTAATAATCAGTATATATATATATATATATATATATATATATATATCCCACTTTTGTGCAGCTACATCTCACTGCAGGCAATTAGTATGTCTGGAAGGCAAACAAGGAGGCAATAAAAGAGGGCAAGCAGGCTCTGTGTCTAGAGGCAACAGTGGTGGTCGTGGACACGGTGCATCCTCATCAGCACGTGACTGTGGGACACGCTTGTCCTTCTTTTCGTCAGCTGGCCGAACTGTTTGACCACAGTGTTGGGTACATGCTCCAGGAGGATGCCCAGCGTTTTGAAGGCTCCGATGATGGAACCCAGCTGGAGGAAGGCAGTAACGTGAGCCCAGAGAGAGGGGGTAGTAATGTGAGCCCAGAGAGAGGGGGTGCCCAACAAGGACAGCTATCTGGCAGTCATGTTCCCCCAGCTGCAGCATACTGCCAGATTTGCTCCAGTGATGAGGAGGGAGGAGATGATGAGGTCACTGACTCCACGTGGGTGCCTGATAGGAGAGAGGAGGAGGAGGCACAACTCCAACGAGGCAGGATGCCCTCCAGGGGCCAGCTTAAGGGCAGCACACCGACTGCATCACACCGCAGAGCTCCGCATGTGCAGGGCGCTGCTGTCTCTGCATGTTATTCCAAAAGTTCTTTGGTGTGGGCCTTTTTTCAGACATGTGCAGCAGATCGCACCGTTGCCATTTGCAACATATGTCTAAAGCGTATCTCGCGTGGCCAAAACATCAGCCGCTTGGGCACCACGTGCTTGACCAGACATATGTCGACCTGCCATGCAGTTCATTGGCAAGCCTACCTAAAAGACCCACACCAAAGAACAAAGCGGACCTCTCTATGCTCCTCATCAGCTGGGATCTCCAACCCCACTATACCTTCAGTCCTCTCTGAAACCTGCACTGAGAGGAATGAAGGTGTAGAATTAGGTGTGTCACAGCCAAGTACTTGCGGGCAATCTGCTATCGGTACACTGACGTCCGATTGTACAAGGCAAATTTCCCTGCCCCAGCTGCTGCACCGCCGAAATAAGTTCGTTCCCAGCCATCCACATGCCCAGCGGTTGAATGCTAGCTTGGCTAAATTGCTAGCACTTCAACTGCTGCCTTTTCAGTTGGTAGACTCTTCCCCCTTCCGTGAGTTTGTGGAATGTGCGGTTCCTCAGTGGCAGGTTCCCAAACGCCACTTTTTTTCACGGAAGGCGATTCCGGCTTTCTACCGGCATGTGGAAGGCAATGTCTTGGCCTCGCTGGACAGGGCGGTCAGCGGTAAGGTGCATATTACCGCTGACTCATGGTCCAGCAGACATGGACAGGGACGTTACCTATCTTTCACGGCGCATTGGGTGACTCTGCTGGCAGCTGGGAAGGATGCAGGACAAGGTGCAGTAGTGTTGGAGGTTGTTCCGCCACCACGCCTCCAAAATGTTACTACTGGTGATTCTGACACACCTCTCTCCGCCACCCCCTCCTCTTCTTCTTCCTCCATGGCCTCTACCTGTGCTTTGTCCTTGGAACCAGCAGTGCTCCGTAGGCGTTCAAGGGGCTACGCAAGTACGCAGGCGAAAAGATGCCATGCGGTGCTTGAGCTGGTGTGCTTAGGGGACAGGAGCCACACTGGGGCAGAGATTCTGTCAGCTCTGCAGGGGCAGGCTCAGAGGTGGTTGACGCCACGCCAGCTTAAGCCAGGAAAGGTGGTTTGCGACAATGGCACCAACCTCCTCTCCGCCCTCCGACAGGGACAACTGACACATGTGCCCTGTTTGGCTCACATCCTTAACTTGGTGGTGCAGCGGTTCTTGGGCAGGTACCCGGGCTTACAGGAGGTCCTGAAGCAGGCCAGGAAACTCTGTGTGCATTTCCGGCGGTTATATAATGCCAGTGCTCAGCTGGCTGAGTTGCAAAAGGATTACAATCTGCCCAAGAACCGCCTAATCTGTGACATGCCCACCAGGTGGAACTCTACGTTAGCCATGCTGCAGCGGCTGCACATGCAGCAGAGGGCCATCAATGAGTATCTGTTGCAATATGGCACCAGGACAGGGTCAGGGGAGCTTGGATTTTTCCCCCACGCCAGTGGGCCATGATCAGGGATGCATGCACTGTCCTGGCACCATTTGAGGAGGCCACGAGGATGGTGAGCAGTGACAGAGCATGCATCAGTGACACTGTCCCTCTTGTCCACCTGTTGGAGCACACGCCGCGTGGAATAATGGACAGGGCACTTGAGGCAGAAGATAGGCAGGAAGAGGAGGACTTCCTTACCTCTCAAGGCCCCCTTTATACAGACAGTGTTCCTGCTGGCCCGGCTATCACACAGGAAGAGGAGGAGGAAGAGGAGGAGGAGGATTGTGTCAGCATGGAGGTGGAGACTAGCACTCAGCATCAGCAGTAGGCTTCAAGGGATCAATTACAGTCCCAAGACACCCGTGGACTTGTACGTGGCTGGGAGGAGGTGGCTGCGGATCATGTTGTCCTCAGTGACCCAGAGGACTCTGCACCGAATGCCTCAGTAAACCTATGCTGCATGGCCTCCCTGATCCTGCAAAGCCTGCGGAAGGATTCTCGTATTCGTGCGATCAAGGAGAGGGATCATTACTGGCTGGCAACCCTCCTTGATCCACATTACAAGAGTAAGGTTGCGGACCTTATCTTGCCGTCGCAGAGGGAGCAGAGGATGAAGCATCTTCGGGAGGCCTTGCAGAAAGGTCTGTGCAACGCGTTCCCAGAGACTGGGAGGTTACAAATTCCTGGTCCTGGACAACATGTTGCTAAGGCTCCAGTCAGTCAAAGAAGGAGTGGTGGAGAAGGTGGCCGTCTGACCGATGCGTTCAGGCAATATTTTAGTACGCAGCCCCAAGGTATGATCGGTTCCTGCAACCATCGCCAGCGTCTGGTTTACATGGTGCAGGAATACCTAGGGGCAAGATCAGACTTGGACACCTTTCCCACCGAAAATCCTCTGGGTTACTGGGTCTTGAGGGTGGATCATTGGCCAGAGCTTACACAGTATGCAATTGAGCTACTGGCCTGTCCTGCATCCAGCGTTCTTTCGGAACGCACATTCAGTGCTGCTGGAGGCTTTGTAACCGATCACAGGGTGCGCCTGTCCACTGACTCGGACGATCGACTGACCTTCATAAAAATGAATCAGTCTTGGATCACCACCAGCTACCAAGCACCTGATGCTGATGTAACCGAATATTTTTTTTTTAAATGTCAGATCCCTTCAAGACTGCCTATGCTGATGCTGAGTGACTGTCCTGTTATGTTGACTGACTATCCGCCTCCTCCTCAATGATCCAATTCATGATGATAGCTTGGAAGAACATTTTTGTTTCTGGGTGCTGCCACTAGTGGCTAAGGCCCAATTTTTCAGCCCCTGTTTAACAGGGGCATGTAATTACAATTTTTTATGCAATGCTTTGCAGCAGGGCTCATTGCTGCACTTCAACTACAGTATCTGTGAGGGGTTACAGTGTTGTGGCACCAGCACCAGTGCCTAAGGCCCAATTTTTCAGCCCCTGTTAAACAGGGGCGTGTAAATACAATTTTTGATGCAATACTTTGCAGCAGGGCTCATTCCTGCGCTCCAAGTACAGTATCTGTGAGGGGTTGCAGTGTTGTGGCACCAGTGCCTAAGGCCCAATTTTTATGCCCCAGTTTAACAGGGGCGTGTAATTAAAAATTTTGATGCAATACATTGCAGCAGGGCTCATTGCTGCACTCCAAGTACAGTATCTGTGAGGGGTTGCAGTGTTGTGGCACCAGTGCCTAAGGCCCAATTTTTCTGCCCCTGTTCAACAGGGGCATGTAATTACAATTCTTGATTTACTAATTCACAGCAGGGCCCATTCCTGCGCCCACCAAGAGTAACTGTGAGGGCTTACAGTGTTGCGGCAACACCACCGCCATCACCACCACCACCAAAGGCCCAATTTTTCTGCCCCCGTTCAACAGGGGCATGTAATTACAATTCTTGATCTAATATTTCACAGCTGGGACCATTCCTGCGCCCACCAAGAGTAACTGTGAGGACTTACAGTGTTGTGGCACCAGCACCACCACCAAAGGCCCAATTTTTCTTACCACTGTTCAACAATGGCATGTAATTACAATTCTTGATATAACAGTTCACAGCAGGGCGTTCCAGCGCCCACCAAGAGTAACTGTGAGGGTTTACAGTGTTGTGGCAACACCAACACCTAAGGGCCAAATTTCTGCAGAGTATATACGGCAGGCCCCTACTTTCAAACATCCAACCTACAAACGACTCCTACTTGCAAACTGAAGCAGACAACAGGAAGTGAGAGGAAATCTACCCCTAGGAAGGCAAATTCTTTCCTGTAGGAGTTAATATGGGAAAAGGGTGTCTCCTCTCCACTGATGCTTTATCACCAATCCTTGTTTCAATAAAAACCCAACATTTTCAAAAAACATTTGCCATTGGGACGGAAAGTGAGGTGAAATCTTCTGAACAGGTGCACAGACAGCAAAACAAATGTTACAGGGGTGATAACCCTTCCCTATGTTTTCCAAAAAGCTTAAAAATAGATTTTTGGGCTGGAGCTACACTTAAAAAATGTACCTGTTCCAAATTACAAACAGATTCTACTTAAGAACAAACCTACAGTCCCTGTCTTGTTTGCACCACCTGTATACTGCTGTTCAGAGTATATAGGGCCTTTTTTAATTTATCCATACAAGACCCAAAGGGGCTGGTAGTGGGTAGGGGGGGGGGTACCCATGCCATTTTTCTCAATGATTTTCATCCATATTGCCGGGACCAGACATTACATTAAAGCCGCAAGCAGTTTTAAATGACTTTTTTTCCTTTAGAAATATCATTTTATGCAGGGACAGTTCTAAACACGGGAAACACGTGCCACTATACAGGCATACTTTAGACACCCCCCAGGTACGACATTTAAAGGAATATTTAATTTTTTTTTTCACTTTAAGCATCATTAAAATCACTGCTCCCGAAAAAACGTTAGTTTTTAAAACTTTTTTTTGCGTTGATACATGTTCCCTGGGGCAGGACCCGGGTCCCCAAACGCTTTTTAGGACAATAACTTGCATATTAGCCTTGATAATTAGCACTTTTGATTTCAAACGTTCGAGTCCATTGTATTTAATAGGGTTCTAAAGTTCACGCAAACTTTCGGTCCGTTTGGAGGTTCTGGTGCGAACCGAACCGGGGGGGGGGTGTTCGGCTCATCCCTAGTATTTACATCCAAATCAGGAGTAGGAATTACAACAGTTTGTATATGTGCCTCACACTTTTTAAGGGACCAAAAGTAATGGGACAATTGGCTGCTCAGCTGTTCCATGGCCAGGTGTGTGTTATTCCCTCACTATCCCATTTACAAAGAGCAGATAAAAGGTCCAGAGTTTATTTTAAGTGTGCTATTTGCATTTGGAATCTGTTGCTGTCAACTCTCAATATGACATTCAAAGAGCTGTCACTATCAGTAAAGCAAGCCATCATTAGGCTGAAAAAACAAAACAAACCCATCAGAGCGATAGCAAAAACATTAGGTGTGGCCAAATCAACTGTTTGGAACATCCTTAAAAAGAAAGAATGCACCGGTGAGCTCAGCAACACCAAAAGACCCGGAAGACCAGGGAAAACAACTGTGGTGGATGACCGAATAATTATTTCCCTGGTGAAGAAAACACCCTTCACAACAGTTGGCCAGATCAAGAACACTCTCCAGGAGGTAGGTGTATGTGTGTCAAAGTCAACAATCAAGAGAAGACTTCACCAGAGTGAAAACAGAGGGTTCACCACAGGATGTAAACCATTGGTGAGCCTCAAAAACAGGAAGGCCAGATTAGAGTTTGCCAAAAAACATCTAAAAAAGTCTTCACAGTTCTGGAACAACATCCTATGGACAGATGAGACCAAGATCAACTTGTACCAGAGTGATGGGAAGAGAGTATGGAGAAGGAAAGAAACTGCTCATGATCCAAAGCATACCACCTCATCAGTGAAGCATGATGGTGGTAGTGTCATGGCGTGGGCATGTATGGCTGCCAATGGAACTGGTTCTCTTGTATTTATTGATGATGTGACTGCTGACAAAAGCAGCAGGATGAATTCTGAAGTGTTTCGGGCAATATTACCTGCTCATATTCAGCCAAATGCTTCAGAACTCATTGGATGGCGCTTCACAGTACAGATGGACAATGACCCGAAGCATACTGCGAAAGCAACCAAAGAGTTTTTTAAGGGAAAGATGTGTAATGTTATGCAATGGCCAAGTCAATCACCTGACCTGAATCCGATTGAGCATGCATTTCACTTTCTGAAGGGAAAATGCCCCAAGAACAAGCAGGAACTGAAGTTGCAGTAGAGGCCTGGCAGAGCATCACCAGGGATGAAACCCAGCATCTGGTGATGTCTATGCGTTCCAGACTTCAGGCTGTAATTGGCTGCAAAGGATTTTCAACCAAGTATTAAAAAGTGAAGGTTTGATTTATGATTGTTAATCTGTCCCTTAAAAAGTGGGAGGCACATATACAAACTGTTGTAATTCCTACACCGTTCACCTGATTTGGATGTAAATACCCTCAAATTTAAGCTGAAAGTTTTCAGTTAAAGCACATCTTGTTCATTTCATTTCAAATGCATTGTGCTGGTGTATAGAGTCAAAAAGATTAGAATTGTGTCCCAATATTTATGGACCTGACTGTATACTGCACTAAAAAATAAAACTTGATCATTCTATTCCTTCTCAATAAGGTACATTTTGAATATAAATATTTCATATTTACTATTTGCAGCCAGCTGGTGGAGCTTTATGCAAGTGCTGTGTGCTATGAAAACTCATCCTTAAAACAGGTGTGCAAAAAATAGATCCGAGTAATTCAGAGGAGGGACTTTGACTTCTCTCCTCTGCTAGCAAAGGTTGCAACTTCTGAATTAGGTGGTTAATAGGGATGAGCCGAACACCCCGGTTCGGTTCGCATCAGAACCTGCGAACGGACCGAAAGTTCGCGCAAACTTTAGAACCCTATTAAATACAATGGACGCGAACGTTTGAAATCTAAAGTGCTAATTAGAACGGCTAATATGCATGTTATTGTCCTAAAAAGGGTTCGGGGACCCGGGTTCTGCCCCAGGGGACATGTATCAATGCAAAAAGAAGTTTTAAAAACTGACGTTTTTTCGGGAGCAGTCATTTTAATGATGCATAAAGTGAAAAAAAAAAGTGAAATATTCCTTTAAATATCGTACCTGGGGTCTGTCTAAAGTATGCCTGTGAAGTGGCATGTCTTTCCCGTGTTTAGAACTGTCCCTGCACAAAATGACATTTCTAAAGGAAAAAAAGCCATTTAAAACCGCTTGCAACTTTAATGTCATGTCTTGTCATGGCAATATGGATGAAAATCTTTGAGAAAAATTGGGCTTTTGGTGGTGGTGGTGGTGGTGGTGGTGTTGCCACAACACTGTAAGCCCTCACAGTTACTTTTGGTGGGCGCAGGAATGGGCCCTGCTGTGAATTAGTAGATCAAGAATTGTAATTGCATGCCCCTGTTGAACAGGGGCAGAAAAATTGGGCCTTAGGCACTGGTGCCACAACACTGCAACCCCTCACAGATACTGTGCTTGGAGCACAGCAATGAGCCCTGTTGCAAAGTATTGCATCAAAAATTGTAATTACACGCCCCTGTTAAACAGGGGCTGAAAAATTGGGCCTTAGGCACTGGTGCCACAACACTGCAACCCCTCACAGATACTGTACTTGGAGCACAGCAATGAGCCCTGTTGCAAAGTATTGCATCAAAATTGTAATTACACGCCCCTGTTAAACAGGGGCTGAAAAATTGGGCCTTAGTCACTGGTGCTGGTGCCACGACACTGCAATCTCTCCCAGATACTCTAGTTGGAGTGCAGGAATGAGCCCTGCTGCAAAGCATTGCATAAAAAATTGTAATTACACGCCCCTGTTAAACAGGGGCTGAAAAATTGGGCCTTAGGCACTGGGCTGTGACATTTCAAAATAAATTATTCTGTTATATCAGCTTCAGGTGCTTGGTAGCTGGTGGTGATCCAAGACTGGTCCATCTTTATGAAGGTCAGTCGATCAACCGAGTCGGTGGACAGGCGCACCCTGTGATCCGTGACAAAGCCTCCAGCAGCACTGAATGTGCGTTCTGAAAGAACGCTGGATGCAGGACAGGCCAGTAGCTCAATTGCATACTGTGCAAGCTCTGGCCAGTGATCCATCCTCAAGACCCAGTAAGCCAGAGGATTTTCGGTGGGAAAGGTGTCCAAGCCTGACCTTGCCACTAGGTATTCCTGCACCATGTATATCAGACGCTGGCGATGGTTGCTGGAACCGATCATACCTTGGGGCTGCGGACTAAAAAATTGTCTGAACGCATCGGTCAGACGGCCGCCTTCCCCACCGCTCCTTCTTTGACTGACCGAAGCCTCAGCAACTCGTTGTCCAGGACCAGGAGTTTGTAACCTCCCAGTCTCTGGGAACGCGTTGCACAGACCTTTCTGCAAGGCCTCCCGGAGATGTCTCATCCTCTGCTCCCTCTGCGACGGTAAGATAAGGTCCGCAACCTTTCCCTTGTACCGTGGATCAAGGAGAGTGGCCAGCCAGTAATGGTCCCTCTCCTTGATCCGAAGAATACGAGGATCCTTCCGCAGACTTTGCAGGATCAGGGAGGCCAGGCAGCGTAGGTTAGCTGAGGCATTCAGTCTGGAGTCCTCTGGGTCACTAAGGACGACAGCCACCTCCTCCCAGCCACGTACAAGTCCACGGGTTTCTTGGGACTGTAAATCATCCCTAAAAGACTGCTGCTGTTGATGCTGAGTGCCAGGTTCCACCTCCATGCTGACACAATCCTCCTCCTCCTCCTCCTCGTCATCTTCCTGTGCGATGGGTGGGACAGAAGGAACACTGTCTGGGTAAAGGGGGCCTTGAAAGGCAAGGAAGTCCTCCTCTTCCTGCCTCTGTTCTGCCTCAAGTGCCCTGTCCATTATTCCATGCAGCGTATGCTCCAACAGGTGGACAAGAGGTACAGTGTCACTGATGAATGCACTGTCACTGCTCACCATCCTCGTTCCCTCCTCAAATGGTGCCAGGACAGTGCATGCATCCCTGATCATGCCCCACTGGCGTGGTGAAAAAAACCCGAGCTCCCCTGACCCTGTCCTGGTGCCGTAGTCACACAGGTACTCATTGATGGCCCTCTGCTGCGTGTGCAGTCACTGCAGCATGGCCAACGTTGAGTTCCACCTGGTGGGCATGTCACATATAAGGCGGTTCTTGAGCAGGTTCAACTCCTTTTGCAGCTCAGCCAGCCGAGCACTGGCATTATATGATCTGCAGAAATGCACACAGACTTTCCTGGACTGCCTCAGGACATCCTGTAAGCCCGGATACCTGCCCAAGAACCGCTGCACCACCAGGTTAAGGACGTGAGCCACACAGGACACATGGGTCAGTTGTCCCTGTCGGAGGGCGGAGAGGATGTTGGTGCCATTGTCGCAAACCACCATTCCTGGCTTAAGCTGGCGTGGCGTCAACCACCTCTCGGCCTGCCCCTGCAGAGCTGACAGAACCTCTGCCCCAGTGTGGCTCCTGTCCCCCAAACACAGCAGCACAAGCACGGCATGGCATCTTTTTGCCTGCGTACTTGCGTAGCCCCTTGAACGCCTACCGAGCACCGCTGGTTCTGAGTACAAAGCACAGGAAGAGGCCATGGAGAAAGAAGAAGAGGAGGGGGTGGAGGAGAGAGGTGTGTCACAACCAGTAGTAGCATTTTGGAGGCGTGGCGGCGGAATAACCTCCAACACTACTGCACCTTGTCCTGCATTCTTCCCAGCTGCCAAAAGAGTGACCCAATGGGCCGTGAAAGAAAGGTATCGTCCCTGTCCATGCCTGCTGGACCATGAGTCAGCGGTAATATGCACCTTACCGCCGACCGCCCTGTCCAGCGAGGCATGGACATTGCCTTCCACATGCCGGTAGAGAGCCGGAATCGCCTTCCGTGAGAAAAAGTGGCGTTTGGGAACCTGCCACTGAGAAACCGCACATTGCACAAACTCACGGAAGGGGGCAGAGTCTACTAACTGAAAAGGCAGCAGTTGAAGTGCTAGCAATTTAGCCAAGCTAGCATTCAAGTGCCCGCAAGTACTTGGCTGTGACACACCTAATTTTACACCTTCATTCCTCTCAATGCAGGTTTCAGAGAGGACTGAAGGTATAGTGGGGTTGGAGATCCCAGCTGATGAGGAGCAAGGAGAGGTCCGCTTTGCTCTTTGGTGTGGGTCTTTAAGGTACGCTTGCCAACGAGCTGCATGGCAGGTCAACATATGTCTGGTCAAGCATGTGGTGCCCAAGCGGCTGATGTTTTGGCCACGCGAGATACGCTTGAGACATATGTTGCAAATAGCAGCGGTGCGATCTGATGCACTCGACTCAAAAAAGGCCCACACCAAAGAACTTTTGGAATGACGAGCAAAGGCAGCGCCCTGCACAGGCGGAGCTCTGCGGTGTGATTCAGTCGGTGTGCTGCCCTTACGCTGGCCCCCGGAGGGCATCCTGCCTCGTTGGAGATGTGCCTCCTCCTCATCCTTCTCCTCCTCCTCTCTCCTATCAGGCACCCACGTGGAGTCAGTGAACTCATCATCCCCTCCCTCCTCATCACTGGAGCCAATCTGGCAGTTTGCTGCTGGAACATGACTACCAGATTGCTGTCCTTCTTGAGCATCCCCTCTCTCTGTGCTCACGCTACTGCCTTCCTCTAGCTGGGTATCATCATCAGACCCTTCAAAACGCTGGGCATCCTCCTGGAGCATGTACCCAACACTGTGCTCAAACAGTTCGGGGGACTCCTCAGGAGGACATGGTGAGTCTAGGGAAGGAGTGACTGATGATGACATTGATACGAGGGAAGAGGACGCTTTGGCAGCTGCTTTGCCAGTACCCTGAGCCTGGGTGAGGGAGGATGAGGAGGGCTTGGTCATCCACTCTACCAAGTCTTCGGCATGATGCGGCTCAACACGTCCAGCTGCCGAAAATAAGGACAAGCGTGTCCCATGGCCACGTGCTGATGACGATGCACCGCGTCCACGACCAGCACTGTTGTCTCTAGAGCCTGCTTGCCCTCTTTTATTGGCTCCTGACTGTCTGCCTCTTCTTGTTGGCCTTCCAGACATAGTAATGGACTGCAGGGAGATGGGAAAACCAGGAATTGGAGTAGTTTATATTGTGCTGGAGGCACACAACACCCACTAACTCCTGCAGATGCCTTTATTAGAGAACACCAGCAATAAAGGGTAGATACAGGTGTATACTGTGCTGTGCTGGAGGCACACAACACCCACTAACTCCTGCAGATGCCTTTATTAGAGAACACCACACCAGCAATAAAGGGTAGATACAGGTGTATACTGTGCTGTGCTGGAGGGACACAACACCCACTAACTCCGGCAGATGCCTTTATTAGAGAACACCAGCAATAAAGGGGAGATACAGGTGTATACTGTGCTGTGCTGGAGGCACACAACGCCCACTAACTCCTGCAGATGCCTTTATTAGAGAACACCAGCAATAAAGGGTAGATACAGGTGTATACTGCGCTGTGATGGAGGGACAAAACACCCACTAACTCCTGCAGATGCCTTTATTAGAGAACACCAGCAATAAAGGGTAGATACAGGTGTATACTGTGCTGTGCTGGAGGCACACAACACCCACTAACTCCTGCAGATGCCTTTATTAGACAACACCAGCAATAAAGGGTAGATACAGGTGTATACTGTGCTGGGGTACACAACACCCACTAACTCCTGCAGATGCCTGTATTATAGAACAGCAAAAAAGTGTAGATACAGGTGTATACTGTGCTGGGGCACCCAACACCCACGAACTCCTGCAGATGCCTGTATTATAGAACAGCAAAAAAGTGTAGATACAAGTGTATACTGTGCTGGGGCACACAACACCCACTAACTCCTGCAGATGCCTGTATTATAGAACAGCAAAAACGTGTAGATACAGGTGTATACTGTGCTGGGACACACAACACCCACTAACTCCTGCAGATGCCTGTATTATAGAACAGCAAAAAATAGTAGATACAGGTCTATACTGTGCTGGGTCACACAACACCCACTAACTTCTGCAGATGCCTGAGAAAAGAACACACTGTCCCTGCCTATCTAGCTTAGAGAACAGTAATAAAGGGTAGATACAGGTGTATACTGTGCTGGGGCACACAACACCCACTAACTCCTGCAGATGCCTGAGAAAAGAACACACTGTCCCTGCCTATCTAGCTTAGAGAACAGCAATAAAGGGTAGATACAGGTGTATACTGCACTGGAGGCACACAACACACACTAACTCCTGCAGATGCATGAGAAAAGAACACACTGTCCCTGCCTATCTAGCTTAGAGAAAATCAATAAAGGGTAGATACAGGTGTATACTGCGCTGGAGGCACACAACACCCACTAACTCCTGCAGATGCCTGAGAAAAGAACACACTGTCCCTGCCTATCTAGCTTAGAGAACAGCAATAAAAGGTAGATACAGGTGTATACTGTGCTGGAGGCACACAACACCCACTAACTCCTGCAGATGCCTGAGAAAAGAACACACTGTCTCTGCCTGCCTATCTAGCTTAGAGAACAGCAATAAAGGGTAGATACAGGTGTATACTGCGCTGGAGGCACACAACACCCACTAACTCCTGCATATGCCTGAGAAAAGAACACACTGTCCCTGCCTATCTAGCTTAGAGAACAGCAATAAAGGGTAGATACAGGTGTATACTGCGCTGGAGGCACACAACACCCACTAACTCCTGCAGATGCCTGAGAAAAGAACACACTGTCCCTGCCTGCCTATCTAGCTTAGTGAACAGCAATAAAGGGTAGATACAGGTGTATACTGCGCTGGAGGCACACAACACCCACTAACTCCTGCAGATGCCTGAGAAAAGAACACACTGTCCCTGCCTGCCTATCTAGCTTAGAGAACAGCAATAAAGAGTAGATACAGGTGTATACTGCGCTGGAGGCACACAACACCCACTAACTCCTGAAGATGCCTGAGAAAAGAACACACTGTCTCTGCCTGCCTATCTAGCTTAGAGAACAGCAATAAAGGGTAGATAAAGGTGTATACTGCGCTGGAGGCACACAACACCCACTAACTCCTGCATATGCCTGAGAAAAGAACACACTGTCCCTGCCTATCTAGCTTAGAGAACAGTAATAAAGGGTAGATACAGGTGTATACTGTGCTGGGGCACACAACACCCACTAACTCCTGCAGATGCCTGAGAAAAGAACACACTGTCCCTGCCTATCTAGCTTAGAGAACAGCAATAAAGGGTAGATACAGGTGTATACTGCGCTGGAGGCACACAACACACACTAACTCCTGCAGATGCATGAGAAAAGAACACACTGTCCCTGCCTGCCTATCTAGCTTAGAGAACAGCAATAAAGGGTAGATACAGGTGCATACTGCGCTGGAGGCACACAACACCCACTAACTCCTGCAGATGCCTGAGAAAAGAACACACTGTAGAACACACTGTCCCTGCCTATGTAGCTCTTTCCCTGCACGCCGGAACACACTACACAAGGCCGCCGCGCTGGCAGCCTTTTATAGTGTGGGGCGTGTACTAAACCCCGCTGAGCTATGATTGGCCACAGGCATCCTGCCTGTGGCCAATTATGGCTCTCCTCGCTGCCGGCGCTGTGATTGGCCAAGCATGCGGGGTCACAGCGCATGCTTGGCCAATCACAGCGCCGGCAATGCAGTGCGATGGCGCAGTGCATTGTGGGCTGTTCGCGTCACACAAATTTGGCACGAACGGCCCACAAAGTTCTTTTTTCGCCGAACAGGCGATGTTCGAGACGAACATGCGTTCGACTCGAACACCGAGCTCATCCCTAGTGGTTAAAGTCCTTCTCCAAGCAAATTTAGTTCACCATATCCCCCTCATCGATCCTGCTCCAACCAATTTCTTAACATACCACACCCACAACACACCAAAAGGTACATATGTGCACTGCCAAAAAATTTGTTTGTTATCGTTTCATTCGTTTTTGTTTTTTTTGTTTTTCGGGTCATTCGTTATGATCGCAATTCGTAAATTCTAAAATTCTAAAATCCAAAAATAAGAAAGAAAATCCGAAAATTCTAAAGAATAACTAACTAACTAACTAACTAATATTAAGTAACTATTAAATTATAGGTATCGGAATTTCCTTTCAAATTTGCCTGTTAGTGAACGTAAGGAATACAAATTTATCCGAAGTTACGAATTATGCAAAATAACAGATGCTGCATCTAAACAAATGGAACGGAACAAATTAATAATAAATAATAATAATAAAACGTTTTTTTTATTATTATTATTATTGTTATTTATTATTATTAATTTGTTATGTTCCATTCGTTCAGAACGTAACTTTCGTAATATAAATATGAAAGGAAATTCCAATACCCATACTTTAATAGTTAGTAATAGTTAAGTTATTATTAGTTGATTATTATTTCATATTTTCACATTTTTGGGGTTTTCGGTTTTCCGAATTTTTGAATTTTCGAATATTCAAATTTGCAAATATTTGAAAAATTTGTTAAATAGGTTTTCATCAAAAAACGAATTCGAAAACGAATTGAACATGTCTACCAAAAGGCAGCAGGCATAAATGCACCATAAGGCCCCCTTCATACCATGTGCATTGCATTAAGGCACTTTATTTATTTGAATGGACTGCCAATACCCAAGTCCCCCCCCCCAAAAAAAATACCTGCACCTTAATTTCTAGAAGAGACACCAGCAAAGGACAGAGATGGGCTTTAAGGACAGTAACCCCTATACAACAATAAAAATCCCTCTTGTACTAGCCAGCCAATTTAGTTTCCCAGTCCGATGGACACTCAGGTGGAGGGATCTATAGGAGGTATGGAAATAATTGCATATGGATTTATCATTGTGCGTCACCATAAAAAGGCCCTGTCTGTTAGGCTGTCTAGAACCACATATTTACCTAATGGCAGCTCTTAGGACTACATAACTACACCTCTCTATGTTATGGAGAATAAAAGAGGAGCGGAATTCTGTGGTCCTATCTTGTTTCTTCTGTCCTGATACAGAAGGGCGAGTAAGCTTTGTCATCCTAGGACTGGAAGTGTGTTACTGGCCAGATCAAGTGGAAATAAAGGGGAGTAAAAACTTGAAAAAATAATACTAATGCAACCTCCACATCTAAAGACTGGACACATAAAGGTTGCCAAATTTTACCAATGTGTCTGAAGATTTTTTTTTTTTACGTTGCTTATTTAATGATTAGATTTAAATGAAAGTAAGAATCAAATTGGCTGCTATGAGCTGTTTAATTTTACTTACATCCCCTCATGGATGGCCAGCCATGTCTGGGTACAAAGCTGTACATGAGCACAAAAGATTATACTGTATATGGGCAGTTTAGAACTATATATAAATGCAAAGGTCAGATTAGAGCACAATTTTTCAACAAAAGGTTAGATCAAACAGGGCCAAAACTGGTGTGGGGGGGGGGGGCGGGGAGGACATATGCCCCGGGCGCCAACTGGAGGGAAGGCGCCACGGGCACCCAAGCCCAATGACTTGTATGCACACAGACTGAGCTGCATTCACACCGGGCCACCCAAACTCACACACCACTGGCTGCTCAGTGTGAGCCCGCATTGCCATACCGCTGATTGCAGGGGAGCTGAGATCATGGCTGGACCTAGATTTCAGTTGCGTCCACCCCTCCTCCCACCTTCACTCTGGCCTGGCCTGCTGAACTCCTCCTTTCAGAGCCAGGATGGAGCACAGCTGCAGTAAAGTGAAGGGGGTGGGGGATCACTAGCGATGTGATACAAGTCCTGCCCCGCGGAACCTGCACAATCTCTTGTGGACTGTCTCACTGGGGGAGATTCCCTGATGCTCCTCCACAGATCTTCTGATAGAACACGAGGAGGAACCTGGGAATAAGAACAAATCCCTTCACACCTTCGAGCTGTCTGAAGTCTGTGTATTGAGAGAGGAGTTGCGAGGATGGAGGTAAAGAAGAATATCCAGGGTGCAGAGTATGCAGTTAAAGAGGAGAAGAAACACAGAAGCAGGGGGAATAGGATTTATGGTGGAATTAGTACAGAAACTCACTTCTGACCCCATGAACTCTGCACCACTTACTCCTATCCCCCTGAGCTCTGCATAATGTACTCCTGCCCGCCTGAACTCTTCACCACTTACTCCTAACCCCATGAACTCTGCACCACTTACTCCCGACCGCCTGAACTCTTCATCACTTACTTCTAACCCCCTGAAATTTGCAGCACTTACTCCTGATCCCCTGAACTCTGCCTCACTTTCGACTGACCCCCTGAACTCTGCACCACTTACTCCTGACCCCTGATCTCTGCACCATTTACTCCTGACCCCTGAACTCTGCCTCACTTACTCCTGAAAAAGAAAGAAAACAGGAGGGCGCACCGACCTAGTGTATTACCACTTACAGGTTTATTAAAATGTAAATAAAAAGCAATAGTCCTACTCACAGACAAAGCTTAAATACAAGCTTATAGGACAAGATGGCTGGAAATCTTGGCATTCACCAACAGGACTTGACAACAGGGAGGGTCGGACGATACCCCAAAAACATCCAGATGGCTTACGTTTCAGGGGCGCACCCCTTTCATCAGAGCCTAAATGGTCCATAAAAAGCTCTCAACATTTGCTCTGTTATATATGTGTGTGCCCATGTGAAGAAAGCCCCAGCTCAGGTGGAGAGCAATTAGCAAGCCCCACCCCCTAGTGCTGGCTCGCTCCACCCATATGGACGGGGCTTAGACCAGCCCACCCCATAGGCAGCTGCTGATTGGCAGGTCATGGTGCCTAAGGGAGGAGAGAGGGTGAGGTGGCTGGGAGTGAACTTCTTTCGACGGTCCAGCAGCTGGGGCAGGGAAATTTGCCTGCTAGAATCGGACGTTGGTGTACTGCTAGCAGAGTGCCCGCAAGTACTTGGCTGTGACACACCTAATTCTACACCTTCATTCCTCTCAGTGCAGGTTTCAGAGAGAACTGAAGGTATAGTGGGGTTGGAGATCCCAGCTGATGCGGTGCAAGGAGAGGTCCGCTTTGTTCTTTGGTGTGGGTCTTTAGGGTAGGCTTGCCAACGAGCTGCATGGCAGGTCAACATATGTCTGGTCAAGCATGTGGTGCCCAAGCGGGTGATGTTTTGGCCACGCGATATACGCTTGAGACATATGTTGCAAACAGCAGCTGTGCGATCTGATGCACTCGACTCAAAAAAGGCCCACACCAAAGAACTTTTTGAATAACGGGCAGAGGCAGCGCCCTGCACAGGCGGAGCTCTGCGGTGTGATTCTGTTGGTGTGCTGCCCTTACGCTGGCCCCCCGAGGGCATCCTGCCTCATTGGAGATGTGCCTCCTCCTCATCCTCCTCCTCTCTCCTATTAGGCACCCACGTGGAGTCAGTGACCTCATCATCCCCTCCCTCCTCATCACTGGAGCCAATCTGGCAGTATGCTGCAGCTGCTGGAACATGACTGCCAGATTGGTGTCCATCTTGAGCATCCCCTCTCTCTGCTCTCACGCTACTGCCTTCCTCTAGCTGGGTATCATCATCAGACCCTTCGAAACGCTGGGCATCCTCCTGGAGCATGTACCCAACACTGTGCTTAAACAGTTCGGGGACTCCTCAGGAGGACATGGTTGGTCTAGGGAAGGAGTGACTGATGATGACATTGATACCAGGGAAGAGGACGCTTTGGCAGCTGCTTTGCCAGTACCCTGAGCCTGGGTGAGAGAGGATGAGGAGGATGAGGAGGGCTTGGTCATCCACTCTACCAAGTCTTCGGCATGATGCGGCTCAACACGTCCAGCTGCCGAAAAGAAGGACAAGCGTGTCCCATGGCCACGTGCTGATGGCGATGCACCGCGTCCACGACCAGCACTGTTGTCTCTAGACACAGAGCCTGCTTGCCCTCTTTTATTGGCTCCTGACTGCCTGCCTCTTCTTGTTTGCCTTCCAGACATTCTAGTGGCCTGCAGGGAGATGGGAAAACCAGCAATAAGGCCTAGCTTCAGGAGTATATTTTGCAGGAATCACACTACGCCTGCTGTAAGTGCTGCAAATGCCTGTTGGTGTAACACACCAGGAAAACACAGCAATACGGGCTAACTTCAGGTGTATAATGTGCAGGAGGCACAATCCGCCTGCTGTAAGTGCTGCAAAGGCCTGTTGGTGTAACACACCAGGAAAACACAGCAATACGGGCTAACTTCAGGTGTATAATGTGCAGGAGGCACACTCCGCCCGCTGTAAGTGCTGCAAATGCCTGTTGGTGTAACACACCAGGAAAACACAGCAATACGGGCTAACTTCAGGTGTATAATGTGTAGGAGGCACACTCCGCCCGCTGTAAGTGCTGCAAATGCCTGTTGGTGTAACACACCAGGAAAACACAGCAATACGGGCTAACTTCAGGTGTATAATGTGCAGGAAGCACACTCCGCCCGCTGTAAGTGCTGCAAATGCCTGTTGGTGTAACACACCAGGAAAACACAGCAATACGAGCTAACTTCAGGTGTATAATGTGCAGGAGGCACACTCCGCCCGCTGTAAGTGCTGCAAAGGCCTGTTGGTGTAACACACCAGGAAAACACAGCAATACGGGCTAACTTCAGGTGTATAATGTGCAGGAGGCACACTCCGCCCGCTGTAAGTGCTGCAAATGCCTGTTGGTGTAACACACCAGGAAAACACAGCAATACGGGCTAACTTCAGGTGTATAATGTGTAGGAGGCACACTCCGCCCGCTGTAAGTGCTGCAAATGCCTGTTGGTGTAACACACCAGGAAAACACAGCAATACGGGCTAACTTCAGGTGTATAATGTGCAGGAAGCACACTCCGCCCGCTGTAAGTGCTGCAAATGCCTGTTGGTGTAACACACCAGGAAAACACAGCAATACAAGCTAACTTCAGGTGTATAATGTGCAGGAGGCACACTCCGCCCGCTGTAAGTGCTGCAAATGCCTGTTGGTCTAACACATCAGGAAAACACAGCAATACGGGCTAACTTCAGGTGTATAATGTGCAGGAGGCACACTCCGCCCGCTGTAAGTGCTGAAAATGCCTGTTGGTGTAACACACCAGGAAAAAAAGCAATACGGGCTAACTTCAGGTGTATAATGTGCAGGAGGCACACTCCGCCCGCTGTAAGTGCTGCAAATGCCTCTTGGTGTAACACACCAGGAAAACACAGCAATACGGGCTAACTTCAGGTGTATAATGTGCAGGAGGCACACTCCGCCCGCTGTAAGTGCTGCAAATGCCTGTTGGTGTAACACACCAGGAAAACACAGCAATACGAGCTAACTTCAGGTGTATAATGTGCAGGAGGCACACACCACCCGCTGTAAGTGCTGCAAATGCCTGTTGGTGTAACACACCAGGAAAACACAGCAATACGGGCTAACTTCAGGTGTATAATGTGCAGGAGGCACACTCCGCCCGCTGTAAGTGCTGCAAATGCCTGTTGGTGTAACACACCAGGAAAACACAGCAATACGAGCTAACTTCAGGTGTATAATGTGCAGGAGGCACACTCCGCCCGCTGTAAGTGCTGCAAATGCCTGTTGGTGTAACACACCAGGAAAACACAGCAATACGGGCTAACTTCAGGTGTATAATGTGCAGGAGGCTTAGCAACAATGACACTGACACTGTCCCCTGCCTATCCTTCTCTGTCCCTGCACACAAGGTTTATCAAAGAATATGACACTGACACTCTCCCTGCCTATCCTTCTCTCTCCCTGCACACAAGGTTTAGTAAAGAATATGACACTGACACTGTCCCCTGCCTATCCTTCTCTCTCCCTGCACACAAGGTTTAGCAAAGAATATGACACTGACACTGTCCCCTGCCTATCCTTCTCTCTCCCTGCACACAAGGTTTAGCAAAGAATATGACACTGACACTGTCCCCTGCCTATCCTTCTCTCTCCCTGCACACAAGGTTTAGCAAAGAATATGACACTGACACTGTCCCCTGCCTATCCTTCTCTCTCCCTGCACACAAGATTTAGCAAAGAATATGACACTGACACTCTCCCTGCCTATCCTTCTCTCTCCCTGCACACAAGAATAGCACAAAGAATATCAACACTGTCCCTGCCTATCCTTCTCTTTCCCTGCGCCGGAACACACTACACAAGGCCGCCGCGCTGGCGGCCTTTTATAGTGTGGGAAGTGTGCTAAACCCCCTGAGCTATAATTGGCCACAGGCAACCTGCCTGTGGCCAATTATGGCTCTCCTAGCTGCCGGCGCTGTGATTGGCCAAGCATGCGGGGTTACAGTGCATGCTTGGCCAATCACAGCGCCGGGATTGCACTGCGATGGCTTAGTGTATTGTGGGCCGTTCGCGTCACTCGAATTCGGCGCGAACGGCCCAAATCGTTCGATTTTCGCCGAACGGTCGAACAGCCGATGTTCGAGTCGAACGTATGTTCGACTCGAACACCGAGCTCATCCCTAGCAGGAATCGATAGCCTAACCAGCAATCTTGGGAGCTACATCGATTATTTTCTGCAGGGCATAGTAGTAAATTTACCATCATATATAAAAGACTCAGGTCATGCATTGGATATGCTTACTACATATAAGTGGGAAAAAGGATACAGATGGCTATCGCTCGATGTAGCGTCCCTCTACACGTCCATTCAGCACGAGTTCGGTCTCAGAGCCATTGAGTATTTTCTGGCAGAAGCACACCTGTTTAGTCCACAGCAGGCACAGTTCATCTATGATTGTATAGAGTTTACTCTGACTCATAACTATTTTACATTTATGGACTGTTTCTATAGGCAGGTGAGGGGCGCAGCCATGGGAGCTAGGTTCGCTCCCAGTTATGCCAATTTGTTTATGGGGTATTGGGAACTCAAATACATCTGGGCCAATAACCCCTTTGGGAGGAACCTCATCCTGTATTCACGGTATATTGATGATGTTCTCATCATCTGGAATGGTACAGATGACGAACTAGATGGGTTCCTGTCACACTGTGCGGGAAACCCCTTCGGTATTTCCTTTACGCATGTAGTGGATGAAAAATCCCTGGTATTTCTGGATCTAGAACTGAGGGCGGATGACAGTGGTAGAATTTATTCGAAAACACACTTCAAACCCAGTGCAGGCAATTCATACCTGCATGCCTGAAGTCACCATCACCCAAGGTGGATTAAGAACATCCCCTTTGGCCAGTTCTGCAGACTCAGGCGGACCTGTACCCTGAAGAAAGACTATGAAGAACAGAGCCTTATTCTAAGAAGTAAGTTTAAGGAGAAGGGGTATGAAGATATACATATAGAGGAGGCCTTCCAAAAATACCTACAGGTATACGAAGAGGATGGTACAGAGAGTTTGAAAATTATGGAGCATGACAAAGATGAACCACCACAGGTGAGGTTCTGCACCAGGTTAAATAATAGAGTACCCATTATACACAAAATCTTCAAGAAAAACTGGAAGATCCTAGAATCTGACCCTCTTCTGAAGACCTGCCTCCCGCCCCATCCCAACCTAGTCTTTAGGAGACCCAGAGACTTGAGGAGCATCATCGCCCCAAGTAGGGTGAAGAAAGACAAAAATAAAGGGTTGAATAGCCTTTGGACGACCATCTTCGACCAAAAGGGCAGCTATAGATGTGGAGGGGGCAATTGCGGAAATTGCGCTCATATGTGCCACAGGAAAAAATATGTGACCGGTGGAGACGGGAAAAGCCACAAGATTAAACAATTAATTAATTGTGGCACCCCATACGTTATTTACGGCCTACTCTGCCCGTGCGGCCTCCTGTACATTGGTCTTACATCTCGACCGATGATGACAAGAATGAATGAACATAGGAGCAGTATCTCGACGGAGAAGGATAAATGCTCAGTGCCCAGACACTTTAAGGAATTCCACGATAGCAGCATTGATGGTCTTAAAGTCTTTGGTATAGAAGCTATCTCAAGTGGTCTAGATAGTGGTAAGAAATATCAGATTCTGTGTAAAAGAGAGGCCTTCTGGATTTTCACTTTAAAAACTATGGCCCCGCAGGGCCTTAACGAGGAAATAGAGCTGCATAACATAGTCTAATGTAGTGGGAGTACAGCTGGATTAGTGTGGACAGTTTAGGGGATGGGGCTTGACCCCTGCCCCTTACTACTGTTATCCATTACAATTGGTACGAGCAAATGGGCCAGTTTCCTTTGCGCCCTGGCTCATACCTTTCACGCGCTGCTATAGGTGGCGTTTGGTTTGGCAGCCTATTGTGCTGCCTCCAGGCCATCTATAGGCAACTATAATTTGTCGATAAGTGCAGTTCTAGTTGGTCAGACCTTAGGGCCCTATATAGGGGATGTTGTTAGGATTTCCTCATATTAGTATCTGGTTTTGATTGTTTTTAAAACATTTTAATTAAAAAGATGGGGGGATGCTTATTTAACAATATAATGCACTCGACTGTATCACTTTCTGGTTAATGGTAATAAATGAGCTCTCTACAGACCCATGGGATATGAGAGATATATATGTGTATATGTATCTATATATGTATATATATATGTGTGTAATTTTTCCTGTTGTTCTTGATGTGTGTCTAAGCAGAACAATATCTCGTGGGTCTGGCATACAGTGGGTCGGTGGGCACTACACTATCCGTACACGTATGCGCTTAATACTATGCATACGTGTGCGTATATGCTCTTTGGGTGCACTTGTACACATATATGCATATCCACTAGGAACAATATTGATGGTCTTTTATAGGTATACATCTAATACTTATAAGATCTTTTTTATATTGTCTTTTTTATTCATTAAAATATGTGTTTTTTATATATTTTTGCCTATTTATGGGGGGGGGGGGGGGGAATGTATGCCTACTGACAATCTAAACAACATTGCCTTAGTATGTGTGTCCTGGTAGCACACCTGGGGTTTGTCAGCAATAGGTATTGCTGATCCCCAGGGTTGGGCTGGTGTTTTCTACCTATGTTTATTTTAATATGTACACATTGTTTTTATTTGGTCCACTCCCCCCTTTTAGGGGGTCCCACCCACTGTATGCACCTCTCTTCTGTATGTGTGTGGTCATGTGTTGAGGGCATTCCAACTGGTTCAGCGTGTCACCTAGTAGCACATATAGTTTTGGAACTGGCCTAGTTTCCCTGCTTACTAGTGCTGCTATAGGTTGCCCCGCTTCGTTTCAACCAAAGGGGGCGCCTGCTCAGCAATTCTTGGTATTTTGGCAATATATAGGTAATCCTGCCTCCCTGCAGTCTATTTGCCTATTAGAGGGAGCGGCGCTGCTGTGCAGAACATCATTTGTTTGCACAGTCTGCAGACTAGCAGGGGAGGTTCCCCGGAAGTGATGGGTGGAAAGTTAACACACCCGCACTTCCTGGTGTTGATGCTGTACATTGAGGAAGCGGATATGATGCTTTGGCTCCACCGGAGGTGCGGGTTGGAACGCTTGAGGCACTCGCACTTCCGGGTTGGGAGACGGCCGGTGCCCCTACATTATACCATTGCGGGAAGCGTTCAGCTGCCATTGGCAGCGTGTCCCGATGAGCGGATCCCTCGTTGGACGCCCCATCTGGGCAAACACAATAGGGCCGAGATGACACATCTAAATACATGCATGTGAATGCGTGCATAGCGCATGCACAATGCACACTCACCTCAAAGGGGGGGGCCCTTTGAGGTGAGTGTGCATTGTGCATGCGCTATGCACGCATTCACATGCATGTATTTAGATGTGTCATCTCGGCCCTATTGTGTTTGCCCAGATGGATGTCCCCCCAGCGTGAACCCCTTGCTTTGTGTAGTCCTGGTCAGCTGTGCCCACTAGAGGTGATTGCCATTGTTAGCTGTGGCCGGCATGCGCAGAGTGTCCACCAGCAATAGGCAGCAACACTAGAGGGTAGTTTGATGGTGCCTTCCTCTTTTCATTTTTTTTTCTTTCTTTCCCCCCCCCCCCTTCCCTACTCCTTTCCCCTCCCCAGTCCCTTCCCTCTTTCTCTCCTTTCTCCTCCTCTTTTTCTTCCCCTTTTCCTTTCTATCCCCTCCCCTCTCTCTTCCTCCCACCTCACCCTCTCTCCTCCCTTAGGCACCATGACCTGCCAATCAGCAGCTGCCTATGGGGTGGGCTGGTCTAAGCCCCGTCCATATGGGTGGAGCGAGCCAGCACTAGGGGGTGGGGCTTGCTAATTGCTCTCCACCTGAGCTGGGGCTTTCTTCACATGGGCACACACATATATAACAGAGCACATGTTGAGAGCATTTTACGGACCATTTAGGCTCTGATGAAAGGGGTGCGCCCCTGAAACGTAAGCCATCTGGATGTTTTTGGGGTATCGTCCGACCCTCCCTGTTGTCAAGTCCTGTTGGTGAATGCCAAGATTTCCAGCCATCTTGTCCGATAAGCTTGTATTTAAGCTTTGTTTGTGAGTAGGACTATTGCTTTTTATTTACATTTTAATAAACCTGTAAGTGGTAATACACTAGGTCGGTGCACCCTCCTGTTTTCTTTCTTTTTCTAGCCATATGAACACCCATTGTTCTGAGGAGGGCTGCAAGACTATAGACTTTGCCTCTAGACAGAACCACGCCACCTATGTTTTGAGGATACACCGAGAGCGCAGGAGATTTTTGTTTCACTTACTCCTGACCCCCTGAACCACTTCCCCCTGACCCCCTGAACTCTGCCTCACTTAACTCCTGACCCCCTGAACTCTGCACCACTTACTTCTGACCCCCCTGAACTCTGCCTCACTGACTCCTGACCCCTGAACTCTGCCTAGCTTACTCCTGACTCACTGAACTCTGCACCACTTATTCCTGACCCCCTGAACTGTGCCTCACTTACTCTTGACCCCCTGAACTCTGCCTCATTAACTCCTGACCCCCTGAACTCCGTTTCACTTATTCCTGACCCCCTGAACTCTTCCTCACTTACTCCTAACCCCCTGAACTCTGCCACACTGATTCCTAACCCCCTAAACCCTGAATCACTTAATCCTAATTCACTGATCTCTGTATCACTTACTACTGACCCCTGAACTCTGCCTCACTTTCTCCAGATCCTCTGAATTCTGCCTCACTTAATCCTAACACCCTGAACACTGCCACACTTACTCCTAACTTTCTGAACTGTGCCTCACTTACTCTTGACCCCTAAACTCTGCCCCACTTACTCCTAGCCCCCTGAACACTGCCTCACTTACTCCTGACCCCCTGAACTCTGCCTCACTTACTCCTGACCCCTGATCTCTGCACCGCTTATTACTGATCCCTGAACTCTGCCTCACTTGCTCCTGACCCCCTGAACTTTGCCTCACTTACTCCTAGCCCCCTGAACTCTGCCTCACTTACTTCTGACCCCCTTAACTCTACCTCACTTACTCCTAAGCCACTAGCAAGATAGAATACAGTTGGGTCTCGAGAGGTGTGCTCACCACTCTCTGCTCAATTTCTGGGCATAAACTAAGAAGGCAGACTCAAAATAGACTGGTACATAAAACAATCACGACAGTCACAACTATTGAGGTTACTATTGTGTTCTACTCTGATGTTGGAAAATGATGCAGAACCAGAAAAACAGGCATCCAAAAAAGAATGGGGTTAAACCTATGACTGAGGGAGACAGGGGAAAGGGAAATCTTACATTTATAGGGGAGAAACATCCTATAAACATCAATTATCGTGATCTAACCCTGATTGGGTTGGTTAATGAATGTAAAGTAAGTGTATGGTCCTATAGAAAACCCTCCCCGAGCAACTCTCTTTTACATGCAACCAATTTCCACCCAGCCCGTGTCTTGGTGGTTCTAAAGTATCACGTTTTTATTTACTATAATGCATGTTATTCATTAAAATAAACCCCCCCCCCCCCAGTCCCCCTGTATGCTTACCTGAGCCCCATCTCAATCCAGCCACGTGCAAAAGCAGCGGCTTTCTTGGGTTTCTCTCTCTCCTCATTGGTTCACACAACAGCAGCTCCTGCTGCTGTCAATAAAATGTGTGAACATTCACTTCAATTATCCAATCATGTGAAAAGAAAATCCCTGTTTACTGATTTCATCTAAAGATGATTAGATAATTAAAGTGAATCTTCACACATTATTGTGTGAACAATTTCAAATCTTTTAGTAAATCAGACCAATAGTCACCAGATATCTTTTAGTTCTGCATGGCGGTCTGGCATGTAGAACTATATTAGCCCAGGGCACCACATTTGTAGCCAAATAGGCATCTACTATAGGCAATATACTTTTTACCCAGCCTCTTTGCACCTGAAATACATGGCTTGGCACAACAGGGTTAAATAGATGTGGAGCCAACCAATGCTTTATCTGTCTGTTCATAGGGGACCCCCATGCGGTCGTTTGGCATACAAAGAGTGGTTCCTTCCCCATTAGACAACTTGTGAACTACCAGTCTAATGGCCCGTACACACAATCCCACAATCCGAATATCGGACGAAAACGGTCGTCCGAGGAAGAATCGTACGATTTTTGGATCGTGTGTACACTACTTTCGAGAGCCGATCACGACAGTTCATCCGATATTATTCGATCGGACAAGCACAAAAATTTTCCTTGTACAATACCAGATCATACAATTTTCGTTTAGTCAGTATAGTTGTCATCCGAAAATACAATACAAATACATTACAACACATGACATCACTTACGATTTATTTTTTCTGTCGTATGAGAATTTTCGTGACTTTATTACCCTATTCAATTTCTACTTGGGACTATTAAGCGAAAAAAGTCGTACGATCTGTCGTACGATATTCAGATTGTGTGTACGGGCCATAAGGCCCCTTTCACACTTATACGACTTGTCCCACGATTTGTGATGGCAAAGTAGCATGACAAGTCGTTTCCCATGATTTCCAATGACAACCATTCATATTAGTACGACTTCAAGTCGTTCCGACTTCAAAGTAGTCCCTGCACTACTTTGGTCCGATTTTGATGCCACCTACACAGGCATTCCCTGAAATCGCGGCAAAATCGCTGTAAAATCGCGCGACTTTGAAGTCGCAGTAGTGTGAAAGGGGCCTAAAGCCTCGTACACACGATTGGATTTTCCGACAACAAATGTGTGGTGGCAGGGTTTTGTCGGAAAATCCGACTGTTTGTATGCTCCATCGGACAATTATTGTCGGATTTTCCGACAACAAATGTTTTATAACATGCTTTAAAATTATCTGACAACAAATGTGTGATGCCGGATTATCCGATCGTGTGTACACAAGCCTGTTGGAAAAAAATCCAAAGTACAAACATGCATGCTCAGAAGCAATGCTAATCATAGCACAAGATTAGCAGAAGTTGCCCAAAGGGTGGCGCTAAAGAGCAGAAAAAACACGTAGTTTCGTATTTGTTGGCTGAAAACGTTTTTGCCGTCTGTATGCAGAAGAAGTTCACGGCCAACGCCCTTCGGACAAAATTCCACGGCTTTGTCCGATGGAAATACGATCGTGTGTATGAGGCTTAAGTTTGTTATTTATGTAATTTCCTGCATTTCTTGCAAAATACAATATGAAGGAAGAACCACGAGACGTTTGTGTGCCCTCATGCGTATTGTCAAAAAATGAATATCCGCAAAAATACTAATGTGGCCAGACATTCTGTACGTTGCCACACATCCAACCGCAACCTGCAATCCCTTAGGGTACAGATCATAGAGAAAATAAAATGAACCCCAACGCAGCGCTAATGAAATGAAAGTGCACACACCACTATACAAAGTAAGGGGGATATGTGTCCGGTAAGTGATGTAGATATGTGCAAACAAATAGTACAAGTAAAAATATATATAAATAATGATTAAAGAAAAAAAAAATTGCATAAAAAAAATAGCATGATTCAAAAAAATTGCATCAAAAAATCGCATCACACTAAGGTGCATAAGTGCATAGACGTGCATAGTAAATAATAGTGGTAAACAGACCAATCCTTAAAAATGACACACAAGTCCATATAAAAGTATTCTAAGGTGCTTCAGTGTGGATAAAAAATTTATGAAAAATTCCATAGTGCTTTAGTGCATGTAATCAGTAGCAACAATCTAAGGGTGATGTATAATACAGTTCATACAGCAACACACGGCCCAGTGAGTGATCCAAAAGTCATGCCAAAGTGTAGTCACACAGGTGCTCCCCTATGGTAATGGGCGCTCACCTTAGAGCGTGCGACCTTGTAACTAAGCTTGGTCTGTGCACGCTTATGAACCACACCTGGGTTTTAATGGATAATCCTGGGTTTATCCTGGGACTCTACTGCCATCCTGTCCCCTCCCCTACGCGTGACGATACAGGGGGCGTTGTTTCTTCTTCAAGGGGAAATTTCCCCCTGAAGAAGATACGACGCCCCCTGTATCGTCACGCGTAGGGGAGGGGACAGGACGGCAGGAGAGTCTGTGTGAGGCTGTGAGGACTGTTTACCATATCCCGATCTGTACATCTCGCTATGAGCCTGTTATAGAGTCGCACCTGCAGTATGTGAGTACCCCGGCAAGGGATCTCTCTTTTTATTTAAATAAATATTGTTAATATGCTACTTGCACCATCTGGGTTTTTTTCTTATATATTTTTTATATATTCTATGATCTGGAGCTGCCTGCCAAGGAACCAGGAACCCAGGATTATCCATTAGAACCCAGGTGTGGTTCATAAGCGTCCACAGACCAAGTTTAGTTGCAAGGTCGCACGCTCTGCGGTGAGCGTCCATTACCATAGGGGAGCACCTGTGTGACTACACTTTGGCATGACTTTTGGATCACTCACTGGGCCGTGTGTTGCTGTATGAACTGTATTATACTACTACTGGATTGTTGCTACTGATTACATGCACTAAAGCACTGTGGAATTTTTCATTCATTTTTTATACACACTGAAGCACCTTTTTTATCCATACTTTTATATGGACTTGTGTGTCATTTTTAAGGATTGGACTGTTTACCACTAATATTTACTATGCACGTCTATGCACTTATGCACCTTAGTGTGATGCGATTTTTTTGATGCAAATTTGAATCATGCGTTTTTCTTTATGCGATTTTTTTTTTCTTGAATCATTATTTATATATATTTTTACTTGTACTATTTGTTTGCACATATCTACATCACTTACCGGACACATATCCCCCTTACTTTGTATAGTGGTGTGTGCACTATCATTTCATTAGTGCTGCGTTTTGTTCATTTTATTTAGTCTTTGGCACGATTTATGAGACATGTTTCACGCTGGCAGCTTTATTTCTATACCCTAGCTGATAGGAGTGGTGGCTCGCAGGATTGTTGCATTTTTACAGATCATAGAGAAGTTTGATCGCCCCAAGACGGGAGCGGATTGTCTCTCTGCTCTTAGTAGGACAACGTATTTTGGATTTTCAAAATTTATATCCCTAGAGGATTAAATTATGAATGGGATATTACCCATTACTATGAATGCCCTCCCTTTCCTTCTTCACTTTTCCTCCCCTTTCCTATGCCCTCCCTTCTCCCTCCCCCACCTTCACTTCTACTTTCACCCTCCCCATTTCCTTTCCCTCTTTCATCCCCCCTTTTTTCTCCCCACCCTCTATTTCCATTCCCTTTCCCCCTCCACCATCCCTCCCCCCCTTTTGACCACTCCACTTTACACCTTCTCCCCTCCAACCTTCTTTCCTGCTATCATTCGTTCCCCTTTTCCCTGCCTCTTCTGCTATGGAGACATTTCCTTCCTTCTTATGGTTAAAACGATTCCTTTTGAGATGGCTATTTTTCAGCTCTGTGACATTTTCCAGCATATGTGTATGGCATATAGATCTTGTTTTTTTTTAAAGTTTTGAGATATATACAGTATATATTTTTCAATTTTATTTCTTTTTATTTTGCATTTATTTTTGCATCTATGTTGTTGCATTCCCATGCTTAACACTGATTCCTTAATAGACATGTGCACAACATAAAAATTTGCTTAGTTTGGTTTAGTTTCTGTTAGTTTCCGTTGATTCGTAACGATTCGTAATTACGTAAGACGTGGGTTATCGTATTCTGACTCTTTCGTATTTCCGTAAGGGTTATGTAGCGGGTATTTGAATTTAGGGGAAGCATCTGGGTGGTAGTGTAACCCAGATGCACTGATTGCTAGGGGATCTGAGGCCCTTTTATGGTTCTTGGAGGACTCTGGTGGTGTGAGGTTCCCTGGGCCTATAGATGGCGTTGTTGCCAAGGGCCGGAGGTGAACTCACACTGCAGGACTGTGCCTTTTTGTCCTCCCCTGGAGCTGGTACAGCGGCGCGGGGAACCCGCTGTGATGTAAAGGGAGAGGAGATAAAAGGGGCGGACGCCCTTACCACGGGGTTCGGAGTGCAGAGTCGGAGGACGTGGCCGCACCCAAGCACCTTCAGCTTGGGTGCTGGCATCCCGGTGTTCCGGGCCCAGGTGCCTTTGACTTGGCCGGAGCAGAGATGGAGTCCATCTCAGGCACCTTTAGCCTGGGGTGAGGTACTATGGCGAATGCCTGGGGCTCAGTACCTTCAACTGAGTTCCGCGAGGGTGGAGGAATCCGAGGGGGCCCTAACTCCTTGGGTGCCCGTGTCTGAGTTTGTGAGGTCTGGTGTGCAGAACTTCTCTGGAGAGTCAGGCGCAGCATCGCTGGTGACAGAGAGGCCTCCGGTATCTCCCTTGGACGGATATCCTTCCCCTGACAGGGGCCGTGCTAGCGAAGGTAATTCACGTTCTATTTCACATAGTCAGTGGCAGTGACTATTCGCCACTGGTGATACCACAGTGGTTGGCAAGAGAAGGGAAAGGATTGTGCCTCGACCTATTCCCGTTAAGACTAAGTTGTTGTAAAAGAATCCAACTTAACTGTGCTGTGTGTTTATTCGCTGAGAATAATAAAACTGTGTTGGACCTATTCACTGTGTGGAACTCTGGTTACTAGGATCAAAGGAGTCAGGGATGAAGGACAGGACTTGACTCTAGGACACCTACACAAAGCCCGATCGATTTGGCCTTCACCTCTTCACTATGGAGGACATGGAACGTGGTGTATCTCATCCCTCCCCCCAGCACTAACACCCCTAGATGAAGAAAGACGAGCCGAGAGTGAGAAGGGGTGAGAGGGGTGAGGTCGCTACACGTGGGGGCATCGTATCCGGGATGTGTATGGTGTCTGAAACTGAACTTTGCAGCCCGGAGGAGTTCCGAGTAGGTCGGCCATATTGGCCAACGCGCCACGAGGCAAACCATAGCTGCGTTGTTCGTGGCCGGGGAAAGGGAAAGCCTGCGAACAAGTGCAGAGTGTGGGAGGAGTCTGGCCATGTGGACGTACGCACGTGGAGATTCCGGCGCGGGTGGGTCAGTGCGCATTGGAGCAGCGAACAGGAAAGATGACTTCAAATACTCTGTGGATTTCAGCTTCTTTTTTCACGGACATGACTTCCTTTGCTGCTCCCATTATGGATACAGGAATCAGACTAAGGCCCCGGGGGCGATTGGCTCTGTACACCTGCAGAGACATAGAGGCCCTCGGTGTGATCTGTCCCAGCTGTTCGGGACTGGTGGTTCAGTTGAAGCCATTCGGGCGATGTGAGGTCTGCAAGGAGTTTCTCTTTGAGGTGGAACCATCCACAGAAAGGCCTTCCACCTCAACTACCTCACAGGTACTGCCACTCTGGAAGGAGAGATCGATGCCATGGCAGGTATTCCTGTGCGCACTGACCAGGGCAAAGTGACTGCCCAAACAGAAGTTAAAAGAGAAAAATCCGAAGATGCTGCTTCGGTCACCAGCAGCTCCCTGCTCCGACCACCGAAAAGGAAAGTCGGCCTAGTGATGGCCTTGTGTGGTCGTGGAAGAGCTTTGCCCCGCCGCTTGCCTGGCCTGGATGGATCCGGAGGAAAGAGCCCTGGACATCCCTGTTCTTCTGAAGGCCCAGGTGAGCCAGGGGTTGGGACTGTCTGTGTGGTTAAAGGTGGCGGAAGCCCACAGTCGGTGGAGGCCGTCAAGGGGGATGATTCCGTGACTGGGAATTATCTGCCCGCTGAGTGTTATGACACCTCCGACCTGGATTCATTGTCTGACAATGGCGATGATGGGGGGATAGACGAAATCTTCCACCGAAAGGGATGGGACAAGATGAAGTTACCCTCGTCCCGTGTCACAAGGGACCCACCTATGTCTACTGGGGATAGTACACCCCGGGTGGAGGCCTCGGCGCCGAAGGGAAGAATCTGGTCCACTGTCTGCAATCCCTCTTCTGGATTCAACTTCCATTTCACCTGCTCCTGTTGCGGGAGTGCAACGCCAGTCACTGTGGGCTCCTGTGCCCAGATCTACCCAGGTGGTGAACGCACCTCGCCATCCAGAAGCAATTGTGTTACCTGGAGAAGGAGACCCTGCCACTATGCCACCTTTGGCCAGGCTGCAGCGTCTCTTTAGTTAGAAGGTTGCCCAAGAGTATGGGTGGGAGTACCCATACCTGCCTCAAGAATTGCTATACGAGGTGGAAGTTTTTCGCCGGAGGTGGTACAATAACTTTGTTTGGGACAAACTTAAAGTACCTCAAGCACGCCGGTACCCTTTTTGTTCACCAACGGTCACCAAAAAGTTTCAGGACTGTAAAGCTAAGTGGATGCTGGGAAGGCATATCTATGCGGACAGAGTGGTGATTTGTCGCAAGGATGGAGGAAATGTTGAGTACAACGTGGAGGCTTTTGACAAGCATTTGAAGCCTGTGTTCCTGCCGCATCCAAAGTTTTACCTTTAGGAGACAAAGACTCCTGTGTGTTCTTTCTTGCTGCTCATTGCTGAACTTTCCAGAGTGCCTTTGCCGGAACACAAGGACTGTGCCCTAGTTTTTTTTTGTATTTGGGTGTTCTACTCTTTGGAGAAATGGGAGCTGTTACAGTTTTGTTCTCCCTCCTTCTCCTTGCACTTCAGAGAAATCATTGACTTTGGGGTTTTTAGTCAGTGTAGGGTCACATAGAAAAAAATCAAGAGAGAAAAGTTCATCTGGAAGTGATAAGTGTCTTTACCGCGGCATTGTCACCAGGTGGCAGTGTTGCGCAACGATTGTTTTTTTTTTTTAACACTATGCAACACTCATTGGAGTGAATGGGTTTCTTCTCGGACAGACCCATTCATTCCAAGCAAACACATATATGATGTTAGGACGTGTGTTATTCTTTTTTTTCCCCTCTGCAGGAGACTCGTCTTTCAAGGCTGCTGAGAATGGGGTGGTCTTTAGATAGCAAGGGGGGGAATTGTACATGTGTAAATGTTAAAGAGTATTTTATTGAAAGTTTTATTGTTTTACATTTCTATTTTCCCTTTTCCCATTTTAGGTCTTGGCACAATTCAGAGTTAAATTGTGTAGTTGGTCTCTGGGTCAGACTTATGTTGCCACTTATTGGGAGACATGGGTTTGCACCAGACACTGGGGACCAGTGTCAAATCACCGGGGGGAGAGTGTAGCGGGTATTTGAATTTAGGGGAAGCATCTGGGTGGTAGTGTAACCCAGATGCACTGATTGCTAGGGGATCTGAGGCCCTTTTATGGTTCTTGGAGGACTCTGGTGGTGTGAGGTTCCCTGGGCCTATAGATGGCGTTGTTGCCAAGGGCCGGAGGTGAATTCACACCGCAGGACTGTGCCTTTTTGTCCTCTTCTGGAGCTGGTACAGCGGGGCGGGGAACCCGCTGTGACGTAAAGGTAGAGGAGATAAAAGGGGCGGACGCCCTTACCACGGGGTTCAGAGTGCAGAGTCGGAGGACGTGGCCGCACCCAGGCACCTTCAGCTTGGGTGCTGGCGTCCCGGTGTTCCGGGCCCAGGTGCCTTTGACCTGGCCGGAGCAGAGATGGAGTCCATCTCAGGCACCTTTAGCCTGGGGTGAGGTACTATGGCGAATGCCTGGGGCTCAGTACCTTCGACTGAGTTCCGCGAGGGTGGAGGAATCCGAGGGGGCCCTAACTCCTTGGGTGCCGTGTCTGAGTTCGTGAGGTCTGGTGTGCAGAACTTCTCTGGAGAGTCCAGCGCAGCATCGCTGGTGACAGAGAAGCCTCCGGTATCTCCCTTGGACGGATATCCTTCCCCTGACAGGGGCCGTGCTAGCGAAGGTAATTCACGTTCTATTTCACATAGTCAGTGGCAGTGACTATTTGCCACTGGTGATACCACAGTGATACCATAGTGGTTGGCAAGAGAAGGGAAAGGATTGTGCCTCGACCTATTCCCGTTAAGACTAAGTTGTTGCAAAAGAATCCAACTTAACTGTGCTGTGTGTTTATTCGCTGAGAAGAATAAAACTGTGTTGGACCTATTCACTGTGTGGAACTCTGGTTACTAGGAGCAAAGGAGTCAGGGACGAAGGACAGGACTTGACTCTAGGACACCTACACAAAGCCTGATCTTTCTGGCCTTCACCACTATGGAGGACATGGGCCGTGGTGTATCTCATCCCTCCCCCCAGCACTAACACCCCTAGACAAAGAAAGACAAGCCGAGAATGAGAAGGGGTGAGAGGGGTGTGGTCGCTACAGTTATTTTTCCGTTGATTCGTTTTTCCGTTACTCTAATTTTCGTTGATTCGAAATTCGTATTTTTCGTTATATTTTATATTCGGCCGCGTTCGTATTTTCGTAAGAACTATATTTTCGTTGATTTGCAATGATTCGTATTTCCGTGTCTAATTTCTGTTGATTGTGAAATTGTACTTTTGTAGATTTAATTACATTCGTACTTTCGTTAGAATACATTTTCCGTTTATTCGAAACACTACTTTTCGTAATTTTGTAATTCGTACTTTCGTGAGATTGACCGGCTCATTCATTCGTACTTTCGTATCATTGTTTTCGGAGATTCGTAATCGGGGCCTAATTCGTAATATAGAAACTAGATTCTAGTTCTAGAGTATGCTTAAGAAACAAATAATTTCTCTCTCACAAGTCACAACTTAACTCACAAATCCACCAAAACAGTGCCACCTACCCAACCACACCCTATCTGGACTCTGGATGGAATGCACTGCAGTCTAACACAGAAAAACACACAAGGGAATAAGAAACAAGCTCATTGGGGGAAGGGACAACCTCTTCAGGGGAAGGGACCAAGCTTATTGGCCAACGTCCAGAAATATTTCAGAACTAACGAATTCGTTGTTCTGATTTCCGTTTTCTGAATATTCGTAATTTCGTTTTTTGTTTTTTTTTTCGTTCATTTTGATTTTCGTTATTTTGAATCTTTGTTAGGTATTTTCGTTGTTTCTTTGCTTTCGTTTTCTCACTCTTTCGTATTTTCGCTGTTTCTAATTGAATAATTTAGTATTTTCGTTGTTTTCCATATTCGTTCTTTTCGATAATTCGTTTTTCGTTGGTAATTTTAGTAAACCGTTCGTTCATTCGTATGTTTACGAATTAACAAATATAACGAATTTTGACGAATAACGAATTTGTAACTAAACGAATTGCACATGTCTATTCCTTAATTCCTTCAAATAGGATTCCTTAGTGCTCCTCTATTGTTATACTTTTTTAACATCCTTTTTTTTTTGCTACTTTTCATTTATATTGTTTTTATTATTTTTCACTATTAGTTTTGTTGTTAGTTGTTTATAATCGCCTACGACAATAAATATGATTCTTTTATTTGGGAAAGGGTCTGATATTTTAGGGTTATTTAATACCGGGGCTTTATGCTTCATCTTGTTTCATATGGGTCAGTAAGATCAGCCTTTTTCAACCAAGGTGTCGTGGCACCCTGGGGTGCCTAAAAATTGTCAACAACATTTTTTGTTACACAAAGCTACAGTGTTTTAATATGTAGCATTACAAGTTTGGGCATTGTGTTGACCAGCTGCTGGTGCCCCAACAAGTGAAGATGGCATAGGTTGATCAGAAGGACACTAGGCGCCTGAGAACATTCTTGTTTATCCCGTACCTGCCCCTCTCTGTGAACACTGGGGTCACGTTAGCTGATAGAGGGAGAGAAACTGGAGCAGAAGAGAAAAGCTGGAATGCTAGTCAGTACCCGTGTGTAAAGGTAAATCGCATTTTTAAGAATTAATAATTTCTAATGTTGGGTGACCTGTGTATGTGGATGCTGCTGCAATACGTAAAACTGTTAGTTTAAGCCTTTACATTTTAGAATAGGGTGCCCAAAGATCCTGAAATGCTTTAAAAGGGTGCCTTGACAGAAAAAAGGTTGAGAAAGGCTGAATAGGATAGACTAGTCACTTAATGACATAGCTTAGATCATAGTGCATGATTACATGTGACGGACCATTTAACCACTTAAGCCCCGGACCATTTGGTAGCTAAAGGACCAGAGGTGAATTCAGAATTTTGCACTGCGCTGCTTTAACTGTAAATTATGCGGACATGCAATGTTGTACCCAAACGAAATTTGCGTCCTTTTCTTCCCACAAATAGAGCTTTCTTTTAATGGTATTTGATTGCCTCTGCGATTTAAATTTTTTGCGATATAAACGGAAAATTTTGAAAAAAAATGATATTTTCTACTTTTTGTTATAAGAAAAATCGAATAAACTCAATTGTAGTCATACATTTAGGCCAAAATGTATTCAGCCACATGTCTTTAGTAAAAAAAAATGTCAATAAGCGTATATTTATTGGTTTGCGCAAAAGTTATAGCGTCTACAAACTAGGGTACATTTTCTGGAATTTACACAGCTTTTAATTTATGACTGCCTATCTCATTTCTTGAGGTGCTAAAATGGCAGGGCAGTACAAACCCCCCCCCCCAATGACCCCATTTTGGAAAGTAGACACCCAAGGAAATTGCTGAGAGGCATGTTGAGCCCATTGAATATTTTTTTTTGTCCCAAGTGATTGAATAATGAAAAGAAAAAAAAAATACAAAAAGTTGTCACTAAATGATATATTGCTCACACATGCCATGGTTATATGTGGAATTGCACCCCAAAATACATTCTGATGCTTCTCCTGAGTACGGGGATACCACATGTGTGGGACTTTTTAGGAGCCTAGCCACGTACGGGACCCCAGAAACCAAGCACCGCCTTCAGGATTTCTAAGGGCGCAAATTTTTGATTTCACTCCTCACTACCTATCACAGTTTCGAAGGCCATAAAATGCCAAAATAGCACAAAACCCCCCCAAATGACCCCATTTTGGAAAGTAGACACCCCAAGATATTTACTGAGAGGCATGATTAGTCCATGGAATATTTTATATTTTGCCACAAGTTGCGGGAATATGACAAACTTTATTTTTTTTGCACAAAGTTGTCACTAAATGATATATTGCTCACACATGCCATGGGCATATGTGAAATTACACCCCAAAATACATTCTGCTGCTTCTCCTGAGTACAGGGATACCACATGTGTGGGACTTTTTGGGAGCCTAGCCGCGTACGGGACCCCAAAAACCAAGCACCGCCTTCAAGGTTTCTAAGGGCATAAATTTTTGATTTCACTCCTCACTACCTATCACTACCTATCACAGTTTTGAAGGCCATAAAATGCCAAGATGGCACAAAACCCCCCCAAATGACCCCATTTTGGAAAGTAGACACCCCAAGCTATTTGCTGAGAGGCATGTTGAGCCCATTGAATATTTTTTTTTTGTCCCAAATGATTGAATAATAACAAAAAGAAAAAAAAAAGAAATAATGTACAAAAAGTTGTCACTAAATGATATATTGCTCACACATGCCAAGGTTATATGTGGAATTGCACCCCAAAATACATTCTGCTGCTTCTCCTGAGTACGGGGATACCACATGTGTGGGACTTTTTGGGAGCCTAGCCGGGTACGGGGCCCCAAAAACCAAGCACCGCCTTCAGGATTTCTAAGGGCGTAAATTTTTGATTTCACTCCTCACTACCTATCACAGTTTCGAAGGCCATAAAATGCCAAAATAGCACAAAACCCTCCCGAATGACCCCATTTTGGAAAGTAGACACCCCAAGCTATTTACTGAGAGGCATGTTCAGTCCATGGAATATTTTATATTTTGCCACAAGTTGTGGGAATATGACAAACTTTGTTTTTTTTGCACAAAGTTGTCACTAAATGATATATTGCTCACACATGCCATGAGCATATGTGAAATTACACCCCAAAATACATTCTGCTGCTTCTCCTGAGTACGGGGATACCACATGTGTGGGACTTTTTGGGAGCCTAGCCGCGTACGGGACCCCAAAAACCAAGCACCACCTTCAAGGTTTCTAAGGGCATACATTTTTGATTTCACTCCTCACTACCTATCACAGTTTTGAAGGCCATAAAATGCCAAGATAGCAAAAAAAAAAAAAAAATGACCCCATTTTGGAAAGTAGACACCCCAAGGAAATTGCTGAGAGGCATGTTGAGCCCATTGAATATTTCTTTTTTTTGTCCCAAGTGATTGAATAATGACAAAAAGAAAAAAAAAATGTACAAAAAGTTGTCACTAAATGATATATTGCTCAAACATGCCATGGTTATATGCGTAATTGCACCCCAAAATACATTTGGCTGCTTCTCCTGAGTACGGGGATACCACATGTGTGGGACTTTTTAAAAGCCTAGCCGCGTACGGGCCCCCGAAAACCAAGCACCGCCTTCAGGATTTCTAAGGGCACAAATTTTTGATTTCACTCCTCACTACCTATCACAGTTTTGAAGGCCATAAAATGCCAAGATAGCCCAAAACCCCCACAAATGACCCCATTTTGGAAAGTAGACACCCCCTATTTATTTGCCGAGAGGCATGGTGAGTATTTTACAGCTCTCATTTGTTTTTGAAAATGAAGAAAGACATATATATTTTTTTTTTTTTTAATTTTTAAAACTTTGTGACAAAAAGCGAGATCTGCAAAATACTCAACATACCTCTCAGCAAATAGCTTGGGGTGTCTACTTTCCAAAATGGGGTCATTTGGGGGGGTTTGTGCCATCTGGGCATTCTATGGCCTCCGAAACTGTGATAGGCAGTGAGGAGTGAAATCAAAAATTTACACCCATAGAAATCCTGAAGGCGGTGCTTGGTTTTCGGGGTCCTGTACGCGGCTAGGCTCCCAAAATGTCTCACACATGTGGTATCCCCGTACTCAGGAGAAGCAACAGAATGTATTTTGGGGTGCAATTCCACATATAACCATGGCATGTTTGAGCAATATATAATTTAGTGACAACTTTTTGTACATTTTTTTTTTTTTGTCATTATTCAATCACTTGGGACAAAAAAAAAATATATTCAATGGGCTCAACATGCCTCTCAGCAAATAGCTTGAGGTGTCTACTTTACAAAATTGGGTCATTTGGGGGGGTTTTGAACTGTCCTGGCATTTTATGCACAACATTAGGAAGCTTATGTCACACATCATCCACTCTTCTAACCACTTGAAGACAAAGCCCTTTCTGACACTTTTTGTTTACAAGAAAAAAAATTTTTTTTGCAAGAAAATTATGTTGAACCCCCAAACATTATATATATTTTTAAAGCAAAGGCCCTACAGATTAAAATAGTGGGTGTTGCATTTTTTTTTTCCACACAGTATTTGCGCAGCGATTTTTCAAACGCATTTTTTGGGGGAAAAACACACTTTTTTTATTTTTAATGCACTAAAAAACACTATATTGCCCAAATGTTTGATGAAATAAAAAAGATGATCTTAGGCCGAGTACATGGATACCAAGCACGACATGCTTTAAAATTGCGCACAAACGCGCAGCGGCGAGAAACTACATTCATTTTTAAAAGCATTTAAAAGCCTTTACAGGTTACCACGTTAGATTTACAGAGGAGGTCTACTGCTAAAATTACTGTCCTCGATCTGACCTTCGCGGTGATACCTCACATGCATGATGCAATTGCTTTTTACATATGACGCTAGACCGACGCTTGCGTTCGCCTTTGCGCAAGAGCAGGGGGGGGACAGCGGTGCTTTTTTTTTTTTATTATTATTTATTTTGCTTTTTTATTTTATTTTTAAACTATTCCTTCCATATTTTATTTTTTTATCATTTTTATTGTTATCTCAGGGAATGTAAATATCCCCTATGATAGCAATAAGTAGTGACAGGTACTCTTTTTTTGAAAAAAAATGGGCGTTTAGACCCTAGATCTTTCCTTTGCCCTCAAAGCATCTGACCACACCAAGATCGGTGTGATAAAATGCTTTCCCAATTTCCCAATGGCGCTGTTTATATCCGGGGGGGGGGGCATTCCCTCCCACTGCTTGTGAAAGCAGTCTAGAGGCTAATTATCTGCTAGAATTGCTTTTACATGAAAGCCGGCCACTGGCTGAAAAGAATGATACCAAGATGATACCTAAACCTGCAGGCATCATTCTGGTATAAACATTCAAAGTCCAGCAACATACCAGTACGTTGCTGGTCCTTGTTGGACATGTATTGTAATTTTTTTTTCATGCAGCCTGTTGGCTGAACGAAAAAAAGAGATTGATCTGTGGGTATGCCCACCATTAGAATACCTCCCTTCATCCACCCACTTCTAATGATGGACATATATGCCGAAGCATGGGGGCATCCTCCCGCAAAAAAGTTATGCCGCGTACACACGGTCGAACTTTTCCACGGGCAAGCCTCCGTCGGAATTTCGACCGTATATACGCGGCATTAGGAGCAAAATCGCTCCTCCGCCCCTGCTGCCCCCATGCTTCGGCATATATGCTCTTTTTTTTAACTGTGGTGGTGAAATCACCTCCTACAGCGTTGGAGTCACGGCTTTATGTATCGTGGGAGCAAACGCTGTTGCTGTCAAGATAAATAAATCCGTGATGCAACTGAATGGCGTACCTGCTAAGCAAATGATGGTTAACATTAAAACAAAGTAACATTACAGTACAACAGTAAGACCTTACCATACCATACCTGCAAAGCAAATACCAAAACAAAACCTAGTAAAAAATAAAACATTTTTTTAACGCAACCTGTGCCTAAAATATATATATGCCGAAGCATGGGGGCATCCTCCCGCAAAAAAGTTATGCCGCGTACACACGGTCAGACTTTTCCACGGGCAAGCCTTTGTCGAAATTTCGACCGTATGTACGCGGCATAAAAGATTATGCCGCGTACACACGGTCAAACTTTTCCACGGGCAAGCCTCCGTCAAAATTTCGACCGTATATACGCGGCATTAGGAGCAAAATCGCTCCTCCGCCCCTGCTGCCCCCATGCTTCGGCATATATGCTCTTTTTTTTTTAACTGTGGTGGTGAAATCACCTCCTACAGCACTGGAGTCACGGCTTTATGTATCGTGGGAGCAAACGCTGTTGCTGTCAAGATAAATGATTCCGCGTTGCAGTTGAATGGCGCACCTGAAAACAAAAAATTACATACCTGAAAAGCAAGCATGATAAAACATTGCAGAATGGAATACAGTAAAAAAGAGCAGAACAATAGAGAGAAAATAGAGAGAGAGAGAGAGAGAGAGAACAATAAAACGACAACTATTTTTGTTTTTTTTCTTTTATATTTTTTTTGTGTTTTTGTTTTTTACGTTTTTTTTTTCTTTTTTACACTTTTTTTTTTAAACTTTAACAACTGTAATGGTTCGGGTCTCTCAAAATGTAATGGCATCTTGGGAGACCCTGTGTAAGTGTGTCCTAGTCTGTGAAATGCTGTACCCTACGCTAAAACTTCACTTTTGAGTGGTAGCGTTCAAAACATTCACCAAGGCACAGACCAGGTTTGTCAGGACAGAGTGGACAATAATAACGGGTGTCACGCCTAAATCCGCGCTTGCTACAGACACGACATCTTTTTTGGGGGGTTCGTTGGGTAGGGGTACTCGGGAGGAGATGCGTATAATGCCTCTCATGCAGCCTGCTTACTGCATTTGGTAGGGGATGGTGAGGTGCAGAACCGCCTGGATACAGGAGTTCTGTGACTATCTCATTCTGGAATTTTAGAAGAGATAAAGTCCCGCCTGAACCTCTGTATAGCACATGAGCGTTCAGCAAAGCCAATTGGAATAAGGATAGAGACACTTTTTTGTACCAGCGTCTCGCCTTACGGTCAATTAGATACGGCGCCAACAACTGGTCGTTGAGGTCCACCCCTCCCATATTTTTGTTATATTCGTGGACACAGAGGGGTTTCTCCACAACACCAGTCGCCGTACGAATTTGGACTGTCGTGTCTGCATGAAGGGAGGTAAGAAGGAAAACATTCTTATTGTCCCTCCACTTCATAGCGAGCAAGTTATTACACTTTACGCAGGCTCTCTCCCCCAGCCTAAGACGGGCATCTACAAGCCGCTGGGGAAAGCCCCGGCGATTAGGTCGCACAGTGCCACATATTCCAATCTGATGATCAAACAAGTGACTAAACAGTGGCACGCTCGTGTAATAATTGTCCACATACAAGTGGTACCCCTTTCCGAATAAGGGTGACACCAAGTTCCACACTATCTTGCCAGCGCTCCCTATGTAATCTGGGCAGTTGACCGGCTCAACCTGACTATCTTTTCCCTCATAAACCATAAAGCTCCATACATAGCCTGTTGCCCTGTCACAGCACTTATAGAGCTTGACCCCGTATCTGGCACGCTTGCTGGGAAGGTACTGCTTGAAAGCCAAGCGGCCAGAAAATTTAATCAGGGACTCATCAACGCAGACAGCTTGATCGGGAATAAACAAGGCTGCAAAACGTTCGTTGAAGTGGTTTATGAGGGGCCGAATTTTATAGAGCCGGTCGTATTCAGGGTCCCCACGTGGACGACAAAGTTCATTGTCGTTGAAATGCATGAACTGCAAAATCTGCTCGTATCGTTTCCTGGGCATGGAGGCAGAGAACACGGGCATGTGGTCAATTGGGTGCGTGGACCAATAAGCACGCAATGACGGGAATTTATGTGTGCCCATGTTGAGGGAAAGGCCCAGAAAGGTCTTAAATTCGGAAACCGTAATTGGTTTCCAATCTTTGGCAATGGAAGGCAACGGGGGATTAGCGGCGATGAATTGACCAGCATATAAATTACTCTGGTCCACAATAGATCTATAGAGATCTTCCGTGAAAAACAGCGAATAAAAATCGATTGGCATAAAATCAGCTGTTTCCACCTGAATACCGGGTTGGGCAGTGAATGGGGGAAGTACGGGTTCTGCAGAAGTGGTGGGGACCCAATCAGGATAGGCAAATTCTGCAGGAAGAGCACTATGGGTACGACGGGCCTGCCTTTGTCTTCTTATTGGTGGCAGCGGGACACTACTTGTGCTTGCCACCTCGCCAGCTTGAACTGCACTTATGGGACTCGCCACGTCACCAAGTGATACTGCAGTGCTGGATGTACGCCCAGGCTGTACTAGGCCTCTGGTGCTTGCCAATTCACCAGAAGGAATAGCGGCGCTAGTACTACTCTGCTCCATGATACGAGAGCCCTGCGGTTCTTGCTCCTCAACAACCTCAGAAGATCGGGATCGGGTACGCCTGACCTTAGCAGGGACCTCAACTTCGTCGTCAGAGCTATCTGACGTGGGGCCGCTGACGTCACTGTCTTCTACAGGAAGATATTCTGAGCCTGAATCTGACAGATACGTGACCTCCTCTTCACTATCTGTCATGCTCAGAATCTCGTAGGCCTCTTTACTAGTGTACCTTCGACTTGCCATTTTGGGCTCTAAATTTAGGGGTACACTAGTAAGATTCACAGGAAAAAAAGCACCTGACTGTCGTCAGCAAATATATCAAACGCTACAAAAAAAACTGTTAGCGGTCGCAGGGATCAGGACTGTCTCTGCGAACGCTGCAGTTATGTGTTTTGTGTTTGGTAAGTGACAGTGATCGATCGATACTGCACTTGGGTGGGCTGGGCTGGGCTGGGCGGAGGGGCTAAACACAGGTGCTAGTAGGTATCTGGGCTGATCCCGCTAACACTGCGTTTTTGGGAACCCTAAACCACTGGGGACGCTAGTATAGATCTGATCAGATACTATACCACTAAGGGAGGTGTATGCTTTGCGCGTGGGTGTTAGCGTTACTGGCACTAACCTAACGCTGCCTGGGGTGATGCAGACCCTCTCTGGCGCTAAAACCTAATTGATCTCATCCGCCGGGCGATCAGGGGGTTAAACCTTTATTGGGTTATATACGGCGGGTGCCCTGATGCTATAAAAAGCAAACTAACCAACCAGCATCACCCGTAACCTTTATATGGTGATCACTGGTGAAAGGGTTAACTAGGGGCAATCAGGGGGTTAAAACCTTTATTAGGTTAAATATGGGGGTACCCGACGCTATATAGAAACCTGACGGGTTACCTAAATAACTAAATAACTAACTGGGTAACCAGTGTCACCAGTGATGCTTATACGGTGATCACTGGTGAAAGGGTTAACTCTAGGGGCAATCAGGGGGTTAAAATAATATATGGGGGTACCTGACGCTCTAAAAACCTGCGGCGAAACTAAAAATAAATAACTGGCTATCTAGAGCACCACCGGCACTAAATACAGCGATCGAAAATACGATCGCTTAGTGACGCTGGCGTTAGGGGGTGAAAGGGTTACCTGGGGGGCGATCAAGGGGTTAAACCTTTATTAGGGGGGGGTTAGGGGGCTACCCTGGACCTAAAGGGGCCTAATCCTAACTGCCCTGCAACTTTTTACTATCACAGATGACACTAAATGCAGTGATCAGTAAAACAAATGATCACTGCAATCAGTGACACTGTGATTGGGGGCTGGGGGGTGACCTGGGGGGTGATCTGGGGGTGACTGGGGGGTGAAATGTGTGCCTATGTGTACCTAAGTGTCAGTGGACTGTTGGTGCACTAACCTGCTTCTTCTCTCCTCGGCGCCGGAATCGAAAAGACCGCCGCGAGGGAGATGACATCACTTCCTCCTGCCTGTGTTTACATCACATGGCGGAGGAAGCGTTTTCATTCGTCGGGAGCGATCGCGAGGGGGTGGCCGAAATCGAATGGTCACCCCCTCATCTCTGATTGCTCCCCAACGATAAACGGCCGCTCACTGTATAGGAGGGGGGTCCGATCGGACCCCCCAACTGTACAAAGGCGATCACGTATGCTCTACGTGATTGTGCCTGTCTGTGCCATTCTGCCGACGTATATATACAGTGAGCGGTCGTTAAGTGGTTAATGGTTGCCTATACAGAAACATCTTGTATCATTTCTTTGTAATTTATAATCACAGATTGAACCACACATGCAAGCTCTGTTTCTATGTTTAATGGGATTAGAATACAATAGTAAACTCAATAGTCACGGCTGTCATGATTGTTCTATGTGCCAGTCTATTTTGAGTCTGCCTTCTTAGTGTTGTGTATGACCAGAGATTGAACGGCGCTGTGAGAATGGTGAGCGCACTTCTCTCAAGACCTGGCTTTATTCCATCTTGCTAATGGCTTATGATGTATATAAACCCAATGACTATGGTCACACCCACTTCTACGATTAAGCCCTATCCTGGTGAAACGCGTTAGTGGGTATGTCTTATGAGAGGAGATTGAGCTGAAGCCAGCCTTTGGATCATCGTTACCATCAACAGTGTATGGCCCCATTCTATACACTTGGAGAAAAGGTCAGATTTGTTGTAAAAGTACATTCATTGCATTACAATGAAGTACAAAGTTCATTCAATTGCAATACAACAAAATCTCATGAGTATTTAAAATGAAAATACACATAAGGCACTAAGCACAAAGAATGGAATACATCTTATTTTAACATTTGCAATAAAATTGTTTTTGGCACCTATTGCATTAGCGTGTACATCCCAAAGCTCAAACAAGCCTTTCTCTGCAGCCTCTTCTGCACTGGACAGTGAATGAATGGAAAGTGCTCTGTGCTGAGCGGCTTCCTGTTCAGTCACAAACTGAAGCATAGTAAACTGTTGAGTGTGCTTCAGTTATGATTTCACACAGTGAGTGATTGTGTTCACTGTGTTCATTTAGAAAAGGAAGGGGCTGCGCAATGACATATTGACTAGCCCCTTCCCCCACTCTCCATCCTGCAACATCCCCCTGCAGCAGCCGGGGTAGGAGGAAAAGGGGGAAACCAGCAACAACATGAGGGAATTGGCAACGCACAGAGTGGCACACCTTGCACACCCCCTGTGCACGCCTATGTTGGCACCTAATGGTTATTTTACTCTGTGTTCACCTATCATTAAATGTTTTAAGTTAAACCCTCCACCCCTGCTTCTTGTCTAACTCTAAATCATTGCCTAATTTTAAATAAAACTTTAGAATGCCTTTAATACCCACCACTGTCTTCTACTAGCAGTGAAGAGCAGAGATCCAGCCCTGCAGTTTGTACCCGCACTGACTGGTGACCTTGTTGTGATATTTTCTTATGCTGCTGCAGTCATCAGGACCTGAGAGGACCCCAGGGGTCTAGATGAACAGAGATCACCATTAGGGATGAAGTTCAGGTCCATTACTACCATGGGTTTGTGGCAAATCCCTGGGAGTCACAAACATTTGTCTGAAAAGTTTGCAGGTTGGCAACTAGATATCCAAAACAACCTATAGGGCAGTAGATAGCCTTTGCCCCAGGGCAGCAGAGTCTCAAGCCAATACCTTGGAGGAATGGATAAAAGTCCCTTTCTATAAAAATGTAGGTTCACAATAGGCATATTGTCACTGTTAGGGCTCATGCACACTGGATCTAAAAAATGTCTCTTTTACAGGCTCTTGGTTTTATTTTCTGCCTGTAAATGCACCTGTATGTTAGCCTATGTGTCTATGCACAGGCATTTACAGGCATATTAGAAGGAGAGCGTTTCTAGACTAAAAGCAAACAAACCATTACCAACGCATTCAGGAGAGGCGTTCATGTGCAGAAAAAACGCTATACACTCTTAGCATTTGAGCGTTCGTTCATTTCAACGGCCAGAATAAATGAATATGCTGCCCAATGGAATCTATAAAGGCTCAACCCCTTGATGCACCTAAACGCACGTGCAGTACGCAGCTCCAGGCACATTTTTTTAAACTGCCTTTTCCTATCCAAATGCCCAGTGTGTATGGGCCCTGAGGGAGATCTGAGAATGCTGTTTAGGGAGAGATACTATTTTTTTTTTTTGTTAATTTGGGAACTGGTGCATCTCCTCCATGGCAGTGTCAGGCCTCCCGTGCCTTTTGTTTGACAATGGCATGCTTTGTAGCTGTGCAAATAACCAGAATAACAAGATTTGCCTCCTACAGACTTTTGGTTTGCTGCAGTTGGCAAATATCGAACTGAAGGTTTAGGAGATATTTCCAGCACCTACAGGTAAGCTTTAAAATAGGCTTACCTGTAGGTGAAAGTGGTTGTACAGAATGTACAACCACTTTATTAAAGAAGAGAAGAAGGACTCATCAGTGTGCTTTTGTCCCTCCTCTATTTGCTTTTCAGGCAGGGGTTGAATTGTTTTTTTTTTCATATAATTTCTAATTAGCTCATTATTATGTGTTTCAGTGGTTTATCAGGTGATTTCTGCTCTTCCGCGGATCCCAGACCAGCAACTGCTTCTTGCTGAGAAGAATGAGGACAAGTTTCCACGCTGCATTAGCTGTGCTGTGGTTGGGAATGGAGGTATTCTCAATGCATCAGGTCTAGGCAGGGAGATTGATGAACATGATTACGTATTCCGGTAAGCCCTTGCATAAATAAAGAAATAAATAAATAACCAATAAACCTTGTTTTCTTAAAAAAAAACAAAAAAACTTTACCTATTCTTGTAATAATGGAAAACCAAAGGTATATGAAAAAGGGGTGTACCTCATGTTAACCATGTGGCCTCACGTGTTCCCATCTCACTGTACAATCTAGATTTAGACCAAACTGTTAAGAAAAATGTGGAGTTGATTTTCTAAAACAAAATCTGGTGCAGCTCTAAATGGCAGCCAATCAGCTTCTAACTTCAGCTTGTTTAATTAAGCTTTGACAACAAAAAAATGGATACTGATTGGTTTCAGATTGATGCTGGACCAGATTTTGCACTCTCCATTTTTAGTAAATCAGCCCCTTTGTAAGCACAAATGATGCCCATACATTTTGGATGAGGCTGTGTGAGAAAAGTGAGGAGAAAATTGGATACAGCCTTATTTCTAATTAGAATTGAATACATCCTTATAATTCACCCATAATCCTAAAGGTCAACTGAATGAATAAAGCAGAAGCAGGTAGATGCTTTCCCTGCAGGTCCTTGGGTACAGCATTCTCTTCAGCAAGGACAACAATGAGCAGCACAAGAGTGACATCACCAAATCTCACTCCAAATCTCGTGGGACCCGCAGGCAGAGAGCAGCAGTGCCTTGGATGCTCTCATACTGTAGATATACAGTTATAAGCTTTAAAGGCCAAGTTCACCTTTGTCGGTCACCTACAACACTTACCCTGGGTAGTGCTTCACTCTGGGCGACAGGCTTCCCCTGTTTTTCCTCTATTTCATCATGTCGTGTTCTAACCATGCCACTCCTCCTCGGCATCGTGACGGTGTCCTCGCCATGCATCTCCTCCCTCCTCCTCCCTCGGCCAATAGGGTAGCTTCTCCTTTCAGCCAATCTGGAAGCGGGTCCTGATTGACTGGGAGGCAGAATCAGTGTTACAATAGCAAATATTCATTCGATGTTGTCACACAACTGGGTGGGCTCGGAGCGCAGTGCTCTGCTCCCCAAGCCCCCCTTTTTTGAAGCCTATTAGAGCCTCTGGACGTATGGATGGGGGGGGGGGGGGCGGCGCTCGCGTGCCCCTTATGGATGGGCCGCCACTGTTCTAGATGATACCTATAATATAACAAATCTTTACTTTTTGAATTCAGGTCCACTTTAAAAGTATGCTCCATTCAAAAACTGAAACATGAGATGCAAACCGTACATGGATCACATCCAACCTGCTCAGTACTTCAGTATTGCATCCGGGCATTATTTAAAAGCACCAGGCCACCCCAACCCTCTACCCTTGCAAACTGGTGATACTGGAACATCCTCCTTGATGATTCTCACATACAGAAATCTTGATGTAAAAATTGCCAGTATTAAGAAGTTTTTCACAGCTACAAGTCAGTTTCAAACCTGCACTGAAAGATTGAATGTGATGGTAAGCAGTGATATTATGTAGCATTACACCCACAAGGGCCTCTTGATTTTCGAGTCTTTCCTTACATACACAGCCAGGCAATAGGAATTTTGCAGCTTTCAGACTCAGTCCAGGGGATGTTTGTTTTGTTTTTGTTTGTTTTGGGGGTTCAAACTTGGATGGGAAATGGGAACATGGAATGCCCAGAACTGTAGAACTTGAATGCAACCTTAAGGACTTGCTAATCTCTCTGCCTGTTTGATATTAACGTAGTAAATGCTGTCCTCCGGTGGATTTAATGATACAGCAGAACAAATGGCAAAAGTTGCTGCTTAATACAAGGTGCTACTATGTATGTGTAGCATACCCTCAGTTAAGAGAGCTGCTGGTATTGTTTTGGGCCTGTAGCGTACTGCTGTCAACCCCAAGAAACTGGCTCTGACCCTCCACTGACACAGCTGTAAAAAATGAGAGTGTGGAACCCAATAGCTATAGGAATCACAATACCGCAATATGGCATACAGTCGCAGTTCAAAATTTGGTTTACCTGTAATGGCCGTCTCCCTGTAGCAGTTAATACTCCACACAATGTGTTTTCTTAACCACAAAAGTATTTTACTGAATAAGAAAGGACAGGTTAAACAATTATGTGGTTTGCTTATGCAGAGCCCTGCAAGAGCCAAAGTTATAAACATATAACAGTACAGGGATGTAATATAATCTCATTACACACTAAATGTCTTTGAATAAGCTATGCTCGCGAGCTTCCCCCCAGCAGGCAAAATGGCGCCCAAATAATGTCACTGTGAGTTCCAGTCAGGCCTGACTACTTTCAAACACAGTTACTCCAATGGAAAGGGATCTTCGCTAGCAAACATTGGTGCACGTAATATTTGTAATCCAAGGGATATCAAAAGTTAGCTGAACTGCTGCTATGCTTTAGGGCGCAAAGTCACAAGTAATAAAATGCCCAACTTTAACTACGCAGTTACTGCGCAACACACTGTCCCCTGGTGCGTAGCGCACTGCTCTGATGGCGGTGGGCCCTAAACAAAAGATCACAAGCCTATTAAACAGTTAAGAGTCCTTGACAAAAGCCCTCTCACCCGACCAGGCCTAGTCCGTTCGGCTGGTTCCGTTGCTGGTGCTCCGGCACACGATCTCTCCGGTCCCACAGACAACCGTATGGAAGTTGATAGATGGGTCGACTCTTGGATGCTCCAAGATGTCAGCACTCAGCAGGTTCTCTGGATGGGATTCCTCTCCTTCCGACAGGCAGGCTTTCTGGAATCTGCAGGCCCAGGCTCTACGGCCTAGACGGACACAACAGGCCTCAACACAGGCTACTACTTGCTGGGCGGGTGATGTCCGAAGAGAGCGCGTGTTGCTCCTCCTCCCCCTTAAATAACCATCCCCAGCAGACCTTGCGCCGGGCAATGCACTGTGGGCATACAGCTGCACTGTGAGTACAGTAGTCTATTTAACCTCCACGGCATTGGAGTCCATCTCTCCCTGTACCACAAGTCCCACCATGCACCTTTCTCAAGGTTAAACAGTAGCCAATCTATTGTCAAATAGAACTCCGGAGGGATCTGGTTTCACTTGCATATAAAAGTAGTCTTTATCACATACCATAAAGTGACACCTCGCTACACAGGGAGAGGCTAATGCACCTGGATGCTCTTGACCACCCACCTAAGGTGAAGGGTGGCTTGGTCATGGGCAAGCAAAACACCTTGCTGCCACCCTATATCCAGCTTCCGCCCAATGCGACAAGTCATGGTTTGGAGCCCTACATGGGTTGGACGTGTCCAACATATAATTGAGAACATTATTGAAATCTCCAGCCACCAACAACTGAAATGGAGCGTGAGGTGCCAATTTCTCCAACACCTTGTACAGGACATTTCCTGTAAAAGGAGGGGGAATATACACATTTACCAGGGCCAACTTACGAGAGTAAACTTCAATTATGACCACTAAATACCTTCCCCCAGGATCTATGATCACCGTTTCTATGGAGCAAGGTAAGGACTTGTGCAACAAAATAGACACACCCCTGGCATATGACGAATAAGTGGCATGTATGGCTCTGTGCATCCAGGGACGCTTCATGGCCAGAATTTTGTTGCCTAATAAATGAGTTTCCTGTAAAAACATTATGTGGGGATGTTGGGCCTGCAAAAATTTCAGCACCAGAGCTCTCTTGTATTTAGAATTCAATCCCCTGACATTCCAAGAGATGATTTTAACATTTAAGGACATGACTGTAATTCAGAAATTTGGGACAAGATGGGGGCCTAGGAGCACAGGTGAGGTCCAGAGTCACACAGAGCCATACATCATGCTTAAGATTAACCATAACACACCTACAAACATTACATTGTGTCTGAGCCTGTTTCTGAGTGTCCTCCGGCCCACCAACTGTGCAGCACCGAGGGTGACACCACAAACAAGCGACCCCAAAAAAGGTGGAGCAGAAACAAAAAAACAGAACATAAAAAAAAACATGACCAAAACATTTACTCATAAACAGTCCCATCGTAGCAATACCTGTCTAGCCAGCAAAACAAAAAAACACACAAACGCCAGCAGACTTGATCCCCAAAACCAAAAATGGAAAGGTGTCCTGTAGAGTTATTCTATATGTCCCTTAGGAGGGAACTAAAGTGTCAACCAGGGTGAGCGCTGACACTACGCGCCTTCTGCGAATACTCAGTTTATCAGAGAGAGCAACCCGCTCCATGCCTATGCAGCACCGAGCAGCTACATACACGCTGCATCACCATGAAGGGAATGTTTTTGCACAGTAAAAGCAAGGTCTGTACAGATGCATCCCCTAGCCAGGCACACCGCTATTATACTCACTGGGAAGAGTAACCCGGGATAGGATTATAGTCAAAGCATATGTGTCCGCCAGTGTGCAATCAGCCTTTACTGCACCGGATTATAGTACGGAAGTAAGAAAATAAAAAAATTTAAAAATTTATAACACAAAAGGCTGCATGTACCTCCAGCAAAAAAAAAAAAAAAAGAAGAAAAAAGGGTGACAAAACAGCCCAAACAGAGTATGACAAAAAGTTAAAAAAAATATTTACATTAATCCAGGGTTTCCAGCCAATCCGAGACATCTGAGGGGACCTCAAAGAACTTCACAGAGCCCTGGTGTTCAACACGGAGCTTACTGGGGTACAGCATACTATACTTGAGTCCCCTGTCCCGGAGCCTCTTCCGAACATCCACGAACGTGCGACGGCGCCTCTGCAAGTCCGGGGAGAAATCTGGGAAGAAGTGCACAGTGGCATTCTCATACCGGAGCTGTTTTTTTTTCGGGCTTCAGCAAAGATGAGATCTCTATCCCGGTAATTTAGAAACCACACAAGGAATGGTATGGGCAAGGCACCCCGCGGTCTCGGGCCTGTGGGGACCCTATGAGCGTGCTCCACAATGTATGCTGAGGAGACTTGTTGCAATGCGAGGATTTCCTTAAAGAAATTTTCAGCAAAGCTGGCTGAATGCGAGCCCTCCGCGCCCTCAGGAAGGCCCACCACGCATACATTATTGCGGCACAGTCTATTTTCGGCATCCTCAGACAGCGCCATCAAGGTTTTAACTGTACGTTGCAGGTCAGCGACATTCTGGGAGGTGGTAGCCGCAGTATCTTCGATATTCGAGATACGATTCTCAGCAGCAGTGACACGGCCTCTAAACTTGTCCATGTCTTGCCTGATAAGGCCACACTCCATGGCCAGTGTATCTATCCTCCCCATGACTAGGGTTTTACACTCCTTGATGGCCGCCAGAATGACCGCAGTGGAGGCAGTAGCATCTGATTTCTCCATACCTGGGGGCTGCTACGGGTCACCGTCCTCATGCCCCATGTCCCTCAGAAGCTGCAGGGCTGTCTGTATGGCCGCAGCACGCTCAGCTCCAGAGGGCAAGATGGCCGCTGCACGTGTCGCCGCCGGGGAGCCCTGTGTCTTGGGAGGCGGCTGTTTCTTTGTTGATTGCCTTTTGGATGGCATCGATGGACTCAGGAGGTGACCCCAATCACGGTGCAGCTGTCAGCCAGCTAGGATGTCATTCGGTGCAGGAGATATGGACAGGATGCTTTACACAGGAGCCGAAGCTCTCTCCCACACGTCCTCTCTCCTTCACATCCAGACACGCCCCCCCTTGGGACCCGAACTTGACCCTGAACCCGAACCCCATTGAAGTCCCCGACGGTAGTTCCCTGCATACTGTCCCAGTCTGGACACCTGTTGAGAGACAGGGTGGACATAGTACGGGAGTTTGTATCCTTCTATAGGTCTCTGTACTCCCCTATAGATCCCTATGACACTAGTGATCTTAGGGACACATTAGAGACCCTACGGTTCCCGAGCTGCCAGAGGACTCTAGCAATTTTCTTGATGCCGCGTTCAGGGAGGAGAGGGTAGATTCCTAGTGGCAGGGCTCCTGGTCCTGATGGTCTGCCAATTGACTGGTACCATCATTACTCAGAGATCCTGGTACCTAGACTACTGCAATTATATGCAGACTGTTTTCAGAAGGGAGGCCTCCCCCTCTCATTTTATGAGGCTCATATTGTACTATTGGCCAAGCCGGATAAAGACCCAATGCAATGTTCTTGATATAGGCCCATTTCTTTATTGAATATGGACTTCAAAATACTAACCAAACTGTTAGCTACTAGGCTTATGTCGGTCCTGCAACATGTTATTTCCCCTGACCAGACAGGTTTTATGCCCAAGAAGGCCACGGATATCAATCTGCGTAGGGTTTTCACCCACACGCAGTTGGGCCAGGACAGTTCCAGCGTTGGGATACTGGTCTTTTTGGATCTGGAGAAGGCCTTTGATTCCGTGGACTGGAATTACATGAGGGTGGTACTGGAGGTATTCGGTTTCGGTCCTAATTTCCGGAAGTGGATCGACATTCTATATCATTCCCCCACAGCGGCCATTAAATTAAACAATATGTTATCGGAATTTTTTCCAGTACATAGGGGCACTCGCCAAGGCTGCCCTTTATCCCCGGGTCTTTTCTCCATCATGATTGAACCCTTGGCTGCGGCCTTGCAAGCCTACGAGGTGGTGCGGGGGATGACGGTGGGTGGCTTGACCGAAAAAATGGCACTGTATGCGGACGATATGGTTCTTTTTTCATTTCCAACTCTGTGTCTGATTTTATTGCCTTGAATGTCGATCCACTTTTGATTAAACTAAAATCCAGGCTACAGGCATGGCAAAACCTGCCTTTGACGCTCATAGGTAGGGTGAATTTAGTGAAAATGAAATTTTTACCCCTGTTTTTATATATATTTTGGAATTCCCCTGTCTGGATACTGAGATATGTATTTAAAAAAATAGATCAACTCATAACAATTTTCCTATTGCAGGGGCGACACCCCCGAATTAAACTCCGGGTGTTACAACTGCCGTGGAAACAAGGGGGACTGGCGGTCCCAGACTTCCACCGGTATTTCTTAGCCGGTCAGCTAGTATTCGTCCACAGGTGGTTTACTCTACCTGAGGATGACACTGCCAATACACTAGAGGCGGCTGTTGTTGGTTCTTATGAGGCGCTGATGCATCTCCCGCATCGGGGAATCATGGCTCCGTATCGGCTCACAATATCCAGGCGTGCAGCCTGTAGGGCATGGGTAGCAATGAACAGGGTGGGCAGCGCTTCTGAAATTTCTCCTTACACACCACTTTAGAAGAATACCAAGTAAGCACACTTTAGTGAGTACACTGATCCAATCACCTGGACTAAATTTAGTATTAAGACTCTGACAGACATAGTGGGTGGTGGGAAACTCCTACAGTTTGACGCCCTGAAATCCAAGTTTAATTTGCCCAACACGCACTTGTTTCGCTATCTTCAGCTCAGACATGCATACAATGCCCAATTTGGAGATATTGGTATTACCCTAAAAACTAGTGATTTAGAGTCTTTACTGAGAGAGGACACTTTGGACAAGGCCTTGTCTACAATATATAAACAGTTGTTCGGTGAGGGAGGAGATCTCCTCGCAAAGTGTAGGGCGGCGTGGGGTGAGGTGTTCTCCCAGATGGACAGGGATGACTGGGATGATGTATGGGACATTAATTTTACTAGATTGGTCTCCACCAGGGACCATCTCATTCAATTTAAATTCCTGCATCGCATATATCTTACAACAGCTAGACTGGCCATGATATTCCCTACGCAGTCACCTGGTTGCTGGTGGTGTAGTTCCCTCGCTGCTGATTTCATGCATATTTTTTGGAATTGTTCGTCCATCCAAGTATTCTGGAAGGGGGTTACAGAATGCATAGCTGAAGTGACCGCCATTCCTTTACAGCCCACGATAGAGGTATGCCTTTTGAGACTGGTAGACAATCTAGCCCCAAAGAGGGTGACTCGTACTATGTTGACGATTCTAATATATTACGCCAGGAAAGTTATAGTGTTATCATGGAAAAAGCCCAATCCTCCATCTGTATCAGCGTGGAAGGGTGTGTTTAATAGGGCTGCACCTTTTTTATTTATTTATTTTTTGAAAAAAAAGTTTTTATTGAGCAATTTACATTTGGAACATAATTCTGCAAGTTACAAGGCAATACTGGAGAAATGCATAAAACAAAGAAATGTGGCTTATACATATATAAGCACAGTAGATCAAAAAACTTGTTCAGATTGAACACTGGATTCAGTGACTATCAATAAGTGGAAAACCCTATGTCCACGCTATTCATGGAATTGCACGCTAGAAGGATGTATAGTATTACGGACCATCAGTGCATGTGTCTGCGGACTCAAGCCATCGATCCCAGATTTTGTAGTACTTATCTGGACAACCTCTGTTGATGTATATGAACTTTTTGTAGGGAAGAGTGTTATTTATATCCAGTTTCCAATCGTTGAAGCTGGGGGGAATGGGCCTCATCCACTGTCTGGCTATAATTTTTCTAGCATTAAACAATGTTTCATGCAAGAATGTTTTAGTAAATTTGTCCATCTCAGAGTCGGGGAATATCCCCAGTAAGCATTGTTTGGGGTCCAGGGTCAATGGGGATCCCATGTCATCATGGAGGAAGTCAACAATCTGCTTCCACAGACCCTGAGGGACTGGGCACGCCCAGAGTAGATGGAAGAATGTGCCCGTCGCTTGGTTACACATTGTGCACAAGGTAGAAAACTGTCGTCTAAAGCGGGCGATTCTTAGGGGGGTGAGATACGCTCGGTGCACCACGTATAACTGGGTCAGCCTGTCAGAGAGCTTGGGGGATACAGTCTTGCACAAGTCAAGTGCTTCACTCCACTCCTCATCATCCAGTGGGCCCACCTCTCTTTCCCATCTTGGTTTAAGGCTGTAAGCTAGCGTGGTAGATGATGGGGTGAGAAGCATGACATAAAAATCAGAGATCAGCTTTTGCGGGTCCACACCCTTAATCACTGCCATAATAACATTGGGCGTAGATTGTGGCAAAGGCTGGGGAAACTGAGCTTGGACTGCGTGACGCACCTGGAAGAATCTAAAAAGCATAGAATTGGGCAGCAGGAACTCATTTTGGAGGTCCTCAAAGTTTTTAAGTGTGCCATCGGAAATTATGTGGTGCAAATAATATATTCCATATTCGCACAATATCTCTGCGTCAGGGATCAAGAGAAACTCTGAGAGTAGTCTATTGTGCCATAAGGGGGTATAATTGTTGTGTTTAGGGGTCGTTAATGTTTTAGTGGTGATGTCCCATACGTGCCTATATTGGTACAATAGGGACCCACGGTCTCTATTGGAGTTATTCCCACTATGTCCCATTGCAATTGCAGTGAGTGGGTCAGTGGTCAGTTGTGCCCACCGTGGACAGAGGAGGGTGAGGAATCTGAGTCTGTCGGTTTTATCTATGTGGTATAGTTGAGACAGTTGGGACGCAAGGTAATAAAGATTTAAGTCAGGGAGGGCTGTTCCACCTAGGTCAGTAGGGTTCTTAAGGACTCTCCAGGCCAGCTTGTGTCTGTTGGTACCCCAAATAAATGTCTTGAGTAGGGATGAGCTCGGTGTTCGAGTCGAACATTGGTTCGACTCGAACATCGGCTGTTCGCGCGTTCGGCGAACAACAAACGATTTGGGCCGTTCGCGACAAATTCGAGTGACGCGAACGGCCCACAATACACTGCGCCATCGCAGTGTAATCCCGGCGCTGTGATTGGCCAAGCATGCACTGTGACCCTGCATGCTTGGCCAATCACAGCGCCGGCAGCGAGGAGAGCAATGATTGGCCACAGGCAGGATGCCTGTGGCCAATTATAGCTGAGGGGGTTTAGTACACGCCCCACACTATAAAAGGCCACCTGCGCGGCGGCCTTGTGTAGTGTGTTCCGGAGCAGGGAAAGTGAAGGATAGGCAGGGACAGTGTCAAATCTTGTCAAATCTATTCTTTGCTAAACCTTGTGTGTAGGGACAGAGAAGGATAGGCAGGGAGAGTGTCAGTGCCATTTTCTTTGCTAAACCTTGTGTGTAGGGAGAGAGAAGGATAGGCAGGGAGAGTGTCAGTGTCATATACTTTGATAAACCTTGTGTACAGGGAGAGAGAAGGATAGGCAGGGGACAGTGTCAGTGTCATATTCTTTGCTAAACCTTGTGTGAAGGGAGAGAGAAGGATAGGCAGGGAGAGTGTCAGTGTCATATACTTTGATAAACCTTGTGTGCAGGGAGAGAGAAGGATAGGCAGGGGACAGTGTCAGTGTCATTGTTGCTAAGCCTCCTGCACATTATACACCTGAAGTTAGCCCGTATTGCTGCTTTTTCCTGGTGTGTTACACAAACAGGATTTTGCGGCACTTACAGCGGGCGGAGTGGGCCTCCTGACCATATTACACCTTAACTTAGCCTGTATTGCTGCTTTTTCCTGGTGTGTTACACAAACAGGATTTTGCGGCACTTACAGCGGGCGGAGTGTGCCTCCTGACCATATTACACCTTAACTTAGCCTGTATTGCTGCTTTTTCCTGGTGTGTTACACAAACAGGATTTTGCGGCACTTACAGCGGGCGGAGTGTGCCTCCTGACCATATTACACCTTAACTTAGCCTGTATTGCTGCTTTTTCCTGGTGTGTTACACAAACAGGATTTTGCGGCACTTAGAGCGGGCGGAGTGTGCCTCCTGACCATATTACACCTTAACTTAGCCTGTATTGCTGCTTTTCCCATTTCCCTGCAGGCCAGTAGAATGTCTGGAAGGCAAACAAGGAGAGGCAGACAGTCAGGAGCCAAAAAAACAGGGCAAGCAGGCTCTGTGTCTAGAGACAACAGTGCTGGTCGTGGACGCGGTGCATCACCATCAGCACGTGGCCATGGGACACGCTTGTCCTTCTTTTCGGCAGCTGGACGTGTTGAGCCGCATCATGCCAAAGACTTGGTAGAGTGGATGACCAAGCCCTCCTCATCCTCCTCATCCTCTCTCACCCAGGCTCAGGGTACTGTAAAAGCAGCTGCCAAAGCATCCTCTTCCCTGGTATCAATGTCATCATCAGTCACTCCTTCCCTAGACCAACCATGTCCTCCTGAGGAGTCCCCCGAACTCTTTGAGCACAGTGTTGGGTACATGCTCCAGGAGGATGCCCAGCGTTTCGAAGGGTCTGATGATGATACCCAGCTAGAGGAAGGCAGTAGCGTGAGAGCAGAGAGAGGGGATGCTCAAGAAGGACACCAATCTGGCAGTCATGTTCCAGCAGCTGCAGCATACTGCCAGATTGGCTCCCGTGATGAGGAGGGAGGGGATGATGAGGTCACTGACTCCACGTGGGTGCCTAATAGGAGAGAGGAGGAGGAGGAGGAGGAGGATGAGGAGGAGGCACATCTCCAACGAGGCAGGATGCCCTCGGGGGGCCAGCATAAGGGCAGCACAACGACGGAATCACACCGCAGAGCTCCGCCTGTGCAAGGCGCTGCCTCTGCCCGTTATTCAAAAAGTTCTTTGGTGTGGGCCTTTTTTGAGTCGCGTGCATCAGATCGCAAAGCTGCTGTTTGCAACATATGTCTCAAGCGTATATCTCGTGGCCAAAACATCACCTGCTTGGGCACCACATGCTTGACTAGACATATGTTGACCTGCCATGCAGCTCGTTGGCAAGCCTACCTTAAAGACCCACACCAAAGAACAAAGCTGACCTCTTCTTGCACCGCATCAGCTGGGATCTCCAACCCCACTATACCTTCAGTCCTCTCTGAAACCTGCTCTGAGAGGAATGAAGGTGTAGAATTAGGTGTGTCACAGCCAAGTACTTGCGGGCACTCTGCTAGCAGTACACCAACGTCCGATTCTAGCAGGCAAATTTCCCTGCCCCAGCTGCTGGACCGTCAAAAGAAGTTCACTCCCAGCCATCCACATGCCCAGCGGTTGAATGCTAGCTTGGCTAAATTGCTAGCGCTTCAACTGCTGCCTTTTCAGTTGGTAGACTCGGCCCCCTTCCGTGAGTTTGTGCAATGTGCGGTTCCTCAGTGGCAGGTTCCCAAACGCCACTTTTTCTCACGGAAGGCGATTCCGGCTCTCTACCGGCATGTGGAAGGCAATGTCTTGGCCTCGCTGGACAGGGCGGTCAGCGATAAGGTGCATATTACCGCTGACTCATGGTCCAGCAGACATGGACAGGGACGTTACCTTTCTTTCACGGCCCATTGGGTCACTCTTTTGGTAGCTGGGAAGGATGCAGGACAAGGTGCAGTAGTGTTGGAGGTTGTTCCACCGCCACGCCTCCAAAATGCTACTACTGGTTATGACACACCTCTGTCCTCCACCCCCTCCTCTTCTTCTTCCTCCGTGGCCTCTTCCTGTGCTTTGTCCTCGGAACCAGCGGTGCTCCGTAGGCGTTCAAGGGGCTACGCAAGTACGCAGGCAAAAAGATACCATGCCGTGCTTGCGCTGGTGTGTTTGGGGGACAGGAGCCACACTGGGGCAGAGGTTCTGTCTGCTCTGCAGGGGCAGGCCGAGAGGTGGTTGACGCCACGCCAGCTTAAGCCAGGAATGGTAGTTTGCGACAATGGCACCAACCTCCTCTCCGCTCTCCGACAGGGACAACTGACCCATGTGCCCTGTGTGGCTCACGTCCTTAACCTGGTGGTACAGCGGTTCTTGGGCAGGTACCCGGGCTTACAGGATGTCCTGAGGCAGGCCAGGAAAGTCTGTGTGCATTTCCGCAGATCTTATAATGCCAGTGCTCGCCTGGCTGAGCTGCAAAAGGAGTTGAACCTGCCCAAGAATCGCCTTATATGTGACATGCCCACCAGGTGGAACTCAACGTTGGCCATGCTGCAGCAGCTGCACATGCAGCAGAGGGCCATCAATGAGTACCTGTGTGACTACGGCACCAGGACAGGGTCAGGGGAGCTTGGTTTTTTTTCACCACGCCAGTGGGGCATGATCAGGGATGCATGCACTGTCCTGGCACCATTTGAGGAGGCCACGAGGATGGTGAGCAGTGACAGTGCATGCATCAGTGACACTGTACCTCTTGTCCACCTGTTGGAACATACGCTGCATGGAATAATGGACAGGGCACTTGAGGCAGAACAGAGGCAGGAAGAGGAGGACTTCCTTGCCTCTCAAGGCCCCCTTTACCCAGACAGTGTTCCTTCTATCCCACCCATTGCACAGGAAGAAGAGGAGGAGGAGGAGGAGGAGGAGGAGGATTGTGTCAGCATGGAGGTGGAGCCTGGCACTCAGCATCATCAGCAGCAGTCTTTTAGGGATGATTTACAGTCCCAAGAAACCAGTGGACTTGTACGTGGCTGGGAGGAGGTGGCTGCGGATCATGTCGTCCTTAGTGACCCAGAGGACTCCGGACTGAATGCCTCAGCTAACCTACGCTGCATGGCCTCCCTGATCCTGCAAAGTCTGCGGAAGGATCCTCGTATTCTTCGGATCAAGGAGAGGGACCATTACTGGCTGGCCACTCTCCTTGATCCACGGTACAAGGGTAAGGTTGCGGACCTTATCCAGCCATCGCAGAGGGAGCAGAGGATGAAACATCTTCGGGAGGCCTTGCAGAAAGGTCTGTGCAACGCGTTCCCAGAGACTGGGAGGTTACAAACTCCTGGTCTTGGACAATGAGTTGCTGAGGCTTCGGTCAGTCAAAGAAGGAGCGGCGGGGAAGGTGGCCGTCTGACCGAAGCGTTCAGACAATTCTTTAGTCCGCAGCCCCAAGGTATGATCGGTTCCAGCAACCATCGCCAGCATCTGATATACATGGTGCAGGAATACCTAGGGGCAAGGTCAGACTTGGACACCTTCCCCCAGAAAATCCTCTGGCTTACTGGGTCTTGAGGATGGATCACTGGCCAGAGCTTGCACAGTATGCAATTGAGCTACTGGCCTGTCCTGCATCCAGCGTTCTTTCAGAACGCACATTCAGTGCTGCTGGAGGATTTGTCAGGGATCACAGGGTGCGCCTGTCTACCGACTCTGTTGATCGACTGACCTTCATAAAGATGAACCAGTCTTGGATCACCACCAGCTACCAAACACCTGAAGCTGATATAACAGACTAATTTATTTTCAAATGTCACATCCCTTCAAGACTGATGCTGATGCTGAGAGTTTGTCCTGTTATGTTGACTGACTATCCTCCTCCTCCTCAATGATCCGATTGACGATGATAGCTTGGAAGAACATTTTTGTTTCTGGGTGCCGCCACCAGTGGCTAAGGCCCAATTTTTCAGCCCCTGTTTAACAGGGGCGTGTAATTACAATTTTTGATGCAATACTTTGCAACAGGGCTCATTGCTGTGCTCCAAGTACAGTATCTGTGAGGGGTTGCAGTGTTGTGGCACCAGTGCCTAAGGCTCAATTTTTCTGCCCCTGTTTAACAGGGGCATGTAATTACAATTCTTGATCTAATAATTCACAGCAGGGCCCATTCCTGCGCCCACCAAGACTAACTGTGAGGCCTTACAGTGTTGTGTCAACACCACCACCACCACCACCACCAAAGGCCCAATTTTTCAGCCCCTGTTCAACAGGGGCATGCAATTACAATTCTTGATCTAATAATTCACAGCAGGGCCCATTCCTGCGCCCACCAAGACTAACTGTGAGGCCCTACAGTGTTGTGTCAACACCACCACCACCAAAGGCCCAATTTTTCAGCCCCTGTTCAACAGGGGCATGCAATTACAATTCTTGATCTAATAATTCACAGCAGGGCCCATTCATGCGCCCACCAAGAGTAACTGTGAGGGCTCACAGTGTTGTGGCAACACCAACATGTAAGGGGCAAATTTCAGCTGAGTATATACGGCAGGCCCCTACTTTCAAACATCCAACTTACAAACGACTCCTCCTTGCAAACGGAAGGATACAACAGGAAGTGAGAGGAAATCTACCCCTAGGAAGGCAAATTCTCTCCTGTAAGAGTTAATATGGGAAAAAAAGTGTCTCCTCTCCACTGATTCTTTATCACCAATTCTTGTTTCAATAAAAACCCCAAATTTTCAAAAAACATTTGTCATTAGGACGGAAAGTGAGGTGAACTGTTCTGAACAGGTGCACACTGCACAGACAGCAAAACAAATGTTACAGGGGTGATAACCCTTCCCTATGTTTTCCAAAAAGCTTAAAAATATATTTTTTGGCTGGAGCTACACTTAAACAATGTACCTGTTCAAAATTACAAACAGATTCTACATAAGAACAAACCTACAGTCCCTGTCTTGTATGCACCGCCTGTATACGGCTGTTCAGAGTATATAGGGCCTTTTTTATTTTGTGTGCGGGGTTCCCCTTAATATCCATACAAGACCCAAAGGGGCTGGTAATGGGCTGGGGTGGGGGGGGGGGTGATGGGGTAGCTATGCCATTTTTCTTAAAGATTTTCATCCATATTACCGGGACCAGACATTACATTAAAGCCGCAAGCAGTTTTAAATGGCTTTTTTTCCTTTAGAAATGTAATTTTGTGCAGGGACAGTTCTAAACACGGGAAACACGTGGCACTTCACAAGCATACTTTAGACACCCCCCAGGTACGATATTTAAAGGAATATTTGACTTTTTTTTTTCACTTTATGCATCATTAAAATGACTTCTCCAGAAAAACGGCCGTTTTTAAAACTTCTTTTTGCATTGATACATGTCCCCTGGTGCAGAACCCGGATTCCCAAACCCCTTTTAGGACAATACCATGCATAATAGTCATTATAATTAGTACTTTAGATTTCGAACGTTCGCATCCATTGTATTTAATAGGGTTCTAAAGTTCGTGCAAACTTTCGGTCCGTTCGCGGGTTCTGGTGCGAACCAAACCCGGGGGTGTTCGGCTCATCACTAGTCTTGAGTATGGCCTCCATTGACTTGAAAAATTTCAAGGGTAAGTATACGGGTGTGTGCCAGAGTATATACAATATTTTAGGAAATAATATAATTTTAACAATGTTAATGCGGCCCCACACACCGAGCGGTAGTCTCGCCCATCCCTGGGTTCTAGACTTGATGAGATCGAAAAGGGGTTCTATGTTCAGGGATATATAGTCAGCTGGTGTTCTATTCACCAATACTCCAAGATATTTGATAGTGTTCACTCGCTGGAGTGGTAACTGTGCCTGTAGCTTGGGAGAAGGGAAACTATCCATAGGCAATATTTGAGATTTCTCCCAATTTATTTTAAGGCCAGAGAACTGACCAAAGTGTTCAATTGTATGTAACGTCTTCCGAAGAGATGTGGCAGAGTCGGCCAGGTATAGTAGCGTGTCGTCTGCGTATAAGCTAATTTTTTCAGTCAGTTAACCAAGGCAGAGACCCTGAATCTCGGGGTCCTCTCTAATGGAGATTGCAAGGGGCTCCGCCGCCAAGGCGTAGAGGAGCGGAGACAGTGGGCAGCCCTGTCTAGTGCCCATGGATAAGTCAAATGTCTGGGAGGCCCTCCCGTTGGCCACTACTTTACCCCTGGGTGCCAGATATAATAATTGAACCCACTTAATAAATTTAGGTCCAAAACCAAAGCCACTGAGTCAAAGGCCTTGGCAGTATCCAAAGCCACCACCACCCGGGACCCAACATTAGTATGTGTCGCTTGTAAGTTAATATACAATTTTCTGAGGTTGAAGGAGGTGTTACGCCCCGGCATAAATCCAGTTTGGTCAGCATGGATCAGGGTTAGAATCACTTGGTTAAGGCGTAGGGCAAGTACTTTAGCCAGAATCTTTATGTCTACCTGGAGGAGCGATATTGGTCTATAAGATTCCGGGAGGCCTGGGTCCTTGCCTGGCTTAGGTATGAGGATAATTACCGCCTCGCCCATCGATGGGGGTAAGGTGAAATTGTCAAATAGATGGTTGAAGAGGGACAATAACTTGGGGGCAAGTATCTCGATGTATTGGGCGTAAAATTCTATGGGCAACCCATCTGAACCCGGGGCCTTGGATTTGGCGAAGCTCCCAATCGCTGTGGTTATTTCGTCGAGTGTAAGAGGTGCGTCTAGCATAGCCATTTGGGCATCGTCTAGCTGTGGAAAGATGATTTCCGCCAGTAGATCTTCCAATTGAGAGTCAGTGGTAGAAACCTGGGACGTATAGAGTTGAGAAAAGAAGTCCCTAAATTTGGAAGTGACAGCCTGGGGTTCCGTAATCTTTTCCCCATTAGGACCAGTGAGGGAAATGACAGTAGGGGGTCTATCCTCAGTATGTGCTAAGTAGGCCAACAGTTTACCCGCTCTCTCCCCATGTTCATACAATTTTTGTCTGGCAAAGAAAAAGTTTTTCCTGGCCGTCTCGTGTTGTAGCTGATTGACCACCCTGGTTTGTAACCTGAGTCGGGCAGCTCCAGCAGGAGAGGGGTTCGACATGTATCCCTGTTCAGAGGAGGACAGATCCCGCATTACCCCGTCCAGTACGGCTGATGAATTAGCCTTCAGCCTGTTGATAAAGGAGGTCAGAGTCAGACGTGCATGCAGTTTGAAGGCTTCCCATACTACGTCTGGGGATGCAGATCCGTCATTCTCTAAAAAGTAAGTTCTCCAACTGTTACCAAGCTCGTCATCCTCCGACAACAGGATGAGCCAAAACGGATTCAGGCGCCACGTACGGGGCGGTTTGTCTAATGGGATGGAGAGGCTAATGAAATATGGGCTATGGTCTAAAAGTAATCTGGGGGCAAATTCAGCTCCCAGTAATCTTGGGGCAAGGGTACTAGAAATAAATATAAAATCTATACGGGACATGGTGTTATGGGTAGTTGAGAAACAGGAGTAAGCTCGGGTGAGCGGGAATTTAAAACGCCAGGTGTCAGTGAGATTAAAGGAAGAAATAAGTCGGGAGAATCTAGTGTGGGGGCTGCACCTTTATACAAAGCTTCTTACGCTAGCAGGGACATACCACAGAAATTTGATAAAGTGTGGGGCAGTTGGATGAATAGTGAAATTACGGTGGCGGATTGAGTGGCACCTAATAGAATGCACCTGTAGTAGGAGTTAATATGTATGTAACTATTTGACATATCTAAACAAAATATTGACTCTTACTAAGAAAAGGTGGCCTTATAACTCTATTGTTCTTATCACTGTCTGGAAGGAGGGCGAGAGAGCCAATGCTGAAGAAATGTAAATAGTTTATTTTTGTGTATGGCCCGCTGGGTCTGTTTGATATGTCAAAAGCAATAAATAAAATAAATAAATAAAAAGTTCGGGTCCCAAACTCGAACCTTTTTTGCGAAGTTCGGCCGAACCCGTCAAACCGGAACATCCAGGTGTCCGCTCAACTCTATTCATAAATAACAAAGACGTACTAAAACTTTCCTTTGGAGAGAAGAGAACTATCAACAGTTAGACTACCTCAGCACCCCTTTTATCTCTGCTACCTACACCTTTTTTTTTTTTTTTGTCTTTGCGTGGACAGGCAACCACGCAGAAATAGGAGAAGTAAGGATGAGGGGTAGGCCGGTAAGGGGGGCAACAGTAAATCCTCCAAAAATGAGCGATAGCCCGGGCTCTATTAAAAAATATATGACACAAGATGTCGCTAAAGACAGCCCAGGAAAAATGGCAGCGACCAAAAGAAAAGTATCTGAGGGCTCCCAGAAAACGGGGCCAAGAAGACAATCAGAAAACATAGAGATTGCAATCCCTACTACCGCTGAGGAGGAAGAGGAAGCAAATAGCAGAGACCAGACAAAGAGACCAACTTCCTACCAAAGGTGAAATAGCGGAGATGTTCGCAAGAATGGAAACAGCAATCTCTAGAATGGAAACATCGCTAAAAGTAGAAATGGCGTTAATACATGAGGATAGGAACCACATATTGAGGAGAGTGGAGGAAACAGAAGAAAAACTGGACTCTCAAGTAGCAGAAGTAAAAGAACTAAAAGATCAGATGAAAGAGATACAGAGAGAGCAAATGTACATAGGAAATCGCAATAGGAGAAAAAAACCTGAGGATCCGAGGATTGCCGGAACAACAAGCAGAAGACCTACAAGAAAAAAATGGATAAAGTATTTGGACAGATGCTGGGTAAAACTGCAACAGATAAAATAAAATAAAATTTGAAAGAATCCACAGGATCAGAAAACCTGCAGGAATGGCAGGAGAAATACTGAGAGACGTGATTGTGAGATTTCATAACTTTCAAGATAAAGAACAGATCCGGCTTGGCTTAAAATCTAATATTCCAGCTAAGTTTGAAGAGACCACCTTACAGATATTCCCAGACCTGGCAGCAGAGACATTGATTAGGAGAAGAACATTAAAACCTCTGCTTGAACAATTAAAGATACATGACATTCAGTATTTCTGGGGCTTCCCAGCTTGCCTAATCGGATGAAAGGAGGGACGGTCTGCTACCCTGAGATTTCCCGAAGATTTGGTGAACTTTTGTAAAAGACTTGATATTCCAGAATTTTACATCCCAGGCTGGTGGGAAACAGAGGAGAGGAGGTCTAATACAGCGGATCAACAGTCACGGCATTTGAACTCCAGAAAAAACAAGGTGAAGTAAATAAAAACAAAAGAAGAAGTAAATAAGAAGAAAACCCAGAAAAAGAGAAGGACAATGGGGGTCTGGACTGGGGGTGGGCAGGGGTGGGACGAGGGCATAACAAGGGAGGGTAAAAGGGAAAGGACACTAAACCATGGGAATTTAGGAAATGAGAGAGTGGAGCGGGCTTAGGAGACCCTTCAATCTGGGGGGACAACTGCCCTGATCAAGGTCAATAGTCAGAGCTCAACCTCTAGGGGGGAGAACCGTAGTGCCGGGTGGAGAAGGAGGGCCACGGATCTTTGGGCCACGGGGAGGCCATAAGCCCCCATTCTGGGTGGGTTGAGGGACATGGGGGGAGGGGGGAGGAGGGGAAATGGGGTTGGGAGGGGGATGTGGGAGATGGGGGGTGGGATGGGTTGGGGGACCTCTATGAAAAACTGTAAAAGAAACAACTCTTCTCTCTTAGTAGGGCCCTTTTACAAGTAACGGATGCCTAAAATAAACATAATCTCATATAATGTTCACGGACTAAATGCTTCCACTAAAAGTGCTAACATAATGAGAGAATTAAACTCCCTGAAGGCCGACATTGTACTCCTACAGGAGACTCACTTTTTTGTGGGTACAAATCGCAAAATACTCTCAAAGGACTACCCCATATGGTTCTACGGGGATTCGCCTATTAGTTGAGCTAAGGGAGTGCCCATAGGGTTTGCCAGGTGAACCAGGTTCACATTGGAGGAGAGGAAAGTGGAACCGGAAGGGCGCTACCAGTTTCTAAAGAGAAAATTTAATGGAGCCGAGATTTCTCTGGCAAACGTATATGGCCCAAACAAAAAGTCAATCAAATACTTAATGGGGGTTATGGCAGAGTTTATGGAATTTAAGAAAGGAGGGCTATTATGGCAGGGGATTTTAACCTATGCTTGGAACCGAAGATGGACAGTACGTCGCATGCACAGGGGACTGGAATAGCCCAAAGGAATAAATTAAAACAGAAAAAGCACCAACATCAACTAGTGGAGAACACAACATATTAAACAACGGGACTACACATTCCATTACCCTGTGCATGGGACATACTCAAGAATAGATTTTTTTTTGGTAGAGCATCGGTTACTCGAAATAGTGGTAGGTACAAACATCTAAATAACGACATTCTCAGATCACGTGCCAGTAACACTCCAACTGAATATAGGAGAGGTACAAAAAAGGAACAATAGCTGGAGGCTAAATGAAGAACTCTTACAGGACAAAGAAACAGTAGAGAGAATAAAGGAGGAACTAGAGCAGTTTTTCAGGGAGAATAGCACAGAAGATATGTCAGAGGCCATAGTCTGGGAAACCCACAAGGCTTACATTAGGGGTATATTGATTAGGGAGGGAGCGGAAAAAAAGAAAAGAACTAAGAAGAAAAAAATAGCAATAACAAAATAAATGTATGAATTAGAGCAGCAACATAAAAAAACTAGAGAGAAAGAACTTCTACTGAAACTCAGCAATAAGAGAGGAGCTGAGAGAAGTAATAGAACAAGAAACCCGAACGGTGTATAATCAAATAAAGAAAGAGAGGTATCAATGGGGTAATAAGCCGGGGAAATATTTGGCAAAATTACTAAAAAAGAAAAAAAACAGCTAATTACATAGAGAAAATACAATCAAGCACTATTAAGGTATAAAACAATAGAAATAGCTAAAACGTTCCAAGAATTCTATGGGAGAATTCTATGGGAGAATTCTATGGGAGGTTTTATTCAATTAATACAAATGATACAAAAGAAGATGTTAAACTAAAAGGGGAGAAAACAAAAGCTTTCTTGAAGGAGATAAACCTAGATAAAATCCCAGAAGACAAAATCAGTTACCTAGAGGCCCCCATAACAGAGGAGGAAATAATAAAAATTATACAAGAACTGCCAAATGGGAAAAGCCCCGGACCTGATGGCCTGACGACACTCTAAAAAATTCTTAGAAATTTTAACCCCCGAAACTGTGCTCCTATATGAACAGGGTGGGGGCGTGAAATGGGAGATCCGCACTAGAGGCCACAATAACTATAATTCTAAAAGAAGGTAAAGATAACACACTAGACTTGTGCACAACGGAAAAATTCATTTAGTTTCGGTTTGCTTCTTTTCGGTCCTGTTGATTCGTAATCGTTCGTAATTTTGCTAGACGGGATTTTTTGTGTGACTAATTCGTATTTTCGTAAGTGACATTTTTAGTTGAATCGGAATGATTCGTATTAATGTAAGCCTTATTTTTAGTTGATTTATAATTCGTACTTTCGGTACATTGTTTTTCGTTGATTCTGGACACAACTCCTACTTTCGTAACTTTTTTTGGGTTCGTTGATTCGGAATTTTCCGTGTCTCTCTCACAACGACGCTGCCTATTATGCCTAATGTGCTTTGAATGGATTTGCACTTTTCTAAATACATTGCGGTTATTTGTAACGATTCGAAATCTCATATTTTACTTTCGTTTTTTACATGTGGCTATAGCCTCTGCCCCTGTACACCACTTTGAGAGGGAGTTCGGCACGGTGAGGGAGAAGCAGAGAGCAGAGCAGAGTTTTATTGTGCTTCGAATGGATTTGTACATTCATAACTTTTTTCATAACGAATTATGCCAAAGACATTCGGGCATTCGCTATTTGTGATATAATTTATTTCGGATTCGGTTTTATTCGTAATTGCTTTGTTTGGAAATTCGAATGCTTCCGAATGTCCGAAAGTTTCTAAATTCGGACGAATTTCGATTTGTTACAAAACGAATTGCACAAGCCTATAACACACTATGTTCCAGTTATAGACCGATTTCACTCTTGAATATCGATACTAAGCTATTTGCAAAGGTACTCGCTGGGAGGATAAAAACAATAATGAAAGACGTGGTCCATGCAGACCAAGTTCGATTCATCCCAGGAAGGGAGGGGAGGGACAATGGAATTAGAACTCTTTTGGCTATACAGAAAATCAAAGAAAGCGGGGCCCCAGGTCTACTCTTGTCAATTGATGCTGGAAAAGCATTTGACAGGGTAGACTGGGGCTTCATGCAGAGTACAATAGAGGCAATAGGCATAGGACCTAGAATGACCAACTGGATAAAATCACTATATAATAGACCAACGACGAGAGTAAAAGTAAATGGGACTGTCTCAGCACCATTTGAGATGAAGAATGGTACTAGACAGGGGTGTCCCCTGTCACCGCTACTATTTGTCCTTGTGCTGGAAAACCTGTTAAGGGGGATAAGGCGGAATGTGGATATCAGGGGGATAAAAGTAGGGGAGGAAGATCATAAACTAGCGGCTTACGTGGATGACATTTAATTTTTTATAACTAGCCCTAGAATAACCCTACCTAATTTAATGAAATCTCTTAAAGAGTTCGGAAAAATATCTAATTTTAAAATAAACCCGGCCAAATCTGAAATACTGAGCATTAATATATCTAAAGCAGACAGGAACAACTACCAAGAAGATTTTCCATTTAGCTCGGGAAGAAAAGAACTGAAGTACCTAGGAGTGAAGATAACAACTACTACTAAGACATTATATAAACTTCCTCCCATTATCAAATGACATTAAAGCAGAACTTAATAGAATAGCACCGGGGCAGCTATCTTGGAGTGGAAGAATAAATATTTTTAAAATGGTAAAATAATATATAAAATGCAAATGCTCCCAATTCCACTACCACAGTGTCACGTACCTGGTAGGTGAGCCCGACGTGCAGGGAGTGGCCTCTCGTAGACCTCTGGCTCGAGAACCCCTGATAGAGCAGACAGGGGCTCAGGAGGGCAAAGGAGCACAAGTGCCTGGCAGGAACTGAGGCAGGTGGAAGTAGAAGCAGCAGACTGCAGCGGTGGATAACTGATGGGAGACGTGCAGTGGTCCGCAGCAGGCACCAGAGGATCAGGAAGCAGACTTGGTGAAGACAGGCCGGGTCAGACACAAGCGGGCAGATGAGTACAAAGCAGGATCCAAGAATAGTTAAAGTCCAGGCCGGGTCAGTGTATCAGGCGGGCAGCAAACTGGTTAGAGGAGAAGGCAGAAGAGAAGTCGGGATGAGCCGTGGTCAGAGGCGGGCAGCAGACTGGAGAAGCCAAGGGAAGCCAGGTCAGGTACCAGAGCAATTAGATCAGAGGTTCAGGTAACAAGGGTCTTCAGGAAACGCTGTAGACCGGACAGCAAGGATGCAGAGTGAGAGCTCTCTTTAAATAGGCAGTCTTTGGCGCCAAACTGCGTCATAGGCGCGCGCTATCGCGCATCCGCGCGCGCCCGCTCGCCACTATCGCGTGCCCGCGCACGCTCATTTGCCGCTATCGCGCATGCGCCGAACGGGTCTGCCTGTGCATAGAGATTCTGAGACCCCGATTGCTGGGATGAGTGAGAGAACGTCTTTCCTGACATTGCCCCCCTCCTACGGGCAGCCTCCGGATGCCCAACTGAGCCAGCCTACCTGGGTGAGACCTTTTGAAGGCCGTGATCAATCTTTTGGCATGAATGTTGGTTTCCGGTTCCCAGGAATTTTCCTCGGGGCCATAGCCCTTCCATTTAACCAGATATTGGGTTTGGTTGCGTCTCTTCCTGCAGTCCAGGATAGACTTGATTTCGAACTCTTCCTCACCATTGATGAGCACGGGCTCAGGAGGGCCAATACCTCGATTGGGAATGGGATCTGGGACTGCAGGTTTGAGTAGCGATACATGGAATATCGGGTGTATCCGAAAAGATTCCGGTAATTTCAGCTCGTATGCCACGTCATTAATTTTCCTTGTTACAGGGAAGGGACCCACAAATTTGGGGCCCAGTTTCTTAGAGGGGCATGTCATTTTTAGATTCACTGTGGACAGCCAGACTAGATCTCCGGGTGTAAGGTTAAGTTCCCCCTCCTCTTTTTGTCGAACACCTCCTTATTATGCGCCTGAGTCCTTGCCATTGTCTCCTGAAGCAACTTACTGTTGGTACTGAGGAAGTTCAGGGTCTCCTGGGCGGCTGGGACCGCACACTCTGGAATATTATTAGACAGGAACAGAGGGTGGAAGCCGTAGTTCGCAAAGAACGGTGACTGCTTGGTCGCTGAATGAACGGAATTGTTGTAGGCGAACTCGGCGAGGGGTAATAGTGGTACCCAGTCGTCTTGAGAGAAGGAAGAGAAACAGCGCAAATATTGCTCTAGGGTCTGATTTGTGCGTTCCGTCTGACCATTGGTCTGGGGATGATAAGCTGAAGAGAAGGAAAGGTCAATCTTTAAAGATTCGCAGAGTGCCCTCCAGAATCTGGATGTAAACTGCACCCCCCGATCAGATACAATGTTCACAGGAATGCCGTGCAGTCTTACGATTTCTTTGATGAATAGTTTTGCGGTCTCGGGGGCAGAAGGTGTACATCTCATGGGCAGAAAGTGGGCCATCTTGGAAAGTCTGTCCACTACCACGAAAATGGTAGTGCAATTTTCTGATGATGGCAGTTCCACAATAAAGTCCATCGAAATCATTCTCCAAGGTCTGTCTGGAATGGGTAAAGGCCTCAACAGACCCCAAGCTCTGGTCTTGCTGCCCTTGTTCTGAATGCACGTAATGCATGATTCCACATAGTCCTTGCAGTCCTTAGACAGTTGAGGCCACCAAAACGTGCGCTGGAGAAGTTCAGATGTTTTGTGCACCCCAAAGTGGCCAGCCAGTTCATGATCCTGACAAGATGTGAGAACGTTAATCCGTAATTGTGGAGGCACGAAGATCTTGTCCTTGAACCACAGCAGGTCGTCTTTCAACTGTAGGGTAACATCCGGTGGGTAGGCCTCATTGGTAGAAGCCTGCTTAATCTGAGAAAGTAGGTCTCCTTGCAGCAGAAGGAAATTTCCGGGAGTCAGGATGGTGTCTGGGGGTGAGAGAGCTTCAGCTCCGCTAAACATCCGTGAAAGCGCATCTGGCTTGGTGTTCTTGGACCCGGGCCTGTAGGTTATATGGAATGAAAATCTGGTGAAAAAAAGTGCCCATCGGGCTTGACGTGGTTTCAGTCTTTTGGCTACTTTCAAGTACTCCAGATTTTTGTGGTCTGTGTAGATCAAAATAGGATGTGCTGCCCCCTCTAGTAAGTAGCGCCACTCTTCCAACGCGGCCTTAATTGTGAGTAGCTCTCTGTCCCCCACATCATAGTTCCTCTCAGCTTCGGACAACTTCCGAGAGAAGAATGCGACTGGATGCAACTGCGACTTGGGACCCTGTCTCTGGGAGAGCACCGCCCCCACTGCGATCTCAGAGGCATCTACTTCCAAAATGTAAGGCAGAGCGGGGTCTGGATGTTTCAGGACCGCGGCCGAGACAAACTGATCCTTTAAGGTGGAGAAGGCAACTTGGGCTTCCGGGGTCCAATGGAATCGTATGCCTTGCTTCGTCAAACTGGTGATGGGCGAGATGATGGTAGAAAATCCCCGGATAAACTTGCGATTAAAATTTGCAAATCCTACAAAGCATTGGATCCCTTTTTTGTCTGTAGGAATTGGCCAATCCAAGATGGCGGAAACTTTTTGTGGCTCCATTTTGACACCTTCTATGGAGATAATTAGTCCCAAAAACTGAATGCTCTGTTGTTCAAACTCGCATTTCTCGGGTTTCGCGTAAAGGCCATGCTGACGGAGTCGGGTTAACACTTTCCTGACATGCTCTCGGTGAATGGACAAGGACGAGGAGAAAATCAGGATATCGTCCAGGTAAATTATCACAAACAAGTCTAGGTAGTCTCTGAAAATGTCATTCACAAAGTGTTGGAATGTGGCAGGGGCGTTACACAAACTGAAGGGCATCACGAGATATTCAAAATGCCCGAATCGGGTACGGAAGGCAGTTTTCCATTCGTCCCCATTACGAATCCGGACCAGATTGTAGGCCCCACGAAGATCCAATTTAGTGAATATGGCTGCAGCCCCGAGTCTCTGGAATAGTTCTGGCACCAAAGGGAGAGGGTACCGGTTTTTAATTGTAATCTTATTTAGCGCACGGTAGTCTACGCAAGGGCGTAGGGAATGGTCTTTTTTTCGACGAAAAAGATTCCTGCTCCTGCTGGTGAAGTAGAAGGGCGGATGAACCCCTTCTCCAGGTTGTCGTCGATATAGGTCTTGAGGGTCCCGAGCTCTAGTTCGGTTAGAGGGAAGATCCTTCCGAATGGCACCTCTGCCCCGGGGAGGAGCTCAATCGGACAGTCATAGGATCGGTGCGGGGGAAGTGTTTCTGCACCCTTTTTGCTGAATACATCCAAAAAATGATGGTAAACTTCGGGAACGGACTGGCGGGTTTCAGAGTCAGCGTCTAAGCAGAGCAGTGAGGAGGGAGCGTCAGCGACTTCTGGCACACAGTGCTGACGACAGTAAGGAGAAGGGAAGCTGATCTTACTCGTGGTCCAGTCAATTTGTGGGTTGTGTGCCCTCAGCCAGGGCATACCCAGTATGATGGGAAACAGGGGGGATTCAATGATGTCCAGGCGAAGTAACTCCCGGTGATTACCGGAGATGGTTGCACTTAAAGGGACGGTTTCCAGTATGACTGGCCCTGACTTAATAGCTGATCCATCGGCCAGGTGTACAGAAAGTCCCTTAGCTCGGGGTTGCAAGGGGACCTGGAATCTGTTGGCAAAGGAAGCGTCCATAAAACCGCTGCATGCTCCGGAATCAATTATTGCGGTAGTTAGTATATTCCTTCCTGGAAGCTGTAAGGAGACAGAGACAGCCAGATGAGTTGAGTTGTCAAACGAAGTAGGTGAGTAGGTAGAAAAGATAGAGGAACACTTACGGGTCTTAGCAGGACAGGTCCTCACGAAATGACCTGGTTCCCCACAGTAGAGGCAGAGATTGTTGAATCGCCGCCGTTGGCGCTCTTCGGGGGTGAGCGAGGGGCGAAGCAGGCCAAGTTGCATGGGTTCCGAAGTATCAGCAGACGGGTGAGCGGGAGCCAGAGAAGCGGAGTGAGCAGGGTTGAACACACGAGGTAGCATCCATACAGGACGAGAGGGACCAGCGGTACGTTCAGCTCTTCGTTCCCTTAACCGCCTGTCAATTAAGGTAGACTGAAGAATTAGAGCATCCAGTGTTGCTGGGATGCCAACTCGAGCCAGTTCATCCTTAAGGGGCTCGGAGAGGCCCATACGGAACTGGTGGCGCAGGGCAGCATCGTTCCAATTTGTGTCCGAACTCCAACGTCTGAATTCGGACACGTAGTCCTCCACGGGCCTGCGACCCTGCTGCAGGGAACATAATGCTGCTTCCGCGGTGGCTGCTTGTTGGGGATCCTCGTAGAGAAGATCCATGGCTTCAAAGAACGTGCGCAGGAGGTTGAGGCAGGTGTCTTTATGCTCCAGAAGGCGGTGGGCCCAAGACTGAGGTTCGCCTGATAGTAGGGCGATGACGAAGCCCACCTTGGTGGTTTCAAGGGAAAAGGTCCTGGGTTGAAGAGCGAAAAAGAGCTCACAGGCGTTACGAAAAGCTCTGTATTTACTACGATCTCCAGAAAACCTCTCAGGAGGAGGAACCCGGGGTTCAGGTGGTAACATGACGACTGAGGGTGCGGGAGAAGCTCCAGGTGCGGCAGGTGCCGTGTTAGACAGGGTCTGGACACGCTCCTCTAGGCGGGTATAGCCTTCCTGTAAGTTCCTGACTGCCGTAGTAAGTCCATCTAGGTGACGGCAGAGTTCCTCCATGGGAGAGGCTCCCTGCGTGGGCTCAGACATGGCTGTCCGGTACTGTCACTTACCTGGTAGGTGAGCCCGGCGTGCAGGGAGTGGCCTCTCGTAGCCCTCTGGCTCGAGAACCCCTGATAGAGCAGACAGGGGCTCAGGAGGGCAAAGGAGCACAAGTGCCTGGCAGGAACTGAGGCAGGTGGAAGTAGAAGCAGCAGACTGCAGCGGTGGATAACTGATGGGAGACGTGCAGTGGTCTGCAGCAGGCACCAGAGGATCAGGAAGCAGACTTGGTGAAGACAGGCCGGGTCAGACACAAGCGGGCAGATGAGTACAAAGCAGGATCCAAGAATAGTTAAAGTCCAGGCCGGGTCAGTGTATCAGGCGGGCAGCAAACTGGTTAGAGGAGAAGGCAGAAGAGAAGTCGGGACGAGCCGTGGTCAGAGGCGGGCAGCAGACTGGAGAAGCCAAGGGAAGCCGGGTCAGGTACCAGAGCAATTAGATCAGAGGTTCAGGTAACAAGGGTCTTCAGGAAACGCTGTAGACTGGACAGCAAGGATGCAGAGTAACAGCTCTCTTTAAATAGGCAGTCTTTGGCGCCAAACTGCGTCATAGGCGCGCGCGCGCTATCGCGCATCCGCGCGCGCCCGCTCCCCACTATCGCGTGCCCGCGCACGCTCGTTTGCCGCTATCGCGCATGCGCCGAACGGGTCTGCCTGTGCATAGAGATTCTGAGACCCCGATTGCTGGGATAAGTGAGAGAACGTCTTTCCTGACTCACAGGCATATTTTAAAGCGTTACAGTCAATGTTCATAAAAAACACGTATTAGTTTGACACTACTGATAAAGGAAAAGGCACAAGGGGGATTGGGGGCACCAGATTTGAGAAATTATTATCATGCCATTGCCTTTTCAAGAATAATAGAATGGGCGAAAAAGAATACGGAAAAGAGGTGGGTAAATATGGAATTTACAATTAGAAAAGCACCAATGGGGAAGTTAATATGGATTCCTGCTCAATATCAAGAACTTAGTATGGACACACACAGTATCACAAGGAACGCATTAAAAATATGGGATAAGATACACAAAAGGGAAAAATGGGGTTTTAATTCACCTTTAATACCACTAACTGACACAAAATATTTTACACTGGGAATGTAAAAAATGTTTGGAAAATGGATCATACATGAAAACGCACAACTGAAAGATGTAATAGAGCAAAATAAATTGTATATGTATCAGGAACTAAAAAATAAAAGAGAACTGATGGCGATTGATGAGTGGCGGTACGCCCAGCTAAAACATTTCTTTGAAAAATTACCTCAGCCTATTAGATCGGCAGAAAACCTACAGCCCCTTGAGAAATTATGTGAGGAAAAGGGAAGGAAGGGGGCAATCTCTAGGATTTATAAGATATTAAATGATACAAAAAAGCTGGGCATACTGCCATACATCAAGAAATGGCAGGAGGAACTGGGGACACAGGTTAATGACTTTGAGATCAGGCAATTAACGAAGAGGGTGCACTCCACATCGGTAAATTGTAATATGATAGGGCACAATTTTTCATTGTGTGTAATGTATTAGTACGTGATAAGGTTGTGTTTTATATGAAAAACTAATTAAGAGATTTATAAAAAAAAAAAAAAAAAAACACAAAACAAATTAACCTCAGATCTAGACTAAATGTACTTACTCTGTACACTGAGGGGGATACATATAAATATAATAGACCCCAAAAAATATTTTCCTTCTGCCCCCTACTGGCCCTATTACCTGTAGGCGTTTTCTGGGATCTGGTTGCAGGAGATTACACAGAGCTCTTTCACAAATCAAATCAATAGTACCCAAACCTAATATGAGTTGTTTTTTCCAGGTATTTTTACAGTACCAATCTATACATATGCTTTTGTGGGAAAAAAAATTGTGAATAAAAAAAAATAATATAGCATATACAATTGCGACACAAGTCATATTGTAATTGAATGTTATTAAAAATGTCCTTTCCTTTTCAGTCTGCAGCTCTGTCATTTTCTGTGAAATGCAATGCAATATGGCTACCTGGAGGTGTTCTGTACACATAATGTGTACAGAATGCCCCCCAGATATGTAATTTCCTGCTTGTGTTATTGACTCACTGAATTTCCCAGAAGTCTGCACTAAGATACAAGTCAGATTTCAGGCATCCCCTGCAACAAAAATAAAATTTTTGGTAAGATACTCCCAATGGGAGACCACATCGGGATACAGGCCCATCAGTTTTTTTCATTAGAGCTTTGCAGGTGCAGCAGCTGGTTGATAATGATGAAACCACTCCCATTAGGCTCACATTTTCACATGGACACAGAGAAACACACAGGAATTTCTTCAGAATAACAAAAGGTAGGAATCTGCAACAAAGTTTGTCAAAATCCTTGTAATATACATAGATCCCCTAGATCCACAAAAGTGGAGTTACTCTTTAACTACTTGTTGACCACCCCGCTTACATATACAGTGGGGCGACGGTTCTCCTGCGTGAAATCATGTACCTGTTCGTGATTTCGGTCTTCTGTGTCTGGGCAAGCACGCCCGCCACTGGTGACCCGCTTCCGCTGTGATTGGACACAGCAAGAGCCAATCAGCAGGTCCGAAGGATTTGCCACTTAACCACTTCAGCCCCGGACCATTTTGCAGCTAAAGGACCAGGCCCCTTTTTGCGATTCGGCACTGCGTCGCTTTAACTGACAATTGCGCGGTTGTGCGACGTGGCTCCCAAACAAAATTGGCGTCCTTTTTTTCCCACAAATAGAGCTTTCTTTTGGTGGTATTTGATCACCTCTGCGGTTTTTAGTTTTTGCGCTTTAAACAAAAATAAAGCGACAATTTTGAAAAAAATTCAATATTTTTTACTTATTGCTATAATAAATATCCCCAAAAAATATATACAATTTTTTTTTCCTCAGTTTAGGCCGATACGTATTCTTCTACATATTTTTGGTAAAAAAAAATCGCAACAAGCGTTTATTGATTGGTTTGCGCAAAAGTTATAGCATCTACAAAATAGGGGATAGTTTTATGGCATTTTTATTAGTATTTTTTTTTTTACTAGTAATGGCGGTGATCAGCGATTTTTAGCATGACTGCGACATTATGGCGGACACATCGGACAATTTTGGCACATTTTTGGGACCATTGTCATTTTTACAGCGATCAGTGCTATAAAAATGCACTGATTACTGTGAAAATTACACTGGCAGTGAAGAGGTTAACCACTAGGTGGCGCTGTAGGGGTTAAGTGTTCCCTATTGAGTGTTTCTTACTGTAGGGGGGATGGGCTGCGTGTCACATGACACTGATCTTCGCTCTGAGTACACGGATCGGAGATCCGTGTCATTGTCACTAGGCAGAGCGGGGAGATGCTTGTTTACACAAGCATCTCCCCGCTCTATACCTCCGTGAGACGATCGCGGGGATCTCCACGGCGATCGAGTCCGCGGGACCCGTGGTCCGACTCACGGGAAAGGCGGCAGGGTCACAAGCGCCGTCGGCAGCGCGGGCGCGACCACACATCAGGCATTTAAAGAGCAACGTACAGGTACGTGATTGTGCCATTCTGCCGACGTATAAGTACAGGAGGCAGTCGGCAATTGATTATTAAGTCAGGTAAAACATATAATTTGGCATAAAAACACGGCATATAATAGCTCTATGCATTTCGTGGATTCATCCACTCTTCAGGAGCATGCACATGGAAAAATGAATGCTGTAGTATAGTAATAATAACAAGAATATCTGTAGGGTCTGACCCTGTCATGGGAGGGAGATTAAAATTAAATAATTAGAGGTAATATTTATCTAGGAAAAAAAAAAACACTCTTAACAGTACTGTGACAGCAGGAAGGTAAAGTCACCTGGTTGCATCCAGGGGGGTAGATATATTTCGCCCAGATTCAGGCTTTACGCCGACTTATACAACTAGGTGGAGAGTTGTATAAGGCTAGTGGGCTCATGGATGACTCATACCTCTAGGGAGAGGGCTGGGCGTCGTGCAGACAGGGAGTTGATGAGACCAGCTGAAGCTTGTCAGCTCATTTAGGCCTCTATAAGAACTCCCAGCTTCATTAGATGTTAGCTCATGCCTGGAACCAGACCTGTGTGGACTGTCTAGGGAGAGTGAACCCCTGTGCGGTGAGACAAAGCCTGTGTGGCTATTTGCTTGGACATTTAAAACCAGGGACTTAGGGACTAGGACAGCACTAGGCTGATCCCAGTTGTTAGTTAGGAAACCTGTATGTTTAGTCAGAGGTCAACTTGACCAGGATTTATTTTGGTTATGTTTCTTTTGCTTTGCTGTGTTTTGTCACTGTAAATAGAAAATAAACCGCATCTTTTTGATTTTGAAAACCAAAACCTCCGTTTGCTGGGCCTGTTTTGTGTGGGGAGCCCATCCCGGGGGTCACACACACCCGCTGCCGAGCTAACCCCCTCACAGTTGGTGGAGAACCAGTGGCAGTTTTTTTTTAAGCCAGCATGGAGGAGATACTGAAACAGCTGGCTCTAGCAAATGCCAATCAACAGCAGACAAATGCAGGTTTGCAAAGGAGCCTTGCAGCCCAGCAGCAAGCTCATCAACAGAGCCTTGCAGCCCAGCAGCAAGCTCACCAACAGAGTCTGGAAGCTCAGCAACAAGCCCAGCAGCAATCTGAGGCCCGCTTCATAGACCTGTTACAGAAGCAAGAGCAGAGACTACAACAAATGGAAGCAGTAATGCAGCAACGTCCGCAGACCAGTGAGGAAAGCCGTCCCACTAATACCGCGTCCTTTGGGGTGAGTCGTTTATTGACAAAAATGACTGGAGAGGATGATCCAGAGGTATTTTTGACCACATTTGAAAGGACCGCTGAAAGAGAAAAGTGGCCTGAGGAGCAGTGGGCTGGACTGGTGGCTCCTCTGTTAACTGGTGAATCGCAGAAAGCTTACTATGACCTAGAGCCTAACCAAGCAAAAGACTATGTGATGCTAAAAGCTGAAATTTTGGCAAGGCTGGGTGTCACCCAGGCTGTCCGGGCTCAGCGTGTGCATAACTGGACTTTCCAGCTTGGAAAACCCCCCAGGTCTCAAATGTATGATCTCATTCACCTGAGCAGAAAGTGGCTACAGCCAGAGACTTTGTCCGCACCAAAGATTGTGGAACGTGTTGTAATGGATCGGTTTTTGAGAGCTCTTCCTACTGCCATCCAAAAGTGGGTAAGCCATGGAGACCCAGAGACGGCCGATGGTCTTGTGGATCGTGTGGAGAAATACTTGGCTACAGAGAACCTGACGGCCTCTTCCAGAGACACTCGGACTTTCCACCCTAAGACCAGACCATCCCCAGGGGCGGATAAGAGGATTCCAAGGGGTGAGGGTGGAGAGAGTGAGAGGGTGGGAGCTCTACCCCAAGTTTGGCGAGAACAGCCTGGGAAATCAGCGGCTCAAGAGGTGGCAAGAAGGATCGTTTGCTACCGCTGCCGGCAAGCGGGACATATTGCAGCCAATTGCCCGGTTGTGGAGGAACCCATGCAGTGTGACTTTCTGACGGGCAGACGTCAGTCGCTGTGTGCGACAGTCGCATGCACTGCCATTCGAGGAACTGAGAAACATTTATGCAAAATGTGTGTTAATGGTAGAAATGTTGTGGTATTGCTGGATTCAGGTAGCCTTGTGACCCTGATAAAGGCTGAGTTAGTTAAAACAGAGGTCTCTGGGAATAGCAAGGTAGCTGTTATTTGTGTGCATGGGGACACCCGAGAGTATCCAGTGACTACAGTGTGTTTCGAGACCCCCAAAGGTACCCTCTCTCATCCAGTGGGCTTAGTATCTCAGTTACCGCATGACGCCATTGTGGGAAGGGATTTTCCGAAGTTCTGGGAACTGTGGGATGATCCTGAGCCCCTCACTGGTGCCCCTATGTACCAGGAATGTGATAGCCAGAACTCCCCTGAGAGTGGTGAGGACTCTCCGGAATTTCCCTTATCAGTATTGGCAGGGGAGACTCAAGAAACTGGAGAGGAGCCCACCTCCTCAGACGAAAACCTACCGTCTGTGGAGTTTTCTGATCTTGAGGTTCACAGGGAAAACTTTGCCACAGAACAGTTGAAAGGCCCCGCCCTAATAAAGGCAAGGGAAAACGTAGTGAAAATAGATGGCGAGTTAGTGAACCCAGATAATACCTGCACTTACCCATACTTCAGCGTAGAGAAGGACCTACTGTATCGGGTGGCAAAAAGGGCAGAAGAAACCGTTGAGCAGCTTGTGGTGCCCAAACCTTACAGGAAGTTGGTGTTGGAGTTGGCCCATGGGCACATTCTTGGAGGTCATCTGGGGACAGAGAAAACCCGAGAGAGGGTATTACAGAGATTCTATTGGCCGGGGGTGATGAAGGACGTAGAAAATTATTGTTCCTCCTGCCCTGTGTGTCAGAGGTTGGCCCCGATGCCACATTTCCGTAGCCCGCTGGTCCCTCTACCCATCATTGAGGTCCCGTTTGAGAGGATCGCCATGGATTTGGTAGGTCCTATAATCAAGTCCGCTAGGGGGCACCAGTACATATTAGTTATAATGGACTATGCCACCCGTTATCCAGAAGCGATCCCTCTCCGAAATACCTCGGCCAAAACCATAGCCAAAGAGCTATCTCTTGTTTTTAGCCGGGTGGGTATTTGTAAAGAACTGCTTACGGACCAAGGTACACCCTTTATGTCCCGGGTTATGAAAGAGCTGTGTAAATTGTTCAAAGTGACGCAATTGCGTACGTCTGTGTATCACCCCCAAACCGATGGGCTGGTTGAAAGATTCAACAAAACCCTAAAACAAATGTTGAAGAAAGTGGTGGATAGAGATGGAAAGGATTGGGACTGTTTACTTCCTTATTTGATGTTTGCTATTAGGGAGGTGCCCCAATCCTCTACGGGATTCTCCCCCTTTGAGTTACTGTATGGGAGACACCCAAGAGGGCTGTTGGATATTGCCAAGGAAACTTGGGAAAGTGAGAGTTCTCCCCACAGGAGTGTGATTGAGCATGTCGCCCTGATGCAAGATCGAATTGCACAGGTAATGCCCATCGTGAAGGAACATTTGGCCCAAGCGCAGTTGGCACAGCAGAGAGTGTACAACCGTGGAGCCAAGACCCGTACCTTTTCCCCGGGGGATAGGATATTGGTACTTGTCCCTACGGTTGAAAGTAAATTCCTTGCCAAATGGCAAGGCCCCTACGAGATAATGGAAAAAGTGAGCGAAGTGAATTACAAGGTCAGACAACCAGGAAGGCGAAAGCCCGAACAGATCTATCACGTTAATCTGTTGAAAGCCTGGAGGGATAGAGAGTCCCTAGTCGCAGAAACTTGGTCACCAGCTCAAACTGGTTGCGTGATTCCGGAGGTTGGAATAGCAGCCACCTTGTCACAACCCCAACAACAGGAGGTTAAGGAGTTTGTGCTTCGCAACAAGGAGGTGTTCTCTGAGCTGCCGGGACAAACATCTGGGGTAGAGCATGATATTATTACCCCGCCCGGTGAAAGGGTGAAGTTAAAACCCTATCGGATCCCAGAGGCCCGACGGGAGGCAATACGGGAGGAAGTACAGAAAATGCTGAACTTAGGGGTGATAGAGGAGTCCCAAAGTGATTGGTCTAGTCCCATTGTGTTGGTGCCTAAACCGGATGGGAGCTGGCGATTTTGTAACGATTTTCGTCAGTTGAACAAAGTTACAAAATTTGACACCTACCCCATGCCACGTATAGATGAGTTGATCGACCGGCTGGGAACAGCCCGATACATGACGACTCTTGACCTCACAAAAGGGTATTGGCAAATTCCCCTGGCCAAGTCGGCCAAAGAGAAAATCGCATTTGTAACCCCAGACGGGGCGTTCCAATATAAGAGAATGCCGTTCGGGTTACAGAATGCGCCGGCCACATTCCAGCGGAAAATGGACCAGATACTGAGGCCCCATCGGAAGTATGCTGCGGCTTACCTGGATGACGTAATTGTCCATAGCACAGATTGGGCCTCACATCTGCCAAAAGTGCAAGCAGTCCTAGACTCTATCCGGGAAGCGGGGTTTACGGCTAACCCCAAGAAGTGTACCATTGGGCAGGAGGAGGCCAAATATCTTGGGTACACCATTGGCAGGGGAGTAATAAAACCCCAACTCAACAAAGTCGAGGCCATCCAGAGTTGGCCACGTCCCAACAGCAAGAAGCAGGTACGAGCCTTTCTGGGAATCGCGGGTTATTATCGGCGCTTCATTCCCCACTTTGCTTCTAAGGCTGTGCCCCTAACCAACCTGACGAAAGGGAAAGGGTCGGTCATGATTAAATGGACCCCCGAGGCTGAGGCAGCATTCCAATTCTTGAAACAAGCCTTATGTAGCCAGCCAGTGTTGTACTCACCCGACTTCTCTAAAGACTTTGTCGTACAAAGTGATGCGTCAGATGTGGGGTTAGGAGCAGTATTGTCCCAGGTCTGGAACGGGGAAGAGCACCCAGTCATTTACCTCAGCAGGAAGTTGAAGTCCCATGAGGTAAATTACGCCACCGTTGAAAAGGAGTGTTTAGCGGTGAAGTGGGCTCTAGATTCCCTTCGGTACTACCTGCTAGGTAGGCACTTTGACATGGTTACGGATCACGCTCCGTTAAAGTGGATGGCTCAAAACAAGGAAACAAATAGAAGAGTGAATAGGTGGTTCCTGGCCCTCCAGGAATTCAACTTCACAGTAAAGCATCGCCCTGGCGTTCAAATGGGGAATGTGGATGCTTTGTCTCGAGTACATGAATGCCTGATTGCTGGTGTTCCAACCCCGAGGTTAAAACAAGAGGGGGGGGTATGTGACAGCAGGAAGGTAAAGTCACCTGGTTGCATCCAGGGGGGTAGATATATTTCGCCCAGATTCAGGCTTTACGCCGACTTATACAACTAGGTGGAGAGTTGTATAAGGCTAGTGGGCTCATGGATGACTCATACCTCTAGGGAGAGGGCTGGGCGTCGTGCAGACAGGGAGTTGATGAGACCAGCTGAAGCTTGTCAGCTCATTTAGGCCTCTATAAGAACTCCCAGCTTCATTAGATGTTAGCTCATGCCTGGAACCAGACCTGTGTGGACTGTCTAGGGAGAGTGAACCCCTGTGCGGTGAGACAAAGCCTGTGTGGCTATTTGCTTGGACATTTAAAACCAGGGACTTAGGGACTAGGACAGCACTAGGCTGATCCCAGTTGTTAGTTAGGAAACCTGTATGTTTAGTCAGAGGTCAACTTGACCAGGATTTATTTTGGTTATGTTTCTTTTGCTTTGCTGTGTTTTGTCACTGTAAATAGAAAATAAACCGCACCTTTTTGATTTTGAAAACCACAACCTCCGTTTGCTGGGCCTGTTTTGTGTGGGGAGCCCATCCCGGGGGTCACACACACCCGCTGCCGAGCTAACCCCCTCACAAGTACTTACATTGTCTGTATCTATGGATCTAGTAGGGAAGATAGAGGTCTTGTGTTTCTGCTAAGCAGGAACACGGATCTAAGTCTTCCTACAGTGCAACCATCCCCCACACAGTTAGAAAGCACCCCCTAGGGACACATTTGACCCTTTGATCGCCCCTGTTAACCCCTTCCCTGCCAGTGTCATCAGTAAAGTGACAGTGCATATTTTTTTATCACTGATCGCTGTATTAGTGTCACTGGTCCCCATAAAAGTGTCAAAAGTGTCACTTAGCGTCCGATTTGTCTGCCGCAATGTCGCAGTCGCGCTATAAGTCGCTGATCGCCGACATTACTAGTAAAAAAAGATATAAATAACAATTCCGTAAAACTATCCCATAGTTTATATAACTTTTGCACAAACCAATCAATATACGCTTAAAGTGGGGTTCCAACAAACAATGGAACACATTTGGCATATCATTTTTTTGGGGGGGAGCGGAAACCCTCTTTTTAGAGGGTTTCATCTCCCACTTCCTCCCGGGGAACCGCAGCACCAGAAGGAAGTTCATCTCTCCCCTCTCTCTCGTGGCAATCATCTGGAAAATGTCACAGGTCCCAGAAGATTACCCGGCCAGTCACAGTGCGCAGCGCGGCTAACGCATGCGCAGTGCATGCCCGGCTGTGAAGCCACAGTCGTGCGCCCATAGTAGTGATGCAGGCGCTGGGAGAGGAGGGGGAGATGGGCGGGGCTTCCTTCCCCCGCATCGCTGGACCCTGGGACAGGTAAGTGTCCGATTATTAAAAGTCAGCAGCTGCAGTATTTTTTTATCAAAAACATGTAGAAGAATACATATTGACCTAAATTGATGAAGAAATTGTATTTCTTCTCTTGCACAATAGTCAGTTAAAGTATCACAGTACCGTATTGCAGAAAATGGCCTGGTCATGAATGGGGATAAACCTTCCGGAGCTGAAGTGGTCAAATATCCTTTTTATTAAACACAATTTCATGTAAAACAGAAAACAAAAATATATGTTAAAAGCTATCCAGTACTATCCCACCTCCCAGTGTGTGTCTCATGTTAACCATATTAGTAAGAATCTTATTTTTACATTATCACATTTACAACATCACAGGAGTTGAAATGAGCTGAAACGCAACACATTTAACTGAACTGTCAACTGTCTTCAGCGGTTTATTCAGTGGTTGCTAAAAATCAGTGCATTCAAAGAGTGAGAGGCCCGAAGATTGATGGTGCAGGACACCCATCAAAATAGGGAGAAGATATAGGTTGTCCCTAGGGATGAGCCGAACACCCCCCGGTTCGGTTCGCACCAGAACTTGCGAACGGACCGAAAGTTCGCGCAAACTTTAGAACCCTAATAAATACAATGGATGCGAACGTTCGAAAATTAAAAGTGCTAAATATAATGGCTAATATGCAAGTCCTTGTCCTAAAAAGGGTTTGGGGACCTGGGTTCTGCCCCAGGGGACATGTATCAATGCAAAAAAAAGTTTTAAAAACGGCCGTTTTTTTGGGAGCAGTCATTTTAATGATGCATAAAGTGAAAGAAAAAAAGTCAAATATTCCTTTAAATATCGTACCTGGGGGGTGTCTAAAGTATGCCTGTGAAGTGCCACGTGTTTCCCGTGTTTAGAACTGTCCCTGCACAAAATGAAATTTCTAAAGGAAAAAAATGGTCATTTAAAACTGCTTGCAGCTTTAATGTAATGTCTGGTCCTGGCAATATGGATGAAAATCATTGAGAAAAATGGCATGGGTACCCCCCCACCCCACTTGTATGGATATTAAGGGGAACCCCGCACCCAAAATTAAAAAAAGGCCCTATATACTCTGAACAGCAGTATACAGGCGGTGCAAACAAGACAGGGACTGTAGGTTTGTTCTTAAGTAGAATCTTTTTCTAATTTGGAACAGGTACATTTTTTAAGTGTAGCTCTAGCCAAAAAATCTATTTTTAAGCTTTTTGGAGAACATAGGGAAGGGTTATCATCCTTCTAACATTTGTTTTGCTGTCTGTGCACCTGTTCAGAACATTTCACCTCACTTTCCATCCCAATGACAAATGTTTTTGGAAAAGTGGGTTTTTTATTGAAACAAGGATTGGTGATAAAGCATCAGTAGAGAGGAGACAACTTTTCCCCATATTAACTCTTACAGGAGAGAATTTCCCTTCCTAGGGGTAGATTTCCTCTCACTTCCTGTTGTCTCCTTCCGTTTGCAAGTAGGAGTCGTTTGTAAGTTGGATCTTTGAAAGTAGGGGCCTGCCGTATATACTCTGCAGAAATTTGCCCCTTAGGTGTCGGTGTTGCCACAACACTGTAAGCCCTCACAGTTACTCTTGGTGGGCACTGGAACGCCCTGCTGTGAACTATTATATCAGGAATTGTAATTACATGCCATTGTTGAACAGTGGTAGGAAAAATTGGGTCTTTGGTGGTGGTGCTGGTGCTACAACACTGTCAGCCCTCACAGTTACTCTTGGTGGGCGCATGAATAGGCCCTACTGTAAATTATTAGATCAAGAATAGTATTTGCATGCCCCTGTTGAAGAGGGGCAGAAAAATTGGGCCTTTGGTGGTGGTGCTGGTGCTACATTGTCAGCCCTCACAGTTACTCTTGGTGGGCGCATGAATAGGCCCTACTGTAAATTATTAGATCAAGAATTGTAATTGCATGCCCCTGTTGAAGAGGGGTAGAAAAATTGGGCCTTTGGTGGTGGTGGTGATGGTGTTGCCACAACAATGTAAGCCCTCACAGTTACTCTTGGTGGGCGCAGGAATGGGCCCTGCTGTGAATTATTAGATCAAGAATTGTAATTACAAGCCCCTGTTAAACAGGGGCTGAAAAATTGGGCCTTAGGCACTGGTGCCACAACACTGCAACCCCTCACAGATACTGTACTTGGAGCACAGCAATGAGCCCTGTTGCAAAGTATTGCATCAAAAATTTTAATTACACGCCCCTGTTAAACAGGGGCTGAAAAACTGGGCCTTAGGCACTGGTGCCACAACACTGCAACCCCTCGCAGATACTGTACTTGGAGCACAGCAATGAGCCCTGTTGCAAAGTATTGCATCAAAAATTGTAATTACACGCCCCTGTTAAACAGGGTCTGAAAAATTGGGCCTTAGGCACTGGTGCCACAACACTGCAACCCCTCACAGATACTGTACTTGGAGCACAGCAATGAGCCCTGTTGCAAAGTATTGCATCAAAAATTGTAATTACACGCCCCTGTTAAACAGGGGCTGAAAAATTGGGCCTTAGGCACTGGTGCTGGTGCCACGACACTGCAACCTCTCCCAGATACTCTAGTTGGAGTGCAGGAATGAGCCCTGCTGCAAAGCATTGCATAAAAAATTGTAATTACATGCCCCTGTTAAACAGGGGCTGAAAAATTGGGCCTTAGCCACTGGTGGCGGCACCCAGAAACAAAAATGTTCTTCCAAGCTATCATCATGAATCGGATCATTGAGGAGGAGGAGGATAGTCAGTCCACATAACAGGACAGTCACTCAGCATAAGCATAGGCAGTCTTGAAGGGATGTGACATTTTAAAATAAATTATTCTGTTATATCAGCTTCAGGTGCTTGGTAGCTGGTGGTGATCCAAGACTGGTTCATCTTTATGAAGGTCAGTCGATCAACCGAGTCGGTGGACAGGCGCACCCTGTGATCCGTGACAAAGCCTCCAGCAGCACTGAATGTGCGTTCCGAAAGAACGCTGGATGCAGGACAGGCCAGTAGCTCAATTGCATACTGTGCAAGCTCTGGCCAGTGATCCATCCTCAAGACCCAGTAAGCCAGAGGATTTTCGGTGGGAAAGGTGTCCAAGTCTGACCTTGCCCCTAGGTATTCCTGCACCATGTATATCAGACGCTGGCCATTGGTTGCTGGAACCGATAATACCTTGGGGCTGCGGACTAAAAAATTGTCTGAACGCATCGGTCAGACGGCCACCTTCCCCACCGCTCCTTCTTTGGCTGATCGAAGCCTAAGCGACTCCGGAGTCCTCTGGGTCACTAAGGACGACATGATCCGCAGTCACCTCCTCCCAGCCACGTACAAGTCCACAGGTTTCTTGTGACTGTAAATCATCCCTAAAAGACTGCTGCTGTTGATGCAGAGTGCCAGGCTCCACCTCCATGCTGACACAATCCTCCTCCTCCTCCTCTTCCTGTGCGATGGGTGGGACTGAAGGAACACTGTCTGGGTAAAGGGGGCCATGAGAGGCAAGGAAGTCCTCCTCTTCCTGCCTCTGTTCTGCCTCAAGTGCCCTGTCCATTATTCCACGCAGCGTATGCTCCAACAGGTGGACAAGAGGTACAGTGTCACTAATGCATGCACTGTCACTGCTCACCATCCTCGTGGCCTTCTCAAATGGTGCCAGGACAGTGCATGCATCCCTGATCATGCCCCACTGGCGTGGTGAAAAAAACCCGAGCTCCCCTGACCCTGTCCTGGTGCCGTAGTCGCACAGGTACTCATTGATGGCCCTCTGCTGCGTGTGCAGCCGCTGCAGCATGGCCAACATTGAGTTTCACCTGGTGGGCATGTCACATATAAGGCGGTTCTTGGGCAGGTTCAACTCCTTTTGCAGCTCAGCCAGCCGAGCACTGGCATTATATGATCTGCGGAATTGTGCACAGACTTTCCTGGCTTGCCTCAGGACATCCTGTAAGCCCGGGTACCTGCCCAAGAACTGCTGCACCACCAGGTTAAGGACGTGAGCCACACAGGGCACATGGATCAGTTGTCCCTGTCGGAGAGCGGAGAGGAGGTTGGTGCCATTGTCGCAAACCACCATTCCTGGCTTAAGCTGGCATGGCGTCAACCACCTCTCGGCCTGCCCCTGCAGAGCTGACAGAACCTCTGCCCCAGTGTGGTTCCTGTCCCCCAAACACACCAGCGCAAGCACGGCATGGCATCTTTTTGCCTGCGTACTTGCGTAGCCCCTTGAACGCCTACGGAGCACAGCTGGTTCCGAGGACAAAGCACAGGAAGAGGCCATGGAGGAAGAAGAAAAGGAGGGGGTGGAGGAGAGAGGTGTGTCACAACCAGTAGTAGCATTTTGGAGGCGTGGCGGCGGGACAACCTCCAACACTACTGCACCTTGTCCTGCATCCTTCCCAGCTGCCAAAAGAGTGACTCAATGGGCCGTGAAAGAAAGGTAACGTCCCTGTCCATGCCTGCTGGACCATTAGTCAGCGGTAATATGCACCTTACTGCTGACCGCCCTGTCCAGTGAGGCATGGACATTGCCTTCCATATGCCGGTAGAGAGCCGGAATCGCCTTCCGTGAGAAAAAGTGGCGTTTGGGAACCTGCCACTGTGGAACCACACATTGCATAAACTCACGGAAGGGTGCCGAGTCTACCAACTGAAAAGGCAGCAGTTGAATTGCTAGCAATTTAGCCAAGCTAGCATTCAACTGCTGGGCATGTGGATGGCTGAGAGTGAACTTCTTTCAACGGTCCAGCAGCTGGGGCAGGGAAATTTGCCTGCTACAATCGGACGTCGGTGTACTGCTAGCAGAGTGCCCGCAAGTACTTGGCTGTGACACACCTAATTCTACACCTTCATTCCTCTCAGTGCAGGTTTCAGAGAGGACTGAAGGTATAGTGGGGTTGGAGATCCCAGCTGATGAGGAGCAAGGAGAGGCCCGCTTTGTTCTTTGGTGTGGGTCTTTAAGGTACGCTTGTCAACGAGCTGCATGGCAGATCAACATATGTCTAGTCAAGCAAGTGGTGCCCAAGCGGCTGATGTTTTGGCCACGCGAGATACGCTTGAGACATATATTGCAAATAGCAGTGGTGCGATCTGATGCACTCGACTCAAAAAAGGCCCACACCAAAGAACTTTTGGAATAACGGGCAGAGGCAGCGTCCTGAACAGGTGTAGCTCTGCGGTGTGATTCAGTTGGTGTGCTGCCCTTACGCTGGCCCCCGGAGGGCATCCTGCCTCGTTGGAGATGTGCCTCCTCCTCATCCTCCTCCTCCTCCTCTCTTCTATCAGACACCCATGTGGAGTCAGTGACCTCATCATCCTCTCCCTCCTCATCACTAGAGCCAATCTGGCAGTATGCTGCAGCTGCTGGAACATGACTGCCAGATTGCTGTCCTTCTTGAGCATCCCCTCTCTCTGCGCTCACGGTACTGCCTTCCTCTAGCTGGGTATCATCATCAGACCCTTCGAAACGCTGGGCATTCTCCTGGAGCATGTACCCAACACTGTGCTCAAACAGTTCAGGGGACTCCTCAGGAGGACATGGTGGGTCTAGGGAAGGAGTGACTAATGATGACATTGATACGAGGGAAGAGGACGCTTTGACAGCTGCTTTGCCAGTACCCTGAGCCTGGGTTAGAGAGGATGAGGAGGATGAGGAGGGCTTGGTCATCCACTCTACCAAGTCTTCGGCATGATGCGGCTCAACACGTCCAGCTGCTGAAAATAAGGACAAGCGTGTCCCATGGCCACGTGCTGATGACAATGCACCGCGTCCACGACCAGCACTGTTGCCCCCAGACACAGAGCCTGCTTGCCCTCTTTTATTGGCTTGTGACTGTCTACCTCTCTTTATTGGCCTTCCATACATAGTAATGGCCTGCAGGGAGATGGGAAAACCAGCAATTGGGTAGTGTATATTGTGCTGGAGGCACACAACACCCACTAACTCCAGCAGATGCCTTTATTAGAGAACAGCAATGACGGGTATATACAGGTGTATACTGTGCCACTAACTCCTGCAGATGCCTGTATTAGAGAACAACAATGACGGGTATATACAGGTGTACACTGTGCCACTAACTCCTGCAGATGCCTGTATTAGAGAACAGCAATGACGGGTATATACAGGTGTATACTGTGCCACTAACTCCTGCAGGAGCCTGTATTAGAGAACAGCAATGACGGGTATATACAGGTGTACACTGTGTAACTAACTCCTGCAGATGCCTGTATTATAGAACAGCAATTACGGGTACATACAGGTGTACACTGTGCCACTAACTCCTGCAGATGCCTATATTATAGAACAGCAATGATGGGTATATACAGGTGTACACTGTGCCACTAACTCCTGCAGATGCCTATATTAGAGAACAGCAATAACGGGTATATACAGGTGTATACTGTGCCACTAACTCCTGCAGATGCCTGTATTAGAGAACAGCAATGACGGGTATATACAGGTGTATACTGTGCCACTAACTCCTGCAGATGCCTGTATTAGAGAACAGCAATGACAGGTATATACAGGTGTACACTGTGCCACTAACTCCTGCAGATGCCTGTATTAGAGAATAGCAATGACGGGTATATACAGGTGTATACTGTGCCACTAACTCCTGCAGATGCCTGTATTATAGGAAAGCAATGACGGGTATATACAGGTGTATACTGTGCCACTATCTCCTGCAGATGCCTGTATTAGAGAACAGCAATGATGGGTATATACAGGTGTATACTGTGCCACTAACTCCTGCAGATGCCTGTATTAGAGAACAGCAATGATGGGTATATACAGGTGTATACTGTGCCACTATCTCCTGCAGATGCCTGTATTAGAGAACAGCAATGATGGGTATATACAGGTGTATACTGTGCCACTAACTCCTGCAGATGCCTGTATTAGAGAACAGCAATGATGGGTATATACAGGTGTATACTGTGCCACTAACTCCTGCAGATGCCTGTGTTAGAGAACAGCAATGACGGGTATATACAGGTGTATACTGTGCCACTATCTCCTGCAGATGCCTGTATTAGAGAACAGCAATGACGGGTATATACAGGTGTACACTGTGCCACTAACTCCTGCAGATGCCTGTATTAGAGAACAGCAATGACGGGTATATACAGGTGTATACTGTGCCACTAACTCATGCAGATGCCTGTATTAGAGAACAGCAATGACGGGTATATACAGGTGTATACCGTGCCACTAACTCCTGCAGATGCCTGTATTAGAGAACAGCAATGATGGGTATATACAGGTGTATACTGTGCCACTAACTCCTGCAGATGCCTGTATTAGAGAACAGCAATGATGGGTATATACAGGTGTATACTATGCCACTAACTCCTGCAGATGCCTGTGTTAGAGAACAGCAATGACGGGTATATACAGGTGTATACTGTGCCACTATCTCCTGCAGATGCCTGTATTAGAGAACAGCAATGACGGGTATATACAGGTGTACACTGTGCCACTAACTCCTGCAGATGCCTGTATTAGAGAACAGCAATGACGGGTATATACAGGTGTATACTGTGCCACTAACTCATGCAGATGCCTGTATTAGAGAACAGCAATGACGGGTATATACAGGTGTATACCGTGCCACTAACTCCTGCAGATGCCTGTATTATAGAACAGCAATGACGGGTATATACAGGTGTACACCGTGCCACTAACTCCTGCAGATGCCTGTATTATAGAACAGCAATGACGGGTATATACAGGTGTAAACTGTGCCACTAACTCCTGCAGATGCCTGTATTAGAGAACAGCAATGAAGGGTATATACAGGTGTCTACTGTGCTACTAACTTCTGCAGATGCCTGTATTAGAGAACAGCAATGACGGGTATATACAGGTGTATACTGTGCCACTAACTCCTGCAGATGCCTGTATTAGAGAACAACAATGACGGGTATATACAGGTGTACACTGTGCCACTAACTCCTGCAGATGCCTGTATTAGAGAACAGCAATGACGGGTATATACAGGTGTACACTGTGCCACTAACTCCTGCAGATGCCTGTATTATAGAACAGCAATGACGGGTATATACAGGTGTACACTGTGCCACTAACTCCTGCAGATGCCTGTATTAGAGAACAGCAATGACGGGTATATACAGGTGTATACTGTGCCACTAACTCCTGCAGATGCCTGTATTAGAGAACAGCAATGACGGGTATATACAGGTGTACACTGTGCCAGTAACTCCTGCAGATGCCTGTATTAGAGAACAGCAATGACGGGTATATACAGGTGTACACTGTGCCACTAACTCCTGCAGATGCCTGTATTAGAGAACAGCAATGACGGGTATATACAGGTGTATACTGTGCCACTAACTCATGCAGATGCCTGTATTAGAGAACAGCAATGACGGGTATATACAGGTGTATACCGTGCCACTAACTCCTGCAGATGCCTGTATTAGAGAACAGCAATGATGGGTATATACAGGTGTATACTGTGCCACTAACTCCTGCAGATGCCTGTATTAGAGAACAGCAATGATGGGTATATACAGGTGTATACTATGCCACTAACTCCTGCAGATGCCTGTGTTAGAGAACAGCAATGACGGGTATATACAGGTGTATACTGTGCCACTATCTCCTGCAGATGCCTGTATTAGAGAACAGCAATGACGGGTATATACAGGTGTACACTGTGCCACTAACTCCTGCAGATGCCTGTATTAGAGAACAGCAATGACGGGTATATACAGGTGTATACTGTGCCACTAACTCATGCAGATGCCTGTATTAGAGAACAGCAATGACGGGTATATACAGGTGTATACCGTGCCACTAACTCCTGCAGATGCCTGTATTAGAGAACAGCAATGACGGGTATATACAGGTGTATACCGTGCCACTAACTCCTGCAGATGCCTGTATTACAGAACAGCAATGACGGGTATATACAGGTGTACACCGTGCCACTAACGCCTGCAGATGCCTGTATTAGAGAACAGCAATGACGGGTATATACAGGTGTATACTGTGCCACTAACTCATGCAGATGCCTGTATTAGAGAACAGCAATGACGGGTATATACAGGTGTATACCGTGCCACTAACTCCTGCAGATGCCTGTATTAGAGAACAGCAATGATGGGTATATACAGGTGTGTACCATGCCACTAACTCCTGCAGATGCCTGTATTAGAGAACAGCAATGACGGGTATGTACAGGTGTACACCGTGCCACTAACTCCTGCAGATGCCTGTATTAGAGAACAGCAATGACGGGTATATACAGGTGTACACTGTGCCACTAACTCCTGCAGATGCCTGTATTAGAGAACAGCAATGACGGGTATATACAGGTGTACACTGTGCCACTAACTCCTGCAGATGCCTGTATTAGAGAACAGCAATGACGGGTATATACAGGTGTACACTGTGCCACTAACTCCTGCAGATGCCTGTATTAGAGAACAGCAATGACGGGTATATACAGGTGTATACTGTGCCACTAACTCCTGCAGATGCCTGTATTAGAGAACAGCAATGACGGGTATATACAGGTGTATACTGTGCCACTAACTCCTGCAGATGCCTGTATTATAGAACAGCAATTACGGGTATATACAGGTGTATACTGTGCCACTAACTACTGCAGATGCCTGTATTATAGAACAGCAATGACGGGTATATACAGGTGTATACTGTGCCACTAACTCCTGCAGATGCCTGTATTAGAGAACAGCAATGACGGGTATATACAGGTGTACACTGTGCCACTAACTCCTGCAGATGCCTGTATTATAGAACAGCAATGACGGGTATATACAGGTGTACACTGTGCCACTAACTCCTGCAGATGCCTGTATTATAGAACAGCAATGACGGGTATATACAGGTGTACACTGTGCCACTAACTCCTGCAGATGCCTGTATTATAGAACAGCAATGACGGGTATATACAGGTGTATACTGTGCCACTAACTCCTGCAGATGCCTGTATTATAGAACAGCAATGACGGGTATATACACAGGTGTACACTGTGCCACTAACTCCTGCAGATGCCTGTATTAGAGAACAGCAATGACGGGTATATAAAGGTGTATACTGTGCCACTAACTCCTGCAGATGCCTGTAGTAGAGAACAGCAATGACGGGTATATACAGGTGTATACTGTGCCACTAACTCCTGCAGATGCCTGTATTATAGAACAGCAATGACGGGTATATACAGGTGTACACCGTGCCACTAACTCCTGCAGATGCCTGTATTATAGAACAGCAATGACGGGTATATACAGGTGTAAACTGTGCCACTAACTCCTGCAGATGCCTGTATTAGAGAACAGCAATGAAGGGTATATACAGGTGTCTACTGTGCTACTAACTTCTGCAGATGCCTGTATTAGAGAACAGCAATGACGGGTATATACAGGTGTATACTGTGCCACTAACTCCTGCAGATGCCTGTATTAGAGAACAACAATGACGGGTATATACAGGTGTACACTGTGCCACTAACTCCTGCAGATGCCTGTATTAGAGAACAGCAATGACGGGTATATACAGGTGTACACTGTGCCACTAACTCCTGCAGATGCCTGTATTATAGAACAGCAATGACGGGTATATACAGGTGTACACTGTGCCACTAACTCCTGCAGATGCCTGTATTAGAGAACAGCAATGACGGGTATATACAGGTGTATACTGTGCCACTAACTCCTGCAGATGCCTGTATTAGAGAACAGCAATGACGGGTATATACAGGTGTACACTGTGCCAGTAACTCCTGCAGATGCCTGTATTAGAGAACAGCAATGACGGGTATATACAGGTGTACACTGTGCCACTAACTCCTGCAGATGCCTGTATTAGAGAACAGCAATGACGGGTATATACAGGTGTATAGTGTGCCACTAACTCCTGCAGATGCCTGTATTGGAGAACAGCAATGACGGATATATACATGTGTATACTGTGCTGGGGGCACACAACACACACTAACTAGAATAGTTACACATAGTGTACTCGGCTATACTCGGCTTTTCTCGGCTCCGCTCACAGTCACGCCGAGTCCCGCCCTATGATGGACATAACACAGGTCCAATGGCGGGACTGGGCGTGACTGTGAGCGGAGCCGAGAAAAGCCGAGTATAGCCGAGTACATTCGGCTATGTGTATCTCGCTCCGCTCACAGTCAGCGGAGACAGCTCAGGGATGTGGGTATCGGCGTATAACACGCACCCACGATTTCCCCCTGATTTTCAGGGGAAAAAAGTGCGTGTTATACGCCGATAAATACGGTACATAAAACTATTCTTCAGAAATATTTCATAATATTATCCTGCAAAAACCATACACAGTTAAAGAGGTACAGTGCCTTTCAAAAGTATTCACCCCCCTTGGCTTTTTATCTATTTTGTTACATTACAGTCTTTAGTTCAATGTTTTTTTAATCTGAATTATATGTGATGGATTAGAACACAATAGTCTAAGTTGGTGAAGTAAAATTAGAAAAATATATACATAAAACTATTCTTCAGAAATAAAAAACTGATAATTGGCATGTGCGTATGTATTCAACCCCTTTGTTATGAAGCCCATAAAAAGCTCTGGTGCAACCAATTACCTTCAGAAGTCACATAATTAGTGAAATTATGTCCACCTGTGTGCAATCTAAGTGTCACATGATCTGTCATTACATACACACATCTTTTTGAAAGGCCCCAGAGGCTGCAACACCTAAGCAAGAGGCACCACTAACCAAACACTGCCATGAAGACCAAGGAACTCTCCAAACAAGTAAGGGACAATGTTGTTGAGAAGTACAAGTCAGGGTTAGGTTATAAAAAAATATCCAAATCTTTGATGATCCCTAGGAGCACCATCAAATCTATCATAACCAAATGGAAAGAACATGGCACAACAGCAAACCTGCCAAGAGACGGCCGCACACCAAAACTCACGGACCGGGCAAGGAGGGCATTAATCAGAAAGGCAGCACAGAGACCTAAGGTAACCCTGGAGGAGCTGCAGAGTTCCACAGCAGAGACTGGAGTATCTGTACATAGGACGACAATAAGCCGTATGCTCCATAGAGTTAGGTTTTATGGCAGAGTGGCCAGAAGAAAGCCATTACTTTCAGCAAAAAACAAAATGGCACGTTTTGAGTTTACGAAAAGGCATGTGGGAGACTCCCAAAATATATGGAGGAAGGTGCTCTGGTCTGATGAGACTAAAATTAAACTTTTTGGCCATCAAAGAAAAAGCTATGTCAGGCACAAAGCCAGCACATCACATCACCCAAAGAACACCATCCCCACAGTGAAACATGGTGATGGCAGCATCATGCTGTGGGGATGTCTTTCAGCAGTCGGGACTGGGAAACTGATCAGAGTTGAGGGAAAGATGGATGGTGCTAAATACAGGGATGTTCTTGAGCAAAACCTGTACCACTCTGTGTGTGATTTGAGGCTAGGACGGAGGTTCAGCCTCCGTTCCCAGTAGAAGCCTTGTACGGGGAAACACGTTGGGTAAGCATTCAGTCTCTGACGTCATCACGCTACAGCTAGCTGGCTTGAGCCGCGGCTGTTTTTGAAAAATTTGTTTCTGTTTATGGATGTCAGTATGCTGTGAAAGTGGTGCAATAAATATTTTAACAAGAAAATACTGCACCATGAGGTCTCTTCTTCTTCTCCCTCCTTGGTAAATGTTTTGTGAGCTTGAAATATACAGAGGTTAATCATTTGAGTTTGCGGAAGAAACTTTTAAATGGAGTGTGGAGAGCACACCTTTCCACCATAGGAGATTACCGTATCTGGAGGAGCACAGAATCACGAGCAGGATTGGGAGTTACTTCCACAGTGATCAACCCTGGAGCCAATGGTCTACCCGTCTTTGAGGTGCTTGGGGAGGAATATCCAAGGGCAGATCGGCCCTAGTACTGAGCCTATTGTCATCATCTGTCTGGTAAGCGGCCATTCTCTTATCAGTTGTTCATCGGATGTGATTGTATAAAGTTGACAGCTTTATTTCCACGGCTTTTTGTCACACCAGATCCGTCATCTTTGTGGTTTTGGTTTACATATTATATGGACTAGACTAATACTCAGTTCACTTGGACTTTACTTGGACATGCTACTCTAATTGTTATTTTTCATTTTTATTTTTAAGGTGTGCAGTCACATTACATGGTGTATTAATTTCACTCATTAATCATATTAAGTTTTCAGTGTGATAGCACTATATGTTTTGTTCACATATTCATTTATCAGCACATTTTATTGGTGAATATGCTAATTTTTAGGTTGCGCAATTGATCTCTTTTTTCTACTATCTGTGAGCTTTATTCAGGCTAATTAATTTGCAGCACCTACACACCCTAGTAGTGAAGTTAACTCTTCACCACATTTACATTCTATTCATTTTTCTCACCATAGTGTGTTCATTTCACATTGTAGATTCATTTTAGTTTAAATTAGCAGGGGGCAGCACGGATTTTTTCCTTTATACATTAGGACGGAGGTTCACCTTCCAGCAGGACAATGACCCCAAACACACTGCTAAAGCAACACCTGAGTGGTTTAAGGGGAAACATGTAAATGTGTTGGAATGGCCTAGTCAAAGCCCAGACCTCAATCCAATAGAAAATCTGTGGTCAGATTTAAAGATTGCTGTTCACAAGCGCAAACCATCCAACTTGAAGGAGCTGGAGCAGTTTTGCAAGGAGGAATGGGCATAAATCCCAGTGGTAAGATGTGTTAAGCTCATAGAGACATATCCAAAGCGACTTGGAGCTGTGATAGCCGCAAAAGGTGGCTCTACACTACAAAGTATTGACTTTAGGGGGGTGAATAGTTATGCACATTGACTTTATCTGACTTTATCTGTTGATTTGTCCTGTTTCTTGTTTGCTTCACAATAATTATAAAAAAAAACATCTTCAAAGTTGCGTGTCCTGTAAATTAAATGATGCAAATCCTCAAACAATCCATGTTAATTCCAGGTTGTGAGGCAACAAAACATGAAAAATGCCAAGGGGGGTGAATACTTTTGCAAAGCACTGGTTTATAATTATAGTAATTGGGTGTAGGAAGGTAATGGGAGGGAATCCATCAAAATTGTGTTATGAGACCCTATGATCTGTAGTTACACACTGAAGCCACAACAAAGCTCCTAATTCACTCCCTGGTCATCTCTCGCCTCGATTACTGCAACTCCCTCCTCATTGAATTACCTTTATATACACTATCCCCCTATCATCGCATTCCGTACAGTGTCATCGCATTCCCTACAGTGTCATCACATGCTGCACAGTGTTATCGCATACCGTACAGTGCCATCGCATGCCATACAGAGCCATCGCTGCACATGCATGGTTAGTCGGATGCATTATCCAATGGGATGCATTATTTGAGAGGACACCTACAGTTGGCTACCAGTGAGGAAATGGAGGTGGAGTGAGAGCCGCTTGGCGTGGGGCGACATACAGAGAGGACACGGCACTGCTAATCATCTGTTACCATGGCGGTCCTGCTACTTTGAGGAGACCTGAGCCAAGGGCCTGTACTGCGAGGAGACAGTGTGAGGGGTAAGTCACCTTCTGTGTGTGTCTACAGGCCAATACCTACCTACACAGGGGGGCACAGCCATGTACCGCAGGCCTATATCTACCTACACAGGGGGACACAGCCATGTACGCAGGCCTATACCTACCTACACAGGAGGGCACAGCTATGTACGCAGTCCTATACCTACCTACACAGGAGGGCACAGCCATATACGCAGGCCTATACCTACCTACACAGGAGGGCACAGCCATGTACGCAGGCCTATACCTACCTACACAGGAGGGCACAGCCATATACACAGGTCTATACTACCTACACAGGGGGGTACAGCCATGTACGTAGGCTTATACCTACCTACACAGGAGGGCACAACCATGTACGCACGCCTATACCTACCTACACAGGAGGGCACATCCATGTATGCAGGCCAATACCTACCTACACAGGGGGGCACAGCCAACTACAGAGGAGAGCCATGTACAGAGGAGAGCCATGTACAGAGGAGAGCCAGGTACAGGGGAGAACCAGCTACAGAGGAGAGCCAGGTAAAGAGGAGAGCCAGGTACAAAGGAGAGCCATGTACAGAGGAGAGCCCGATACAGAGAAGAGCCATGTGCAGAGGAGAGCCATTTACAGAGAAGAGCCAGAGGAGAGCCATGTACAGAGCAGAACCAGGTACAGAGAGGAGAGCCACGTACAGAGCAGGGCACAGCCATGCAGAGGAGAGCCATGTACAGAGGAGGGCACTGTGTCCATGGCTGTGCCCTCTTGTGTACATGACTCTCCTCTGTACATGACCCTCCTCTGTACATGGCTCTCTCTGTACATGGCTCTCCTCTGTACCTGGCTCTCCTCTGCACATGGCTCTCCTCTGTACATGACTCTCCTCTGTACCTGGCTCTCCTCTTTACCTGGCTCTCCCCTGTACATGGCTGTCCTCTGTACATGGCTCTACTCTGCACATGGCTGTGCCCTGTTCTGTATATGGCTCTCTCCTCTGTACATGACTCTCATCTGTACATGGCTCTCATCTGTAAATGGCTGTGCCCTGGTCTTGTCATGGCTCTCCTCTGTACATGGCTCTCCTCTGTACATGGCTTTCCTCTGTACATGGCTCTCTTCTGTACATGGCGGTCCTTTGTACATGGCTCTCCTCTGTAGCTGGCTGTGCCCCCCTGTACATGGCTCTCTCCTCTGTACATGGCTCTCATCTGTACATGGCTCTCATCTGTACATGGCTGTGCCCTGCTCTGTACATGACTCTCCCCTTTGTACCTGGTTCTCCTCTTTACATGGCTCTCCTCTGTACATGGCTCTCCTCTGTACATGGCTCTCCTCTATACATGGCTCTCTTCTGTACATGGCTGTCCTTTGTACATTGCTCTCCTCTGTAGCTGGCTGTGCCCCCCTGTACATGGCTATCCCCTCTGTACCTGGTTCTCCTCTGTACATGGTTCTCCTCTGTACCTGGTTCTCCTCTGTACATGGCTCCCCTCTGTACATGGCTCTCCTCTGTACTTGCCTCTCCTGTCTGTACCTGGTCCTCCTCTGTACCTGGCTCTCCTCTGTACATGGCTCTCCTCTGTACATAGCTCTGCTCTGTACATGGCTCTGCTCTGTACATGGCTCTCCTCTGCACATGGCTCTCCTCTGCACATGGCTCTCCTTTTTACCTGGTTCTTCTCTGTACATGGCTCTCCTCTGTACATCGTTTTCCTGGTTCTCCTCTGTACCTGGTTCTCCTCTGTGCCTGGCTTCCCTCTGTGCCTATCCCCTCTGTACCTGGTTCTCCTCTGTACATGGTTCTCTTCTGTACCTGGTTCTCCTCTGTACATGGCTCCCTTCTGTACATGGCTCTCCTGTCTGTAACTGGTCCTCCTCTGTACCTGGCTCTCCTCTGTACATGGCTCTCCTCTGTACATGGCTCTGCTCTGTACATGGCTCTTCTCTGCACATGGCTCTTCTCTGCACATGGCTCTCCTCTGCAAATGTGTAAAAAAGGTAGTGCTGAGCAATTGAATGTGATAATAAATCTCTGTAAATATCAGAGTATACACTTGAGTGTACTGACGGTACTAAACACTGTTGCACTTTAGGTGCATGGTGCAAAAAAAAAAACATATATAAAGCAATCCAAAGAAAATGCCTGTATGAAACAAAAATATCTTCCTGTGTCAGCAAATGCTGAAGTGATAATAAAGTGCACAAAATAGTGGCATACAGTAAATCCAAAAAAATAGCCTTAATATTACCTATATAAATGAGGTGATTGCTCTAGCAGCAAGTGCTGAAGCAATGATAGAATGCAAATGTGCAAATGGTTGGTGACAACACAAATGAAATTATAATATCGTGCAAACATGCAAATTCCGGGCAAAATAATTGATTCCTTGAAGGTGGATAATTGTGCAAAGTTTCTGGTGTGTTTTATAGTCCAAAACAAATAAGTGCTGGATAAGTGCTGGATTGGGTGCTGGGTGGTGGTTTCTTTTATGGTTTCCAGTGCTCTGTATATCCCGCTATTGGTGTAATAGGGTGGCCCCTTACCTCACTGCTGTGAGGTTACAGCATGTGTGTTAATCCTATGTGGATCCTGGTGCTGCCTGGATGGAACCTTGGAGCCTGGGGATGTGGGTTCTGGGTGTGTTAAACGACCATCTATCCAGGGGGTGTATGAGGTCTCCAATTGTTAGGTATGTGTTGCCAGGGAAATATGAAAGGAATCCCAATAGTGTAATATTGTTTTACAACAGTAACGTTTTTATTAGATAAAAAATAGATGTACTCACATTTAATTAAAACAATCGTGCATGTAACGATACGAGCGCCGAGCTCGTCCGCGTCACTTCCAGAGCTTGCACATGGCTCTCCTTTTTACCTGGTTCTTCTCTGTACATGGCTCTCCTCTGTACATCGTTTTCCACTGTACATAGCTGTGCCCTGCTCTGTACATGGCTCTCCCCTCTGTACCTGGTTCTCCTCTGTACCTGGTTCTCCTCTGTACCTGGTTCTCCTCTGTACCTGGTTCTCCTCTGTGCCTGGCTTCCCTCTGTACATGGCTCTCCTCTGTACATGGCTCTCCTCTCTGTAACAGGTTCTCCTCTGTGCCTGGCTCTCCTCTGTACATGGCTCTCCTCTGTACATGGCTCTCCTCTGTACATGGCTCTCCTCTGTACATGGCTCTCCTCTGTAGTGATGAGCCGAACACCCCCGGGTTCGGTTCGCACCAGAACCCGCGAACGGACCGAAAGTTAACCCTATTAAATACAATGGATGCGAACGTTCGAAATCTAAAGTGCTAATTATAACGACTATTATGCATGTTATTGTCCTAAAAAGGGTTTGGGAACCCGGGTTCTGCACCAGGGGACATGTATCAATGCAAAAAGAAGTTTTAAAAACGGCCGTTTTTCTGGAGCAGTCATTTTAATGATGCATAAAGTGAAAAAAAAAAGAGTCAAATATTCCTTTAAATATCGTACCTGGGGGGTGTCTAAAGTATGCCTGTGAAGTGCCACGTGTTTCCCGTGTTTAGAACTGTCCCTGCACAAAATTACATTTCTAAAGGAAAAAAAGCAATTTAAAACTGCTTGCGGCTTTAATGTAATGTCTGGTCCCGGTAATATGGATGAAAATCTTTAAGAAAAATGGCATAGCTACCCCATCACACACCCCCCCCTACCCCAGCCCATTACCAGCCCCTTTGGGTCTTGTATGGATATTAAGGGGAACCCCGCACACAAAATAAAAAAGGCCCTATATACTCTGAACAGCCGTATACAGGCGGTGCATACAAGACAGGGACTGTAGGTTTGTTCTTATGTAGAATCTGTTTGTAATTTTGAACAGGTACATTGTTTAAGTGTAGCTCCAGCCAAAAAATCTATTTTTAAGCTTTTTGGAAAACATAGGGAAGGGTTATCACCCCTGTAACATTTGTTTTGCTGTCTGTGCAGTGTGCACCTGTTCAGAACAGTTCACCTCACTTTCCGTCCTAATGACAAATGTTTTTTGAAAATTTGGGGTTTTTATTGAAACAAGAATTGGTGATAAAGCATCAGTGGAGAGGAGACACTTTGTTTCCCATATTAACTCTTACAGGAGAAAATTTGCCTTCCTAGGGGTAGATTTCCTCTCACTTCCTGTTGTATCCTTCCGTTTGCAAGGAGGAGTCGTTTGTAAGTTGGATGTTTGAAAGTAGGGGCCTGCCGTATATACTCAGCTGAAATTTGCCCCTTACATGTTGGTGTTGCCACAACACTGTGAGCCCTCACAGTTACTCTTGGTGGGCGCATGAATGGGCCCTGCTGTGAATTATTAGATCAAGAATTGTAATTGCATGCCCCTGTTGAACAGGGGCTGAAAAATTGGGCCTTTGGTGGTGGTGGTGGTGTTGACACAACACTGTAAGGCCTCACAGTTAGTCTTGGTGGGCGCAGGAATGGGCCCTGCTGTGAATTATTAGATCAAGAATTGTAATTACATGCCCCTGTTAAACAGGGGCAGAAAAATTGGGCCTTAGGCACTGGTGCCACAACACTGCAACCCCTCACAGATACTGTACTTGGAGCACAGCAATGAGCCCTGTTGCAAAGTATTGCATCAAAAATTGTAATTACACGCCCCTGTTAAACAGGGGCTGAAAAATTGGGCCTTTGGTGGTGGTGGTGGTGGTGTTGACACAACACTGTAATGCCTCACAGTTAGTCTTGGTGGGCGTAGGAATGGGCTCTGCTGTGAATTATTAGATCAAGAATTGTAATTACATGCCCCTGTTAAACAGGGGCAGAAAAATTGAGCCTTAGGCACTGGTGCCACAACACTGCAACCCCTCACAGATACTGTACTTGGAGCACAGCAATGAGCCCTGTTGCAAAGTATTGCATCAAAAATTGTAATTACACGCCCCTGTTAAACAGGGGCTGAAAAATTGGGCCTTAGCCACTGGTGCTGGTGCCACGACACTGCAACCACTTACAGATACTCTAGCTGGAGTGCAGGAATGAGCCCTGCTGCAAAGCATTGCATAAAAAATTGTAATAACACACCCCTGTTAAACAGGGGCTGAAAAATTGGGCCTTAGCCACTGGTGGCGGCACCCAGAAACAAAAATGTTCTTTCAAGCTATCATCGTCAATCGGATCATTGAGGAGGAGGAGGATAGTCAGTCAACATAACAGGACAGTCTCTCAGCATCAGCATCAGTCTTGAAGGGATGTGACATTTGAAAATAAATTAGTCTGTTATATCAGCTTCAGGTGTTTGGTAGCTGGTGGTGATCCAAGACTGGTTCATCTTTATGAAGGTCAGTCGATCAACAGAGTCGGTGGACAGGCGCACCCTGTGATCCGTGACAAATCCTCCAGAAGCACTGAATGTGCGTTCTGAAAGAACGCTGGATGCAGGACAGGCCAGTAGCTCAATTGCATACTGTGCAAGCTCTGGCCAGTGATCCATTCTCAAGACCCAGTAAGCCAGAGGATTTTCGGTGGGGAAGGTGTCCAAGTCTGACCTTGCCCCTAGGTATTCCTGCACCATGTATATCAGACGCTGGCGATGGTTGCTGGAACCGATCATACCTTGGGGCTGCGGACTAAAGAATTGTCTGAACGCTTCAGTCAGACGGCCACCTTCCCCACCGCTCCTTCTTTGACTGACCGAAGCCTCAGCAACTCGTTGTCCAGGACCAGGAGTTTGTAACCTCCCAGTCTCTGGGAACGCGTTGCACAGACCTTTCTGCAAGGCCTCCCGGAGTTGTCTCATCCTCTGTTCCCTCTGCGACGGTAAGATAAGGTCCGCAACCTTACCCTTATACCGTGGATCAAGGAGAGTGGCCAGCCAGTAATGGTCCCTCTCCTTGATCCGAAGAATACGAGGATCCTTCCGCAGACTTTGCAGGATCAGGGAGGCCATGCAGCGTAGGTTAGCTGAGACATTCAGTCCGGAGTCCTCTGGGTCACTAAGGACGACATGATCCGCAGCCACCTCCTCCCAGCCACGTAGAAGTCCACTGGTTTCTTGGGACTGTAAATCATCCCTAAAAGACTGCTGCTGATGATGCTGAGTGCCAGGCTCCACCTCCATGCTGACACAATCCTCCTCCTCCTCCTCCTCTTCTTCCTGTGCGATGGGTGGGAAAGAAGGAACACTGTCTGGGTAAAGGGGGCCTTGAGAGGCAAGGAAGTCCTCCTCTTCCTGCCTCTGTTCTGCCTCAAGTGCCCTGTCCATTATTCCACGCAGCGTATGTTCCAACAGGTGGACAAGAGGTACAGTGTCACTGATGCATGCACTGTCACTGCTCACCATCCTCGTGGCCTCCTCAAATGGTGTCAGGACAGTGCATGCATCCCTGATCATGCCCCACTGGCGTGGTGAAAAAACCCCGAGCTCCGCTGACCCTGTCCTGGTGCCGTAGTCGCACAGGTACTCATTGATGGTCCTCTGCTGCGTGTGCAGCCGCTGCAGCATGGCCAACGTTGAGTTCCACCTGGTGGGCATGTCACATATAAGGCGGTTCTTGGGCAGGTTCAACTCCTTTTGCAGCTCAGCCAGGCGAGCACTGGCATTATAAGATCTGCGGAAATGCACACAGACTTTCCTGGCCTGCCTCAGGACATCCTGTAAGCCCGGGTACCTGACCAAGAACCGCTGCACCACCAGGTTAAGGACGTGAGCCACACAGGGCACATGGGTCAGTTGTCCCTGTCGGAGAGCGGAGAGGAGGTTGGTGCCATTGTCGCAAACTACCATTCCTGGCTTAAGCTGGCGTGGCGTCAACCACCTCTCGGCCTGCCCCTGCAGAGCAGACAGAACCTCTGCCCCAGTGTGGCTCCTGTCCCCCAAACACACCAGCGCAAGCACGGCATGGCATCTTTTTGCCTGCGTACTTGCGTAGCCCCTTGAACGCCTACGGAGCACCGCTGGTTCCGAGGACAAAGCACAGGAAGAGGCCACGGAGGAAGAAGAAGAGGAGGGGGTGAAGGACAGAGGTGTGTCACAACCAGTAGTAGCATTTTGGAGGCGTGGTGGTGGAACAACCTCCAACACTACTGCACCTTGTCCTGCATCCTTCCCAGCTGCCAAAAGAGTGACCCAATGGGCCGTGAAATAAAGGTAACGTCCCTGTCCATGCCTGCTGGACCATGAGTCAGTGGTAATATGCACCTTACCGCTGACCGCCCTGTCCAGCGAGGCCAAGACATTGCCTTCCACATGCCGGTAGAGAGCCGGAATCGCCTTCCGTGAGAAAAAGTGGCGTTTGGGAACCTGCCACTGAGGAACCGCACATTGCACAAACTCACGGAAGGGGGCCGAGTCTACCAACTGAAAAGGCAGCAGTTCAAGCGCTAGCAATTTAGCCAAGCTAGCATTCAACCGCTGGGCATGTGGATGGCTGGCAGTGAACTTCTTTCGATTGTCCAGCAGCTGGGGCAGGGAAATTTGCCTGCTAGAATCGGACGTTGGTGTACTGCTAGCAGAGTGCCCGCAAGTACTTGGCTGTGACACACCTAATTCTACACCTTCATTCCTCTCAGAGCAGGTTTCAGAGAGGACTGAAGGTATAGTGGGGTTGGAGCCCAGCTGATGCGGTGCAAGAAGAGGTCAGCTTTGTTCTTTGGTGTGGGTCTTTAAGGTAGGCTTGCCAACGAGCTGCATGGCAGGTCAACATATGTCTGGTCAAGCATGTGGTGCCCAAGCGGGTGATGTTTTGGCCACGCGATATACGCTTGAGACATATGTTGCAAACAGCAGCTGTGCGATCTGATGCACTCGACTCAAAAAAGGCCCACACCAAAGAACTTTTTGAATAACGGGCAGAGGCAGCGCCCTGCACAGGCGGAGCTCTGCGGTGTGATTCCGTCGGTGTGCTGCCCTTACGCTGGCCCCCCGAGGGCATCCTGCCTCGTTGGAGATGTGCCTCCTCCTCATCCTCCTCCTCCTCCTCCTCCTCTCTCCTATTAGGCACCCACGTGGAGTCAGTGACCTCATCATCCCCTCCCTCCTCATCACTGGAGCCAATCTGGCAGTATGCTGCAGCTGCTGGAACATGACTGCCAGATTGGTGTCCTTCTTGAGCATCCCCTCTCTTTGCTCTCACGCTACTGCCTTCCTCTAGCTGGGTATCATCATCAGACCCTTCGAAACGCTGGGCATCCTCCTGGAGCATGTACCCAACACTGTGCTCAAACAGTTCGGGGGACTCCTCAGGAGGACATGGTTGGTCTAGGGAAGGAGTGACTGATGATGACATTGATACCAGGGAAGAGGACGCTTTGGCAGCTGCTTTGCCAGTACCCTGAGCCTGGGTGAGAGAGGATGAGGAGGATGAGGAGGGCTTGGTCATCCACTCTACCAAGTCTTCGGCATGATGCGGCTCAACACGTCCAGCTGCCGAAAAGAAGGACAAGCGTGTCCCATGGCCACATGCTGATGGCGATGCACCGCGTCCACGACCAGCACTGTTGTCTCTAGACACAGAGCCTGCTTGCCCTCTTTTTTGGCTCCTGACTGTCTGCCTCTCCTTGTTTGCCTTCCAGACATTCTAATGGCCTGCAGGGAAATGGGAAAAGCAGCAATACAGGCTAAGTTAAGGTGTAATATGGTCAGGAGGCACACTCCGCCCGCTAAGGTGTAATATGGTCAGGAGGTACACTCCGCCCGCTGTAAGTGCAGCAAAATCCTGTTGGTGTAACACACCAGGAAAAAGCAGCAATATAGGCTAAGTTAAGGTGTAATATGGTCAGGAGGTACACTCCGCCCGCTGTAAGTGCCGCAAAATCCTGTTGGTGTAACACACCAGGAAAAAGCAGCAATACGGGCTAACTTCAGGTGTATAATGTGCAGGAGGCTTAGCAACAATGACACTGACACTGTCCCCTGCCTATCCTTCTCTCTCCCTGCACACAAGGTTTATCAAAGTATATGACACTGACACTCCCTACCTGTCCTTCTCTCTCCCTGCACACAAGGTTTAGCAAAGAATATGACACTGACACTGTCCCCTGCCTATCCTTCTCTCTCCCTGCACACAAGGTTTATCAAAGTATATGACACTGACACTCTCCCTGCCTATCCTTCTCTCTCCCTACACACAAGGTTTAGCAAAGAATATGACACTGACACTCTCCCTGCCTATCCTTCTCTGTCCCTACACACAAGGTTTAGCAAAGAATAGATTTGACAAGATTTGACACTGTCCCTGCCTATCCTTCACTTTCCCTGATCCGGAACACACTACACAAGGCCGCCGCGCTGGCGGCCTTTTATAGTGTGGGGCGTGTACTAAACCCCCTCAGCTATAATTGGCCACAGGCATCCTGCCTGTGGCCAATCATTGCTCTCCTCGCTGCCGGCGCTGTGATTGGCCAAGCATGCAGGGTCACAGTGCATGCTTGGCCAATCACAGCGCCGGGATTACACTGCGATGGTGCAGTGTATTGTGGGTCGTTCGCGTCACTCGAATTTGGCGCGAACAGCCCAAATCATTCTTTGTTCGCCGAACGCGCGAACAGCCGATGTTCGAGTCGAACCTATGTTCGACTCGAACACCGAGCTCATCCCTACTCCTTTGTACATGGCTCTCTTCTGCACATGGCTCTCCTCTGTACCTGTCTCTCCTCTGTACCTGGCTCTCCTCTGTACCCGGCCCTCCTCTGTGCCTGGCCCTCCTCTGTACCTGGCTCTCCTCTGTATATGGCTCTCCTCTGTACCTGGCCCTCCTCTGTACATGGCTCTTCTCTGTACCTGGCCCTCCTCTGTACATGGCTCTTCTCTGTACCTGTCCCTCCTCTGTACATGGCTCTCCTCTGTAGGTTATTTACCTCCACTGAGAATGGCACAGAAGGGATGCCTCACGATGGTGTGCCCTCCTCCACACCTTCCTGGTCCTTCCCTTGTGACTGTATCTAACGTCACACAGGGGGAGTGAACCAGTGAACCAGAGCATCACACTGACTTCCAGAGGAGAGCCATGTACAGAGCAGAACCAGGTACAGAGAGGAGAGCCATGTACAGAGCAGGGCACAGCCATGCAGAGGAGAGCCATGTACAGAGGAGGGCACTGTGTCCATGGCTGTGCCCTCTTGTGTACATGTCTCTCCTCTGTACATGACCCTCCTCTGTACATGGCTCTCTCTGTACATGGCCCTACTCTGTACCTGGCTCTCCTCTTTACCTGGCTCTCCCCTGTACATGGCTCTCCCCTGTACATGGCTCTTCTCTGTACATGTCTCTCCTCTGCACATGGCTCTCCTCTGCACATGGCTCTCCTGTGCACATGGCTCTCCTATGTACATGGCTCTCCTATGCACATGGCTCTCCTCTGTACATGGCTCTCCTCTGTACCTGGCTCTCCTCTTTACCTGGCTCTCCCCTGTACATGGCTGTCCTCTGTACCTGGCTCTCCTCTTTACCTGGCTCTCCCCTGTACATGGCTGTCCTCTGTACATGGCTCTCCTCTGCACATGGCTGTGCCCTGCTCTGTATATGGCTCTCTCCTCTGTACATGGCTCTCATCTGTACATGGCTGTGCCCTGGTCTGTACATGGCTCTCCCCTTTGTACCTGGCTCTCCTCTGTACATGGCTCTCCCCTCTGTACCTGGCTCCCCTCTGTACCTGGCTCTCCTCTGTACATGGCTCTCCTCTGTACATGGCTGTGCCCTGCTCTTTACATGGCTGTGCCCTGCTCTGTACATGGCTCTCCCCTCTGTATCTGGTTCTCCTCTGTACCTGGTTCTCCTCTGTACATGGCTCCCCTCTGTACATGGCTCTCCTCTGTACATGGCTCTCCTCTCTGTAACTGGTTCTCCTCTGTACATGGCTCTCCTCTGTACATGGCTCTTCTCTGTACATGTCTGTCCTCTGCACATGGCTCTCCTCTTTACCTGGCTCTCCTCTTTACCTGGTTCTTCTCTGTACATGGCTTTCCTCTGTACATCGTTCTCCTCTGTACATGGCTGTGCCCTGCTCTGTACATGGCTCTCCCCTCTGTACCTGGTTCTCCTCTGTACCTGGCTCCCCTCTGTACATGGCTCCCCTCTGTACATGGCTCCCCTCTGTACATGGCTCCCCTCTGTACATGGCTCTCCTCTGTACATGGCTCTCCTCTGTACATGGCTCTCCTCTCTGTAACTGGTTCTCCTCTGTACCTGGCTCTCCTCTGTACATGGCTCTCCTCTGCACCTGGCTCTCCTCTTTACCTGGCTCTCCTCTGTACCTGTCTCTCCTCTGTACCTGGTTCTCCTCTGTACCTGGCTCTCCTCTGTATCTGGCTCTCCTCTGTACATGGCTCTCCTCTGTACCTGGCCCTCCTCTGTACATGGCCCTCCTCTGTACATGGCTCTCCTCTGTACCTGGCCCTCCTCTGTACATGGCTCTTCTCTTTACATGGCCCTCCTCTGTACCTGGCCCTCCTCTGTACCTGGCCCTCCTCTGTACCTGGCCCTCCTCTGTACATGGCTCTCCTCTGTACCTGGCCCTCCTCTGTACATGGCTCTTCTCTGTACCTGGCCCTCCTCTGTACCTGGCCCTCCTCTGTAGCTTATTTACTTCCACTGAGAATGGCACAGAAGGGAAGCCTCGCAATGGTGTGCCCTCCTCCACACCTTCCTGGTCCTCCCCTTGTGACTGTATCTAACGTCACACAGGGGGAGTGAACCAGAGCATCACACTGACTTCCATATGAGCAAGCAGCTGTTCTAATACTGGGAGCCATTGTAAAAGAAACATTTGCAAATTTAGGTAAACAATTGTATATTACTAACAAAATAATGTTAAACCTTTTTATTAAAGACATTATTTATAAATTTACACGCGATCGCGCAGGCGCAAGATTTAGACAGGGAAAGAAATGAAGGGCGGAAATGATGTCCACACAACAGCCAGAAATCAGTAGTTAAAACGGCGCAGCCAATTCCCGGAAGAAGCTATCTTTTATAAAGCAAAACAAAGGTATTTCCAAACCTCATTTTAGTGACATTTTCGCGTGTAAGACTTCTATATACATTGCTGCAATATAATTGTTTTTTCAAAAAGGAAAAAAAATCCAGGGTTTACTTCCTCTTTAAATACATTCTTCAGTAGGGATGAGCTTCGAGTTTGAGTCGAACTCATGTTCGACTTGAACATTGCCTGTTCGCCCGTTCGCCGAACAGCGAACAATTTGGGGTGTTCGCGGCAAATTTGAAAAGCCTCGGAACACCCTGTAAAAGTCTATGGGAGAAATCTAAAGTGCTAATTTGAAAGGCTTATATGCAAGTTATTGTCATAAAAAGTGTTTGGAGACCCGGGTCCTGCCCCAGGGGACATGTATCAATGCAAAAAAAAGTTTTAAAAACTGACGTTGTTTCGGGAGCAGTGATTTTAATAATGCTTAAAGTGAAACAATGAAAGTGAAATATTCCTTTAAATTTTGTACCTGGGGGGTGTATAGTATGGCTGTAAAGCAGCGCTTGTTTCCCGTGCTTATAACTGTCCCTGCACAAAGTGTAATTTCTGAAGGAAAAAAAGTCATTTAAAAGCACTCACGGCTATAATTAATTGTCGGCTCCCGGCAATACAGAGAAAAGTCATTGAAAAAAACAAAAAACAAAATGCGTGGGGGTCCCCCCAAATTCAATTACCAGGCCATTCAAGTCTGGTATGGATATTAAGGAGAACCCTATGTCAAATTTTAAAAAAAAAATGACGTGAGGTTCCCCCCAAATATCCATACCAGACCCTTCAGGTCTGGTATGGATTTTAAGGGTAACTCCACGCCAAATAAAAAAAAAATGGCGTGGAGTACCCCCCAAAAATCCATACCAGACCCTTTATCCGAGCACGCAACCTGGCAGGCCGCAGGAAAAGAGGGGGGGACAAGAGAGCGCCCCCCCTCCTGAACCGTACCAGTCCACATGCCCTCAACATGGGGAGGATGCTTTGGGGGTCTGTGACCCCTCAAAGCACCATGTCCCCATGTTGATGGGGACAAGGGCCTCATCCCCACAACCCTTGCCCGGTGGTTGTGGGGGTCTGCAGGCGGGGGGCTTATCGGAATCTGGAAGACCCCTTTAACAAAGGGGACCCCCAGATCCCGCCCCCCATATGAATTGCTAAGGGGTACATTGTACCCCTACCATTTCACAAAGAAAGTGTAAAAAAAATTAAAAAAACACAGACACAGTTGGGAAAGTCCTTTATTAAAAATAAAAAATAAATAAATAAAAAACCCATTCCAGCGATGTAATCCAGTGTCCCGCGGTGATCCAATGTACAACGCTGCAGTCTCCTCCAGTCTCCACTCCACACGAAACCCCCATGACGTACGAGGGGGCGGGGTCACCTGTCACATCATAGGGTAAGCCCCAGCTTTCACCGCTTGCCGCGGAATAGCCAATGACGTAGGCGGGATCCTGCCTACGTCATTGGCTATTCCCCGCAAGCGGGGAAAGCTGGGGCTTGCCCCTATGATCTGACGGGTGACTCCGCTCCCTCGTACGTCAGACCCCGCCTACGTCACTGGCTGAGCGGACCTGATGGGGAACTTCCTCCTCAGTGTAATAAATGAATAGACCCCGCCCCTTCTCATGTTCCCCATCAGGTCCGCTCAGCCTTACACCCAGTGAAGGTGACCCTGCCCCCTACGTCATTGGCTGAGCGGACCTGATGGGGAACGTGAGAAGGGGCGGGTCTATTCATTTATTACACTGCGTAGGAAGTTCCCCATCAGGTCCGCTCAGCCAATGACGGAAGCGGGGTCTGACGTACGGGGGGCGGGGTCACCCGTCAGATCATAGGGGTAAGCCCCGGCTTTCCCCGCTTGCGGGGAATAGCCAATGACGTAGGCAGTGAGGAGAGCCATAATTGGCCACAGGCAGGATGCCTGTGGCCAATCATAGCTCAGGGGGGTTTAGTACACGCCCCATACTATAAAAGGCCGCCAGCGTGGCGGCCTTGTGTAGTGTGTTCCGGCGTGCAGGGAAAGAGCTACATAGGCAGGGACAGTGTGTTCTACAGTGTGTTCTTTTCTCAGGCATCTGCAGGAGTTAGTGGGTGTTGTGTGCCTCCAGCATAGTATACACCTGTATCTACCCTTTATTGCTGTTTTCTAAGCTAGATAGGCAGGCAGGGACAGTGTGTTCTTTTCTCAGGCATCTGCAGGAGTTAGTGGGTGTTGTGTGCCTCCAGCATAGTATACACCTGTATCTACCCTTTATTGCTGTTCTCTAAGCTAGATAGGCAGGAACAGTGTGTTCTTTTCTCAGGCATCTGCAGGAGTTAGTGGGTGTTGTGTGCCCCAGCACAGTATACACCTGTATCTACCGTTTATTGCTGTTCTGTAAGCTAGATAGGCAGGCAGGGACAGTGTGTTCTTTTCTCAGGCATCTGCAGGAGTTAGTGTGTGTTGTGTGCCCCAGCACAGTATAAACCTATATCTACCCTTTATTACTGTTCTCTAAGCTAGATAGGCAGGGACAGTGTGTTCTTTTCTCAGGCATCTGCAGGAGTTAGTGGGTGTTGTGTGCCCCAGCACAGTATACAACTGTATCTACCATTTTTTGCTGTTCTATAATACAGGCATCTGCAGGAGTTAGTGGATGTTGTGTGCCCCAGCACAGTATACACCTGTATCTACCCTTTTTTTCTGTTCTATAATACAGGCATCTGCAGGAGTTAATGGGTGTTGTGTGCCCCAGCACAGTATACACCTGTATCTATCCTTTTTTGCTGTTCTATAATACAGGCATCTGCAGGAGTTAGTGGGTGTTGTGTGCCCCAGTACAGTATATACCTGTATCTACCCTTTTTTGCTGTTCTATAATACAGGCATCTGCAGGAGTTAGTGGGTGTTGTGTGCCCCAGCACAGTATACACCTGTATCTACCCTTTATTGCTGTTCTCTAAGCTAGATAGGCAGGCAGGGACAGTGTGTTCTTTTCTCAGGCATCTGCAGGAGTTAGTGGGTGTTGTGTGCCCCAGCACAGTATACACCTGTATCTACCCTTTATTACTGTTCTCTAAGCTAGATAGGCAGGGACAGTGTGTTCTTTTCTCAGGCATCTGCAGGAGTTAGTGGGTGTTGTGTGTCCCAGCACAGTATACACCTGTATCTACCCTTTTTCCCTTTTTTGCTGTTCTTTAATACAGGCATCTGCAGGAGTTAGTGGGTGTTGTGTGCCCCAGCACAGTATACACCTGTATCTACCCTTTTTTGCTGTTCTATAATACAGGAATCTGCAGGAGTTAGTGGGTGTTGTGTGCCCCAGCACAGTATACACCTGTACCTACCCTTTTTTGCTGTTCTATAATACAGGCATCTGCAGGAGTTAGTGGGTGTTGTGTGCCCCAGCACAGTATACACCTGTATCTACCCTTTTTTGCTGTTCTATAATACAGGCATCTGCAGGAGTTAGTGGGGGTTGTGTGCCCCAGTACAGTATACACCTGTATCTACCCTTTTTTGCTGTTCTATAATACAGGCATCTGCAGGAGTTAGTGGGTGTTGTGTGCCCCAGCACAGTATACACCTGTATCTACCCTTTATTGCTGTTCTCTAAGCTAGATAGGCAGGCAGGGACAGTGTGTTCTTTTCTCAGGCATCTGCAGGAGTTAGTGGGTGTTGTGTGCCCCAGCACAGTATACACCTGTATCTACCCTTTATTGCTGGTGTTCTCTAATAAAGGCATCTGCAGGAGTTAGTGGGTGTTGTGTCCCTCCAGCACAGCACAGTATACACCTGTATCTACCCTTTATTGCTGGTGTTCTCTAATAAAGGCATCTGCAGGAGTTAGTGGGTGTTGTGTCCCTCCAGCACAGCACAGTATACACCTGTATCTACCCTTTATTGCTGGTGTTCTCTAATAAAGGCATCTGCAGGAGTTAGTGGGTGTTGTGTCCCTCCAGCACAGCACAGTATACACCTGTATCTACCCTTTATTGCTGGTGTTCTCTAATAAAGGCATCTGCAGGAGTTAGTGGGTGTTGTGTCCCTCCAGCACAGCACAGTATACACCTGTATCTACCCTTTATTGCTGGTGTTCTCTAATAAAGGCATCTGCAGGAGTTAGTGGGTGTTGTGTGCCTCCAGCACAATATACACTATTTCAATTCCTGGTTTTCCCATCTCCCTGCAGTCCATTACTATGTCTGGAAGGCCAACAAGAAGAGGCAGACAGTCAGGAGCCAATAAAAGAGGGCAAGCAGGCTCTGTGTCTAGAGACAACAGTGCTAGTCTTGGACGCGGTGCATCGTCATCAGCACGTGGCCATGGGACACGCTCGTCCTTATTTTCGGCAGCTGGACGTGTTGAGCTGCATCATGCCGAAGATTTGGTAGAGTGGATGACCAAGCCCTCCTCATCCGCTCTCACCCAGGCTCAGGGTACTGGCAAAGCAGCTGCCAAAGTGTCCTCTTCCCTCGTATCAATGTCATCATCAGTTACTCCTTCCCTAGACCCACCATGTCCTCCTGAGGAGTCCCCCGAACTGTTTGAGCACAGTGTTGGGTACATGCTCCAGGAGGATGCCCAGCGTTTTGAAGGGTCTGATGATGATACCCAGCTAGAGGAAGGCAGTAGCATGAGCGCAGAGAGAGGGGATGCTCAAGAAGGACAGCAATCTGGCAGTCATGTTCCAGCAGCTGCAGCATACTGCCAGATTGGCTCCAATGATGAGGAGGGAGGGGATGATGAGGTCAATGACTCCACGTGGGTACCTGATAGGAGAGAGGAGGAGGAGGATGAGGAGGAGGCACATATCCAACGAGGCAGGATGCCCTCCGGGGGCCAGCGTAAGGGCAGCACACCGTCTGAATCACACCGCAGAGCTCTGCCTGTGCAGGGCGCTGCCTCTGCTCGTTATTCCAAAAGTTCTTTGGTGTGGGCCTTTTTTGAGTCGAGTGAATCAGATCGCACCGCTGATATTTGCAACATATGTCTCAAGCGTATCTCGCGTGGCCAAAACATCAGCCGCTTGGGCACCACATGCTTGACCAGACATATGTTGACCTGCCATGCAGCTCGTTGGCAAGCGTACCTTAAAGACCCACACCAAAGAACAAAGCGGACCTCTCCTTGCTCCTCATCAGCTGGGATTTCCAACCCCACTATACGTGCAGTCCTCTCTGAAACCTGCACTGAGAGGAATGAAGGTGTAGAATTAGGTGTGTCACAGCCAAGTACTTGCGGGCACTCTGCTAGCAGTACACCAACGTCCGATTTAAGCAGGCAAATTTCCCTGCCCCAGCTGCTGGACCGTCGAAAGAAGTTCACTCTCAGCCATCTACATGCCCAGCGGTTGAATGCTAGCTTGGCTAAATTGCTAGCACTTCAACTGCTGCCTTTTCAGTTGGTAGACCCGGCCCCCTTCCGTGAGTTTGTGCAATGTGCGGTTCCTCAGTGGCAGGTTCCCAAACGCCACTTTTTCTCACAGAAGGCGATTCTGGCTCTCTACCGGCATGTGGAAGGCAATGTCCATGCCTCGATGGACAGGGCGGTCAGCGGTAAGGTGCATATCACCACTGACTCATGGTCCAGAAGGCATGGACAGGGACGTTACCTTTCTTTCACGGCCCATTGGGTCACTCTTTTGGCAGCTGGGAAGGATGCAGGACAAGGTGCAGTAGTGTTGGAGGTTGTTCCCCCGCCACGCCTCCAAAATGCTACTACTGGTTGTGACACACCTCTGTCCTCCACCCCCTCCTCTTCTTCTTCCTCCATGGCCTCATCCTGTGCTTTGTCCTCAGAACCAGCGGTGCTCCGTAGGCGTTCAAGGGGCTACGCAAGTACGCAGGCAAAAAGATGCCATGCCGTGCTTGCGCTGGTGTGTTTGGGGGACAGGAGCCACACTGGGGCAGAGGTTCTGTCAGCTCTGCAGGGGCAGGCCGAGAGGTGGTTGACGCCATGCCAGCTTAAGCCAGGAATGCGACAATGGCACCAACCTCCTCTCCGCCCTCCGACAGGGACAACTGACCCATGTGCCCTGTGTGGCTCACGTCCTTAACCTGGTGGTGCAGCGGTTTTTGGGCAGGTACCCAGGCTTACAGGATGTCCTGAGGCAGGCCAGAAAAGTCTGTGTGCAATTCCACAGATCATATAATGCCAGTGCTCGGCTGGCTGAGCTGCAAAAGGAGTTGAACCTGCCCAAGAACCGCCTTATATGTGACATGCCCACCAGGTGGAACTCAACGTTGGCCATGCTGCAGCGGCTGCACATGCAGCAGAGGGCCATCAATGAGTACCTGTGAGACTACGGCACCAGGACAGGGTCAGGGGAGCTCGGGTTTTTTTCACCACGCCAGTGGGGCATGATCAGGGATGCATGCACTGTCCTGGCACCATTTGAGGAGGCCACGAGGATGGTGAGCAGTGACAGTGCATGCATCAGTGACACTGTACTTCTTGTCCACCTGTTGGAGCATACGCTGCTTGGAATAATGGACAGGGCACTTGAGGCAGAACAGAGGCAGGAAGAGGAGGACTTCCTTGCCTCTCAAGGCCCCCTTTACCCAGACAGTGTTCCTTCTGTCCCACCCATCGCACAGGAAGAGGAGGAGGAGGAGGAGGAGGAGGAGGAGGATTGTGTCAGCATGGAGGTGGAGCCTGGCACTCAGCATCAACAGCAGCAGTCTTTTAGGGATGATTTACAGTCCCAAGAAACCTGTGGACTTGTACGTGGCTGGGAGGAGGTGGCTGCGGATCAAGTCGTCCTTAGTGACCCAGAGGACTCCGGACCGAATGCCTCAGCTAACCTACGCTGCATGGCCTCCCTGATCCTGCAAAGTCTGCGGAAGGATCCTCGTATTCTTCGGATCAAGGAGAGGGACCATTACTGGCTGGCCACTCTCTTTGATCCATGGTACAAGGGTAAGGTTGCGGACCTTATCTTACCATCGCAGAGGGAGCAGAGGATGAGACATCTCCGGGAGGCCTTGCAGAAAGGTCTGTGCAACGCGTTCCCAGAGACTGGGATGTTACAAACTCCTGGTCCTGGACAACGAGTTGCTGAGGCTTCGGTCAGTCAAAGAATGAGCGGTGGGGAAGGTGGCCGTCTGAACGGTGCGTTCAGACAATTTTTTAGTCCGCAGCCCCAAGGTATGATCGGTTCCAGCAACCATCCCCAGCGTCTGATATACATGGTGCAGGAATACCTCGGGGCAAGGTCAGACTTGGACACCTTTCCCACTGAAAATCCTCTGGCTTACTGGGTCTTGAGGATGGATCACTGGTAGGGATGAGCTTCGTGTTCGAGTCGAACATACGTTCGACTCGAACATTGGCTGTTCGATCGTTCGACGAAGATCGAACGATTTGGGCCGTTCGCGCCAAATTCGAGTGACGCGAACGGCCCACAATGCACTACGCCATCGCAGTGTCATCCAGGCGCTGTGATTGGCCAAGCATGCACTGTGACCCCGCATGCTTGGCCAATCACAGCGCCGGCAGCGAGGAGAGCAATGATTGGCCACAGGCAGGATGCCTGTGGCCAATTATTGCTGAGGGTGTTTAGTACACGCCCCACACTATAAAAGGCCGCCAGCACGGCGGCCTAGTGTAGTGTGTTCCGGAGCAGGGATAGAGTAGCATAGGCAGGGACAGTGACTGTTATTTCTTTCTTGCTTAACCTGGATTCCTTTAGTTTAGGGAAAGAGAAGGATAGGTAGGGAGAGTGTCAGTGTGTTTTGTGCTTCTGCTATAGTGTGCTTAAAAAAAACATTTATTCTAGGGACAGAAAACTCTAGGTAGGGACAGTGTCAGTTTCTTTCACTCTGCAAGTCCTTGTTTCCAGGGACCTGTAAGGACAGTGAGTTAATTGTCCTTGTGCTATATTGTGCTTAAAAAAAACATTTATTCTAGGGACAGAAAACTCTAGGTAGGGACAGTGTCAGTTTCTTTCACTCTGCAAGTCCTTGTTTCCAGGGACCTGTAAGGACAGTGAGTTAATTGTCCTTGTGCTATATTGTGATTAAAAAAAACATTTATTCTAGGGACAGAAAACTCTAGGTAGGGACAGTGTCAGTTTCTTTCACTCTGCAAGTCCTTGTTTCCAGGGACCTGTAAGGACAGTGAGTTAATTTTCCTTGTGCTATATTGTGATTAAAAAAAACATTTTTTCTAGGGACAGAAAACTGTAGGTAGGGAGAGTGTTTTTTTTCTTTCACTCTGCAAGTCCTTGTTTCCAGGGACCTGTAAGGACAGTGAGTTAATTGTCCTTGTGCTATATTGTGCTTAAAAAAAACATTTATTCTAGGGACAGAAAACTCTAGGTAGGGACAGTGTCAGTTTCTTTCACTCTGCAAGTCCTTGTTTCCAGGGACCTGTAAGGACAGTGAGTTAATTGTCCTTGTGCTATATTGTGATTAAAAAAAACATTTATTCTAGGGACAGAAAACTCTAGGTAGGGACAGTGTCAGTTTCTTTCACTCTGCAAGTCCTTGTTTCCAGGGACCTGTAAGGACAGTGAGTTAATTTTCCTTGTGCTATATTGTGATTAAAAAAAACATTTTTTCTAGGGACAGAAAACTGTAGGTAGGGAGAGTGTTTTTTTTCTTTCACTCTGCAAGTCCTTGTTTCCAGGGACCTGTAAGGACAGTGAGTTAATTGTCCTTGTGCTATATTGTGCTTAAAAAAAACATTTATTCTAGGGACAGAAAACTCTAGGTAGGGACAGTGTCAGTTTCTTTCACTCTGCAAGTCCTTGTTTCCAGGGACCTGTAAGGACAGTGAGTTAATTTTCCTTGTGCTATATTGTGATTAAAAAAAACATTTATTCTAGGGACAGAAAACTCTAGGTAGGGACAGTGTCAGTTTCTTTCACTCTGCAAGTCCTTGTTTCCAGGGACCTGTAAGGACAGTGAGTTAATTTTCCTTGTGCTATATTGTGATTAAAAAAAACATTTTTTCTAGGGACAGAAAACTGTAGGTAGGGAGAGTGTTTTTTTTCTTTCACTCTGCAAGTCCTTGTTTCCAGGGACCTGTAAGGACAGTGAGTTAATTGTCCTTGTGCTATATTGTGATTAAAAAAAACATTTATTCTAGGGACAGAAAACTCTAGGTAGGGACAGTGTCAGTTTCTTTCACTCTGCAAGTCCTTGTTTCCAGGGACCTGTAAGGACAGTGAGTTAATTTTCCTTGTGCTATATTGTGATTAAAAAAAACATTTTTTCTAGGGACAGAAAACTGTAGGTAGGGAGAGTGTTTTTTTTCTTTCACTCTGCAAGTCCTTGTTTCCAGGGACCTGTAAGGACAGTGAGTTAATTGTCCTTGTGCTATATTGTGCTTAAAAAAAACATTTATTCTAGGGACAGAAAACTCTAGGTAGGGACAGTGTCAGTTTCTTTCACTCTGCAAGTCCTTGTTTCCAGGGACCTGTAAGGACAGTGAGTTAATTGTCCTTGTGCTATATTGTGATTAAAAAAAACATTTATTCTAGGGACAGAAAACTCTAGGTAGGGACAGTGTCAGTTTCTTTCACTCTGCAAGTCCTTGTTTCCAGGGACCTGTAAGGACAGTGAGTTAATTTTCCTTGTGCTATATTGTGATTAAAAAAAACATTTTTTCTAGGGACAGAAAACTGTAGGTAGGGAGAGTGTTTTTTTTCTTTCACTCTGCAAGTCCTTGTTTCCAGGGACCTGTAAGGACAGTGAGTTAATTGTCCTTGTGCTATATTGTGCTTAAAAAAAACATTTATTCTAGGGACAGAAAACTCTAGGTAGGGACAGTGTCAGTTTCTTTCACTCTGCAAGTCCTTGTTTCCAGGGACCTGTAAGGACAGTGAGTTAATTTTCCTTGTGCTATATTGTGATTAAAAAAAACATTTATTCTAGGGACAGAAAACTCTAGGTAGGGACAGTGTCAGTTTCTTTCACTCTGCAAGTCCTTGTTTCCAGGGACCTGTAAGGACAGTGAGTTAATTTTCCTTGTGCTATATTGTGATTAAAAAAAACATTTTTTCTAGGGACAGAAAACTGTAGGTAGGGAGAGTGTTTTTTTTCTTTCACTCTGCAAGTCCTTGTTTCCAGGGACCTGTAAGGACAGTGAGTTAATTGTCCTTGTGCTATATTGTGATTAAAAAAAACATTTATTCTAGGGACAGAAAACTCTAGGTAGGGACAGTGTCAGTTTCTTTCACTCTGCAAGTCCTTGTTTCCAGGGACCTGTAAGGACAGTGAGTTAATTTTCCTTGTGCTATATTGTGATTAAAAAAAACATTTTTTCTAGGGACAGAAAACTGTAGGTAGGGAGAGTGTTTTTTTTCTTTCACTCTGCAAGTCCTTGTTTCCAGGGACCTGTAAGGACAGTGAGTTAATTGTCCTTGTGCTATATTGTGCTTAAAAAAAACATTTATTCTAGGGACAGAAAACTCTAGGTAGGGACAGTGTCAGTTTCTTTCACTCTGCAAGTCCTTGTTTCCAGGGACCTGTAAGGACAGTGAGTTAATTTTCCTTGTGCTATATTGTGATTAAAAAAAACATTTATTCTAGGGACAGAAAACTCTAGGTAGGGACAGTGTCAGTTTCTTTCACTCTGCAAGTCCTTGTTTCCAGGGACCTGTAAGGACAGTGAGTTAATTTTCCTTGTGCTATATTGTGATTAAAAAAAACATTTTTTCTAGGGACAGAAAACTGTAGGTAGGGAGAGTGTTTTTTTTCTTTCACTCTGCAAGTCCTTGTTTCCAGGGACCTGTAAGGACAGTGAGTTAATTTTCCTTGTGCTATATTGTGATTAAAAAAAACATTTTTTCTAGGGACAGAAAACTCTAGGTAGGGAGAGTGTTTTTTTTCTTTCACTCTGCAAGTCCTTGTTTCCAGGGACCTGTAAGGACAGTGAGTTAATTGTCCTTGTGCTATATTGTGCTTAAAAAAAACATTTTTTCTAGGGACAGAAAACTCTAGGTAGGGAGAGTGTTTTTTTTTTTCACTCTGCAAGTCCTTGTTTCCAGGGACCTGTAAGGACAGTGAGTTAATTGTCCTTGTGCTATATTGTGCTTAAAAAAAACATTTATTCTAGGGACAGAAAACTCTAGGTAGGGACAGTGTCAGTTTCTTTCACTCTGCAAGTCCTTGTTTCCAGGGACCTGTAAGGACAGTGAGTTAATTTTCCTTGTGCTATATTGTGATTAAAAAAAACATTTATTCTAGGGACAGAAAACTCTAGGTAGGGACAGTGTCAGTTTCTTTCACTCTGCAAGTCCTTGTTTCCAGGGACCTGTAAGGACAGTGAGTTAATTTTCCTTGTGCTATATTGTGATTAAAAAAAACATTTATTCTAGGGACAGAAAACTCTAGGTAGGGACAGTGTCAGTTTCTTTCACTCTGCAAGTCCTTGTTTCCAGGGACCTGTAAGGACAGTGAGTTAATTGTCCTTGTGCTATATTGTGATTAAAAAAAACATTTATTCTAGGGACAGAAAACTCTAGGTAGGGACAGTGTCAGTTTCTTTCACTCTGCAAGTCCTTGTTTCCAGGGACCTGGAGAGACATTGAGTGAATTGTCCTTGTGCTATATTGTGATTAAAAAAAACATTTATTCTAGGGACAGAAAACTCTAGGTAGGGACAGTGTCAGTTTCTTTCACTGTGAAAGTCCTTGTTTCAAGGGACAGAGAAGGACACCTGAAGGTAGCCCTTATTGCTTTTTTCCCATCTCCCTGCAGGCCATCTATTAGAATGTCTGGAAGGCAAACAAGGAGAGGCAGACAGTCAGGAGGCAATAAAAGAGGGCAAGCAGGCTCTGTGTCTGGGGGCAACAGTGCTGGTCGTGGACGCGGTGCATTGTCATCAGCACATGGCCATGGGACACGCTTGTCCTTCTTTTCGGCAGCTGGACATGTTGAGCCACATCATGCCGAAGACTTGGTAGAGTGGATGACCAAGCCCTCCTCCTCCTCCTCATCCTCTCTCACCCAGGCTCAGGGTACTGGAAAAGCAGCTGCCAAAGCGTCGTCTTCCCTGGTATCAATGTCAGACAAATCATCAGTCACTCCTTCCCTAGACCCACCATGTCCTCCTCCTGAGGAGTCCCCCGAACTGTTTCAGCACAGTGTTGGGTACATGCTCCAGGAGGATGCCCAGCGTTTCGAAGGGTCTGATGATGAAACCCAGCTAGAGGAAGGCAGTAGCGTGAGAGCAGACAGAGGGGATGCTCAAGAAGGACACCAATCTGGCAGTCATGTTCCAGCAGCTGCAGCATACTGCCAGATTGGCTCCAGTGATGAGGAGGGAGGGGATGATGAGGTCAATGACTCCACGTGGGTGCCTAATAGGAGAGAGGAGGAGGAGGAGGATGAGGAGGAGGCACATCTCCAACGAGGCAGGATGCCCTTTGGTGGCCAGCGTAAGGGCAGTACACCGACGGAATCACACCGCAGAGCTCCGCCTGTGCAGGGCGCTGCCTCTGCCCGTCATTCAAAAAGTTCTTTGGTGTGGGCCTTTTTTGAGGCTAGTGCATCAGATCGCACAGCTGCTGTTTGCAACATATGTCTCAAGCGTATATCGCGTGGCCAAAACATCAGCCGCTTGGGTACCACATGCCTGACCAGACATATGTTGACCTGCCATGCAGCTCGTTGGCAAGCCTACCTCAAAGACCCACACCAAAGAACAAAGCGGACCTCTCCTTGCACCGCATCAGCTGGGATCTCCAACCCCACTATAACTTCAGTCCTCTCTGAAACATGCACTGAGAGGAATGAAGGTGTAGAATTAGGTGTGTCACAGCCAAGTACTTGCGCCCACTCTGCTAGCAGTACACCGACGTCCGATTCTAGCAGGCAAATTTCCCTGCCCCAGCTGCTGGACCGTCGAAAGAAGTTCACTCCCAGCCATCCACATGCCCAGCGGTTGAATGCTAGCTTGGCTAAATTGCTAGCGCTTCAACTGCTGCCTTTTCAGTTGGTAGACTCGGCCCCCTTCCGTGAGTTTGTGCAATGTGCGGTTCCTCAGTGGCAGGTTCCCAAACGCCACTTTTTCTCACGGAAGGCTATTCCGGCTCTCTACCGGCATGTGGAAGGCAATGTCTTGGCCTCGCTGGACAGGGCGGTCAGCGGTAAGGTGCATATTACCGCTGACTCATGGTCCAGCAGGCATGGACAGGGACGTTACCTTTCTTTCACGGCCCATTGGGTCACTCTTTTGGCAGCTGGGAAGGATTCAGGACAAGGTGCAGTAGTGTTGGAGGTTGTCCCACCGCCACGCCTCCAAAATGCTACTACTGGTTGTGACACACCTCTCTCCTCCACCCCCTCCTCTTCTTCTTCCTCCATGGCCTCTTCCTGTGGTTTGTCCTATGAACCAGCGGTGCTCCGTAGCCGTTCACGGGGCTACGCAAGTACGCAGGCAAAAAGATGCCATGCCGTGCTTGCGCTGGTGTGTTTGGGGGACAGAAGCCACACTGGGGCAGAGGTCCTGTCTGCTCTGCAGGGCCAGGCCGAGAGGTGGTTGACGCCACGCCAGCTTAAGCCAGGAATGGTGGTTTGCGACAATGGCACCAACCTCCTCTCCGCCCTCCGACAGGGACAACTGACCCATGTGCCCTGTGTGGCTCACGTCCTTAACCTGGTGGTGCAGCGCTTCTTGGGCAGGTACCCGGGCTTACAGGATGTCCTGAGGCAGGCCAGGAAAGTCTGTGTGCATTTCCGCAGATCTTATAATGCCAGTGCTCGCCTGGCTGAGCTGCAAAAGGAGTTGAACCTGCCCAAGAACCGCCTTATATGTGACATGCCCACCAGGTGGAACTCAACGTTGGCCATGCTGCAGCGGCTGCACACGCAGCAGAGGGCCATCAATGAGTACCTGTGCGACTACGGCACCAGGACAGGGTCAGGGGAGCTTGGTTTTTTTTCTCCACGCCAGTGGGGCATGATCAGGGATGCATGCACTGTCCTGGCACCATTTGAGGAGGCCACGAGGATGGTGAGCAGTGACAGTGCATGCATCAGTGACACTGTACCTCTTGTCCACCTGTTGGAGCACACGCTGCGTGGAATAATGGACAGGGCACTTGAGGTAGAACAGAGGCAGGAAGAGGAGGACTTCCTTGCCTCTCAAGGCCCCCTTTACCCAGACAGTGTTCCTTCTGTCCCACCCATCGCACAGGAAGAGGAGGAGGAGGAGGAGGAGGAGGAGGAGGATTGTGTCAGCATGGAGGTGGAGGCTGGCACTCAGCATCATCAGCAGCAGTCTTTTAGGGATGATTTACAGTCCCAAGAAACCAGTGGACTTGTACGTGGCTGGGAGGAGGTGGCTGCGGATCATGTCGTCCTTAGTGACCCAGAGGACTCCGGAGCGAATGCCTCAGCAAACCTACGCTGCATGGCCTCCCTGATCCTGCAAAGTCTGCGGAAGGATCCTCGTATTCTTCGGATCAAGGAGAGGGACCATTACTGGCTGGCCACTCTCCTTGATCCACGGTACAAGGGTAAGGTTGCGGACCTTATGTTACCGTCGCAGAGGGAGCAGAGGATGAGACAACTCCGGGAGGCCTTGCAGAAAGGTCTGTGCAACGCGTTCCCAGAGACTGGGAGGTTGCAAACTCCTGGTCCTGGACAACGAGTTGCTGAGGCTTCGGCCAGTCAAAGAAGGAGCGGTGGGGAAGGTGGCCGTCTGACCGATGCGTTCAGACAATTCTTTAGTCCGCAGCCCCAAAGTATGATCGGTTCCAGCAACCATCGCCAGCGTCTGATAAACATGGTGCAGGAATATCTAGGGGCAAGGTCAGACTTGGACACCTTCCCCACCGAAAATCCTCTGGCTTACTGGGTCTTGAGGATGGATCACTGGCCAGAGCTTGCACAGTATGCAATTGAGCTACTGGCCTGTCCTGCATCCAGCGTTCTTTCGGAACGCACATTCAGTGCTGCTGGAGGATTTGTCACGGATCACAGGGTGCGCCTGTCCACCGACTCGGTTGATCGACTGACTTTCATCAAGATGAACCAGTCTTGGATCACCACCAGCTACCACACACCTGATGCTGATATAACAGACTAATTGATTTTAAAATGTCACATCCCTTCAAGACTGATGCTGATGCTGAGTGCCTGTGCTGTTATGTTGACTGGCTATCCTCCTCCTCCGAGTCCTCAATGATACGATTGATGATGATAGCTTGGAAGATCATTTTTGTTTATGGGTGCCGCCACCAGTGCCTAACGCCCAATTTTTCAGCCCCTGTTTAACAGGGGCGTGTAATTACAATTTTTGAAGCAATACTTTGCAACAGGGCTCATTGCTGTGCTCCAAGTACAGTATCTGTGAGGAGTTGCAGTGTTGTGCCACCAGTGCCTAAGGCCCAATTTTTCAGCCCCTGTTTAACAGGGGCGTGTCATTACAATTTTTGAAGCAATACTTTGCAACAGGGCTCATTGCTGTGCTCCAAGTACAGTATCTGTGAAGGGTTGCAGTGTTGTGCCACCAGTGCCTAAGGCCCAATTTTTCAGCCCCTGTTCAACAGGGGCATGTAATTACAATTCTTGATCTAATAATTCACAGCAGGGCCCATTGCTGCACCCACCAAGAGTAACTGTCAGGGCTTACAGTGTTGTGGCACCAGCACCACCATCAAAGGCCCAATTTTTACTACCACTGTTCAACAATTATATGTAATTAAAATTCCTGATATAATAGTTGACAGCAGGGCGTTCCAGCACCAACCAAGAGTAACTGTGAGTGCTTACAGTGTTGTGCCAACACCAACAACTAAGGGGCCTATTTCTGCAGAGTATATACGGCAGGTCCCTACTTTCAAACATCCAACTTACAAACGACTCCTACTTGCAAACGCAAGAAGACAACAGGAAGTGAGAGGAAATCTACCACTAGGAAGGAAAATTCTCTCCTGTAAGAATAAATATGGGAGAAAGGTGTCTCCTCTGTACTGATGCTTTATCAGCAATCCTTGTTTCAAGAAAAACACCACATTTCAAAAACAGTTGTCATTAGGACGGAAAGTGAGGTGAAATGTTCTGAACAGGGGCACAGACAGCAAAACAAATGTTACAGGGGTGATAACCCTTACCTATGTTTTCCAAAAAGTTTAAAAATAGATTTTTGGTCTGGAGCTACACTTCAACAATGTACCTGTTCAAAATTACAAACAGATTCTACATAAGAACAAACCTACAGTCCCTGTCTTGTATGCACCGCCTGTATACGGCTGTTCAGAGTATATAGGGCCTTTTTTATTTTATGTGCGGGGTTCCCCTTAATATCCATACAAGACCCAAAGGGGCTGGTAATGGGCTGGGGTAGGGGGGGGGTCATGGGGTAGCTATGCCATTTTTCTTAAAGATTTTCATCCATATTACCGGGACCAGACATTACATTAAAGCCGCAAGCAGTTTTAAATGGCTTTTTTTTCCTTTAGAAGTGTCATTTTGTGCAGGGACAGTTCTAAACACGGGAAACACGTGGCACTTCACAGGCATACTTTAGACACCCCCCAGGTACGATATTTAAAGGAATATTTGACTTTTTTTTTTCACTTTATGCATCATTAAAATGACTGCTCCCGGAAAACGACCGTTTTTAAAACTTATTTTTGCATTGATACATGTCCCCTGGTGCAGAACCCGGGTTCCCAAACCCTTTTTAGGACAATAACATGCATAATAGTTTTTATAATTAGCACTTTAGAATTCGAACGTTCGCATCCATTGTATTTAATAGGGTTCTAATGTTCGTTCGAACTTTCGGTCCGTTCGCGGGTTCTGGTGCGAACCGAACCCGGGGGTGTTCGGCTCATCACTAATCACTGGCCAGAGCTTGCACAGTATGCAATTGAGCTACTGGTCTGTCCTGCATCCAGCATTCTTTCTGAACGCACATTCAGTGCTGCTGGAGGCTTTGTCACGGATCACAGGATGCGCCACAGGATCACCACCAGCTACCAAGCACCTGAAGCTGATATAACAGAATAATTTATTTTGAAATGTCACATCCCTTCAAGACTGCCTATGCTGATGCTGAGTGACTGTCCTGTTATGTTGACTGACTATCCTCCTCCTCAATGATCCGATTCCTGATGATAGCTTGGAAGAACATTTTTGTTTCTGGGTGCCGCCACCAGTGGCTAAGGCCCAATTTTTCAGCCCCTGTTTAACAGGGGCATGTAATTACAATTTTTTATGCAATGCTTTGCAGCAGGGCTCATTCCTGCACTCCAACTAGAGTATCTGGGAGAGGTTGCAGTGTCGTGGCACCAGCACCAGTGCCTAAGGCCCAATTTTTCAGCCCCTGTTTAACAGGGGCGTGTAATTACAATTTTTGATGCAATACTTTGCAACAGGGCTCATTTCTGTGCTCCAAGTACAGTATCTGTGAGGGTTGTGGCACCAGTACCTAGGCCCAATTTTTCAGACCCTGTTCAACAGGAGCATGTAATTACAATTCTTGATCTAATAATTCACAGCAGGGCCCATTCCTGCGCCCACTAAGAGTAACTGTGAGGGCTTACAGTGTTGTGGCAACACCACCACTACCACCACCACCACCAAAGGCCCAATTTTTCTGCCCCTGTTCAACAGGGGCATGCAATTAAAATTCTTGATCTAATAATTTACAGTAGGGCCGATTCATGCGCCCACCAAGAGTAACTGTGAGGGCTGACAGTGTTGTAGCACCAGCACCACCACCAAAGACCCAAATTTTCCTACCACTGTTCAACAATGGCATGTAATTACAATTCACAGCAGGGCGTTCCAGCGCCCACCAAGAGTAACTGTGAGGGCTCACAGTGTTGTGGCAACACCGACACCTAAGGGGAAAATTTCTGCAGAGTATATACGGCAGGCCCCTACTTTCAAACATCCAACTTACAAACGACTCCTACTTGCAAATGGATGGAGACAACAGGAAGTGAGAGGAAATCTACCCCTAGGAAGGGAAATTCTCTCCTGTAAGAGTTAATATGGGAAAAAGGTGTCTCCTCTCTACTGATGCTTTATCACCAATCCTTGTTTCAATAAAAACCCCACATTTCCAAAAACATTTCTCATTGGGATGGGAAGTGAGGTGAAATGTTCTGAACAGGTGCACAGACAGCAAAACAAATGTTACAGGGGTGATAACCCTTCCCTATGTTTTCAAAAAAGCTTAAAAATATATTTTACAAACAGATTCTACTTAAGAACAAACCTACAGTCCCTGTCTTGTTTGCACCGCCTGTATACTGCTGTTCAGAGTATATAGGGCCTTTTTTTATTTTGGGTGCGGGGTTCCCCTTAATATCCATACAAGACCCAAAGGGGCTGGTAATGGGCTGGGGTGGGGGGGGGGGGGGTGATGGGGTAGCCATGCCATTTTTCTCAAAGATTTTCATCCATATTGCCAGGACAAGACATGACATTAAAGCCGCAAGCAGTTTTAAATGGCTTTTTTCCTTTAGAAATGTCATTTTGTGCAGGGACAGTTCTAAACACGGAAAACACATGCCACTTCACAGGCATACTTTAGACACCCCCCAGGTACGATATTTAAAGGAATATTTCACTTTTTTTCACTTTATGCATCATTAAAGTAACTGCTCCCGAAAAAACGGCCGTTTTTAAAACTTCTTTTTGCATTGATACATGTCCCCTGGGGCAGAACCCGGTCCCCAAACCCTTTTTAGGACAATAACATGCATATTAGCCATTATAATTAGCACTTTAGATTTCGAACGTTCGCGTCCATTGTATTTAATAGGGTTCTAACGTTCGCGCGAACTTTCGATCCGTTCGCAGATTCCGATAAGCCCCCTGCCCGCAGACCCCCACAACCACCGGGCAAGGAATGTGGGGATGAGGCCCTTGTCCCCATCAACATGGGGACATGGTACTTTGAGGGGTCACAGACCCCCAAAGCATCATCCCCATGTTGAGAGCATGTGGCCTGGTACGATTCAGGAAGGGGAGGGGCCGCTCTCACGTCCCCCCCTCTTTTCCTGCGGCCTGCCAGGTTACGCGCTCGGATAAAGGGTCTGGTATGGATATTTCAGGGACACCCCACGTCATTTTTTTTATTTGATGCAGGGTTCCCCTTAATATCCATACCAGACCTGAAGGGCCTGGTAATGGAATTTGGGGGGACCCCCACGCATTTTGCATTGATACATGTCCCCTGGGGCAGAACCCGGTCCCCAAACCCTTTTTAGGACAATAACTTGCAAATTAGCCTTGATAATTAGCACTTTTGATTTCGAACGTTTGAGTACATTGTATTTAATAGGGTTCTAAAGTTTGCGCAAACTTTAGGTTTATTCTTCAGTAGCCACAAAGGATATAACTCCACTTTATGTGTACCAAATACCATTGAAAGCTCATTTATTAACTTTGAAAAGTAGCAGTGACATCATCACTTTGCTGTACATATCCTGTGCAGAGGGCAGAGCTGTTGGAGGGACCCAGCAGGCCCCACCCACTACAGGCTGCTTGCAGTAAACTACAGGTAGGGGTGGAGACAAGACCAGTCACCCTGCACAAAGAGAGAGAGCATCAGTGACCGGTCTTTATTACAGGAAGCTCCCGCACAGAGGCAAAGTTTACATTTGAAATCGGCACAGATCTGGAAGAAATACACAAAGCACACCAAGTTTCAAGAATACATGTAAATGTAAATCCAACTTTACATTTACATTAGCTTTTACTTTCAATCTTTTTATTGTTTTTTGTTCAAAGTACAAAAAGGAAGGATACAAAAGCAATAACCAGACATCATACCGTCAATGATTATTCTAGCTTTAAAGGATGCTATACAGTTGTGAAATTACTGTTAATATGTACTCATGTCCACTATCCCTCTTTGTTCTTAGTGTCAATGGAGCAGTAATCAGGGGATATGAAAAGGATGTGGGAGTTCGGACCTCATTTTATGGATTCACTGCTTTTACCATGTTATCCTCCCTGAACTTGTTACATAAAAAAGGGTTCCCCAAAATTCCACAGGACAAGGTAATGCCTGACAAGCAGGAGGGCCAAGCTCATGTCTTTCTTTACATTCTGTTTTTGAATAGATGGATTATGTATAATAAAAAATAAAAAAAATCCAAAGTGACCCTGTGCTTTGCCTGTGTGGGGCAAACCAACCAGTATATTTAGGGATTTGTTTAAAAAAGATTGGCACTGCAAATTTCTCTGCATTTTTACATCTGTCACGAATCAATGCTGCTGTCCAAAAGTGCCCCCTGTGCTCATTCATCCAGAGTGGAGACACCCTAATACAGAAGGCGTGTTACTGGTCAGATCACTAGGTGAAAACAGAGGAAAAAATAGCACTTGTAAATCTGCAAAGTCAGGATTTGATTAATAAGTCCTTGATGAAGTCAAACATATGTAGGTGGAATAATGGAAGCACAATCAGACATAAGCGTATTGGGAAGATAATCATTATATTCAAGTTTTCTCCTTGCATGTACAATTTATATGTAAATCCTCAAAGTATCCCTGTAAAGGAAATAATGTTCACCAGGCACCTTCCCATGGTTTGCATATGAGCATAAGGACCATCCACATATATAATCTCACATACTGTATGCAAATCAAGTTGTAGTCACGTAAATGAGGGTGCCATAGCAATGCTGTATTTAATAGTAGCGTTGTGTCCCAGTATTATGTGTTCCATGATAAAAATAAAATGCAGACATACAATGCTAAAGTGCTCAAATGCTAATGACGAGATATCAATAATTGAATCTTTTTAATGAATTGTAATTACATTTTTTAATTAATTCTTAATAAAAATGTTTTAACTAAAAATATATATATAAAATAACATATATGTTTTTTTTGCCCTATATGCATAAAAAGTAAATGTACTTTCACTTGGTATATGCCCAGTGGGTATTTTGTTATGGAAATAGTTTCATAAATATAGCCAAAAATGCGTAGCTGAACTTAAATCATCAAGGAGTCCATACTATTTTACATGTGTGGGCCATCATTGTTATATGTTTGTCCATATTTGTGCTAATAAAGATACTATTGTTTTATATTTTACTTGTAATCATGATCATAACGTTTTATGGGGTTCCGTTCTAGTTTTTCCCCTTATATATTATTAGGAGGTAAGAGGATTACTTACAGTATATTTCTACCCATAAGTTTTAATTGCTGTCTGTATCCTTATTATGGAGATTTCCTTGTGCTTCTTGTCCCCAGAGACAGCAAGAAGTACAATGCCTTGAAAAAAGTATTCATACCCCTTGAAATTTTCCACATTTTGTCATGTTACAAACAAAAACATAAATGTATTTTATTGGGATTTTATGTGATAGTCCAACACAAAGTGGCATATAATTCCGAAGTGGAAGGAAAATTATAAATAGTTTTCAACATTTTTTACAAATATGTGAAAAGTGTGCCGTACATTTGTATTCAGCCCCCCTGAGTCAATACTTTGTAGAACCACCTTTTGCTGCAATTACAGCTGCAAGTCTTTTTGGGGATGTCTTTAAGCTTTGCACATCTAGAGACATTTTTGCCCATTCTTCTTTGCAAAATAGCTCAAACTCTGTCAGATTGGATGGAGAGCATCTGTGAACAGCGATTTTCAAGTCTTGCCACAGATTCTAAATTAGATTTAGGTCTGGACTTTGGGACATTCTAACACATGAATATGCTTTGATCTAAACCATTCCATTGTACCTCTGGCTGTGTTTAGGGTTGTTGTCCTGCTGGAAGGTAATCCTCCGCCCCAGTCTCAAGTCTTTTGCAGACTTTAACAGGCTTTCTTCTAAGATTGCCCTGTATTTGGCTCCATCCATCTTCCCATCAACTCTGACCAGCTTCCATGTCCCTGCTGAAGAAAAGCATCACCACAACATGATGCTGCCACCACCATGTTTCACGGTGGGGATGGTGTGTTCAGGGTGATGTGCATTGTTAGTTTTACGCCACAAATATTGTTTTGTTTTCAGGCCAAAAAGGAAAATTTTGGTCTCATCTGACCACAGCGCCTTCTTCCATATGTTTGCTATGTCCCCCACATGGCTTCTCGCAAACTGCAAATGGGATTTCTTATGGCTTTCTTTCAACAATGGTCTTCTTCTTGCCACTCTTCCATAAAGGCCATATTTGTGGAGTGCACGACTGATAGTTGTCTTGTGGACAGATTCTCCCACATGAGCTGTGGATCTCTGCCGCTCCTCCAGAGTTACCAGTTGTGCCATATTCTTTCAATTTTCGGGTTGATGGATCGAACAGTACTTTGTGAGATGTTAAAAGCTTGGAATATTTTTTTATAACCTAACCCTGCTTTAAAATTCTCCACAACTTTATCCCTGACCTGTCTGGTGTGTTCCTTGGCCTTCATGATGCTGTTTGTTCACTAAGGTTCTATAACAAACCTCTGAGGGCTGCACAGAACAGCTATATTTATACTGAGATTAAATAACACACAGATGGACTCTATTTACTAATTAGGTGACTTCTAAAGGCAATTGGTTCCATTCAATTTTAGTTAGGAGTATCAGAGTAAAGGGGGCTGAATACAAATTCTTGCCAAATTTTTCACATATTTATTTCCATTCTACTTCACAATTATGTGCCACTTTGTGTTGGTCTACCACATAAAATTCCCCATTTTTTTTTTACGTTTTTGGTTGTAACATGACAAAATGTGGAAAATTTCAAGGGGTATAAATACTTTTTCAAGGCACTGTAAGTGGAAATTTCACCATAATGAGGAAAATCCCTTCTTTGATAACTAATTGTTACATAAATAGGTACCCCTCCCCACCTTAAAAAAATTTCCACTCTACTTCTGTTCTCGTGACAACCAAAACATTTTGGATTTCTGTACTACTCCTGTTACCGTACTAAAAGATAGATGATTGACAGTGTGTGTGTGTGGCCTGCTCTGGCCAATCCAATAAACGAAAAGACAAACCTAGTGCTCATAGGCACAGCATAACCCCTCAGGATTTTAACCACTTAACGACCGCCCACTGTAAAAATACGTCGGCAGAATGGCACCGACAGGCAGAATCATGTATATGTACGTGACTGCCTTTGTCCGATCGGACCCCCCTTCTTTACAGTGAGTGTCCGTTATTCGTTTGCGAGCGATCAGGGATGAGGGGACGGCCGTCCGAATCCGGCCACCCCCTCTCGATCGCTCCCAGCGAATCGAATCCTTCCCCTGCCTGTGTAATGTTTACACAGGCAGAGGAAGTGATGTCATCCCTCCTGCGGCGCTCACATATACCGAGCACCGCACAGGAGAAGATGCAGGTTAGTGCACAAAACAGCACACTGACACCAGGACACATAGGCACATAAATCGCCCCCCCAGGCCCCCCCAGATCACCCCCCAGCCCCCAGTCACAGTGTCACTGATTGCAGTGACCATTTATTTACTGATCACTGCAATCAGTGACATTTGTGACTGTAAGGCCTCATGCCCACGGGCGTTTTTTCAGCCGCGTTTTTGAGCGTTTTTTACAGCTTAAAAACGCCTGTCCATGTTAGTCTATAGCTTCATGCCCACCTAGGCGTTTTTGAGCTGTAAAGAGCATAGGCGTTTGTAAGCTGTAAAAAAAACCCAGGGCCAGTGCGTTCCTCAGCGTCAGAATTTGGCAGGAAAAAACGCGAGCGTCAAAAAACGCGCAAAAACGCGCACTAACGCGCACTAACGCGCGGTCGCGTTTTTAGCTCCGACTTTTTTTTTTTTTTTTTTTTTTTTTTTTTTTTTCAAAAAAAAAAAAAAAAAATATTTACAATAACATGGACAGGCGTTTTTAAGCTGTAAAAAACGCTCAAAAACGCAGCTGTAAAAACGCCAGTGGGCATGAGGCCTAAAAGTGTCACTAAAGTTCGTTTTAGGTCCAGTGTAGCCCCCTAACCCCCCCTAATAAAGGTTTAACCCCCTGATCGCCCCCCAGATAACCCTTTTACCCCCTAGCACCGCCGTCGCTAAGCGATCATTTTTCTGATCGCTGTCTTACTGTCGGTGATGCCGATCGGTAGCCAGTTATGTTTTTTAGGTTCGCCGCAGGTTTTTATAGCGTCGGGTACCCCCATATATTACCTAATAAAAGTTTAACCCCCTTGATCGCCCCCCAGATAACCCTTTCACCCCCTATCACCACTGTCGCTAAGCGATAATTTTTCTGATCGCTGTCTTAGCGTCGATGATGCCAATCGGTAGCCAGTTATTTTTTTTAGGTTCGCCGCAGGTTTTTATAGCGTCAGGTACCCCCATATATTACCTAATAAAGGTTTAACCCCCTTGATCGCCCCCCAGGTAACCCTTTCACCCCCTATCACCACTGTCGCTAAGCGATCGTTTTTCTGAACGCTGTCTTAGCGTTGGTGATGCCGATCGGTAGCCAGTAATTTTTTTTAGGTTCGCCGCAGGTTTTTATAGCGTCGGGTACCCCCATATATTACCTAATAAAGGTTTAACCCCCTTGATCGCCCCCCAGGTAACCCTTTCACCCCCTATCACCACTGTCGGTAAGCGATAGTTTTTCTGATCGCTGTCTTAGTGTCGGTGATGCCGATAGGTAGCCAGTATTTTTTTTTTAGGTTCGCCGTGAGGTTTTTATATAGCGTCAGGTACCCCCATATATTACCTTATAAAGGTTTTAACCCCCTAATTGCCCCTAGTTAACTCTTTCACCAGTAATCACCATATAAGTGTTACGGGTGACGCTGGTTAGTTAGTTTGCTTTTTATAGTGTCAGGGCACCCGCCGTATATAACCCAATAAAGGTTTAACCCCCTGATCGCCCGGCGGGTGATATCAATTAGGTTTTAGCGTCAGAGAGGGTCTGCGTCACACCCCAGGCAGCGTCAGGTTAGTGCCAGTAGCGCTAACACCCATGTGTGAAGCATACACCCCCCTTAGTGGTATAGTATCTGAACAGATCAATATCTGATCTGATCAGATCTATACTAGCGTCCCCAGCAGTTTAGGGTTCCCAAAAACGCAGTGTTAGCGGGATCAGCCCAGATACCTGCTAGCACCTGCGTTTTGCCCCTCCGTCCAGCCCAGGCCACCCAAGTGCAGTATCGATCGATCACTGTCACTTGCAAAACACAACACACATAACTGCAGCGTTCGCAGAGACAGGCCTGATCCCTGCGACTCCAGTGCTGTAGGAGGTGATTTCACCACCACAGTTAAAAAAAAAAAGCATATATGCCAAAGCATTGGGGCAGCAGGGGCGGAGGAGCGGAGGAGCGATTTTGCTCCTAATGCCACGTACATACGGTCGAAATTCCGATGGAGGCTTGCCCGTGGAAAAGTCTGACCATGTGTACGCGGCATAACTTTTGCGGGAAGATGCCCCCATGCTTCGGCATATATAAATGGTGCATGTATGCCCATCATTAGAAGTGGGTGGATGAAGGGCGGTATTCTAATGGTGGGCATACCCACCGATCAATCTTTTTTTTTCCGTTCAGCCAACAGGCTGCATGAAAAAAAAGATTACAATACATGTCCAACAAGGACCAGCAACGTACTGGTATGTTGCTGGACTTTGAATGTTTATACCAGAATGATGCCTGCGGGTTTAGGTATCATCTTGGTATCATTCTTTTCAGCCAGCGGCCGGCTTTCATGTAAAAGCAATCCTAGTGGCTAATTAGCCTCTGGACTGCTTTTACAAGCAGTGGGAGGGAATGTCCCCCCCGGATATAAAAAGCGCCATTGGGAAATTGGGAAAGCATTTTATCACACCGATCTTGGTGTGGTCAGATGCTTTGAGGGCAGAGGAAAGATCTAGGGTCCAATAGACCCCAGTTTTTTCAGAAAAAGAGTACCTGTCACTACCTATTGCTATCATAGGGGATATTTACATTCCCTAAGATAACAATAAAAATGATAAAAAAAAAAAAATATGGAAGCAACAGTTTAAAAATAAAATAAAAAAGCACCGCGAAGGTCAGATCGAGAGCAGTAATTTTAGCAGTAGACCTCCTCTGTAAATCTAACGGCGTAACCTGTAAAGGCTTTTAAAGGCTTTTAAAAATGTATGTAGTTTGTCGCCAATGCGCGTTTGTGCGAAATTTTAAAGCTTGTCGTGTTTGGTATCTATGTACTCGGCCTAAGATCATCTTTTTTATTTCATCAAACATTTGGGCAATATAGTGTGTTTTAGTGCATTAAAATTAAAAAAAGTGTATTTTTTCCCCAAAAAATGCGTTTGAAAAATCGCTGCGCAAATACTGTGTAGAAAAAAAAATGCAACACCCACCATTTTAATCTGTAGGGCCTTTGCTTTAAAAATATATATAATGTTTGGGGGTTCAACATAATTTTCTTGCAAAAAAAAAATGTTTTCATGTAAACAAAAAGTGTCAAAAAGGGCTTTGTCTTCAAGTGGTTAGAAGAGTGGATGTAAGCTTCCTAATGTTGTGTATAAAATGCCAGAACAGTTCAAAACCCCCCCAAATGACCCCATTTTGGAAAGTAGACACCCCAAGCTATATACTGAGAGGCATGTCGAGTCCATGGAATATTTTATATGTTGACACAAGTTGCGGAAAAAAAACAATACATTTTTTTTTATTTAATTTTTTACACAAAGTTGTCACTAAATGATATATTGCTCAAACATGTCATGGGCATATGTGGAATTACACCCCAAAATACATTCTGTTGCTTCTCCTGAGTACGGGGATACCACATGTGTGAGACTTTTTGGGAGCCTAGCCGCGTACGGGACCCCAAAACCAAGCACTGCCTTCAGGCTTTCTAAGGGTGTAAATTTTTGATTTCACTTCTCACTGCCTATTACAGTTTCGGAGGCCATGGAATGCCCAGATGGCACAAAACCCCCCCAAATGACCCCATTTTGGAAAGTAGACACCCCAAGCTATTTGCTGAGAGGTATGGTGAGTATTTTGCAGATTTCGCTTTTTGTCACAAAGTTTTGAAAATTGAAAAAAAAAATAATAATTTTCTTTCTTCAATTTTAAAAACAAATGAGAGCTGTAAAATACTCACCATGCCTCTCAGCAAATAGCTTGGGGTGTCTACTTTCCAAAATGGGGTCATTTGGGGGGGGTTTGTGCTATTTTGGCATTTTATGGCCTTCGAAACTGTGATAGGTAGTGAGGAGTGAAATCAAAAATTTGTGCCTAGAAATCCTGAAGGCGGTGCTTGGTTTTCGGGGTCCCGTACGCGGCTAGGCTCCCAAAAAGTCCCACACATGTGGTATCCCCGTACTCAGGAGAAGCAGCAAAATGTATTTTGGGGTGTAATTCCATATATAACCATGGCATGTGTGAGCAATATATCATTTAGTGACAACTTTTTGTAATTTTTTTATTTTTTTTGTCATTATTCAATCACTTGGGACAAATAAAAAAAAATATTCAATGGGCTCAACAGGCCTCTCAGCTATTTCCTTGGGGTGTCTACTTTCTAAAATGGGGTAATTTGGGGGGGTTTTGTGCTATTTTGGCATTTTATGGCCTTCGAAACTGTGATAGGTAGTGAGAAGTGAAATCAAAAATTTGCGCCCTTAGAAATCCTGAAGGCGGTGCTTGGTTTTCGGGGGCCCGTACGCGGCTAGGCTCCCAAAAAGTCCCACACATGTGGTATCCCCATACTCAGGAGAAGCAGCAAAATGTATTTTGGGGTGCAATTTTACATATAACCATGGCATGTGTGAGCAATATATCATTTAGTGACAACTTTTTGTACTTTTTTTTTTTTTTGTCATTATTCAATCACTTGAGACAAAAAAAAAAATATTCAATGGGCTCAACATGCCTCTCAGCAATTTCCTTGGGGTGTCTACTTTCCAAAATTGGGTCATTTGGGGGGGTTTTGTACTGCCCTGCCATTTTAGCACCTCAAGAAATGAAATAGGCAGTCATAAATTAAAAGCTGTGTAAATTCCAGAAAATGTACCCTAGTTTGTAGACGCTATAACTTTTGCGCAAACCAATAAATATACGCTTATTGACATTTTTTTTACTAAAGACATGTGGCTGAATACATTTTGGCCTAAATGTATGACTAAAATTGAGTTTATTTGATTCTTCTTATAACAAAAAGTAGAAAATATCATTTTTTTTCAAAATTTTCGGTCTTTTTCCGTTTATATCGCAAAAAATAAAAATCACAGAGGCAATCAAATACCATTAAAAGAAAGCTCTATTTGTGGGTAGAAAAGGACGCAAATTTCGTTTCGGTACAACATTGCATGTCTGCACAATTTACAGTTAAAGCAGCGCAGTGCTAAATTCTGAAAACAGCTCTGGTCCTTTAGCTACAAAATGGTCCGGGGCTTAAGTGGTTAAGGACAGACCAGATAAGTATTTAAAAAGTATTGTTTATTAGAAACATTTAATAATCTATACAGTAGAAAAAAATAAGATCAATTGCAGTACAAAAATACAGGCATGAATATAAATGCCCTCTAGTATGAAGGGCGATTGCACGTAGCTGTAGGAGATGACGCCTGACATGTTTCAGACCCGCTAGGTCCTTCTTCATAGGCTGAATGTCATCTAAAGCATACATACGTCTATAAACTGAACATATTTAAACATTAGTATAATAGTACAATTTTAACATTGATCAAAATATTGCATGGAATTGAACATCCATACAAGTACAAAAAATAGGCATGGAAGGCTGATACTCACTTGCATGAGCCGATCACCAATGAACCATGAGGGGGACCTGGCAGGGATAGAATTGGCCTGCACTGTGGTTGTTACACAGTGGGACAGATGGTAAGCTCTGAGATAACAAGGCACCAAACAAAGGGCAGGAGCTGTATATGCTCAGTGTGACTGCGAGAACTCCCACTGATTGGAGTGACCACTCCAGTCAGTATAGGGTCAGCCAAAAAGTACAAGATACCTTAGACTACTGGCTTCCTATCTGTGGAAGACAAAAAAGATAGGGTAGTGGATTCCACGTCTCACCAGCGGGGGACACAGTGTCTCATTGCCCAATAGGAGTTTTGCCTTTGGCTTTGCTCCTTCCTATTTGCGTCCCAGCCTGGGGTGCAGTGGGATGGGCTACACACGCGCTGATGGCGGGAGGGCGTGGGACACAGTCCCTCCCCTTCCGGGGGCGGGGCTGGCGCTGCGCGCCATTCCATCAGGTTACTTTGAGGCAGATGGTTGCAGCCAACATGGCGCAATGCTCTGCCTCATCTGCCACAGCTGAGCAGGGTTGCTTTCAAGCTCCTTCTCAGCTGCTCTAATTAGCCATACAGGCTATTTAAACTTCCTGTCAGCACCAGCAATCACACCGCTGGTGTCTGGCTGACAGGATCAACAGACTTGTGATTACTCCCTTACATGGTAGGTTGATTTGATCCCTTCATTGTAGCACTCAGCTTTTTTGAACTTTACTACTATATATTATTTACTATCACTACCCTATCTTTTTTGTCTTACACAGACAGGAAGCCATTAGTCTAAGGTATCTTGTACTTTTTGGCTGACCCTATACTGACTGGAGTGGTCACTCCAATCAGTGGGAGTTCATGCAGTCACACTGAGCATATCCAGCTCCTGCCCTTTGTTTGGTGCCTTGTTATCTAAGAGCTTACCATCTGTCCCACCGTGTAACAACCACAGTGCAAGCCAATTCCATCCCTGCCAGGTCCCCCTCATGGTTCATTGGTGATCGGCTCATGCAAGTGAGTATCAGTCTTCCATGCCAATTTTTTTGTACATGCATGGATATTTAATTCCATGCAATAGGTTGATCTATGTTAAAATTGTACTATTATACTAATGTGTAAATATGTTCAGTTTATAGACGTATGTATGCTTTAGATGACATTCAGCCTATGAAGAATGACCTAGGGGTCTGAAACATGTCAGGCGTCATCTCCTACAGCTACGTGCAATCGCCCTTCATACCAGAGGGCATTTATATTCATGCCTGTATTTTTGTACTGCAATTGATCTTATTTTTTTCTACTGTATAGATTATCAAATGTTTCTAATAAACAATACTTTTTAAATACTTAACTGGTCTGTCCTTAAAATCCTGAGGGGTTATGCTGTGCTACTCCCTAGTGTATAGACCCAGTTAAAGGGTGGCCAGAAGAAGGCAGGAAGGTGTCAAATTGAGAACCTAGTAAGGTCTGGAAATACAATTTCAGGACAATCCAAAAATTTTTAAGGATTAAATATATAATAAATCAAAAATTCAGATTGGGCCCCAATCATTTTTAAGCTGTATTTTCTATGGCATTCTGGAATTTGCCTAGCCTCATTCTGCATTGTGGCAAATGTCCAGCGTCTCACAGACATAGTTATAAGTTGTTGACCAAGCATTAATAGTTGTCTAAGATCAGTTTTAATGCTGTACGCCAACGTATTATAGACAGACAATGGAGAAAACCAGCTTCCCTACTTACCAATGCAGCAATTTGCCTGCAATCGTGACAATATAGGATATGTGAGCTTTCCACTCTGCCTTTCATGACTGTGCCCTGGAGTGGCCCAATTCTAAGGAATACCACCTGCCCTAATACATACTTCATGAGGACATGTGGGGAAGGTCAGGTAATAACATGTTCCTTTGTGGGTTTCCCAGGAGACAAAGTACATCCTTTTCACCGAGGCCCGGAGAGACTACGAGTGGTTAAAGGCTTTACAGCAGAACAAAGAGATCAGCAGAGGCACTCTGGAGAATTACAGGTACATCACTTGTTGCCTATAAAATGCTTTCTGTTGAACCAGCCATCCATATAACATATGTGATCAGATTGCACCCCTATGTTGTACAATAAAATGCCTGACCTGTCTCCTCAGTGTAGGGTTTCACTTACCCACCACTAAGTGCCATTAGCCAAATATAAAATGTTTCCTCTGACTTTAAAGTGTATGTAAAGGCAAAATAAAAAATGCAGTACGTTTCTACAACACATGTACATTTTCCTGTGTTTTATCTCTTAGGGTCCTTGCTTGCGATTTTCCAGAATTGTACTCAGCTGTCAAAATACAGTTGCAATAAAAAGTATGTGAACCCTTTTGGAATGATATGGATTTCTGCACAAATTGGTCATAAAATTTGATCTGATCTTCATCTAAGTCACTACAATAGACAATCACAGTCTGCTTAAACTAATAACACACAAATAATTAAATGTTACCATGTTTTTATTGAACACACCATGTAAACATTCACAGTGCAGATGGAAAAAGTATGTGAACCCATAGACTAATAAGATCTCCAAGAGCTAATTGGAGTGAGGTGTCAGCCAACTGGAGTCCAATCAATGAGGCTAGATTGGAGGTGTTGGTTAAAGCTGCCCTGCCCTATAAAAAACACACACCAGTTCTGGGTTTGCTTTTCACAAGAAGCATTGCCTGATGTGAATGATGCCTCGCACAAAAGAGCTCTCAGAAGACCTACGATTAAGAAATGTTGACTTGCATAAAGCTGGAAAGGGTTATAAAAGTATCTCCAAAAGCCTTGCTGTCCATCAGTCCACGGTAAGACAAATTGTCTATAAATGGAGAAAGTTCAGCACTGCTGCTACTCTCCCTAGGAGTGGGCGTCCTGTAAAGATGACTGCAAGAGCACAGCGCAGACTGCTCAATGAGGTGAAGAAGAATCCTAGAGTGTCAGCTTAAGACTTACAAAACTCTCTGGCATATGCTAACATCCCTGTAAGCGAATCTACGATATGTAAAACACTAAACAAGAATGGATTTCATGGGAGGATACCACAGAGGAAGCCACTGCTGTCCAAAAAAAACATTGCTGCACGTTTATAGTTTGCACAAGAGCACCTGGATGTTCCACAGCAGTACTGGCAAAATATTCTGTGGACAGATGAAACCAAAGTTGAGTTGTTTGGAAGAAACCCACAACACTATGTGTGGAGAAAAAGAGGCACAGCACACCAACATTAAAACCTCATCCCAACTGTGAAGTATGGTGGTGGGGGCATTATGGTTTGGGGCTGCTTTGCTGCATCAGGGCCTGGACGGATTGCTATCATCAAAGGAAAAATGAATTTCCAAGTTTATCAAGACATTTTGCAGGAGAACTTAAGGCCATGTGTCCACCAGCTGAAGCTCAACAGAAGATGGGTGTTGCAACAGGACAACGACCCAAAGCATAGAAGTAAATCAACAACAGAATGGCTTAAACAGAAGAAAATACGCCTTCTGGAGTGGCCCAGTCAGAGTCCTGACCTCAACCCGATTGGAATGTTGTGTCATGACCTCAAGAAAGCGATTCACACCAGACATTCCAAGAATATTGCTGAACTGAAACAGTTCTGTTAAGAGGAATGGTCAAGAATTACTCCTGACCGTTGTGCACGTCTGATCTGCAACTACAGGAAACGTTTGGTTGAAGTTATTGCTGCCAAAGGAGGTTCAACCAGTTATTAAATCCAAGGGTTCACATACTTTTCCCACCTGCACTGTGAATGTTTACATGGCGTGTTCAATAAAAACATGGTAACATTTAATTCTTTATGTGTTCTTAGTTTAAGCAGACTCTGATTGTCTATTGTTGTGACTTAGATGAAGATCGGATCACATTTTATGACCAATTTGTGCAGAAATCCATATCATTCCAAAAGGGTTCTCATACTTTTAATTGCAACTGTATATGTAAAGTCAAAACTGTTTTGTCATCTTGGATAAAGAGGGGAGGGTTAAAGTGGTTATAAAGCCTACACATTTTTTTACTTAAATGCAATCCTTGCATCAGTACCCCCCACCCCTTTTAATTACATAAGCCCACATTCGATCCAGCACTGTGCCCATCTGCAGTGGTTCTCTACCCTCTCTTCCTGCTCTCACAGGCTTTTCTGAGACAGGGGGAGCCATTGGCTCCCGCTGCTGTCAATCAAAGCCAGTGACGAGTGAGCAGTGGGTGGGGCTGAGTCCGGCTGTCTGTGTCTATAGGCACAGACAGCGAGGCTCTGGGGTGAGCCCAGACAACTGCCCTCCTAGGAAGTGGGTTCCTATGGGCCAGGGTTGCCAACTGTTAGTAAATTCACAGACAGTTTGTAAAATCCATGATTTTTACATCTGCCCATGAATTCGGTGGAGTTAACGGATTGTACAATTCACAGATTTTTACAAATTGTCCGTGAATTTACTGACAGTTGGCAACCCTGCTATGGGGGCACTCCCCATTGAAGAGGAGCCAGAAGTTCCAGCAACGCACCTGAGAAGAGGAGGTTCAGGGCGGCTCCATGCACAGAGCAGGTAAGTATAAACCTGTTTGATATTTAAAAAAAAAAAACATTTACAATCACTTTAAAACTTTTTTGTCTCATTAGAGAGATTTCCCTTTACTTCCTGTCCTCTAGACTCAACAGGAATTGAGAAAATGTTTCCAATATCAAGATTTTGGATTTACCCTGACTTTCATTCCCCCTGACATTGGTGACACAGGAAAAATAGAGAGGGTGAATCTCTGTAATGGGGACACAGACAATAAACAAACATGACATTGATCCGCTCCCCTCATCACTGTAACTAAATAAAATAAAAAAGTTTTACCTTAGATATACTTTAAGCTCTGTGACCCAAAAAGACAAAATTTAGGTGCCGCTCAGGTAGAGTATTAAAGTCCAACTAAACTGCTATGAGTGCAGACAGGGAGCTCACCCTAGCTCCTAGCTGCAGCAATGTCAAAAAGGAAAAGATCTATAAGCCGCACATCATGAAGCAAACCCATGTGCATGAAGTAAGATGAATGGCAACCTCAGCCAGGACTCCAGCCAGGCCACACCCCCAATGTGTTTTGCTTCGCCCCTTGGAGCTTAATTATGGGGATTGTAGTTCTAAACATAAGAGGGTGTTTATAAAAGCATCATTAGCTGTCATGTGATAGAAATAGATAACACAGATGCTCAAGCAAGCAATTAATCAAGTGGATAAAAACAGCCACAGACATCAAAGCTGGTCACAAACATCAAGAATGCTATACAGCAGATATATGTATATAAAAGGAAACTGACTGATTATACAACACATTTGGTGTGACAATTGACCAACTGTGTATTGCCAGTGGAAAAACAATTGGAACATGAAATAATGGTATGAGGGTCTCCCAAATGATTACAGCAAGAACACCTGGCTGTCCCACATCTGTATAGACCAGTGGTATTTAACCAAGTCCATGGTGGAGGATTCGAAATAAAGAGACTGGGAGATATCATGTGTTCTATGGTGCGTGCCAGGGATGGACTGGCCATCGGGACTACCGGGGGTTTCCCGGTGGGCCGATGGCTCAGTAGGCCGTTTTTTATGCAGAGTTTGGCGGCAGTGGGAGCGTGGCAGCAAACAGCGGCGGGGATTCGGGGAAGGTGGCCAGCGAGGAGGGAAGTTGGATGTAAAAACCGAGGAGGGAGAACAGCTCCACCCCCTCCCTTACTACCAAAGAGACAAACAAAGAAACAAACAGGAGCGGGCGTGGCCACTAGGGATGAGCCGAACACCCCCGGGTTCGGTTCGCACCAGAACCTTCGAACGGACCGAAAGTTCGCGCGAATTTTCGAACCCTATTCGTTATAATGGACGCGAACGTTCGAAATCAAAATTGCTAATTACAACGGCCAATATGCATGTTAATGTTATAAAACAGGTTTGGGGACCCGGGTCCTGCCCCAGGGGACATATATCAATGCAAAAAGAAATTTTAAAAACTAAAGTTTTTTCGGGAGCAGTCATTTTAATGATGCATAAAGTGAAAAAAAAAAAAGTGAAATTTTCCTTTAAATATGGTACCTGGGGGGTGTCTAAAGTATGCCTGTGAAGTGGCATGTGTTTCCCGTGTTTAGAACTGTCCTTGCACAAAATGACATTTGTAAAGGAAAAAAAGAAGCCATTTAAAACCACTTGCGGCTTTAATGTCATGTCTTGTCCTGGCCGCCATATGGCTGAAAATCCTTGAGAAAAATGGCATGGCTACCCCATCACCCCCCCCCCACCCCAGCCCCTTTGGGTCTTGTATGGATACTAAGGGGGACCCCGCACCCAAAATAAAACCCTATACCTACAACCCTATATACTCTGAACAGCAGTATATAGGTGGTGCAAACAAGACATGGACTGTAGGTTTGTTCTTAAGTAGAATCTGAACAGGTACATTATGAAGTGTAGCTACATCCCAAAAAAATCAATTTTTAAGCTTTTTGGAGAACATAGGGAGGGGTTATCACCCCTGTAACATTTGCTGTCTTTGCACATCTGTTCAGAACATGTCACCTCACTTTCCGTCCCAATGACAAATGTTTTTGGAAAAGTGGGGTTTTAATTGAAACAAGGATTGGTGATAAAGCATCAGTAGAGAGGAGATACCTTTTTCCCAAATTAAATCTAACAGGATAGAATTTTCCTTCCTAGGGGTAGATTTCCTCTCACTTCCTGTTTTCTCTTGCCGTTTGCAAGTAGGAGTCGTTTGTAAGTTGGATGTTTGAAAGTAGGGGCCTGCCGTATATACTCTGCAGAAATTTGCCCTATTAGATGTTGGTGTAGCCACAAGACTGGTGGGCAGTGGGCACAGGAATGGGCCCTGCTGTGAGTTAATAGATCAAGATTTGTACTTGCATGCACCTGTTGAACCGGGCAGAAAAATTGGGCCTTTGGTGGTGGTGGTGGTGGTGGTGGACGGTGTTGCCACAAGACTGTAAGCCCTCACAGTTACTCTTGGTGGGTGCAGGAATGGGCCCTGCTGTGAGTTATTAGATCAAGATTTGTAATTGCATGCACCTGTTGAACAGGGCAGAAAAATTGGGCCTTTGGTGGTGGTGGTGGTGGTGGACGGTGTTGCCACAAGACTGTAGGCCCTCATAGTTACTCTTGGTGGGCGCAGGAATGGGCCCTGCTGTGAACTATTAGATCAAGATTTGTAATTACACGCCCCTGTTAAACAGGGGCTGAAAAATTGTGCCTTAGGCATTGGTGCTGGTGCCACAACACTGCAACCCCTCACAGATACTGTACTTGGAGCACAGCAGTCACACCTGTTGCGAAGCATCTTTTTAAAAAATTGTAATTACACGCCCCTGTTATACAGGGGCTGAAAAATTGTGCCTTAGGCACTGGTGCTGGTGCCACAACACTGCAACCCCTCACAGATACTGTACTCTGAGCACAGCAATGAGACCTGTTGCAAAGCATTGCCTAAAAATTGTAATTACACGCCCCAACAGGGGCTGAAAAATTGTGCCTTAGGCACTGGTGCTGGTGCCACAACACTGCAACCCCTCACAGATACTGTACTCTGAGCACAGCAATGAGACCTGTTGCAAAGCATTGCCTAAAAATTTTAATTACACGCCCCAACAGGGGCTGAAAAATTGTGCCTTAGGCACTGGTGCTGGTGCCACAACACTGCAACCCCTCACAGATACTGTACTTGGAGCACAGCAGTCACACCTGTTGCGAAGCATCTTTTTAAAAAATTGTAATTACACGCCCCTGTTATACAGGGGCTGAAAAATTGTGCCTTAGGCACTGGTGCTGGTGCCACAACACTGCAACCCCTCACAGATACTGTACTCTGAGCACAGCAATGAGACCTGTTGCAAAGCATTGCCTAAAAATTGTAATTACACGCCCCAACAGGGGCTGAAAAATTGTGCCTTAGGCACTGGTGCTGGTGCCACAACACTGCAACCCCTCACAGATACTGTACTCTGAGCACAGCAGTCACACCTGTTGCGAAGCATCTTTTTAAAAAATTGTAATTACACGCCCCTGTTATACAGGGGCTGAAAAATTGTGCCTTAGGCACTGGTGCTGGTGCCACAACACTGCAACCCCTCACAGATACTGTACTCTGAGCACAGCAATGAGACCTGTTGCAAAGCATTGCCTAAAAATTGTAATTACACGCCCCAACAGGGGCTGAAAAATTGTGCCTTAGGCACTGGTGCTGGTGCCACAACACTGCAACCCCTCACAGATACTGTACTCTGAGCACAGCAGTCACACCTGTTGCGAAGCATCTTTTTAAAAAATTGTAATTACACGCCCCTGTTATACAGGGGCTGAAAAATTGTGCCTTAGGCACTGGTGTGGTGGCATGGATCATTGAGGAGGAGGAAGAGGATAGTCAGTGAACATAACAGGACAGTCACTCAGCATCAGCATAGGCAGTCTTGAAGGGATGTGACATTATAAATTATTCCGTTATATCCGCTTCAGGTGTCTGGTAGCTGGTGGTGATCCAAGACTGATTCATTTTTATGAAGGTCAGTCGATCAACCGAGTCGGTGGACAGGCGCACCCTATGATCGGTGACAAATCCTCCAGCAGCACTGAATGTGCGTTCGGAAAGAACGCTGGATGCAGGACAGGCCAGTAGCTCAATTGCATACTGTGCAAGCTCTGGCCAGTGATCCATCCTCAGGACCCAGTAAGCCAGAGGATTTTCGGTGGGAAAGGTGTCCAAGTCTGACCTTGCCCCTAGGTATTCCTGCACCATGTATATCAGACGCTGGCGATGGTTGCTGGAACCGATCATACCTTGGGGCTGCGGACTAAAAAATTGTCTGAACGCATCGGTCAGACGTCCACCTTCCCCACCGCTCCTTCTGCTACTGACCGAAGCCTCAGCAACTCGTCGTCCAGGACCAGGAGTTTGTAACCTCCCAGTTTCTGGGAACGCGTTGCACAGACCTTTCTGCAAGGCCTCCCTGAGATGTCTCATCCTCTGCTCCCTCTGCGATGGCAAGATAAGGTCCGCAACCTTACCCTTGTACCGTGGATCAAGGAGAGTGGCCAGCCAGTAATGGTCACTCTCCTTGATCCGAAGAACACGAGGATCCTTCCGCAGGCTTTGCAGGATCAGGGAGGCCATGCAGCGTAGGTTAGCTGAGGCATTCGGTTCGGAGTCTTCTGGGTCACTGAGGATGACATGATCGCCAGCCACCTCCTCCCAGCCACGTACAAGTCCACTGGTTTGTTGGGACTGTACATCATCCCTAAAAGACTGCTGCTGCTGATGCTGAGTGCCAGGCTCCACCTCCATGCTCACACAATCCTCCTCCTCCTCCTCCTCCTCCTCCTCTTCCTGTGTGATGGGTGGGACAGAAGGAACATTGTCTGGATAAAGGGGGCCTTGAGAGACAAGGAAGTCCTCCTCTTCCTGCCTCTGTTCTGCCTCAAGTGCCCTGTCCATTATCCCACGCAGCGTATGCTCCAACAGGTGGACAAGAGGTACAGTGTCACTGATGCATGCACTGTCACTGCTCACCATCCTCGTGGCCTCCTCAAATGGTGAGAGGACAGTGCATGCATCCCTGATCATGCTCCACTGGCGTGGGGAAAAAAAGCCAAGCTCCCCTGACCCTGTCCTGGTGCCGTAGTCGCAAAGGTACTCATTGATGGCCCTCTGCTGCGTGTGCAGTCGCTGCAGCATGGCCAACGTTGAGTTCCACCTGGTGGGCATGTCACATATTAGGCGGTTCTTGGGCAGGTTCAGCTCCTTTTGCAGCTCAGTCAGCCGAGCACTGGCATTATAAGATCGGCGGAAATGCACACAGACTTTCCTGGCCTGCCTCAGGACATCCTGTAAGCCTGGGAACCTGCCCAAGAACCGCTGCACCACCAGGTTGAGGACGTGAGCCATACAGGGTACATGGGTGAGCTGCCCCTGTCGCAGGGCGGAGAGGAGGTTGGTGCCATTATCAGAAACGACCATTCCTGGCTTAAGCTGGCGTGGCGTCAACCACCTCTCGGCCTGCCCCTGCAGAGCTGCCAGAACCTCTGGCCCAGTGTGGCTCCTGTCCCCCAAACACACCAGCGCAAGCACGGCATGGCATCTTTTTGCCTGCGTACTCGCGTAGCCCCTTGTACGCCTACGGAGCACCGCTGGTTCCGAGGACAGAGCACTCGAAGAGGACATGGAGGAAGAAGAAGAGGAGGGGGTGGAGGAGAGAGGTGTGTCACAACCAGTAGTAGCATTTTGGAGGCGTGGTGGCGGAACAACCTCCAACACTACTGCACCTTGTCCTGCATCCCTCCCAGCTACCAATAGAGTGACCCAATGGGCCGTGAAAGAAAGATAACGTCCCTGTCCATGCCTGCTGGACCATGAGTCAGCGGTAATATGCACCTTACCGCTGACCGCCCTGTCCAGCGAGGCATGGACATTGCCTTCCACATGCCAGTAGAGAGACGGAATCGCCTTCCGTGAGAAAAAGTGGCGTTTGGGAACCTGCCACTGAGGAACCGCACATTGAACAAACTCACGGAAGGGGGCCGAGTCTATCAACTGAAAAGGCAGCAGTTGAAGTGCTAGCAATTTAGCCAAGCTAGCATTCAACCGCTGGGCATGTGGATGGCTGGGAGTATACTTCTTTCGACGGTCCAGCAGCTGGGGCAGGGAAATTTGCCTGCTACAATCGGACGTCGGTGTACTGCAAGTACTTGGTTGTGACACACCTAATTCTACACCTTCAGTCCTCTCAGAGCAGCTTTCAGAGAGGACTGAAGATATAGTGGGGATGGAGATCCCAGCTGATGAGGAGCAAGGAGAGGTCCGCTTTGTTCTTTGGTGTGGGTCTTTTATGTGTGCTTGCCAACGAGCTGCATGGCAGGTCGACATATGTCTGCTCATGCTTGTGGTGCCCAAGCGGCTGATGTTTTGGCCACGCGAGATACGCTTGAGACAAATATTGCAAATAGCAGTGGTGCGATCTGATGCACTCGTCTCAAAAAAGGCCCACACCAAAGAACTTTTGTGATAACGTGCAGAGGCAGCGCCCTGCACAAGCGGAGCTCTGCGGTGTGGTACAGTTGCTGTGCTGGCCTCTAGCTGGCCTCCAGGGGGCATCCTGCCTCGTTGGACATGTGACGCTGCATCCTCCTCCTCCTCCTCCTCTCTCCCTTCAGGCACCCACGTGGAGTCAGTGACCTCATCATCCCCTCCCTCTTCACCACTAGAGCAAACCTGGCAGTAAGCTGCCAGATTGCTGTCCTTCAGCATCCCCTCTCTCTGCGCGCACACTACTGACTTCCTCAAGCTGGGTATCATCATCCGAGCCTTCGAATCGTTAGGCATCCTCCTGGAGCATGTACCCAACACTGTGCTCAAACAGTTCGGGGGACTCCTCAGGAGGACATGGTGGGTCTAGGGAAGGGGTGGCTGATGATGCCATTGAGTACGCGTTGGCAGCTGCTCTGCCAGTACCCTGAGCCTGGGTGAGAGAGGATGAGGAGGATGAGGAGGGCTTGGTCATCCATTCTACCAAGCCTTCGGCATGATGCGGCTCCACATGTCCAGCTGCCGAAAACAAAGACAAGCGTGTCCCATGGCCACGTGCTGATGACGATGCACGACCACGTCCACGGCCAGCACTGTTGTCTCTAGAAACAGAGCCTGCCTGCCCTGTGTTCTTGCCTCGGCACGCTCTGCCTCTCCTTGGCGGTCTTCCAGCCATTGTAGTCGGTAGTGTATATAGTATAAAAAATAGAACTCCTATGTGTGCTCACAACACACTGTAGGTCCTATGGGTGCTGACACTAACACACTATAGGTACTATGTGTGCTGCTGACAAGAAAATATAGGAGCTCTGTTTGCTGCCACTAACACACTAGAAGTCCTATGGGTGCTGCTGAGAAGAAAATATAGGAGCTCTGTTTGCTGCCACTAACACACTAGAAGTCCTATGGGTGCTGCTGAGAAGAAAATATAGGAGCTCTGTGTGATGCCACTAACACACTAGAAGTCCTATGGGTGCTGCTGAGATGAAAATATAGGAACTCTGTGTGATGCCACTAACACATTAGAAGTCCTATGGGTGCTGCTGAGAAGAAAATATAGGAGCTCTGTTTGCTGCCACTAACACACTAGAAGTCCTATGGGTGCTGCTGAGAAGAAAATATAGGAGCTCTGTGTGATGCCACTAACACACTAGAAGTCCTATGGGTGCTGCTGAGAAGAAAATATAGGAGCTCTGTTTGCTGCCACTAACACACTAGAAGTCCTATGGGTGCTGCTGAGAAGAAAATATAGGAGCTCTGTTTGCTGCCACTAACACACTAGAAGTCCTATGGGTGCTGCTGAGAAGAAAATATAGGAGCTCTGTTTTCTGCCACTAACACACTAGAAGTCCTATGGGTGCTGCTGAGAAGAAAATATAGGAGCTCTGTTTGCTGCCACTAACACACTAGAAGTCCTATGGGTGCTGCTGAGAAGAAAATATAGGAGCTCTGTTTGCTGCCACTAACACACTAGAAGTCCTATGGGTGCTGCTGAGAAGAAAATATAGGAGCTCTGTTTGCTGCCACTAACACACTAGAAGTCCTATGGGTGCTGCTGAGAAGAAAATATAGGAGCTCTGTTTGCTGCCACTAACACACTAGAAGTCCTATGGGTGCTGCTGAGAAGAAAATATAGGAGCTCTGTGTGATGCCACTAACACACTAGAAGTCCTATGGGTGCTGCTGAGAAGAAAATATAGGAGCTCTGTTTGCTGCCACTAACACACTAGAAGTCCTATGGGTGCTGCTGAGAAGAAAATATAGGAGCTCTGTTTGCTGCCACTAACACACTAGAAGTCCTATGGGTGCTGCTGAGAAGAAAATATAGGAGCTCTGTGTGATGCCACTAACACACTAGAAGTCCTATGGGTGCTGCTGAGAAGAAAATATAGGAGCTCTGTTTGCTGCCACTAACACACTAGAAGTCCTATGGGTGCTGCTGAGAAGAAAATATAGGAGCTCTGTTTGCTGCCACTAACACACTAGAAGTCCTATGGGTGCTGCTGAGAAGAAAATATAGGAGCTCTGTTTGCTGCCACTAACACACTAGAAGTCCTATGGGTGCTGCTGAGAAGAAAATATAGGAGCTCTGTGTGATGCCACTAACACACTAGAAGTCCTATGGGTGCTGCTGAGAAGAAAATATAGGAGCTCTGTTTGCTGCCACTAACACACTAGAAGTCCTATGGGTGCTGCTGAGAAGAAAATATAGGAGCTCTGTTTGCTGCCACTAACACACTAGAAGTCCTATGGGTGCTGCTGAGAAGAAAATATAGGAGCTCTGTTTGCTGCCACTAACACACTAGAAGTCCTATGGGTGCTGCTGAGAAGAAAATATAGGAGCTCTGTTTGCTGCCACTAACACACTAGAAGTCCTATGGGTGCTGCTGAGAAGAAAATATAGGAGCTCTGTTTGCTGCCACTAACACACTAGAAGTCCTATGGGTGCTGCTGAGAAGAAAATATAGGAGCTCTGTGTGATGCCACTAACACACTAGAAGTCCTATGGGTGCTGCTGAGAAGAAAATATAGGAGCTCTGTTTGCTGCCACTAACACACTAGAAGTCCTATGGGTGCTGCTGAGAAGAAAATATAGGAGCTCTGTTTGCTGCCACTAACACACTAGAAGTCCTATGGGTGCTGCTGAGAAGAAAATATAGGAGCTCTGTTTGCTCCAACTAACACACTAGAAGTCCTATGGGTGCTGCTGAGAAGAAAATATAGGAGCTCTGTTTGCTGCCACTAACACACTAGAAGTCCTATGGGTGCTGCTGAGAAGAAAATATAGGAGCTCTGTGTGATGCCACTAACACACTAGAAGTCCTATGGGTGCTGCTGAGAAGAAAATATAGGAGCTCTGTTTGCTGCCACTAACACACTAGAAGTCCTATGGGTGCTGCTGAGAAGAAAATATAGGAGCTCTGTTTGCTGCCACTAACACACTAGAAGTCCTATGGGTGCTGCTGAGAAGAAAATATAGGAGCTCTGTGTGATGCCACTAACACACTAGAAGTCCTATGGGTGCTGCTGAGAAGAAAATATAGGAGCTCTGTGTGATGCCACTAACACACTAGAAGTCCTATGGGTGCTGCTGAGAAGAAAATATAGGAGCTCTGTTTGCTGCCACTAACACACTAGAAGTCCTATGGGTGCTGCTGAGAAGAAAATATAGGAGCTCTGTTTGCTGCCACTAACACACTAGAAGTCCTATGGGTGCTGTTGGGGTGCAATGCTGTGCTAACAGCACTGCGGTTGGTACTACTGCAATACTGTACTAACAGTAAGCACGCACCAGACTAATCCCCAGCAGCAGCTAATAACACACTAACTGTGCAATCAGCAGCAATGAACGATCAATGACTTAGGTAGCAATGGTTTAGCAAAGAAACAGCCAATGGTTTAGCAAAGAAGAGCAAATCTTTCAGTATCAAGCAAAGACAGAATCAGCAGACTAATCTCTCCTAAAGCCGGAACTCATGTGACCGGGGCCGATGGCGTGGCGGCCTTTTAAATGGTGGGGCGTGTACTAAAGCCCCTGAGCTGTAATTGGCTACAGGCGTCCTGCCTGTAGCCAATTATTGCTCTCCGAGTTTCGGGCGCTGTGATTGGCCAAGCATGCGGGGTCACAGTGCATGCTTGGCCAATCATCAGCCAGCAATGCACTGCGCCGGCCGCGCCGGCCGCAATGCATTGCGGGGCCGCTCGCATCACACGAATGTGATGCGAACGGCCCAAATAGTTCTGGGCTCGACGAGCGAGCGAACGCCCGATGCTCGATTCGAACATGGGTTCGAATCGAGCACCGGGCCCATCCCTAGTGGCCACCCCTGCGCTCCCAGAACCTTGATTCCCCCACCTCCTCCCTGCTCCAGGAAATGTACAGCCCGGGCCAGATGACAGGCTGGCTGGGAGGCGGGAGCCCAGAGGAAGAGAACATGCGGGAGGCGGAGGCTGCCAAGGAGCTGCTGGAAGGAGCAGAGCAGCGAGAGCACCCCCTGGAGGCTGGATCTAGACCCGGCTCTGCCACTGCTGGCCATCAGGTACCCGGCATCCTGTACATACATGCCAGCACACTGAGACGGGGGGGGGGTGAGCAGAGCAGAGGAGTGACTGCAGGAAGGGACAGTGCTATGTGGTCTGTCTCAGCTTTCCCCTCTGTCTCTCAGTCCCCCCCTCTGTTTCTCAGTCCCCCTCCTCTGTCTCTCAGTCCCCCTCCTCTGTCTCTCAGTCCCCCTTCTCTGTCTCTCAGACCCCCCTCTGCTTCTCAGCCCCCCTCCTCTGTCTCTCAGACCCCCCTCTTTTTCTCAGACCTCCCCTTCTGTCTCCCAGACCCCCCCTTCTGTCTCTCAGGCCCCCCTCCTCTGTCTCTTAGCCCCCCTCTTCTGTCTTTCAGACCCCTCCTCTGTCTCTCTGCCCCCTTCTCTGTCTTATTCACTCCCTGACTCTTAGGCTGCTTTCACACTGGGGCGGGCGTTGACGGTAAAACGCTGCTAGTTTTAGCGGCACTTTACTGTCGTTTTAGCTGAGCTATTCGCCCTCTAGCGGGTTCTTTTAAGGGTGAATTAAGGGTTAAATGCGCCTGTGTAGCGTTGCTGCCGAAGTGCTTTGCAGGCGCTTCAGCTGTGGTGTCCATTCATTTCAGTGGGCCAGAGCGGTGTATACACCGCTCCTCCACCGCCCCAAAGATGCTGCTTGCAGGACTTTTTTTAATACCCTGCCAGCGCAGCGCCCCAGTGTGAAGGAACTCGAAAGGGGTCCTCTCTCTCTCCCTCTCACCCCTTTCCCTCAACCCCCCCCCCCAATATCCTGTGGTAGCTGTTGTCCCTGTGTAAGATAGGGAGGAGTTTAGATATGAAACATTTAAAGGAGCACTAAAGCTTCCCTTTTTTTTGCCTAAAAATAACAAACATGTTATACTTACCTCCACTGTGCAGCTCGTTTTGCACACAGTGGCCCCAATCCTGGTCTTCTGGGGTCCCTCGGCGGCTGTCTTGGCTCCTCCCCGCAAGGACTCCACACCATAATGCGAGTGAGCTCGCATGGTGTGGAGTGATTGCGGGCGTGCTCCTGTGATACAGCGGCGGCCATTTTTTGTGTTTTTGTGTTTTTTTTTTTTACACTAGTAATGGCGGCGATCTGCGATTTTTATTGTGACTGCGACACTATGACGGACACATCGGACACTTTTGACACATTTTTGGGACCATTCACATTTATACAGCCAACAGTGCTATAAAAATGCACTGATTACTGTATAAATGTGACTGGCAGGGAAGGGGTTAACACTAGGGGGCGAGGAAGGGGTTAAATGTGTACCCTGCTAGGTGATTGTTACTGTAGGGGGAGCAGACCGATCTGTGTACCTATGTACAAGGGACACAGCATCGGTCTCCTCTCTCCCTGACAGGACATGGATCTCTGTGTTTACACACAATTGAGCGTCGCAATGCGGCCGTCTTTTGAGAATGGCCCGGGCGCGAAGTGGTTAAAGCAGTATTAAAGCCAAAACCAAAAACGTAAAATATATGGCAGCTTAGCAATCATTAGATTTGGTGAGTATACAAAAATAGTGTAGCGCTGGAAAGAACTGTATATATCTATACAGTTAAAATTAAATACGTGAAAAAAGTATCAAAAACACTAATAAAACAATACAAATAAACCAATCAAGTTCATAAGTGCCCGTGAAGAAAGAAGATTATAAAATAAATGTGTAGAGGATTTCCTCTATATTGATGATAAGAGTTCCACAGAGAAGATATCCGATGAAGCTGGTAAGTGCTATTCCAACAATAAGTGAAGAGCCCGCCCGGGATCTTCACTTATTGTTGGAATAGCACTTACCAGCTTCATCGGATATCTTCTCTGTGGAACTCTTATCATCAATATAGAGGAAATCCTCTACACATTTATTTTATAATCTTCTTTCTTCACGGGCATTTATGAACTTGATTGGTTTATTTGTATTGTTTTATTAGTGTTTTTGATACTTTTTTCACGTATTTAATTTTAACTGTATAGATATATACAGTTCTTTCCAGCGCTACACTATTTTTGTATACTCATTTTGTTTGTACCTTATATCAAAGGTTTTTTTGGTGTTTAGCAGCAGGTTTCCTTAAGGGACATATTCATTTATTTATTTTTTTAAATCACTTTGCACCCAGCGCGAATTTTTACTTTTTATAACCATTAGATTTGGTGGCATTTTATGTGCAGTTCCCAAATTAACATTTCATTCATGTCACCATACAGCAGTGCGGCACCCTCCTGTGTGTTCCGATAACATGGAGCATGTCTGCATTTTATTGCAGTTCATTGCACCACATTGCTGGGTTGCTTTGCAATGCGAACATGGCACATAGAAAACTATTCTTTTCCTAGTGGTTTTCTTCCAGTGCAGAAAAGAACCGGTTACCACACCAAGCACTAACACTTTTGTTTCTGTAGCGATACTTTTCTGTTTGAATCTGGTGGGGAAACTGTGATGTATGGTTCCCTGGGGCCCACCGGGTGGCGCTGTCCCTTTGGGCCCGGGGTTCAGCCATCATTGCAATGTCGTACCTCTTTTTGGCCTCTCTCAGCGGTTGTATGGTGGGGCGGGGAACCCGCCGTGCTTGCTGGGAGAGGGTATAAAGGGGGCGGCCATTTTTGGTGGCAGGAGTCGAGTCCCGGGCACCTTCAGCCTGAGGGCGGTGGTTCGTGTCGGTCCTCTAGGCGGCCTAGGCCTGGAGGACGTTCGGAGGTCGTGTTCCATCCCAGGCACCTTTAGCCTGGGGTGAGGTACTTGGATGGCGGTCCGGGACTGAAGGTCTCGGATTAAGGCTCCGCGAGGGAGGAACTTCCTACGGGACCCCGGGAGTGGGTACCCGAATCCAGTGGCGTAAGGGACCGGGGGGGGGTACTTACCTGAAGACCTGGTGCAGAAAATTGCCAGTGACGGGTGAGCCTCCGGAGACCGCCGGGAGGGATGTCTTCCTCGATTGGGAGCAGAAACCTACTTCTGGGAAGGAAGTAGGAGAGTTCATTGTGCCTGGGCCTACTCGCATCCACACCCCCTGTCTGTTCTGCTCGTTGAGGGAGTCCAACTGATTGTGTTCACTTTTCCATGAGAAGAATAAAGGAGTGTTGGACTTTAGTGGTGTGGGGCTCATTTACTGGCAAACACTGTTCGAGAAACCAGGAGGAGGCTCCAGATGCAGAACACCGACCCGAAGGTAAAAGAGAATTGTCTCCCACTACACACACACACCTGCAGTGGGAACTTGGCGTGGTGACCTCGCACTCTCTCCTCAGAGGTACCCCTAGACAAAAGCCAGAGCCAGAAGAATTGAGAGGAGAGAGAGGGGGCCGCTACATTTCCTAGTTTAGGGATAAAGGTTTTACATAAGTCAATAAAAGCTGATCATTGTAAGCACCCCTGTCAGTGGTAAATGGTTTGTCTAATCCCTCTAACTGCTACATCTGCAGAACAGCTTGTTTTGTTAAAAAAAATAAAAGATTTACTGGCAGGGTCACCAGATGAAAAAAAAAAAAAAAAAAGAAAGAAAACATAAAAAATAACTAATGCAGGCATCACATCTAATGCCGCGTACACACGATCGTTTTTCACGTCGTTAAAAATGCCATTTTTTAAATTGGGCATTAAAAACGATCGTGTGTAGGCTCCAGAGCATTTTTAACGACGTGAAAAATGGCCTAAAAAAAATGAGAACCTGCTCTATTTTTTCACGTCGTTTTTTTTTAACGACATGAAAAACGGTAGTGTGTATGCTTTTACGAGGGGAAAAAAAACGCGCATGCTCAGAATCAAGTATGATACGGGAGCGCTCATTCTGGTAAAACTAGCGTTCGTAATGGAGATAGCACATTCGTCACGCTGTAACGGACTGAAAAGCACGAGGCTGAAAAGCGCGAATTGTCGCTCAACAAACTTTACTAACATGAAGGGTGGCGCCATTCGAATGGAACTTCCCCTTTATAGTGCCGTCGTACGTGTTGTACGTCACTGCGCTTTGCTCGAGCGTTTTTTCTAATGAACGTGTGTATGCAAGACAGGCTTGAGAGGAAACAAGAAAAATCACTTCGAGAAAAACGTCGTTTTTGAAAATGACATTAAAAACGATCGTGTGTACGCGGCATAAGAATTGGTAAGCTGCAATATAATAAATGCTTTGCTTTTGGGTTTAATGCTGCTTTAAATTGTACCAAAAGTCAAACTTTTTTTTTGTCTTAGTTTTTCATGGAGTAGGGAAATCTTTGAACGCTTGTTAGGTTTGTATTGCTGTTTGTGATTTCACCCTTTATAGTTGTTGTGGTTATTATTGTCACTGGAACAGAAAGTGAGGTTAAGTCCAAAATTTGAGTTCCCAAAAAGCAGGATGCACCAGGAGACACTTGTTTGAGCGGCAACTTTCTAATGCCGCGTACACACGATCGATTTTCTCGACGGTGAAAACACCGGGAAAAATGAGGGAACGGCTTGGTTCCCTACACACATCCGTTTTTCCCGACATTTTTTTTTTTTGGGTCGAGAAAAACGACCATGTGTAGGCTCCCCGGCAGTGTTTCCCTATGGGAAAACTGCCGCGGAAAAAAACGATGGGAATCACAACGAGAAAAATTAGAGCATGTTCTAATTTTTCTCGTCGTGATTAATGCCGTTTTTCTCGACCAAAAGCCCACAGACGGTAGTTTTTCTCGTCAAAGAGAAAAAATATAATTTTTCCCGACGAGAAAAATGGTCGTGTGTACGCGGCATTAGAGAAGGTTTCTCACTTTTGGGAGGTTTGATCCCACATCCTATTGTGTGCAGAGGACAGTGAGTAAAGGGAAATCTCAATTGGGCACAGATGAAAATAAAAGCTGACAGGTTTTGACCTTTTTAAAAAGTTGCATTTTTATTAGAGGTCAGCAATGGCAGCTTTTATTTTTGTTACTATGCATGTTTCCTTGAAAGGGGGTTAGTACTATAATGACCATCGCAGGTGAATTTGTTACATAACGTCCACATTTTGCTGTGCCGTATTTCTGATTTTTTTTTATTACACAGAAAGATCTATAGGTTCTGCCTCTGGTGTCTATAAAGCTGGATACACACTAAACAATTTTCTGTAGATTTATGCCTTCAGAATTACCAAAACCATATAATATGAGGTCAAACCTGAATGCCGCGTATACAGACGATCGGACATTCCGACAACAAAACCGTGGATTTTTTTCCGACGGATGTTGGCTCAAACTTGTCTTGCATACACACGGTCACACAAATGTTGTCGGAAATTTCGAACGTCAAGAACGCGGTGACGTACAACGAGCCGAGAAAAATTAAGTTCAATAGCCAGTGCGGCTCTTCTACTTGATTCCAAGCCTGCGTGCAATTTTGTGCGTCGGAATTGTGTACACACGCTCGGAATTTCCGACAAGTTTTGTTGTCGGAAAATTTGAGAACCAGTTCTCAAATTTTTGTTCTTGGAAATTCCGACAGCAAATGTCCGATGGAGCCTACACACGGTCAGAATTTCCGACAACAAGCTCCCATCGAACATTTGTTGTTGGAAATTCCGAGCGTGTGTACGCAGCATAAGAGTTTCAATTTGTATACAATCAGGCATGCCCTTGCACTACATTTTGTTAAATCTAAAGTAAACCAGACAACAAAAGTTGTATAGTGTGTATGGGGTTTTAGAATTTCACTGAAATCACTAAGCCTTCAAGCTTAGCAGTGGCTTGAAGAAAATCACATTCACAAAAGTACAAAGTTCTTAAAACACATACTGTACCCCCAGAAGAGGCATAGAGGCAGTGGCGGCTGGTGCTCAACATTTTTGGGGGGGCACAAACACTTGCGCATGCGCCGTAGGGAATCGGGCAGTGAAGGCGGAACGCTTCACTTCCCGATTCCCATCAAACGCAGGCACTGTTCCCATCAAACGCAGGCACTGTTCCCATCAAACGCAGCCAGTGTTCCCATCAAACGCAGCCAGTGTTCCCATCAAACGCAGCCAGTGTTCCCATCAAACGCAGCCAGTGTTCCCATCAAACGCAGCCACTGTTCCCATCAAACGCAGCCACTGTTCCCATCAAACGCAGGCACTGTTCCCATCAAACGCAGGCACTGTTCCCATCAAACGCAGCCAGTGTTCCCATCAAACACAGCCAGTGTTCCCATCAAACGCAGCCAGTGTTCCCATCAAACGCAGCCACTGTTCCCATCAAACGCAGCCACTGTTCCCATCAAACGCAGCCACTGTTCCCATCAAACGCAGCCACTGTTCCCATCAAACGCAGCCACTGTTCCCATCAAACGCAGCCACTTTCCCCCATCAAACGCAGCCACTTTCCCCCATCAAACGCTGCCACTGTGCCCATCAAATAGTGATACTGTGCCCATCAAATAGTGCCACTGTGCCCCATTAAATGCTGCCACCACTGTGCCCATCAAATAGTGCCACTGTGCCCAATGAAATGCTGCCACTGTGCCCATCAAATGCTGCCACTGTGCCCATTAAATGCTGCCACTGTGCCCATCAATTGCAGCCTCACTGTGCCCATCAAATGCTGCCACTGTGACCCCCCGCTCGCTCGCCTTCTGCCTGGCACTTACCCTGTCTCGTGGCGGGTAAGGCATGCGGGTGATGGCGGCGAGTGGTGGGACCTTGCAGCGGGTCAGACAGCGGCTCCTGTGTCCTCCATGTGTCTCCTCCCCTCTTCCTAATATGCATCCAATCGCAGCGTCTGTCCTTTCAGCCAATCAGGTGACGGGTAACAGACCTGCGCACCTAATTGGCGGAGAGGTGATTCAGTGTTAGGAAAGCAAATATTCATTCACTTTTCTAACACACCTGGGTGGGCTCATAGCGCAATGCTTTGCGCCATAAGTCCACCTTTTTTGAAGCCTATTAGAGCCAATGGCTCTAATCAGGTGCTTCAAAAACACCCCCGCCGCTGTAATTTAGGCCCCCCGCGTCCGAAAAGAGTCCGGACGCCAGAATAGGGGGTGGTGGCGGCCATGGAGAGATTCATGCAATGCATGAATCTATCTATCTACATAGAGGGGGTGGCTAGAAAAAGGGGATGGCGCATAGCTCCTGCATAGCAGTTGTGTTACAGCAGTGGGGAGAGGGCTCTCTTTGCCGGTAGAAAACAGTGATTATTGGTAGTGGCTATAGCCACTGGCAATAATCACATGCCTAAAACCTGACATGCTGATTGTACCCAAATCAGTCAATAGATCGACTTGGGTACATTCAGCCTGCCCAAAGATGATTCGAATCTCGGCCGGTTCAGCAGGGACCAGCAATGGCCGGCTTAAGCAAGGATTGTCCTCACTTTGGAGAGTTTTTTAAATTTCCTATAGTGTCACTGGGATGGGAAGTGAAAACAAATCTACTCAATGGAATTTTAATAACCAGACCCATGTTGGTAAGGATAATGTATGTGGATTTATACATTATTGTTATTGTTTGTTGGTTAATATAATATGGAGTGTATTTAGATTTGTGTATTTTATTTTATAGTTACTAATTTTTGAATTACATAGTTTGAATTTCATCTGCAATGCAGTTTAGGATCTACTTTTCAGGGGGGAGGGGGGTGCAGATACCTGTCTAAGACAGGTATTTGCACCCACTTCCGTGAGTCCTCTCTGCGGGTATTCTGCGGGTAGTGCGTCACTTCCCGCAGAACGCCCGTTTTGTTCTGGGAAACACACGGCTCCCAGAACACAACGGTGACCAGTGAGAAGCAGAGAAAGGGAGCCGCTCAGATGTAGATATCCTCCAAATGACCTCCTCCCAGCAACCAAGGGTGCAAGCAATGCAAGTATGAGCAAAACATGCTTAAAACATGCTTAAGCACCAATTGATGTGAAACATGTCAGCTAATTTTTGATCAGTGTGTCGTGATGTGCAGTGTATGCTTTGGATTCCTGGACTTTTGAAATAAAGGCTTTTTATCTTGGAGTGCTGCTATCCAGAAAAATCCTTTTCCGGTGACCAGTGAGGACGGCACTGCGCGACTTGCGCATGCGCCGTAGGGAACCGGGCAGTGAAGCCAGAATGCTTCACTTCCTGATTCCCTCAGCGAGGATGGCGGCGGGGGCAGCAGATAGACAAGCGATAGCTCGTCTTCTGCTGCAGACGTCGCTGGACTCAGGGACAGGTAAGTGTCCATATATTAAAAGTCAGCAGCTGCAGTATGTGTAGCTGTTGGCTTTTAATATTTTTTTAACGGGGGAGCTCCGCTTTAAGCAGATTTTCTAAAACAATTAAAATATTCAATATATTGGATTAGACGTATCTCATATATATGGAGTGTCAGCACCATCAATCTGCTGCTGTGATAGGGAACTACCAATTGGATTGCTTAGAAATCCTGTTCCAGTCTCCCCAATAAGCCAAGGTCCACAACACAAAGCATACACCACTCAGGCCAACAAGGTACAATATCTCTCCAGGTGCTTGCCGCGGCTCACCACTGTTGCTGAAGTGTGTAGAAGAAAGAAAGTGGCTGCACGCTGTAACAAGAACTTTGCTTGACAGAAATCTTTGTTGCATGCCAGACAGATGATACAGGACCAAGGTTAAGGTTTCACATGGAGGGGATGACAGAGGGCAGTATGTACAGGAGAGGAGTGTGGAGGGGATGACAGTGTGCAGTATGTACAGGAGAGGAGTGTGGAGGGGATGACAGTGGGGAGTATGTACAGGAGAGGAGTGTGGAAGGTATTATGGTGGCAGTATGTACAGGAAAGGAGTGTTAAGAGAAAGACAGTTGGCAGTATGTACAGAAGAGAAGTGTGGAGGGTATGATGGGAGCAGTATGTACATGAGAGGAGAGGAGAGTAGAGGGTATGACAGTGGGTGGTATGTACAGGAGAGGAGTGTGGAGAGAAAGACAGTTGGCAGTATTTACAGGAGAGAAGTTTGGAGGGTATGATGGGGGACAGTATTTAAAGGAGAGGAATGTGGAGCGTTTGACAATGGGCGGGATGTACAGGAGAGGAGTGTGGTGAGTATGACAGTGGGCAGTATATACAAGAGAGGAGTGTGGAAGGTGTAATGGGGGCAGTAAGTACAGGAGAGGAGTGTGTAGGGTATGATAGCCGGCACTATGTACAGGAGAGAAGTGTATGACAGCGGGCACTATGTACAGTAGAGAAGTGTATGACAGCGGGCACTATGTAAAGGAAAGAAGTGTGGAGGGTATGACAGTGAGCAGTATGTACAGAAGAGGAGTGTGGGGACCAGCCATAGTCGATTTATGTATGAGCTAGCTGGTTGTATACAAGTCTATCTATTAATCTACTTAGGTACAACCAGCCTGTTTTTCCCAAAACAATCAGTGCTGCCAGCTATAGTTAGCAACACTGATCATTGTTTTCTGTGGATTGGAAATTTATAGAAAAATGGACTTTGTAGGCACGTATTAAAATAAATAAAACACTTTAATAATTCACAAAATCACATTTGTACATGATTCGTCTATAAATAGAAATACAAAAAATAGAAACAATTGTAGAAAAGGCCGAGTGGTTAGTCCCAGAAAAAATACTCAGTATGTATATTGTAAACTTGCTGCGAGGCTGTAGAGGGAAATAAAACCCACGCTGAGTTATGCGGCATGCACACGATCGTTTTTCATGCCATTTTTTAAACCGACGTTTTTCTCATCGTTTTTTTTCATGTTTCCTCTCAAGCCTGTCTTGCGTACACACGATCATTAAAAAAAACGTTCAAGCAAAGCGCAGTCACGTACAACGGCACTATAAAGGGGAAGTTCCGTTCTAATGACGCCACCCATTGGGACGCTTTTGCTAATTTCGTGTTACCTCGTGTTAGTAAAAGTTTGGTGAGAGACGATTCGCGCTTTTCAGTCTTCGTGCTTTGAAGATCGTTTTGTGGAGTTCAGTTTGTGCCTGTGGGTTCGTATCTGTCTTGCAGTGCTTGTAGTCAGTTCGTATCTGTTTATTCAGTGCGTTCTTGTCTGCTCGTTCCTGTTTTTCAGCTTGTTCTTCATAGGCCTTGCTGTTCTTCCGTTCGTTCTTCTAGTTCGTTCTGAGCTGCCGACCGTTATCTAGCCATGTTGCGGCTACGTACTCGTCGTAGAGTTCGTGCTGTAGTTGGTGCCGGGGTTCATGCTGTATCCCGACTCCAGGCCATGAACAGGGTGAGGAGGAGTTCATGGACCAAGAATTGGTTGCTCCAGCGGCACCAGTTCTGTCATATGCCTTTGTTGCGGGAGATCAGGGAGAATAATCCTGAGGACTACAGGAATTTTCTCAGGATGTCTGACCCCGTATTTCAGCATCTGTTGGCTTTGGTGTCCCCCTACATTACCAGGCATGCGTGAAGCCATCGGTATGCGTGAAGCCATCAGTGCTGAGCAGAGGCTCATTGCCACGTTGCGATACCTGGCGACTGGGAGAAGCCTGCAGGACTTAAAGTTCTCCACAGGCATATCCCCCCAGGCTCTGGGTATCATTATACCAGAGACGTGTACTGCCATCCTTTAAGTTTTGCAGGAGGACTATATTAAGGTAAGTGTTCTTATTTCAAACCTCACATTGTATGTATTTCTTTGTTAATATTTTTTTTTTTTGGTTTATTAGCAGTCCCTAATTCCCATGATTCTTAGCTGCAGGGAATGTCCCCTTTCTCCACATGGTTATTTATTTTTGGGAATGTTTTTATTAGGCCTACATTTAAATTTTCCTTACCTAACCTCTCCAGCATGCTATCCTGGGGCCATACCCACCTTGCCTAGTCATTTCCATGTATTTTATTCTATGCTCCATCGTAGTGCTTTACCCTAAACGCACCCTAAAGATTGCCTAGGAATGTTACATTTATTTAAACTTCATACAGAGTGCTACAGCCTTCATTAGTGATCTCCCCAACTCATCTTCAACCCCCCCCCCAGTTTTTATTTTGGGTTTGTTTTTGGTTTGTTGTTGCTTACTAATAATGTTTTAATTTTTCTGTTTCTCCTAATGTTGGCCATGAATGCTTTTTCTTAAATCTGCTTTCAATGTTTCTGTCTCCAAAGTATTAATTTATTTTTAATTTAATTCCACAGTTCCCTTCTACGCCACATGAATGGCAGAATGTGGCATCTGAGTTTGCCCAATGATGGAACTTTCCGAACTGTGGAGGGGCCATCGACGGCAAGCATGTTCGGGTCGTCCCACCACCCCATTCGGGATCCTTTTATTATAATTATAAGGGGTTCCACAGCATCGTCATGTGGACGTTGGCAAGAATGGCAGGATGTCAGATGGAGGAGTCTTTTCACAGACTGAGTTTGGGGAACGGCTCCTATTGGATCAGCTGGCCTTGCCACCAGCAGAGCAGAATGTGGAGGGACTCCAATTTGTTTTTGTGGCGGATGAGGCGTTTGCCCTGGGTCCCCATTTGATGAGGCCATTCCCGCAACGCACCCTCACCCCTGAGAGGAGGGTGTTCAACTATCGGCTGGCCAGAGCAAGAAGGGTGGTGGGAAATGCCTTTGGCATCATGGCCAGCCGATTCCGCCTGTTCCTCACCTCCATCCACCTTGCCCCTTATAAATGGAACCATGTAGTAATGACTTGTTGCGTGCTCCATAATTTTCTGAGGGTGCATTTCTCCAATTATATGACTTTGAGTGGGCCTGAGGCCTCATTATTGGAAGCAGATAATTTAGTGGCCCTGGAAGCTGGCCGTCTAGGCTTGGCCCCCCAAACCGGACGTGATGTCCGACAAAAATATGTTGACTATTTTGTGGGTAGGAAGGCCATTGATATGCCTGAGGATGTTTAACAATATTTGTTAAAATAAAACTTTTTATTGAGAAAATATTGGTATTTGTGTTTTAATTTAATATTCTTTTAGGTTTCTCGTAGGTTTACCTAGTGCACTTGTAGTGCCATGTGTATTTTGCATTCTTAATTGGCCTTCATTGTCAGTGTAAACACAAAACATTGATTAGTTCACTTTGCACAACATTTACATAATGAAGCCACAAATTCATTGTCTGAAAATACCTTTTTTTTATTTTGTTTTAGTAAACTTCCTTTTAAATGTAGATGTCTTAAAAATATTTTTGGGGGTAAAAACGCATGAACAGCCATGCATACAAAAACAATTGTAGCGGGTATTTACTTTCCCGGGGAAAACGTTTAAATTTCTACGGTGACACCAGTGGTGTATCTCCGGCGGTCCACCGGGTGGCGCTGTCACTTTGGGCCGACAGACGAGTCATTGCTGTGTCGAATCCCTTTTTGTCTTTCTTCGGCAGCCTCTGTGCTCATAATATGCAGCCACTGTGCCCAGCAAATGCAGCCAACTATGCCCCATCAATTGCAGCCTCAGTGCCCATAATATGCAGTCACTATGCCCAGCACATGCAGTCAAATGGGCCCCATCAATTTTAGCCTCTATGCCAATAATTTACAGCCACTGTGCCCCCTGCCCGCTCGCCCGCCAACTGTCTGCCCGGCACTTACCCAATCGTGGTGGCGGGTCAGGCAGCGGTACAGGCGGCAAGCTGTGTGGCTATGGCTCCTGTGTCCTCCATGTGCGTGTTCTTCCTGTTCTGCATGGTGGCCAATGGGATCGGCTCTGCCTTCAGTCAATCAGATGACCGGTTTTACATCCACGCCTACTGATTGGCTGAGAGGCGGTTCTGTATTAGCAAAGCAACTATTCATTTGCTTTGTTAACACACCTGGGTGAGCTGTGAGCGCAATGGATTGCGCTCGCAGTTCACCTTTTTTAAAGCCTATTAGTGCCTATGGCTGTAATCAGGTGCTTCAAAAACACCCCCTGCCGCTCAGGGGCGGATCCAGGGGGGGCAACGGGACAATTGCCCCCCCCCCCGAGAAATTAGTTGCTGGCGGCTGAGAGACTGAGAGTCTGAGCAGGTGGCTCCACGGGCGGGTGACAGAGTTGGCAGCTCCGCGGGCGGGTGACAGGGTGGGCTGCCGGGTGGCTCGGTGTGGGAGCGGGCGGGCGGCTCGGCTTTGGTGGCGGGTGAGAGTCTGAGAGAGTGGGTGGTCAGCTGGGCGGCTCTGTGGGTGAGCGGGCGGCTGGCCAATCAATGAGCCGGCTGGAGGGGGAACAGAGAGATGACATCATCTCTCTCTGCCTCGCTCCCGCCCTGCATCCCTACAGTAACTTCAGCCCTCACTGTGTAGGCAGCAGAGAGATTACATCATCTCTTTGCTGCCTGACTCTGACTCTGACAAGCAAAACACCACCTTAGCAAGTGACAATCCGCAACTTGTGGCAGGTGACAATCTGCATTTGGTGGCAGACAAGTAACAATCCACAACGTGTGGCAGGTGACGTGGAAAGTGACAATCCGCGAGGTGTGGCAGGTTGACGTGGCAAGTAACAATCCGCAACGTGTGGCAGGTGACGTGGCAAGTGACAATCGGCAACGTGTGGCATGTCCGCAAGTGACAATCTGCATCTGGTGGCAGGCAAGTAACAATCCGCAACGTGTGGCAGGTGACGTGACAATCCGCAACGTGTGGCAGGTGACGCGGCAAGTGACAATCTGCATCTGGTGGCAGGCAAATGACAATCCGCAACTTGTGGCAGATGACGTGTCAAGTGACAATCCGCAACTTGTGGCAGGTGACATGGCAAGTGACAATCCGCAACTTGTGGCAAGTGACAATCCGCAACTTGTGTCAGGTGACGTGGCAAGTGACAATCCACAACTTGTGGCAAGTGACAATCCGCAACTTGTGGCAGGTGACGTGGCAAGTGACAATCCGCAACTTGTGGCAAGTGACAATCCGCAACTTGTGTCAGGTGACGTGGCAAGTGACAATCCACAACTTGTGGCAAGTGACAATTCGCAACTTGTGGCAGGTGACGTTGCAAGTGACACACTCGGGGGTCCCACTGATTCAGCATTATGGTGAGTTCAACTATTTCATTCTATATTACAATGTAATAATATAAATAATGCGCTTCAATCATCCTGACACCATAACAACCATGGTGCCCAGATCATTGAAGCACGAACACCAGCCATTTCCCTGATAAATTGCCTGCAAAAAAAAATATTTTCTGGCAGTGCCCCTCTCGAGACTAGACTCTAGATCCGCCCATGCCGCCACTGTAATTCAGCCGCCCGGAGTCCGAAACGGGGCCGGACGCCTGAATTGGGGGTGGCTACAGCATACTACACAGGGGAGGTGGTCACTGGTGGCGAGTGTGAAATTAATGATGTTTCACATTTCTTTCACATTTGCGGTAATGCTTACTGCCCTCTGAAAAGTGATCTGTTGTGGATTGCTTTTCAACGAGTGGTATAGCAGCAGCTGACAGGCATTTAGGAGGTGCTACTGCCACCTCCTTGTTTTTTTTTTTTATCATTGCTGAATGGTATTTTTACCCTGTTGGACTATGCTGCTTCTGCGAGCGAGTTTTGCTTGCAGTTGAAGAGTGGCCCCATTCAAATCAATAGGTGAGTTTGACAGGCGGTGCAGCCTGTCGAACTCTGCAGGCTGAGTTAAGGATGCTGCAGCTAAAGAAATTTAAAAAAAAAGAAAAGTTGTAGCTGTGAAGTAAAGCATCACAGCTACGGCATTCATACAGCCCTGTCCAAATATATTTTTATGATTTGGGTCAGGGACGTGTAGTGAGGTCAGTGGCTGATGAGGCACTGGCTAGTATCAGAGCCAGATACACACAGGTAACATACGTCACAAACGTTAGAGCGAGAGCAATAATTCTAGCACTAGACCTCCTCTGTAACTTTAAACATGTAATCAGTAAAAAAAACTAAAGCGTCACCTATGGAGATTTTTAAGTACTGAAGCTTGGAGCCATTTTACGAGTGTACGCAATTGTAAAGCGTGACATGTTAAGTATCTATTTACTCGACGCAACATCATCTTTCAAAATATACAAAAAAATATACTATAGAAGTGTCAGAATTGGCCTGCGTGGCAAGAGGTTAAATAAATACCACAAGTAAGTAATATTCAAATAATTATTATATATTATTTTTAAGGTAATTTACTATCATTTCAAAAACTGTACTTAAACTGGTGGCTTAACAGACAAATTACTGAAGTTTGAAGTATACAGTAACTTCAAACCAGTAATTTCACAGTAAATAGATAAATAATAAATTATTATGTTATAACATATAGCATAATATATGATTTAGATTGATTTAAAAGGTACCTTTTCAGCAGCAGAATATTCTTATTCTCCCTCTTAACTGTGTGAGAAAAACATGGGATTATGGGTAAACCTTATACCAATAAACCCATGTTTTATCCTTCTAATTAAGAGGGCTGGGCTGGAAGGGATCATGTGTCTTTTAGACACATGCCCCCTTCTATGACACTGCAGTGAGAGGACAACCTCCACTGCAGCATTTTATTGGAGAGCTAGGGCCAATGGTACTTTACCATTGGTCCAAGGCTCCAAGCTGTCCATTGATCTCAGTGCCTCTGACAAGAAGTGAGAGGCACTGTAAGCTCATCCTCTCACTGTGCTGCAGAGTGTGCCAGCTTGTATTTAAACTGGCCCCAGTGGTGGGGTAGGCCTTTGGCTACCTACCCCCAAAATGTGTCTCTACGACCCTCAAAACCCTATCTTTTTTTTTTTTGTTATTTTCTTTTTTTTTTTGGGCAAATGAACCTATCTTAAGGTAAGGGGCTTGTAGCTGCAGCTTCATGGGGCAACTACCCCCTCCACACCCATAGTTTCCATTAAAATTTAACCACGTAGTAGACCTGATGGTACTAGTGTAGCACACAGATCCTTTACCCGCTTACCTCCACTTGCAGGACAGGACACACCATGCCACATGCCCAGTATCCTCCATGTTGTATATGGAGTGAGCGGTGTTAACAGTTTTTGGGTTCTGCAGCGAGTTACCTCCTTCCGCTTGTTCTCATCCCTGGAGTGTAGGGAAAAGTCTATTTTCTCTCTCAAAGAAGGCCAAAGTCCAGACAGTGTTAAACTCCAACAGACGAGTTTATTTTTCTCTTGCTCGTAACTTAGTAGGAAAGTTGAAGATAGAAATAGAGTAGGGTAGGGAGGTAGGTTCAGGCACGCGACACTTATTTACCCTCGTCGCCACTCAAGCCTGAGTGGGTCTTGCTCACCCGGAAAGATCCCTCTCACGGTTCTAGCAGCCGGAGTGAAACACGAACATTTACTTTAGAATTCTTGTCCCCTCCAAGGACAGGTTCAGGAGATCCTCTACGTCAGGATCTTTTGGACCTTGAATCCAAAACTCTTTACCACCCGTAACTTTTAGAGACCATAGGTGCCAATGGGGCACGTTACAGGAGCTGTTTCAATGAACACAGAATCCTTCCCTCTGACAGGCAACCAGGCCTCTCCCGAGACAGTGATTTCCTTCACTGATTCCCTGGACAGGTCCTCCCCTGGTTTCCTTTCCTTCAGAGCGGGTCGCCCTCCCACGGGCACCCTCGGACTTCTGTGATTCGGTTTAGTTGTAGGCCTCAGTTAAAGGTACTGGGCCCACCTGGAACGATGCGGCCTCGGGCCAAAGGTGCCCAGGACCAAACACACACACGCACCCCTGGCCTGGAGGGCCAAAGGGCGCGAACGGGACTCCCCAGGTCATGGCGTCTGCCCCTTATGTACCCGCTCCTGGCATGCACAGCAGGTAGACCACGCCCACCGCAAGCTGCCGAGAGAGGATATCCAATAATGCCGCAGTGCAACCTGTGGTTCGACCCGAGACCTGGGCAACAGTGCCACCCACAGGCCAAAGGGAACTGTACAACCAGGCAACACCTCAGCAGAGCAGAGTCCAATTTAAGTAAATCAAACAGCCTGAGCCAAACTATAGCTCAGGCTATCCACTAAATTTCAAGCATAGCGACCCCAAATGTGGGGGTCCGCTACACTAGGATCCAGAAGAATATGTTTAAGGGCTGAGCAGATTATTGTCTTTTTTGGAAGTGGAAAAATGTAAAACGATGGAGTATCTTCAAACACTAAATAAAGTTAATGCCATCCTTTAGGAGGTCTGCACAAATGTTGTTCTCCGAGAGGATAGGTAAATATTTATTTATAATCTTCCTAATATCCACAAACTCCTCAATTAAGGGAGTACTAAGTGTGGGTCTCTCTTTACTGAACCAATTTACCCTTTTTTCTCTATCACAAACCTTGCTGCCTTTTAAAATATCCCCTCTATTTTTGGTGCTTGCGATAGAGAGAGCCCTGTCGAGCATCCACCTGGGATACCCTCTTTGTATAAAAACGAGAATACAAAGCCTGGGCCTCTTTTTCATATGTGCTCTGATCACTGCATATTCTACAAACTCTCAGAAATTGACTGAACGGGGTGCCCTTTATGGTGTCCCATGGGTGACCTGATCCTGCCATCAACAAAGTGTTTCCAGACAATGGTTTTATATAGAGACTGGTATGAATAATTGAACTATCGCCACAAAGATGAACATCCAAGAAACAAATCTTGCTTCTATCACACTGTCATCTTTGTTAAGATGAAAATGTTCAAGAGCTCCTAAACGAATATCAGCAATGAATACCAGGTCATCTACATAGTGGCGGTACATTCTAATGTGGGATCCAAAGGAGTTGCCCACTCCATATATGTGATGGCGTTCCCACCATCCCATATAAAGATTTGCAAACGAGGGAGAAAATTTAGCCCCCATCGCTGCTCCAAATTTTTGCAGGAACCACTCCCCATTAAAAACAAAAGTTATGTGTCAATAAATATTGGAGGGCATCCAGGATAAACAAACGATGTTCCACATTTAAATTGGTATTGTGTTCCAAATAGAAACTGATTGTCTCGATAGCTAAATCATTTGCCTTTCTCTTGAACATAGGCTCTTTTCACAATATGGCAATTTTCTTATATATTTTTGTTTATTTAGATATATGTATTTATATATGTATATATGTTATGTCCAGCCCTCAAATTTTCCACTTGCCTATTGCATTTTGCGAGTGGAAAATGAGGGCTTGCGAGCTGGGCTGCCTGGGAGCGGGGGGCGAGCACCGCCAGCATGCAGGTTTGATCGGGAGCGGTTCTCCCAGCGACCTCCCCGGGGAAGAGAGCATGGAGGAAGAGGAGAGCCGTGGATCACAGAGCAGGATAGCCTACTGTTACAGCTTACATTACAATTGGCTCTGCTCTGCTCGATACAGCCTGTGTGCCTGTGATAGACAGAATTCCAATGCTGGGATGCATTCTGTCTATCCCAGGCACAGGGTCAGGAGGAGGCGAGGCTATGTCGAGCAGAGCAGAGACAACTGTAATGTAAGCTGTAACAGCGTACTATCCTGCTCTGTGATCCCACGGCTCTCCTCTTCCTCCAGTCATGCATTCCTCTGCCCAGGCAAGGCTGTAATGGAGGGTACAGTGAGGCTGCAATGGTGGGCACAGTGAGGCTGCAATGGTGGGCACAGTGAGGCTGCAATAGTGGGCACAGTGTGGCTGCAATGGTGGGCACAATGAGGCTGAAATGGGCACAGTGAGGCTGCAATGGTGGGCACAGTGAGGCTGCAATAGTGGGCATAGTGTGGCTGCAATGGTGGGCACAATATGTCTGTAATGGGCACAGTGAGGCTGCAATGTTGGGCACAGTAAGGCTGCAATGGTGGGCACAGTGAGGCTGCAATGGTGGGCACAATGTGTCTGTAATGGGCACAGTCAGGCTGCAATGGTGGGCACAGGGTGGCTGCAATGGTGGGCACAGGGTGGCTGCAATGGTGGGCACAGGGTGGCTGCAATGTTGGGCACAGGGTGGCTGCAATGTTGGGCACAGGGTGGCTGCAATTGTGCACACAGTGTGGCTGCAATGGTGGGCAGGCACAGGTGAGGCTGCAATGGTGGGCACAGGTGAGCCTGCATTGATGAGCACAGGTGAGGCAGCAATGGTGGGCACAGGTGAGGCTGCACTGATAAAGTGGTTGTTAATTATTTTTGTAACTTAACCGCTTCAGCCCCGGACCATTTCGCTGGCCAAAGACCAGGCCACTTTTTGCGATTCGGCATTGCGTCGCTTTAGCTGACAATTGCGCGGTCGTGCGACGTGGCTCCCAAACAAAATTGACGTCCTTTCTTTTGGTGGTATTTGATCACCTCTGCGGTTTTTATTTTTTGCGCTATAAACAAAAATAGTGACAATTTTGAAAAAAATTCAATCTTTTTTACTTTTTGCTATAATAAATATCCTCTAAAAATATATATAAAAAACATATTTTTTTCAGTTTAGGCCAATACGTATTCTTCTACATATTTTTGGTAAAAAAATCGCAATAAGCATTTATTGATTGGTTTGCGCAAAAGTTATAGCATCTACAAAATAGGGGGTCGTTTTATGGCATTTTTATTAATAGTTTTTTTTTGTTAGTAATGGTGGACACTTTTGACACATTTTTGAGACCATTGTCATTTTTACAGCGATCAGTGCTATAAAAATGCACCAATTACTGTAAAAATGACACTTGCAGTGAAGGGGTTAACCACTAGGTGGCGCTCAAGGGGTTAAGTCATTACTAGGGAGTGATTCTTACTGTTAGGGGGCGTGGCTACGAGTGACACGTCACTGATGACCACTCCCGATCACTGGGAACAGTCATCAGTGACAGTGTCACTAGGCAGAATAGGGGAATGCCTTGAATAGGGGAACCCCCTGTTCTGCCTTTGCCAACCGCAATTGCGGGCCGCCCGGGAACATCGAGTTTCCTGGATCCGCGGGCGCACTCACGAGGCACACGGCAGGCGTGCGCGCACCCGCACCCGCTGGGCAGCAAATTTAAAGGGACATACAGGTACGCCCATTTGCCTGCCCGTGCCATTCTATGGACGTACATCGTCATGCGGCGGTCGGCAAGTGGTTAATTCTGCATAAAAAATTGAAGTGTCATTTCATGAGATAATTTATGAGGGAGTGTTTAGGGGCGGAATTAGGGACGGGGGTGGGTAGGGGTTGGGTGGGGCAACTGGCCGCGAGTAACCCTTAAGGCCTGTCTAGTAGCTCAGGACTTAAAATTTTGAGCCCTGTTATGTCCATATTCCATTGGTCTCAGTCATCTGTGTTTTTAATTGTCTGTCTATCTCTGTTTTTGCTGCTGATTTTCTTCCTATTTTCTTTTTTTTTCTATTTCTTTTATTATAATTTTTTCCTGTTTTTTATTCTAATAGGGTTTTTTTGAAGTTTCTTTTTCTAGTTACTAGATTATGAAATGCTTTGAACATATTTGTATGTGATTGTTCATGTATATCAGCTGCTTCTTCTACACGGGTTGTTCTGGGTGTGGTTTGATTTGGGTGCACACTATAAGTAACCAAAGTTGAAGCTTTACCAATATTGTGAACAAGCACGGTATAGCCATGTGAAACAATAACCTTGGGTCCTGTATCATCTGTCTGGCATGCAACAATAAAGATTTCTGTCAAGCAAACTTCTCGTTCCAGTGTGTGGCCACTTTCTTTCTTCTACACTTCCCAATAAGCCAGCTATTTCATTTCCTTAACCTCACTTCTCAATTTCAAACATTTTAGTTTAGTTTTAGCTCAGTAAGACGATATCCTCATCAAGCTGCTGGTAACATTAATAGGCTACTCCCCCTACGCGTTACATCATCGACACATGACTTATTCATGAATAAGTCATGTGTCGATGATGTAACGCGTAGGGGGAGTAGCCTATTGATGTTACCAGCAGCTTGATGAGGATATCGTCTTACTGATCTAAAACTAAGCGCTGTCTGTATTCCTGGATATGTGAGTTTAACCACACACACAGTTGATCATTGTACTGTGGTGGGGCGGTATTGTGCTATGATTTGTTTCTGTTTATTCCCTGCATATGTTCACATTGATATTGCTGGATTCCGCTGATCACTAAGGAAAGTAAGGGGGAATTCCCTTTGAACAAATTCACTGCAATGAGAAAGGTTTCTTTTGGTTGATGCATGCAGGTGGACTGTGTACCTAATAACCTGTGAATTGTTCAAACGCCCACCTGGAGACAAGTATCAAAGTGGAGAAAGTCTTTTAAGGAAAGTTTTGATTGGGACTGTCGTTTAATCCACAATGCAACACATGTATGCTGCTCAATTTTTGTTTGTATGCACTAACACTTTATATATGAACACTGTGTAATTAGCTTTGAGCATTTTAATTTTACATTTATTTTTTGCATATTGCCACGGAGCACTTTTTGCATTGGTGTTATTCATGCATGAGGTGTAAGTTCACTGTCCTAACACAGAAGGTTGGTGCAAGCGCATCATTATATTGTTTTATGTTTTAAATTATACCATGCAGACCAAGTACCCCTGTATCGGTCAACGGTATCATTTGCAATAGCACAAGTTTCCTTCATCTGCGTTAATTGATTTACTCTATGGTGCCACTCAGTGATGGTAGGAGATGTTGTGTTTTTCCATTGTCTGGGGTTAAGAGTTTGAGCTTTGTTAGGTAGATGGATTGTTAGAGATCTTTGAATGAGCCTTTTGGGGTCTCGGTATCATGTAGTAGGTAGAATTGTCATGTGAAGGGTAGAGCTTGACCTGTTTGCCTACTAATAATGTTGTGGATTTCCTTCCACTACAAGGTGATTAAGGGGCATTCCCACCAAATGTAGAGGGTGGAGCACAAGATACCACATTCTCTTCAGAAAAAATTGAAGATTCGTAGGAATGTTTGTTGTAGCTTTTGTGGGGTCCTTTACCATCTTGATATTAGCTTTTAGGCAGATTCCTGGGTGTTGCGGCTAATAGAGCCTTTGGGTGTAAGAATACATTTTTTTTTTTCTATTTGTCATTGTCTAGATAAATGAAGAGGTATTCTGTTTCTCAACGTAAGGTGTGTTTTCGGACAACTTTCTAGGGAGAAGTATGTATAGAACTGAGATTTAAGACATTTTTTATGGTAAAGAGCAGAGCTGAACTAGCACATTTTTCAGATTTTCGAAAAACACTATGACGGCTTATATCCTCGAGGTGAGGCTGTCAGAACTGCATATCTGCTCATTCTCTATTAAGTTATCCCAGGCTAATAGAAAGAAATAGGTGCCAAATGTTATTTTATTTCAAAAATTGCTTATTGTATTTCCAGTATCTTGACATATCAAACACTGCTTTACATTTAGGAGATGTTTTGTCCGGCTTATGTTTACATCAGAATTGCTTCTCTTCCCATGCAAGTCTACAGGAATACAGAGGCAGTTTGAAGCAAGTCAAATGAAAATCAACTGCAAGTCAAAGGCGTCAATGAATTCTGAATGATCGCAAAAGTGTCTCATACTGATATTAAAAGCACACTGCATTTCAAGTTCAAAGCTTGTTGACATTAGCCCTAAGCCACTTGTATTAGTTGTTTAGCTCTAATACTAACCGCACCACAGAATATGCAGATATCCAGAGGGAGAATCTACAATCCTCTTTGGGAAATACAGTCTTGAAAATATAGAATAGCAAGTATGTAAAAAGACCACATCAAAGAAATACAATCAGAAACCCATTATAATAAATAATAAAAATGTGTCATATGGGGACAGGAAAGAAGTCTATAGTTCCATGTAAGCTCTGACAAGACAGTTTGGAGCTTAGATAGGACTTTGAGTGCTAAATGGTGGGGACGTAGAGCAGTTAAAGAAGAATTCCAGGAATGAAATTACATTAATTAGATGCTTACTTTGAAATATAAATAGAAAAATTGGTGTACAGTATAACACGCTGACATGCAAACGTATATCAAATAGCAGCCAGCACAACACTAGGAGTGTGTAAACCAAGGAATATGTGAAAAATTTAATTTTGTGCAGTGCTCAAAAATGTATAATGATGCAAATTCATATATACCAGGGGTCTCCAAACTGCGGCCCGAGGGCCAGATGTGGCCGTTTGCTAGCCTTTATCCGGCCCTTGGGACACTATTCCTCCCACTGACACCAACAATAGGGCACTATGTCTTCCACCACTACCAATCGTGGGATACTATTCCTCCTACTAATAGGGGCATTACTCCTCCTCCTCCTCCTATTGACCACCAACCCTGGGGCCATATTTATTGTCACTAATGCTGGACCTGGGACATTTTCTGGCAACAATCCGGCCCTCCTAAAGTCTGAAGGACAATAAACTGGCCCTTTTGTTTTAAAAGTTTGGAGACCCCTGATATATACAATCTAATATATAATGTGAAATGAGCACAAAATTTTATAAAAAACTGTGAAAAGTGATGTGAAATTCACACCCAAACTAAAGTCTGTGTTCCATCATATAAAGGTTTTTAACCGTGAATACAACAGTCCATGGATAAACGGTGAAAAAAAAACTATATAGCCAGAAAGGGGATTCCGCATGCCATCAGTGTTGGGGTGAAGACACAGACAATGAAAACCACCACCGGTTAGTGAGGAGGCTTACCGTGGTAAGAAGACTCAAATGGGCATATGCTCAATGAGTCAACAAGGCATGTGGTGTAAACACCAATGTATGGGACCTCCACATCTGGGCTCCAGATCAGAATGGAAGATGGTCCAATTGGTCAGGAGATATCACAGAGAAGCAGTCCTCAGAAGCAGCCAACATGTCAGCCCAAATCCTCTTAAGTGTTCAAAATAGCATGACCTGTATTACTTCATCGTCTTCTTCCAAAAGACCTTCTAGAATCTCAGCAGCAAGCTCTGTTGTGTTCAACTTGGCCTCCTCACTAACCGGTGGTGGTTTTCATTGTCTGTGTCTTCCCTGCAATACTGAAGGCACGCGGAATCCCCTTTCTGGCTATATAGTTTTTTTTTCACCGTTTATCCATGGACTGTTGTATTCACGGTTAAAAACCTTTATATGATGGAACACAGACTTTAGTTTGGGTGTGAATTTCACATCACTTTTCACCCTTTCTGGCTATATCGTTTTTTTTCACTGTTTATCCTTTGGACTAGCTTGGCTCAAACAAATTATTCAGATGATACTTACATGTGGCTGATGGTGAAGCTGTAATTTACTGCTGGACCTTATGCCCTTCCTCTGCTGCAGGGTGGACAAGGGGCTTTTTCCCTCAATGCACTAAATAATGCAAGTTGCTCACCCCACATCTCCACTACTCAAGAGAAGCCTTGACTTTTTTTTCAATTAATACATCATGGCTTCTTCTGATTGGCCCAGGTGGATGCAGGATAGCTTCATGATTTTTGTTTTAGTCAATCAGAGGAAAATCATTGAAAAAATACAAGGCTTCTTCTAAGTAGCAGAGGTGTGGCAGCATGCAACGCTCTTTATTTAGTAGACATAGGGAAAATCATTCATCTACCTGCTAGTAGAGGATGCCACTTAGTGTATGTAGCATAGGCTACAATCGTAATTTACAGTTTCACCATCAGCCACACAGGGGTGGCATCTGTATAAGCCATTTGAGCCATGTTGGCTTGTAAACATTTAAAGTTATGTCAGTCCTGGGTTTTCTTCTTTAAATTACCCTATTTCTTTATCCTGCATGTAAAAAGGTAAGGGTCACTTAACTCCAGGATGGTGAAAGCCTTGGAGGATTAGGTGTAATCCGTAGGTTACACTTATATCCATGGCATATATCAGGTCTGCTGCTGTTGCAAAATAATTTCTTCCCATCCATCCAGCAGCTGTAATCATCTCCTTGTCTGTGCTGGGTGATCATAAGTTTTTTTTATAGCCTTTTGCAGGGCTGACTACATTGCTTTGGCAGTTTTTGACCGTGTATCCAAGGACATCATGAAGTTAAGAGTAATTTACACATTATACTTACTTTCTCCAAACCTGCAGCCTCTCATAATTCTCCTTTAACAACAAAATTGCATAGAACAGTAAAGGCTGTAATCAGATTTCATCTGTCTCCCTCTAGGCTTCGCCCACGGGACGACTTTGGGAACAATTTTGACTTTAAAAGGCTATTGGTTGCATACCCAGATTTTGTGCGATATCTGAAGAACAGGTAAGTCAAGCCAAAGTTCTGCAAAAATAATACTCATACAGTATTTGTGCTGCTTGCCTTCCAGGCAACCCCTTCCACAATGTCATGCAGATCACATGTCACTTTTAACATGTTTGTAAATGCTATAGAATACCTTGTGACAATTATAGCATTGAAGTAATGGAAGCTGCTAAAAATTGCCTTTCCTTTTATGAACACCAAGATGACCCTGGCTGTCATGTTAATCCAGTGACTTCCCTACTTTTTTTAAGTTACTGGCTTGGAAAATGTATGGAGATTAGGACTCCTGACTTTACTTATTTGAAATGCATATAAGAGATTATGGGAAAGAGTGTTGGTTATCTATATATAGGGAGTTAATTGATGGTAATATTCTTCTATAGCATGGGTTGTGTGCATAATATTGATATGTTTGGTGTGCTGTTGTTGTCTTTTGCAATTTGGAGATGGAGGGATCCCAACATATAGAGTAGTAAGAAACAGTGGCGCTCATCTGAGTACAGTATGTTAGAACTAGTAAAGGATTTAATAATGTTAAAATATGAAACTTACAGTGTAAGGGGTTAAAAGCAGGCTTATCACAATGGTGGCTTCTCCATGTGATCCTGATCCATATGATGACAATGTCATCAATGTATCACTCGTAATAGACAATATTTTTTGCATAGGGGTTGTTCTTTCAGATGGAGTGGTCTTCCCAAAGACCCATTGCTAGGTTGACATAGCCGGGGGCAAAATTTGCCCCAATGGCTGTGCCCTGGGTCTGTATGTAGAACTTGGCATCAAACTGGAAATAATTGTGGGTGAGTCAGAAGAGGGTGACATCTCTGATAAATAGGGCTTATTTGGTGTTGATGAGGGGGTCTTGGTAGAGAAAGCGCTTCACTGCTGGGAGTCTGACTTCATGGGGGATTAAGGTATACAAAGAGGCCACATCGAGAGAAACCCACAAGTAGGTACTTTCCCAGGGGTAAATCTTCAGAGTATCTAGAAGGTGGATACTGCCTCGGATGTACGCTAGTAGTTGTTGGGCTAAGGGCTGTAAAAAGTGGTCGATGTAGATGGAAAAATAGTTGGTTATACTTTCCATGGCCGCTACTATGGGGCGCCCAGGTGGATCGACTAGGCTTTTATGAATTTTTGGCAGATAGTAAAAGTACGGTGTACTGTAGTTTTCCCTCAGTAGAAATGTGGCTTCAGTTTTCGTAATGATGCCTTCTGTTCGGGCTTCGTTGACTAGTTTTTGAGCTTCAAGCATTATCCTGTTAGAGTAGTGTATAGGTCTTGGGATGCGATAGCAGTCTACATGATTCCCTGAAGTAGTCCAGTCTATCCTGCAAGACAATTTCACCTCCCTTGTCTGCTGATTTGATTATGATGTTCATATTAGTGGATAGTTGTTGGAGTGCTTGTTTCTATGGGTTGGTAAGATTGGAGCGGATGCCATGTTCGGGTCCTGAAGACTTACACATACGTTGTGCCCCTCCGCTGCACCAAATGTCAATATCTCACCGTAGCAGCCCACACAGGACACTGGGAGTTGTAGTTCCTCCCCCCTCCATGTCCTCAATATAAATACCACCCCATTCCATCATGGCGCCATCACAGCCTGACGAAAGAGCACGCATACTTCGAATGCACGCTTGGCGGCCCCGTGTCCCACATTCAGTGACGTCACAACTGGCGGGGAGACGGCAGCCGGATTTACTCAGAGCCCGGGGACCCCTGGAGCTAGCGAGGCATCTGCAGCACCCCATACCACCAGCCATCTGGATCAGGATCACACGGAGAAGCTACCATTGTGATAAGCCTGCTTTTAACCCCTTAACATTATTAAATCCAATACCTGTTCTAACATACTGCATTCAGATGAGCGCTACTGTTTCTTCCTATTCTATACCTACAGAGCTGCTTTCTCTCCTACAGCTGGCTGCACTTCTAATAGCACTTTATTCATCTGGACTTTTTTACCCATCTGAGTTTAACTCTTTTTCTGCTTGAACTGTCAAAGTTACCCTCAGCCATTGGACTAATCTATAATAAGACTATTTTGACTTATAGCCTTACTCCGCACAATTTGTCTCTCTCCAAGCGCCACTATACCCCCCTCCTTTGCCTACATATAGAGTACTGTGCAAAAGTTTTAGGCAGGTGTGAAAAAATGCTGTAAATTAAGAATGCTTTCAGAAATAGAAGTGTTGATCGTTGATTTTTAACAATTACCAAAATGGAAAGTAAATGAACAGAACAGCACACCCACAAGGGGTGCGGAGCGTGGCGATTGCGGGCGCGATGTGTCCCTGGAACGATGACGCAGCTCTTTACCCATGTGATCAGCTGTGTCCAATCACAGCTGATCCCATGTAAACCACGAGATGCCATTTATTGGCTCTCCTCACCTCACAGTGACAGAGTGTGAGGAGAAGAGAGCCGATCAGCGGCATCTCTTCACAGGGGAGACCTGTAAAGGTAATCAGTGCAGCCCCAACACTGCCCATCTGTGATGCTAGTCTGTACCCATCTGTGATGCCAGTCTGTGCCCATCTGTGATGCCAATTTGTGCCCATCAGTGAGGCCAATCTGTGCCCATCAGTGATGCAAGTCAGTACTGCCTTTCATTGCCTATCAGTGTCTGCTCATTAGTGCTGCCCATCAGTGTCTGCTCATTAGTGTCGCCTATCAATGCCCATCAGTGCCGCCTATCAGTGCACATCAGTGCTGCATATCAGTGCCCATCAGTGCTGCATATTATTGCCTCCTCATGAGTGCTACCCTATCAGCGCCGCCTCATCAGTGCCCATCAGTGCAACCTATTCGTGCAGCCTCATCAGTGAAGAAGCAAAATTACTTATTTATGTAGCGGGGTGTTCGCCTTTAATGCAGAGAGACTACATTACCCAGAACCCCGTTCGGCAATTTTCCACCGCAGAGACTCATGGGAGGGGTTATAAAAGGAGGAGGCGAGGCTGGGCTCGGCCTCTTTGGGACACAAGACTTCAGAGACTGATCCTCCTGTGCAGATGTGTCAGAGTGCAAGGCCTGAAGCCTGAGGCCTTGCGCAGCACCAAAGAGCCTTCCACCCCTCTGCGAGCCTGGGTGGCATCTGACTTCGCTCGACTACAGCCTTGTTGGATCGGGGACCCGATTGCTGAAGAGACTGATTGTGTGAGGGACACAGTTGGTGGAAGTTCCCGGACTGGAACCGTAGTCCGGGCGGGTGAGAGGGCAGATGCCCAACCGATATACTGTTACTGCATATAGGCCTATAGACTGCCGTGGCCTACGAGTTGTTCTTGGTGCTCTTATTGAAGACCCTTGTCAGAGCTGAACCTACCGTTTGTATAGCCAAGTTTCTACCCTATCTTTACCTACCCCATTGGATTACAAAGTTTGTACTCTATTAATGTGCACCACCGTTAAAGATCTGCCGGTGAAGAAAAAGGACTAAGTTGTAGATATCAGAACCAGGCCTGGTGGGGTTTCTAATGTGTTTTGGTTACTGCGCCATAGGGCACTTAGCTAACGGTCGCCCGTGTGGCGCACTTGTTGTGTGTTAATTCTAGAGTGTGTTAGTGTGGCAGGGCTCTGCATTACTAGTAATGATTATTCTGTAAACTGTTATTAATGTTACCCCTTTTCTTACCAAGACCTTAAGTAAAAATCCTATACTTATTTCAAATTAGTATTGTCTCAATGCTCAGTTATTCATACAGTATAAGATATACAATTTACTGTCAGTACTAGCTGTGCCAGTAGGGGGTAGAGCATATTGCCGGGGGTTGGCGGAGCTGTCTTCAGGGCCCAAACTAAATCTGCGGCCTTCTTAGTTGGAGGTATCGCTACACGTGGGGGTTCTCGTCCGGGATCCTGATGCAGCAAGTGAACGCCAGAGGTGCCGGCATGGACCCCATGGATCCACGAGCGGTAGAAGAGTGGTGCAAAGCCGCTAACACAGAGCCAAAGCAGTCGATAGCCATTAGCCTCCCTGGGGAGGAATGGTCGAGTGAGACGGTAGAGGAATTAATGAAATCAGTGACTCCAGATCACACACCGTGGGTGATGGACATAAAGACAGACCCAGACATCTCATATCAATATGCATTAGTTGAATACTGGGACGGGATGCCAGAGGCCTGTAGGCGCAAGTGTGTGTGTGTGGACACCAGACAACAGAACATATAGGTTGGCGCACGCAGTAACTGTAGAGAAGGAACCATCCCCTACGGGGTCACCGCAGGCTGCGGCCCGTGCCCCACCAGAAAGAGAAGACAGGGCGACACCCCCGGTGGCGCCTGCACCTGTCACTGCTATATCACCAGAACTGATAAATGCAATAGGGGATCTGCTAACCAAATGTCAGAAGACAAGTACGGTGCATGTAGAAACCAGCTACCGGAGACTAAAGACATTCTCAGGGAAGCTCCCTGTCCCGGCAGGGGAAGAAGATTTTGATACCTGGGTGGAGCAGGCATTACAGGCAGTGGAGGCAGTGGAGGCATGGGAGGTGCCTGAAGCACAGAAGAGGCAGTGAGTGATAGAAAGCCTGAAAGGCGCAGCAGCAGAAGCAGTGAAAAGTTTTCAGTTTGGGAATGCAGGTTGCACAGCTCAAGACTGTCTAGCCATGCTGCAGGAAGAGTTTGGTCAATTAGAAAAGGTGACAGAGATGGTCTACCAATTTGAACACACTTTCCAAAAACCAGAGGAGAAACTTTCCAAGTATGTTAGAAGACTGAACAGGTTGCTGTGCAAGATTGTGTTAAAGAAGGGAATGAAGCCCCAAGATACAGATGCGGCAAGAATGAAGCAAGTCTTAAAGGGAGCGCTGCGCTCGGATCCAGTCTGGCTGCATCTGAAAACCTCAGGAGGAGGAACGTTGCTGACTTATGCTGACTTGATAAAAATCATCAGAGATGAGGAGGCGCTGCAACAGGACCAGCAGATGATTAAGACAAATGTTGTACCCGCACAGGTGCTAGTCAATCCAATGATGACCCCTGAAAGAGAATCAGAGATAGACCCCCTAAAAGCTCAAATGTCCAAGGTGTTAGAGATGTTGACCTCTCTGATGGGAAAAGACACAGAGGGTCCCAAGAGAGAAGTACCAAGGAAGGAATTATTCCCAATTGCCTCAGCACCCGCATCTTTACAAGAATGGGGAGATATAGTCTGCTTTAACTGTGGAGGAATTGGACATATTGCGGCTACATGCTCCAGTCCCAAGAAGAAGAAAACAGACAACCGCCAGCCGGCGGGAAACTTCAGAGGGCCCCGGTGAAGGAGTCAACCGGGTGCCCATCACCTTCAGTGAGCTCCAAACTGAATGCAAAGCAAAAGAAAAAAAGGGATAAAACACCAAATGGGAAACGCAATGCACCTCAACAAAGCTATACCCCAGGAAGAAGGGGCGAGACCCCTCAGAAGAGGCACAGCACTCCCCAAAGGGGGTGCCCACCCAAGAAAAATAATAACATCCCTCAGCGGGCTCCTACACCCAATAAAAGGGGGGAAGTCAATGCATACCAGGCTCAAGGAAAGTTCAAGTCCAAAGGGAATAGGACGAGAGAGAGTCCAAAAGGAAAAGGTCAGAAGAAGGTGACCCCTGCCGGCCCATATCCAGAGAAGTTGGTAGGCCCATCTCCTATAGTGTCCATTCAAGTGGAGGGAGTCTACACCAGAGCAATCTTGGATACTGGGGCGCAAGTGACCCTGCTATGCAGAGACTTCTACGATAAGCACTTGAGTCACATACCCATCCGGAAGATGGAGGGACTGGAGATATGTGGGATTGGAACCCAGAACTTCCCCTATGATGGCTATCTGCCTGTCAGAATGATCTTTGACCCGTCAGTGGCTGGAAAAGCCGAAGTGTTTGACACCCTGGCGGTTGTATGCCCTCGGCCGCTGGGAACCAACACGAGTTCCCTTATAATAGGGACGAACACGGACCTGGTCCGAAGACTTCTGACCCCTATAGTGAAGGAAGAAGGGGATGCGGCCACCAAGATCCACCCCATGCTGAGGACGGCTTACCAACGGCTGGTCTTGGAGCAGAAGACCCCAGGAGAAGGGATAGGGAAGGTCTGGAGGCTTGGAAGAGGGGGGACAGTACTGCAGTCCGGCCAAGTAACCTGTCTCAGAGCCACTGTGAAGCTTGCTTGGCAGCAGCCTGGACCCTTTGTCATGTTGGAATCTGACCCAAGAGAAGGGGCCCACGGTCTGGAAGTGATACCAGAAGTGATTCCGCTGAAGGCTCTGAAGAAGGCCCATTGTAGAGTCCCAGTGAGTGATAGGAACAATACAGATGGCCCCATGGAAATCCCAGCCAGGATGCTGTTGGGCCAAGTGAGCCCCGCTGCCCCTGTCAGCCTGTCAGAGGTGGGCGAAGGAGGAGACATTTGGGAGAAGATATCCATGGAAAACCCGAATCTGTCCAGGGCTTGGAAGGAGAGAGCCAAGGCCCAGTTGAATAGATGGGAGAAGATCTTCTCTAAGGATGAGTTCGATGTGGGGTGTGCAAGGAGTGCCACCCATCGGATCCGCCTCCAGGAGGACAAGCCCTTCCGAGAGAGGGTCAGGTGGGTCCCCCTAGCAGATCTGGAGGATCTAAGGGAACAACTTGCAGAACTCAAGAGGACTGGTGTGATACGGGAGTCCAGAAGCCCCTATGCCTCCCCCATAGTGGTGGTCAGAAAGAAGAATGGATCCTTGAGGCTCTGTATCGACTACAGGACTCTTAATAGGAGAACCATACCCAACCAATACACCACTCCAAGGATAGAAGATGCCTTACAGAGCTTGTCTGGAGCCAAATGGTTCAGCGTTATGGATCTCAAGAGCGGGTACTATCAGATCCCTATGCATCCAGAAGACAAGGAGAAGACCGCTTTCATAACCCCAGTGGGGTTCTTTGAATTCGACCGGATGCCCCAAGGTCTGTCTGGAGCCCCAGCTACTTTCCAACGTCTCATGGAGAAGGCCGTAGGAGACATGAACCTTATCGAAGTCCTTGTATACCTGGATGATGTCATTGTCTTTGGGAGAACCTTGGAAGAACACGAAGAGAGGCTGGAAAAAGTGTTGAGTAGACTCAGTGAGTGTCAGGGAAATCGTTCCAACAGCGCCAATCAGCGCCCAATGCGCGGCGGCGCACCAATAGGAATCCAGGCGGGCCTATTTAAAGAGACCTAGTTGCACTGACAAGTTGCTGGTTTGTCAGCTTTCCTGTATTCCCAAGACTCTGGAAAACTATCCTGAAAATCTCCTTGTGACCCGGACTGGCTTGATTCCTCTGATCTCTCTCCTGGACCTGACCCTCGGCTTGTGATACGGACTTCTGCCTTCTCCTGTGTTTGACCCTCGGCCTGTGACTCGGATCTGCTGTCTGTCTCCAATCCTTGACCTCTGGCTTGTACCTTTTGGACTTCCACGTTTCCTTTGAACCCCTGCCTGGTTCCCGGTACTCTCTGGACTTGTTACCTTTTACTGCGTTTGACCCCCAGCCGGGACTGTTACCTTGCCACTGCAACCCGGACTCAACCTGCACCGGTTTCCATTATCTCATGCTGTTTGAACTTTACCAATCCGGATAGTTCCTGCTTGAAGCCTGTTCTTCAGTCTACTCAGCTCTACCGGACCGTCTACAGATACCCACCACCTGCCGGTAGCCGGTGCCGCTTCTCGCCATCCACTCTCTGTCTCAACTCCAGGGGGTGGAGTGCGTCAAGTCGCAAAGGTGAACCACTCTCGGCATCTCGGCCTCGGTGAGTACATACCCTTACAGTACAAACCAGCCAGATGTCTGAGGCCGACAGGGTGTGTTCACCGTTCGAGACCCTATGTCAGCAAGTCACCGCACTAACCGATGCGGTTCAGAAATTACAAGAAGGTTATGTCCAAATGGATGGCCGCTTTCAGCTACTTACTGGAGCTACAGGACCAGCATCACCAGCTGCTACCGTTGCCAATGTTGCCTCCACGTCTCAAAATCAGGCAAATCCCACCGTAGTAATGGCTACCCCTGAACCCAGGGTCCCCCTGCCTGAGCGATTTTCTGGCGTCCGTAAGAAATATCGGGCTTTCAAAAACGCATGTTCTCTTTATTTCGCCCTTCAACCCAGGACTTTCTCTTCAGAAGTGGTAACGGTGGGGTTCGTCATCTCCCTTCTAACCGACGAACCTCAGGCCTGGGCCCATGGCCTGATGGAGCAAAGTAGCCCCATACTAGATTCCGTGGACACCTTCTTTGAGAGTATGGCGCAACTGTATGACGATCCTCAGCGATCAGCTACAGCTGAGTCTGTTCTCCACAGTTTAACCCAGGGGAGAAGGCCGGTGGAGGACTACACGGCAGAATTCCGGAAATGGTCAGCTGACACTGGCTGGAATGAGACGGCCCTTAAATACCAATATCGCCAAGGACTGTCTGAGGCTCTTAAGGACGAGCTGGCCAGGATTGGTGTTCCAACTACTCTGGAAGATCTGATCCAGTCTGTCACTCAGCTTGACAGACGCCTGCGGGAGCGGCGTTCTGAGCGTTTCCAGACTACCCGTCCAAACTGGACTTTGCCCCGATCAGCTTCTGCCTACCCACCCATCCAAGTTCCTACAGCATCTTCTCCCCCCGAGCCTGAACCCATGCAGCTTGGTCTAGTTCGTCCTCCCCTTTCTCCTGAGGAAAAGCAGCGCAGGCATCAGGCCAATCTGTGTCTTTACTGCGGGGGTACTGGCCATTTCCTTCGGAGCTGCCCAGTGAGACCTAGTAAGTGTACCCTCAAAGACACTTTGAACTACCCAGTTTCTGGCTTGCCACAGACTTATGTTGTTCTTTCTATTTCTCTACAGCTACCAACAGGAGCAACCCGCCTACCGGCGATTATTGATTCAGGAGCCTGCAGCTGCTTTCTGGACTCTTCACTTGCTTCCCAACTTCACTTCCCTCTGCAAACCAAGGACCGTTATCTTCAGGTTCGTCTGGCGGATGGATCCCTGCCTCGTTCAGGGGTAATTACGCAAGAAACAAAACCCGTCCTTGCCATCACGGATTCAGGCCACCAAGAATACCTTAGATTTGACCTCATCTCATCTCCCATGTTTCCCATCATCCTGGGCCTCCCCTGGTTACAAGCACATGAGCCTCATATAAACTGGGCCAAGAGGGAAGTTAACTTCACTTCTTCATATTGTTCTCAACACTGTCTTTCCGCACTTCCAACTGCCTGTGCTACTTTAACCCCTCAACCGGATAACCTACCACATGTTCCATCAGCATACTTAGGATTCCAGGACGTCTTCGACAAACAGCAGGCCGACCGCCTACCTCCACATCGTCCCTACGATTGTCCCATCGACCTTCTGCCTGGCTCCAAAATTCCATTCGGCCGCATCTTTCCCTTGTCCGAATCTGAGTTGAAGGCCCTCAAGTCTTACATTGAGGAAAATCTGGAAAAGAAATTCATTCGACCCTCTTCTTCCCCAGCCGGTGCCGGAATTTTTTTCGTTGAAAAGAAAGACGGGACTCTGAGGCCCTGCATCGACTATAGGGAATTAAATAAAATTACTATTAAAAATAGATACCCGCTTCCTCTCATCCCGGAGTTGTTCCAATGATTCCGATCAGCCCGGATCTTCTCTAAACTGGACCTTCGAGGGGCCTACAACCTCATCCGGATCAGGGCTGGAGACGAATGGAAGACGGCTTTTAGATCTAGGTTCGGTCATTTCGAATACTTGGTCATGCCATTCGGGCTTTGCAACGCCCCAGCTACTTTCCAGCACCTGGTCAATGACATTTTCCGTGAACACCTGGACGATTTCCTAGTAGTCTACTTGGACGATATTCTTATTTTTTCATCTTCCCTTGAGCTGCACCGAATCCATGTCATCAAGGTCCTCACTATTCTCCGAGAACATAGACTTTACCTCAAGGCCGAGAAATGTGACTTTGAGAAAACCACGGTGCAATTTTTGGGATTTATTATTTCTACCAATGGGGTCGCAATGGACCCGCAGAAAGTCAAAGCTATCCAGGAATGGCCAGCCCCAACAGACAAGAAAGGGGTACAACGATTTATAGGTTTCGCCAATTTCTACAGGAGGTTCATTGTGGGGTTCTCCTCTATTGTGGCGCCTATAACCCAATTGACACGCCAGGGCTACCGCTTCCACTGGTCACCGAAAGCTCAGGAAGCCTTCGATAAACTAAAAAAAGCATTCACATCGGCACCTGTATTGAAGCATCCAGATCCGTTACTGCCGTTTACTCTGGAAGTAGATGCTTCAGAGTCAGCCACTGGGGCCATCCTCTCTCAAAGGCAGGGCCCCAAATCCCTTCTTCATCCAGTAGCCTTTGCCTCTCGTAAACTAACTTCTCCGGAATGTAATTATGACGTCGGAGACCGGGAACTATTAGCTATCAAATTCGCCCTGGAAGAATGGCGATACCTTCTGGAGGGAGCTCCTCACCCTGTCATGATATTCACGGATCATAAGAATCTAGAATATCTAAGAACAGCAAAACGTCTTCGACCCAGACAAGCCCGATGGGCCCTCTTCTTCACCAGGTTTAACTTTCATATCTCTTATAGGCCCGGTTCCAAGAACGTGAAGGCGGATGCACTCTCTAGGATGTTTCCCGAGACCCCTCAAGCAGAGGAACCAAGTACCATCCTATCAGCACAAAACTTCCTGCTCATCCCACAGGCTGATCTACTAACCTCCATAAGAGCCGCCTCTAAGCATTGTCCTGACCAAGTAACCTCTTCCTTGGAGAAGCGTAACGACTTGCTCTGGTCCCAAGGCAAAGTCTTCGTCCCTCTGGAAACAAGGCAACTGACTCTGAGAACTTTCCACGACCACAAACTAGCTGGTCACTTTGGAACCAAAAAGACTATGGAACTAATCTCTCGCTCCTTCTGGTGGCCTGGTTGGAGACAAGATTGCAAGTCCTATGTTGCCTCCTGTACCCGTTGCCAACGGTATAAGGGACCCAAAACCAAGAGTTGGGGACTACTCAAACCCTTGCCTATCCCTGAACGTCCGTGGGCAGATGTGTCCATGGACTTCATTGTAGATCTACCGCCCTCTGGAGGTTTTACCACGATTCTGGTCGTAATTGACCGCCTCTCCAAAATGGCACACTTCGTGCCCATGATTGGTACTCCCTCTGCTGCAGATACAGCCAAAGCCTTCTTTCAGGAGATAATCAGGCTCCATGGAGTGCCTAAAAGCATCACCTCTGACAGAGGCGTCCAATTCACGGCGAAATTCTGGAAGGAACTTTGCAAATCTTTAGAAATCAAAATTTGCCTATCATCGGCATATCACCCCCAGAGCAACGGACAGACAGAGAGAACCAATCAAACCCTAGAACAATATCTCCGTTGTTTTTGCTCAGCCTCACAAGATGATTGGTCCTCCCTATTATCCTACGCTGAATTTGCATATAATAACTCGGTGCATTCAGCCACCAGTCAAACTCCTTTTTGGGCCAACTTTGGCTTCCATCCTTCCTTTCTCCCTGATGACATTCCGGAGAGCTCTGTTCCTGCTGTTCAAGATCGGATAGCCTTTGTTCAATCTAATTTTCTGAGACTCCAGGAAATGATGCAAAACGCCCAGGAGTCTTACAAGAGACACTATGACAAGGGTAGGAAGGAAAATCCAGTCTTCAAAGTTGGGGAGGAAGTATGGCTCTCCGCCACCAACCTCAAATTGCCGATCCCTTCACGGAAATTGGGACCAAGATTTATAGGCCCTTTTAAAATCAAGCGAGTAATCAACCCTGTGGCCTTTGAATTGGCACTGCCCGACTCCTACAGGATACACCCGGTCTTCCACACGTCTCTGTTGAAACCGGTAGTCTCCAGCTCCTTCCCGGGAAGGGATGAGCCACCTCCTCCACCTGTGGAGGTTGATGGCGAAAACGAGTACGTGGTGGAATCTATCCTGGGCTGCAGGAAAAGAGGCAGGCAGTTGCAATATTTAATCAAATGGAAGGGGTATCCCCCGGAGGACAACTCTTGGGAACCATCTAGGAACCTACATGCTCCCTGCCTAATTAGAGTCTTTCACCAGGAACATCCCGAGTTGATGTCTAGTCTGGGCGTCCGGAGTCCGCCCCTAGGAGGGGGGCACTGTCAGGGAAATCGTTCCAACAGCGCCAATCAGCGCCCAATGCGCACGCGCAGCGGAATGATGCTTCGGCGCGTGCGCGGGACGACGCTTCTACGTTCTCGGGTGCGCGCGCCGACGCAGCGGCGCGCGCGCATGCGCGGCGGCGCACCAATAGGAATCCAGGCGGGCCTATTTAAAGAGACCTAGTTGCACTGACAAGTTGCTGGTTTGTCAGCTTTCCTGTATTCCCAAGACTCTGGAAAACTATCCTGAAAATCTCCTTGTGACCCGGACTGGCTTGATTCCTCTGATCTCTCTCCTGGACCTGACCCTCGGCTTGTGATACGGACTTCTGCCTTCTCCTGTGTTTGACCCTCGGCCTGTGACTCGGATCTGCTGTCTGTCTCCAATCCTTGACCTCTGGCTTGTACCTTTTGGACTTCCATGTTTCCTTTGAACCCCTGCCTGGTTCCCGGTACTCTCTGGACTTGTTACCTTTTACTGCGTTTGACCCCCAGCCGGGACTGTTACCTTGCCACTGCAACCCGGACTCAACCTGCACCGGTTTCCATTATCTCATGCTGTTTGAACTTTACCAATCCGGATAGTTCCTGCTTGAAGCCTGTTCTTCAGTCTACTCAGCTCTACCGGACCGTCTACAGATACCCACCACCTGCCGGTAGCCGGTGCCGCTTCTCGCCATCCACTCTCTGTCTCAACTCCAGGGGGTGGAGTGCGTCAAGTCGCAAAGGTGAACCACTCTCGGCATCTCGGCCTCGGTGAGTACATACCCTTACAGTGAGGAAGGACTCAAGTTTTCGCCTGAGAAGTGTCGGTTCTACCAGTCTTCTGTGAACTAACTGGGGCACATAGTGTCTGAAGAAGGAGTGGCCACAGACCCCGAGAAATTGGAGGCAGTTACCTCCTGGCCACGGCCCACCACAGTAACAGAACTCAGATCCTTCTTGGGTTTCTGCTCCTACTACAGGAAGTTTGTGGAGGGATTTGCCCGAATTGCTAGACCATTGAATGAACTGCTCAAGACTGAGGGGGAAGAGGATGACTCAGGTCCCAGGAAGCCGGGAGAGTCTATCAGAGATCAGTGGAATCAGAAGTGTGAAGAGGCCTTCCAGACGTTAAAGAAGAGCCTGACCACTGCTTCCGTCTTGGCCTACGCAGACCCAACCAAACCCTATGAACTACATGTAGATGCTACTCATGACGGTCTGGGAGGAGTACTTTATCAAGAGCACGAAGGACAACTGCGGCCTGTTGCCTACGTGAGTAGAAGCCTGACCCCGTCTGAGAAGAACTACCCCACCCACAAGCTGGAGTTCCTGGCCCTCAAGTGGGTGGTAGTAGACAAGCTCAAAGACTACCTGTATGGGGCGGAGTTCACTGTGAAGACTGACAACAACCCCCTTACCTACCTTTTCACCACGGCCAAGCTGGACGCCACTGGACACAGGTGGCTGGCCGCACTGTCTGGGTTCAACTTCAGCCTAACGTACAGGCCAGGGGCCGGGAATCGAGACGCAGACGCTCTGTCCAGAAGATCTCATTCCCCCACCAGTGACGTAGAAGATTGGACCCAAGTGGCACCGGACGGGGTGCGGGCCCTTTGTCAAGGAGCTGAATTCCAAGCCAGAGGAGGCTCCAGAGCAGAGGAAATAGGAGTTACCATGGTGGGAGTCCCCAAACACTACTGTGGAGTGGCTCAACTGGAAGAGGACAACCTACCGAGACTGTCCAGGAAGGAGTTGAGGTGTGACCAATTGGAAGACCCCATGGGGAGATTGGTCCTGGAGGCCCTGGAGAATCAGGATCCAAGCCGACTCCTGCATCACCCCTCAAAGGAAGCTCGCCTGTTGAGGAAAGAATAGGACAGGTTGCAGTTACATCAGGGAGTGGTCTACCGAAGGGACCCCTCTGATGACTCGGAAGATAGATGGCAACTGATCCTTCCAGAGAAACATCGAGAGACTGTTCTAGTTGCCATGCATGACAATCATGGCCACCTAGGAGCTGAAAGGACCTTCCAACTTGTCAGAAGTCAGTTCTATTGGCCCTGCATGAGGGCAGAGGTAGAAGAGTACTGCCACTCATGTGCACGATGCATCCAGAGGAAGACTTTACCCCATCAAGCTGCCCCAATGGGCCATCTACAAAGTCAAGGCCCAATGGACCTGGTATGCATTGATTTTCTCTGCCTCGAACCCGACCTGAGTGGACTAGGAAATGTTCTGGTGATAACCGACCATTTTACCCGGTATGCCCAAGCTTTCCCAACCAAAGACCAGAAGGCCTCCACCGTAGCCAAGGTACTTATGGAGAAGTACTTTGTCCATTATGGGCTGCCACAGCGACTTCATTCAGATCAAGGAAGGGACTTTGAGAGTAAACTGATCCGGAAACTCCTGGATTCGTTGGGAATCAAGAAGACTCGAACTACACCTTACCACCCACAAGGAGATGCTCAGCCGGAAAGGTTTAACCGAACCTTGCTCAACATGTTGGGGACTCTGGAAAGAGAGAAAAAGCAACATTGGAGTAAACACATAGCAGCCCTAGTACATGCTTACAACTGCACCATTAGTGATGCGACAGGCTACTCCCCATATCGACTCATGTTTGGGAGAGAGGCGAGACTACCTGTAGACTTGGCCTTTGGCACCTCTCTGGACCATTCCTCAGCCACATCCCACAAAGGATATGTGGACAGGCTCAGACACAGCCTGAAAGTAGCCTATGAACAAGCTCAAGCGGCCTCAGATCAAAGGGGAGCTCGAAACAAAAGGAATTTCGACTTGAAGGTCCGGGTACAAGACCTACAGCCCGGGGATCGAGTACTGTTACGCAATCTGGGGGTCCCTGGGAAGCACAAACTTGCAGACAGATGGAGATCTGAACCCTATGTCATCTGCAGGAAGTTGCAGGGCCTACCTGTCTATAAGTTGAAGCCAGAAGGAAAGGTGGGCCCCCTGAAGACGTGGCATCGAAACCACCTGCTCCCACTTGCTGAGGCAGTCAGAATACCTCCCGTGAGAGACTCCCCTGAACCGGCCTCTATCCTGGATACTCCTAGGCTGAACACTCGGTCACAGACCTCCCGAGCCGAAGATGGGGAGGCCTCTCAACTTAGTGAAAATGAAGAAGGAGAACTTGATTGGTTGTGGCCTTCCCCAACTCCAGGAACGTCCACTATAGATCTTCCAACCACTGAAGATACTCTAGATGGAACACTGAACCCAGAAGCCACAGAGTTCATCCCATCTAGTCCTTCAGCAGATTACTGGGAAGATGCCCATGATGGTTGCTCAGAGGAAGAGGAGCCTGTGGCACCAGAGCCAGAAACCCCAAGAGAGCAAAGGGCTCGAAGAGTCATCCGGCCTCCTAGGAAGCTGACCTACCCACAAATGGGGAATAGCTCAGAGGACTCTGTAGTTACCGCTAGGAGGAATGCTGAAAATCCGGATCCCTCCACTGTCCATTTAGTGGAGGGCAACCCCAGCTCACTCTCTGGCACAGTTAGGCACGCCACCCATGATAATGTGACCTGTAGGCAAGGGAATTCTACCCCTCAGTTTTGGTGGGAATTCCCTATTTCAACATCGTTTGCAGAATTGTCTAGAGTTGTACATAGCTTTTGTTAAGGTTTATCTTTGGGGACCAAAGAGTTCAAGTGGGGGGAGTGTGTAGCGGGGTGTTCCCCTTTAATGCAGAGAGACTACATTACCCAGAACCCCGTTCGGCAATGTTTCCATCGCAGAGACTCATGGGAGGGGTTATAAAAGGAGGAGGCGAGGCTGGGCTCGGCCTCTTTGGGACACGAGACTTCAGAGACTGATCCTCCTGTGCAGATGTGTCGGAGTGCAAGGCCTGAAGCCTGAGGCCTTGCGCAGCACCAAAGAGCCTTCCACCCCTCTGCGAGCCTGGGTGGCATCTGACTTCGCTCGACTACAGCCTTGTTGGATCGGGGACCCGATTGCTGAAGAGACTGATTGTGTGAGGGACACAGTTGGTGGAAGTTCCCGGACTGGAACCGTAGTCCGGGCGGGTGAGAGGGCAGATGCCCAACCGATATACTGTTACTGCATATAGGCCTATAGACTGCCGTGGCCTACGAGTTGTTCTTGGTGCTCTTATTGAAGACCCTTGTTAGAGCTGAACCTACCGTTTGTATAGCCAAGTTTCTACCCTATCTTTACCTACCCCATTGGATTACAAAGTTTGTACTCTATTAATGTGCACCACCGTTAAAGATCTGCCGGTGAAGAAAAAAGACTAAGTTGTAGATATCAGAACCAGGCCTGGTGGGGTTTCTAATGTGTTTTGGTTACTGCGCCATAGGGCACTTAGCTAACGGTCGCCCGTGTGGCGCACTTGTTGTGTGTTAACTCTATAGTGTGTTAGTGTGGCAGGGCTCTGCATTACTAATGATTATTCTGTAAACTGTTATTAATGTTACCCCTTTTCTTACCAAGAGCTTAAGTAAAAATCCTATACTTATTTCAAATTAGTATTGTCTCAATGCTCAGTTATTCATACAGTATAAGATATACAATTTACTGTCAGTACTAGCTGTGCCAGTAGGGGGTAGAGCATATTGCCGGGGGTTGGCGGAGCTGTCCTCAGGGCCCAAACTAAATCTGCGGCCTTCTTAGTTGGAGGTATCGCTACATTTACAAAAAATTACTTTTTTTTCACAGCAAAAAAACCCAGTGGTGATTAAATACCACCAAAAGAAAGCTCTATTTGTGGAAAAAAATTATAAGAAATTAGTTTGGGCACAGTGTTGCATGACCGTGCAATTGTCATTCAAACGTGACAGCACTAAAAGTTTAAAATTGGCCTGGGCAGGAAGGGGGTAAAAGTGCCCTGTAGGCAAGTAGTTAATGAGATTGGTTGTATGTTTGGGGTCATTATCCTGCTGCAGAATACATTTGGGGCCAATCGCATACCTCCCTGATGGTTTTGCATGATGGATAGGTATCTGCCTGTATGATGAAGACTTATCCTTCAGACTGCATAAGACAAGTGGTAAATAATATAGCGCCAACTGGATATGTAAAAAGATTCAGAAAAGGCCTTGCAAATAAAAACTTACACTGTCCAAACAGGTGTGGATGCCCATAAAGATGATCAGTCCTAGAGTGATCCGATGCCACCCTGTGGGTTCTGGCACCGGGTCCCCCGGCAGCTGGGAATGTAGATCTTCTTACTGGCTGTGTTGAGTGTCTCAGGAAAAAGGTAGCTCCAAACTGACCAGTCTGGAACGGGGAAGGGGAAGTGAAGTCACCAGAACAGGGCCGGTTTTAGAGCTGAGGGCTGTCAACCTAAAAACATCATAGGCTACGCGCTCGGAGCTCACAGCTCCTTCTACTGGCCTCCCCCCTCCTCTCTGTTATTGACTTTTCTACAGAGGTCATGGACACCCTCTGAGGATGGCTGCCTCCTTCATTGCGAATACCAGTTACCAGCATTGAACTGTTTATAATTGCTATTTCAGCTAACACATGTTTTTTTAACTAAGGACACTACACCATTTGGAGCGCCAGAATCCCTCTTTCTTATCTGGTAAATAATATAGCACTTACGGTAGGCACTTCTTTGGCTGCTCTTTTGCTCAGGCCTGCATCGGCATCCATTGCACAAGTGTCTCCATGGAATGGGTGTTCCTGTTCCTAGACCTCGCCGCCAATAACAACATCAATACAATACAATATTCAGTGACAGTAGTGAGTTGGGTATGCCTATAAAATTCCTGAGAGGCTAGATTTAAAGGAGGGTGCTTATGCACTTGATTTAAAAGGGAAAACACCACTACCAGGTGAAGCAAAGTATTAACCACTACCAGGTGAAGCAAAGTATTATAAGAAGTTCCTATATATTCAATATTTTCCATTTTAAATAAATATTTACATTTGAACAGCATAGGATATAGACTATTTAAAAAAAAAATTGCCCCATTCGCACAGAACTAATGCATATGCACTTTTCACTGGGCGAATTCGATATAAATCACCCCCTTAGTTAGGGGAAATCTCTCCAAATGAGTACTAAAATCCCAACACAAATTTTAAACTATCGTCACTCTAAATCTTAAAAAAAAATAAAAATTGTTGGACATACAATTTATATGTGTGATAATATATTATGTTAATTTCCCCTTTTTTTTCTTACCTTTCATTCTGTGGGAAAGGTTGTCTATATAGCACTTGTTTAACCTCCCTGGCGGTAATCCCTAGTCAGGCTCGGGGTGAGTTTTCCATGCTAAGAGCGGTAACCCCAAGCCAGACTCAGGATTGCATTGCAGGATACAGGGAAGTTACTTACCTTGTTCCCTGGATCCTGCGATGTCACCCCGCAGTGTGTGCGAGCTGTCTCCTCACTCGATCCACACTGCCGAGTGCCAAGCTCCGTTCCCTGCGACGTTGCGACGCACGGGGACGGAGTTCGGCGCCAAATTCAAAAAGTGAAAAACATAGTATAGATACAGTATACTGTAATCTTACAGATTACAGTACTGTATCAAATAATTACACATCCCCCTTGTCCCTAGTGGTCTGTCCAGTGTCCTGCATGCAGTTTTATAGTATAAAAACTTTTCTTTCTGCCTGGAAACTGGAGATTGTCCAAAGCAACCAAAAAATGTCCCTTTATGTCAAAAGTGGTTTTAGACCAGCTAGAAAACAGCGATAATAAATTAGAATCACTTGCAAAATTGAACGATAGCGATTTGTGGGGAAATTCGTCATCAAACACTAAATCTAATGACAGCGACAATTCTGCAACTGAGCAAATTTCAGTGTTTTTTAATTTGATTACATTATTGAATAATTTTTATTATAATTACATTACTATTTGTTATAATTATTTATAGTTATTTATTATATTATTGTAGCGGGTGTTTGAATTTAGGGGAGGCATCTGGGTGGTAGTGTAACCCAGATGCATTGATTGTCAGGGAATCTGAGACCCTTTTGTGGTTCTTGGAGGACTCTGGTGGTGTGAGGTTCCCTGTGGCCTGCAGGTGGCGCTGTCGCCCTGGCCGGAGTTGAACACTCGCCGCAAGACTGCTTCCCTTTTTGTCCTTTCCTGGCGCTGGTACAGCGGGGTGGGGAACCCGCTGTGACGCAAAGGGAGAGGAGATAAAAGGGGCGGACGCCCTGACCTTGGGTTCAGAGCCGGAGGACGCAGCCGCACCCAGGCACCTTCAGCTTGGGTGCTGGCGTTCCGGAGTTCCGGGCCCAGGTGCCCTTGACCTGGCCGGAGCGGGAGATGGAGTTCATCTCAGGCACCTTTAGCCTGGGGTGAGGTACTATGGCGGAAGCCTGGAGCTCAGTACCTTCGACTGAGTTCTGCGAGGGTGGAGGAATCCGAGGGGGCCCTAACTCCTTGGGTGCCCGTGTCTGAGACAAGGAGGCCGGTGAGCGGAACTTCTCTGGAGAGTCCAGCGCAGCATTGCTGATGACGGAGAGGCCTCCGGTAACTGTCTTGGACGGATGTCCTTCCCCTGATAGGGGCTACGTTAGCGAAGGTAATTCATGTTCTGTTCAATATAGTCAGTGGCAGTGACTATTCGCCACTGGTGACACTACAGTGGTTAGCTCTATGTAAAGGAATTGTGCCTTGGCCTACTGTCTGTGCTGTATGACTATTTATTGAGAAGAATAAATACGAGTTGGACCTTTTCAGTGTGTGGAACTCTGGTTACTAGGAGCAAAGGGGAGTCAATCCAAGGAGAGGATTTGACTCTGGGACACATACACAAAACCCAATAGTTCTGGCTTTCACCTCTACACATTGGAGGACATGGGCTGTGGTGTATCTCATCCTTCCCCCCCAGTGCTAACCCCTAGACGAGACAGACAAGCCGTGCATGAGAAGGGGGTGAGAGGGGTGAGGTCGCTACATTATAATTTATGATTTTGTGTTTCAAACGTTATCATACCCGGGATGTCTACTAGACTCTTGTTTGGTCAGGTTTAAGTAAGTAATTACTAAGAATTGCAGGCCTACAATACATAACACCAAATTTACATGCAAAATAATTGTACTGCTTTTGGTACAGAATCATACTGCCAGGGAGGTTAATGGCATTATGGGTATCCAGCAGTCGTTAGTGAAAAAGTGGTTGATGATACTATATGGAGGGGGGCACAGTACTCCTCTTCTTTCTTTGAATTTTATTTTATATTTAAACATATAAATGTATAGTATGTGGATGTATTATTATGGCTAGGTTACAGATAAAATACATGAACTTCAATGATGCACTCCGCAAAGGACTATTTACTAATTGTCATTGTAAGAGCTATATGAAAGAAGCATATTTTTACATGTATCTCATGATTTTGTAGGTTCCTGAGGTCGCCCACTCTAAATGGAAAATACTGGAGCATATATAGGCCAAGTACTGGTGCCCTGGTGCTGCTGACAGCCCTACATCTCTGTGATACGGTAATGAAATAATTGCAGTGACTTCTTTTTCCTTACAGTAGAGGATAAATACTTTGTGGTGTGTTTGAAGTAGTAATTGAGCTGATAATCAGGCCAGCAGGAATCATGCAGTAAACAAGGAAGAAATACATTTCCTACCTGCTGAGTTGCTGTGTAATGACGAGCCTGTGGGAACAGTTGTTCAGTGATGAGTGAGTAGTGTATGCAGTAAGGCCTGATTCATACCTATGCATTTTGCAGATTTGCACTACAGTCCATTTAACATGGTTTTCTAGGGAACACGTTCTGTAGTGCAAATCTGCAAAATGCAAAAAGCACTAAAAATGCATAGGTGTAAATCCAGCCTAAAGCAAACATGTTTGCTGCTTGTGTGCTATAAGCCATCTCTGCATACCACGGCTTCCTGCCAGCTGATTGAGTTGGATAATACTTTGAGGTCTACAGTCTTTTATATTAAAGTGTAAAGCCATAACTTTTTTTGTTAGTTTTGGATGAAGTAGAAAATGGTTAGATCCCCTGTAAATTTTTTTAAGATTTCCGCAGTTGGATAGATTTGTGTATACAAAACAGTCTAGGTCTATTGAAACCAGAGTGCAAATATATTGACATGCACTGATGATGTGGGCCAGGGTGCATTTTTGCATGAGTTGCAAGGCATTCTTTTACGTACGTCATGGTGATTTTTTTTAAAGCATATTGCTTTTTCTTTTAACTAACAAGCGCTGCCTCATTTTTTTTCTGCTCACATCAGTATGTGAACTGATACATTAGATGAGAAGGCTTTGTCCATACATTGGGACTCCGTTGACCAGCGTAGATAACGGCATTGGGATTGTAGGCCACATACATTAACCTTACTTACTCCAGGTACATCTAACATAAATAAATACCCAACAAGTTTGGCATTTAATGGCCGCGGCACTTTTATTGGTTTAAATGTGAAAATAAATTAACCATAAATCTCTTTTATTATTAATATTATTAACCATCAAACAGCATAACTTGAATGAAAAACCAGTTTTGTATAACTGCTTAGTTCTCAGAACTCAAGCAGCATTACCATATTATAACATCAAAAAATCAAATGCCCCACAAGCCGGGCCTGAGCATCAAGCCCGGCCCTACCCCAAAACCGCGGCCTGTTCAACCCCATACTGTAAACCCAGGTTAAAAATATCAAGCCCTACATCAGATAGGTGGACTCCTTCCTGCTTGTACAACCCTTGGAAACCACCCTCCAGGTCTAAAAGACAGTACGACAGCCCGCCCAGGGTAGGCATGAACTTTTCCATCGCCCCATTAATGCGCTTCATCATCTTTTCCATCACTTTCCTCTGACAAGAGGAAAGCCATGAAAGGCAAGGAATAAGTTCGGAGAACACTATGAACGTACCTGGAGAAGAAAGAGTAAAGCGTTCCAGATCCCTCCTAATCATGACAAGCAAATCCAATGTACGGACATTGCCCAAATCATTCCCACCAACATGCAATAATAAAATATCCAGCCTGGGCCAACCTTGACCTAATCTGCATAAATGAAAATATAGTTGATGCCATTGCAGGCCTTTCACTCCCTTCCAGAATACCTGAAAGGATCACGGATGTAGAGACAAGATCGTAGAATAGCAACGGAGAGCCGCTTTTTTGTGCGCCAAATAAATAAGAGTGTCCCAGAATCCATATTGTGCGAGGCAAACCTGGAAAATGTAAACAAACATGTTAGGCCTTACATACAATTTAAAGCATTTGGATTTCCACCTTCCCATTCCCTTAATAGCCGACTCACCCACACCCATACGGGCCGCCTCCGATGCTGCTCCCATTCTAAATGAATGGGATGAAAATTTTAATTTGTGCAAACCCAAGCTTCGAAGGCACTTATGCAGAACAAAATCAAACTGATATTTAGTTAGAGGGAACCCATTCTGGTGAACCAAAAATGTACCCTCCCCAGAGGGCCTAGCCCGTAAGAATTGCTTAACGGCTTCCACCAGACATGCTATCTTATTATCTTGAGCTCTTAACGTAATCCCAACCCCTTGCCCTAAAACATCATTCTTAGAGCGCCTGATCCAGATGTGCACTCCCGAATGGTCTACCGACACATGTTCCAAACAAACACCAGAACCACCTAATTTAGACTGGGGAAGCAGCTCGGATATGCACAATTCCCCATGAAAAGCTAGAATAAACGCAGTTTTAAACAACAAGGCTTCAAATTCCGTGTAGCATACAGCCGACTTGACTTCACAAAGCCTACCAAGAGTTCCAATGAAGTCGGCCTTCTATTGTCTGACACAAAATTTACCCTCCTGTACCCTTTCAGAGCCTGCTTATCTGAAAAATAGGACACGCAGGAGGGATTCCCCTTTAAACAGCAGAAGAACGAAACCCCAGCCAGCGTTTTCGTTATATGACTGTAGGAAAACCGCTGCTGCATCACAGATGCCACAAGCGCTAAGACCAATCCCTCCAATGGCCGACAATCCCCAACTCCATGGGCTTCAGAGAAAGACAACCAACTCCTTCAGGAATCCAAGTAGCACCTCCATATCTTGGGAGAGACCGAACCCTGAATAGCTCTTGACACTGCCTCCAGATCACGTCCCACAGAAATTCCAGGCACAGAATCCCCTCCGCATCCGCTTCTGGAAGCCGCTGGCGAAAACGGTCCACCTGAAACCGGGATAAGGCATCGACAATATTATTCTGAACTCCCAGAGTGTATTTGGCTTTGATCCATACATTAAATTTCAAATAAAGGAAAACAATCTGCCTGCGAACCTTGACCACCAGCAGAGATTTGGACGAGAGACAATTGATTGGGAAAAGGACGCCTTTGTTGTCCGTCTCCACCAAGATCCTTCTGTATGCAAAATCAGTTCTAATCGCCACCAGAATAGGGAACAGTTTCAATAAAACAATGTTCTTCATGACCTCCCAAACCACCCACGACTCCGGCCACGCTGCACAGCACCAGTGCGTTCCCCAAATTGCAGCAAAACCTTTAGACCCAGCAGCATCCGTGAATAGCCTGAAATCTGGGGCAAAGACAAAATCCTTCTGAAAAAAGGACTGAGCATTGTAAATGTCGAGGAACCTGGCCCAAACTAACAAGTCCGCCTTAAGCAAACTTGTCAACCGTATGTGTGGGAAAGGTGACTTTAAACCAGATATCGCCAGGTAAAGCCTCTGCGAAAAAAAACACGCCCTACTGGCATGATCCTGCAGGCAAACGTCAAAACTCCCAAAAGTGATTGCACGTCCTTCAAAAGCACTTTCTTTTGCAATAGAAACAAACCAAGCAAGGACTTCAACTTCACCAATTTCGCCTCAGGCAAACGGAATTCCATCTTACATGTATCAATGTGTATGCCCAGAAATTCCAAAGATGTGCTGGGCAAACACGTCTTCTCTCCCAAAGGAACGCGAAACTGTTGTGCAATGGTCCTAAATGCCAAAAGCAAATCATTACAAGAAAAACTCTGGAGGGCCTATAAAAAAAAAAAATCGTCCAGGTAGTGGACTACGCTATCACAACCTGACTTAGAACACGCCACCTAATGGAGAAAGGACGAAAACGCTTCAAAATAGGAACATAAAGCCGAACACCCCATAGGGAGATATTTGTCACAGAAATGCACTGCATCTAAATAGAACCCTAAAGTATTAAACGCCTCAGACGATATGGGCAAAAACTGAAATGCCGATTTGATATCGGCCTTTGGCAGCAAAGCGCCAGGCCCAAACTTACGAATTATACCTATCACTTCCTCAAACGTCGCATACGACACTGAACACAGCGCCTCGTCAATCTCATCATTAAGCGATTCCCCTTTTTGAGAATGACATATGATGAATTATGCGATAAGCATTCTGCTCCTTTTTTTGGGGACCACCCCCAGAGGTGCTATTCGGAAGTTAACAAACGGAGGGCGCTCAAAAAGACCGGCAATGCGTCCTTCAGCAGTTTCCTTGAAAATATTTTCCCTAACTATCTGTGGAAATTGCTCAACTGATTTTAAGTTACCCACCATCATACATTCTTTTCCCTGAGAAGGAAGGAAGGAAGGAAGAGGAAAGCCGCATGAAACCCCCTTAATGAGAAATGGCGCCATCCCCCGGTCTGGATACCTGTCCAGCCATGGACGCATGTTTTCCAGCCTCACAGGCGTGCAGGCTTTTTGGAAAAAAAATAAAAAAATAAAAAATAATAATAATCGTTTTGGGATTGACTGTTCCCAGCACTCACATTTTTCTTCAAACACTGAGCCACAGGGTGTGTACCTGTGCAGTATGCACATTCGTGCCTGTACTTACAGGCCGCACCCCAAAATTGAACCACTCCTGTCCATATCCTTACTTACACTGACAGGCTTAAATGATAACCTAAGGGGTACAATTCACAGGACTCACCATCTTTAATGCACATTTCAGGAACCCTAGTCCTAGCAAACACCACAGCACTGATAGGTTCCAGGACTGATAAATTGCTCTGTGTTCCACTATTACCAATAGGGCTAAATTGTGCTGAGAGAATGAGATAAAAGGGGTGAAGCCCTGATAAATAGCAGGGACTGAACAAGACGCATGAGCTAAAGGAACAGAGTGGACAGTTTAAACAGGGTGCAGGATACATTTACATACTAAAGAGCCACTCAATTATACAAGGCATTAAATGTGCAAACTCACAAGCTGCTGGAAGCTGCCCCGCCTCCTGCTGAGATTTTTTCCATACAGCAGCATACTTGGTTCAGGGACCTGTGGGGTATGCACAGCCAAGGACATGACCTTAATGAGTGACAGCAGGAGGTAAAGGGCTGAGCATAGCAGCAGCTACAGATAGCTGAGGAGATTGACAAGAAACAGCAAGAACCAAAGGGGATAGCGTTCTTACTAAAGAGGAGAGAAGATCCACTAGCACATTCAAAGTATGTATCTGAGCACACTCAACCCCTGCTGGAGTTTGAGCAGCTTCTTGCTGAATTGCTTCTCCCAGCAGTAGACCTGAAGCTGGCACCTGTCTGCGAGGCAGTGCCTGTGTCTCTTCCATGAAACTGCAGCTGTCCTGAACTTGTCTATCTTGTTCCTGTCTTCTGGCTGCCTGAGGGGAGACCGGGAGCCCCCTCCCCCCACTCGCCGTGGGCTGGTCAGCCATACTCCTCCTGCCTCCTCTTCTCTCCGGCGACCTGGAACAGGTCCTCTTCTTTTTGGAGGAGCGGCGCTCAACGACAGTTCCGCCCATGTTATCTTCAGCGGCTTCCTCTCGCTGCCTCTGCTCTGCCTCTTGATCCACCTCAGCTGCTGCGCTCTGTTCAGGAGGCTGGCTCCTCCGAGTCCTCACATGCTGCAAGCGTACCTCTGCCACTCTCTCACTGCTGCCTGTCTGCTCTCTCTGAGTCCCGGCCACACTGCCTTCAGCTTCCCTTTCCTGCTGATCTTCATTCACATTTACACCCAGTGACAGGCACCGCCGCAGCCATTCTACACCAGCTTTCTCAAGAAGTTGCTTAAATAAAGATTCCATACCTGCAGCGTGATATACAGGGAGGAGAGGGGTTCTTCCAAGGTGCTCCAGCAGGAAAAGGGGTTATCCCAGCTCAGCTGACTCCTTTTAAAGGCTTCCCAGCTTCCAGCAGCTTGCGCTGTATCCCATTGGTTGGCTGCTGAAACTGGATTTTAAAGTGGCAGTACACTTAAATTACCTAAGCCTATCTAACAACTGTATACTCCTAATTAACCCTATCTACCCTTTTCACCTGTAGTGGCCACAATCCCAAGCAAGTGGGTTCATACTGTGCCCCCTTTTTCATTCTATTGATACTGGGAATAAGCTAATAAGCTTACCGTGCGTAATGTTAAATCTGTCCTTGGGTATATTATATCTTTGGAACCTGTAAAACAACAGTGAAATACACACTTGAATGCAATCAATTGTTCTTTATATAAATACTAATATAAGTATGTATTGTAATGTTTGGGCCTGTATAGCTCAAGTGTAGCCCTCGCTAGTGAGTACAGTCCATGCAACATATTTCCATTTAAGGACTTGTTGGCCCACTTTTCTTTAAAGGTAAGTTTAAAAACAGTCATCTCTGTCCTACACACACACACACACACACAGTCATCTCTGTCCTACACACACACACAGTCATCTCTGTCCTACACACACACAGTCATCTCTGTCCTACACACACACAGTCATCTCTGTCCTACACACACACACACACACACACAGTCATCTCTGTCCTACACACACACACACACACACACACAGTCATCTCTGTCCTACACACACACAGTCATCGCCGTCCTACACACACAGTCATCTCTGTCCTACACACACACAGTCATCTCTGTCCCACACACACACACACAGTCATCTCTGTCCTACACACATAGTCATCGCTGTCCTACACACACACAGTCATCGCTGTCCTACACACACACACACACAGTCATCTCTGTCCTACACACACACACACACACACACAGTCATCGCCGTCCTACACACACACAGTCATCGCTGTCCTACACACACACACACAGTCATCTCTGTCCTACACACACACACACACACACACACACAGTCATCGCCGTCCTACACACAGTCATCTCTGTCCTACACACGCACACACACAGTCATCTCTGTCCTACACACACACAGTCATCTCTGTCCTACACACACACACACAGTCATCTCTGTCCTACACACACACAGTCATCTCTGTCCTACACACACATATATACACACACGCACACACAGTCATCTCTGTCCTACACACATAGTCATCGCCGTCCTACACACACACAGTCATCGCCATCCTACACACACACAGTCATCGCTGTCCTACACACACACACACACACAGTCATCGCCGTCCTACACACACAGTCATCGCTGTCCTACACACACACACACAGTCACCTCTGTCCTACACACACACACAGTCATCTCTGTCCCCCACACACACACCATCATCTCTGTCCTACACACACAGTCATCTCTGTCCTACACACACACACACACACACACACACAGTCATCTCTGTCCTACACACACACACACACAGAGTCATCGCCGTCCTACACACACACACAGTCATCGCCACCCTACACACACACGCAGTCATCGCTGTCCTACACACACAGTCATCTCTGTCCTACACACACACAGTCATCTCTGTCCTACACACACACACACACAGTCATCTCTGTCCTGCACACACACAGTCATCTCTGTCCTACACACACACAGTCATCGCCGTCCTACACATACACATACACATACACACACACACACACACACACACACACACACACACAGTCATCGCCGTCCTACACACACACAGTCATCTCCGTCTACACACACACACACACACACACAGTCATCGCCGTCCTACACACACACACACACACAGTCATCTCTGTCCTACACACACACACACACACACAGTCATCGCCGTCCTACACACACACAGTCATCGCCGTCCTACACACACACACAGTCACCTCTGTCCTACACACACACACAGTCATCTCTGTCCCCCACACACACACCGTCATCTCTGTCCTACACACACAGTCATCTCTGTCCTACACACACACACACACACACACAGTCATCTCTGTCCTACACACACACACACAGTCATCTCTGTCCTACACACACACACACACACACAGTCATCTCTGTCCTACACACACACACAGTCATCTCTGTCTCACACACACACACACACACACAGTCATCTCTGTCCTACACACACACACACACACACACACACACACACACACACACAGTCATCTCTGTCCTACACACACACACACACAGTCATCTCTGTCCTACACACACACACAGTCATCGCCGTCCTACACACACACACACAGTCATCTCTGTCCTACACACAGTCATCTCTGTCCTACACACAGTCATCTCTGTCCTACACACACACAGTCATCTCTGTCCTACACACACACAGTCATCTCTGTCCTACACACACACAGTCATCTCTGTCCTACACACACACACAGTCATCTCTGTCCTACACACACACACAGTCATCTCTGTCCTACACACACACACAGTCATATCTGTCCTACACACACACACAGTCATCTCTGTCCTACACACACACACACACACACACAGTCATCTCCGTCCTACACATATACACACACACAGTCATCTCTGTCCTACACACATAGTCATCTCTGTCCTACACACACACAGTCATCGCCACCCTACACACACACGCAGTCATCGCTGTCCTACACACACAGTCATCTCTGTCCTACACACACACAGTCATCTCTGTCCTACACACACAGTCAACTCTGTCCTGCACACACACAGTCATCTCTGTCCTACACACACACACAGTCATCGCCGTCCTACACATACACATACACACACACACACACACACACAGTCATCTCTGTCCTACACACACACAGTCATCTCCGTCCTACACACACACAGTCATCTCCGTCCTACACACACACACACACACACACACAGTCATCGCCGTCCTACACACACACACAGTCATTGCCATCCTACACACACACAGTCATCTCTGTCCTACACACACACAGTCATCGCCATCCTACATACACACACACAGTCATCTCTGTCCTACACACACAGTCATCGCCATCCTACACACACACACACACACACACACACACACAGTCATCTCTGTCCTACACACACACACAGTCATCGCCGTCCTACACATACACACACACACACGCACACACACACACACACAGTCATCGCCGTCCTACACATATACACACACACAGTCATCTCTGTCCTACACACATAGTCATCTCTGTCCTACACACACACACAGTCATCGCCACCCTACACACACACGCAGTCATCGCTGTCCTACACACACAGTCATCTCTGTCCTACACACACAGTCATCTCTGTCCTACACACACACACAGTCATCTCTGTCCTGCACACACACAGTCATCTCTGTCCTACACACACACAGTCATCGCCATCCTACACATACACATACACACACACACACACACACACAGTCATCTCTGTCCTACACACACACACAGTCATCTCCGTCCTACACACACACACACACACACACAGTCATCTCTGTCCTACACACACACAGTCATCTCTGTCCTACACACACACAGTCATCGCCATCCTACACACACACACACACACACACACACACACACACACACACACACAGTCATCTCTGTCCTACACACACACAGTCATCTCTGTCCTACACACACACAGTCATCTCTGTCCTACACACACACACACAGTCATCGCCGTCCTACACACACACAGTCATCGCCATCCTACACACACACACACAGTCATCTCTGTCCTACACACACAGTCATCGCTATCCTACACACACACACACACACACACACACAGTCATCTCTGTCCTACACACACACAGTCATCGCCGTCCTACACATACACACACACACACACACACACACACACAGTCATCTCCGTCCTACACATATACACACACACAGTCATCTCTGTCCTACACACATAGTCATCTCTGTCCTACACACACACAGTCATCGCCATCCTACACACACACACACACACACACAGTCATCTCTGTCCTACACACACAGTCATCGCCATCCTACACACACACACACACAGTCATCTCTGTCCTACACACACACAGTCATCGCCGTCCTACACATACACACACACACACAGTCATCTCTGTCCTACACACACAGTCATCGCCATCCTACACACACACACACACAGTCATCTCTGTCCTACACACACACAGTCATCGCCGTCCTACACATACACACACACACACACACACACACAGTCATCGCCGTCCTACACACACACACACACAGTCATCTCTGTCCTACACACACACACACACACACACACACACACACACACAGTCATCTCCGTCCTACACACACACACAACACAGTCATCTTCGCCCTACACACACACACACAACACATAGTCATCTTCGCCCTACACACACACAGTCATCTCTGTCCTACACACACAGTCATCTCTGTCCTACACACACACACAATCATCCCCGTCCCACACACACACACACACACACGCATAATCATCCACGTCCTACACACACACCCGCACACACGCATAATCATCCACGTCCTACACACACACCCGCACACACTCATCTTCATCCTACACACACACACTGTCATCTCCATCTTACACACAAACACACACACCGTCATCTCCATCCTCCCTTGTTCTGCACTCTACATTCCCTATTTAACATTACCACATTTTCACTATGCAAGTCAAGTCAGACTCTATTTAACCACACCCCCTTTAAGCTACGCCCAATATTTAGCGTATTTTAAACCATTCCCACTTTTCACGAACCACATTGTATGTTGTTTTTTTTGTGCAACCACGCCCATAATAAATAAATACCCCACCTCGAATTAAAGTTATGCCTACAGAGGCTTTCTCGCTACACAGAAAAAAAAGTGTCCCTAAATTTTTTACAATGTTGGCAACTATGTAATATCCCAGAACACACCTGGCAAGTAGGGATGAGCTCGATGTTCAAGTCGAACGCATGTTCGACTCGAACATCGCCTGTTCGTCTGTTCAGCGAATTGCGAACATTATGGGCCATTCGCGCCAAATTCGTGTGACGCGGATGGCCCACAATGCACTGCGCCATCGCACTGCATTTCTGGCGCTGTGATTGGCCAAGCATGCACTGTGACCCCGCATGCTTGGCCAATCACAGTGCCGGCAGCGAGGAGAGCCATAATTGGCCACAGGCAGGATGCCTGTGGCCAATCATAGCTCAGGGGGGTTTAGTACACGCCCCACACTATAAAAGGCCGCCAGCGCGGCGGCCTCGTGCAGTGTGTTCCGGCGTGCAGGGAAAGAGATACATAGGCAGGGACAGTGTGTTCTATGTTCTATTCTTTTCTCAGGCATCTGCAGGAGTTAGTGGGTGTTGTGTGCCCCCAGCACAGTATACACCTGTATATAACCGTCATTGCTGTTCTCTAATACAGGCATCTGCAGGAGTTAGTGGCACAGTATACACCTGTATATAGCAAAAATTGAACGAGGGATGCCCCTGGGATAGTGTGGATTGGAATAAATTATGGATTGCCACCAAGTATATATAGAAAAATATAAAGAATTTTATTTGTACATATTTGACATATGAATCAAAATTGTTTAAAAACAACGAGAGAAAAGACATACACAATCATTGAAACCAATTTGCATGAGGGCACCTACAAGTCATATAACTAGTGGTGACAAAACCGACATGTTTTGGATACTAGAGCTATATCTGTGATAGCTTCCATTATTTCCTTCTTCAAGGTTCATACAATGATTAAAAAGCAGATTGGTCTCTATAGAAGAGAGAAAAACAACATCATGTATAATGGTTATATAGTACAATATCGAGCATTAACATAGTTCCAATATTTTGAAATTCTCCCATATGTGGGCAGCTAAGGGATAAATAGTGCTGCAGAGAAACAACAAAAAAAAAAAAAAAGAGAAAAGATAAGAAAAAAATTATATATGAAAGTTCATTGGAGATGCATGGATGCGCATATAAAGTGCATAATTATATATTTATAGGATACATTACATTTATATCAAATTTATCCATAGTATTGCATACATACATCTCAAGTGGTAACGCAAACATCAGCTGCTTGGAGGGATTGTCCCGATGATGTAGAGCCCAAATGGATATAGTGCAAGTTTAGTGGTCGCATAGAAGAAATGCAGCAACCATAATAACACAGCAACCGTGGTAACAGAGCCAGGGATATATAGCAGGGCCAGCCCAAAAAAAGCCCCTCAAAGCTCACAAGGAAGCCCCAAATTGTAGCGGGGACTCGCCACAGGTCTCTCTGCAAAAACATACATATGTGAGTTATAATTTGAGGATCCCATACTAACCCTGTAGACAGTTATCCCACAACTATAATCTAGTATTTGAGCGAGCTTCATACCTGTAAGAGTGACGCAAGAGCATCTACACTCTGGCTGTGCAGAAACTAACAAAGCCCGGTGGGATTTTATATAGGGCTGTGGCTTGTGTTACAGCCAATCAGCTCAAGTGGCGCCAACAGGAGGGACAGAAGGAGCTCAGCCAATGAGATAGAGGGTGGGAGGCCACAACAGGGCTAAAAAGTACGTCCAACTAGAAGAAACAAATTAATCATGTATTGCAGAGAAGCTCTTACCTGACGAGACGCTGCGCGCAAGGGCCGCCCTCGGTCTAGGCGGCGTCCGGCGTCACCACGCACCCACGTCAGCGTACAGAAAACGTCAGAACGTCGGCGCGGTGACGTCAGACGTCGACCCGACCGCCAGCACAATAGGAAGGGCAGAAGTGACTCAGAATAGATTACTACGGTGTCCGCATCAGGCCAAAAAAGAGGCCAGCGCGGAGGCAGCAATATATGCGCCACGCCAAATGGTGCCACCGGGAGGACAGGAAACACAATTAATTGGTCAAGAACCCCATAGGTAGTGACGATGTAACAACAATGCCCTCCATCCCATAAGTCCATAATTGTTAGGACAGGGAGAGGGAAAATGTGCACATAACCGTCCATTTGCTCAAACGCGAGCAAGGCAGCCCCCAATAATCAAAATAACTGAGGGCTGTTTTTGTGCTGGGGAGCGTCAGTGGGCCAGATGAGCGGCCCCAAATATTCCCACAGACTCTGATATGTCGGAATACAAGGTGCCAGTGTTGTTAAATTGATTTCTAGATAATAAGGAATAAACAATATAATGAATAAACACTGATCTCCAGTGGGCGAATCATCGGGCAAATTCCATCAATTAAATCAAAATTGCTCTATCTGTATACAGTGTGTAAAGATTTATTTTAATTTTTTAATTTTTAACATCACTGCATGATGGGCATGCATCAAAAATATTAATACATATTTTGTACAGCTGGCATAGTACATACATATTTAAAAAAAAAAAAAAAGGTAAAAATATATTGAAGAAAAGAAAGAAAGAAACATATAGATGGGTATACCCAGCTTGTTTGACTCAGTTTAACAGATCCCTGTCAAACCTTCCAGACGTGAATCCAGGTAAAAAGGGTTTAAAGTTTATAGCCTGGTTCAAGCCAGGCGGTGAGGTGGCGTTGAGGGTCAAGATCCACCTCAGCTCCCTTTGAAGTAGGTGCTTATTAAAGTCGCCACCACGGGGGCTGCGGTGGACCCTGTCCAAAACTAGCACCTCAAAACTTGGTACACTATCTCCATGAACTTGGGCAGCGTGTCTGCCGAGTGGGAGATCAGGATCTTTATCCCTCATCCCTTTCAAATGTCGGTAGACTCTCTGCCATAGTTTTTGTATGGTTTTTCCCACATAAAAGCAATTACAACTGCAAATAATGAGATATACTACATCCGTAGTTTGACAATTCGCATAATGTTTTGGTCGAAATTTTTGGCCATTCGGTAAACGAATATTCCTTCTAGTATTCATATACTTGCAGTATGTGCAATTGCCACATTGAAAAGTTCCCAGGTCCCTACATGGATCTCCCCTAGTAGTATTCTGGAATTCACTCTGTACGAGCATGTCCTTTAGGGACGTTGCTCGTCTATAGGTGATAGTTGGTCTGGGGGGTACTAGTGGTCCTATCACAGGGTCTGCTGTAAGTAGGTGCCAGTGTTTTTGGTAAATTTTAAAAAGTTGGGCATGATCATCAGAATAAGTGTTAATGATACGATGATCATTCTCACTTTTTTTAGATTTAAACATTAACGATTCATGTCGATTTAAATTTAGGGTGCGTTTAAAGGCCTTTTTGAGGCATTTATGGCTATACCCCCTTGCCAAAAGTCTTTGCCTTGAGTTGTTTGCTTCTCTTTTGTAATCAACTTCATTAGAACAGTTTCTTTTTATTCTTAAGTATTGTCCGTAAGGGATAGATTTGACTAGAGGCTTAGGGTGAAAGCTAGAAGAATGTAAGATTGTGTTGCCCACACTCGGTTTACAAAACAGCTTACATGATAACATGTTTTGCTTATCTCTAAAGATCTCTACGTCAAGAAAGGTTATGGTGTTTGAATCTGATGTCATTGTGAATTTCAGATTGAAAACATTTGAATTTAGGGCAATGAGACACTCATCCAGGCATTGCTGGGAGCCCGTCCAAACAATAAAGATGTCATCAATGTACCTGTGCCATAGAGCCACATGGCACAGGTACATTGAGAGATCCTTGCTGGAGAAAATATCACGTTCCCATTCCCCCAGGTACAAGTTGGCGTAGCCAGGGGCACAACTGGTGCCCATGGCTACGCCCTGTACCTGGAGGAAGCATTGACCATCAAAAGTAAAAACATTATGTCTTAATACAAAATCCAAAGACTGGATTATAAATTCATTGAATAAATGTTCATGATGGCTGATTTGTGATAGAATATGTCTAATGCAGGCAATGCCAAGAGAGTGAGGGATCGAGCTGTAGAGTGCCTCTACATCAATGCTGACGAGAATCGAATCTATAGGGATCTGTACTCCTTCGATAATGCGTAATAAGTGGGGTGTGTCTTTCACATAGGAGGGAATGCTTTGGACAAAGGGTCTTAGATGCTCATCAATGAGCCGTGAAAGATTTTCAGTGATAGCTCCGTTTCCGGATATGATGGGGCGTCCTGGGGGATTTAGGGAATCCTTATGGATTTTGGGGAGTGAGTAAAAAGTTGGTGTGCGGGGAAAGGAGGTACGAATAAATTCCCAGGTTTGTTTAGAAATGACATTATTTTGGAAGGTTTCATGATTTTTTGATAGCCTTAAAAAATCTATCTTTTCAGTAGAAATAAGGTTTGTGTGTCTAGGTATTAGCGGTACTAGATTATTTATTTCTTGACTAGTATTTTTGAGAAAATTAGATACACCTGGGTTTGAGCTAGGCATTGGGTAAAAAGCTGATGTTTTTTTGAGTGAGGTTTTAGGGGCACTGGAAATCTCAGTATCAGTTGTGCTAGTGTTGGCTAGAAGTAGGTCAAGGTCCAAGGTGTCGATGAGGTCTTTAGATTCATTTTCCTCAAGTAAGGATTTAAGATTGCCCAAAGCCTGGCGTTCACTATAGGTGTGAAATTCCCGTGTATCTGGGTCACTCTTTTCAAAAATGCTTTTGAGAAGTAATTTGCGAGCGTATAAATGGAGATCTTTAATAGTCTCAAATTTATCAATAGGTTTATTAGGGCAAAAAGTTAGTCCCTTTGAGAGAACTGAGATCTCATCGACACTCAGGACATGTGATGACAAGTTTATAATATTAAAAGCCGAGGCTATGTCGTGATCGGGTTGTGGAGAGTGGGTGAGTTTCCCGAGTTCTTGGTGAACATCAGGGGAACTTTAGGTGTGACAAAAGTACCCGTGTTTTCAAGTGATTCATGTGCATTCGCAGTGGCATCCATGGCCATCGATGTGGAGGTGTTAGGGACTGATGGAAACGGAGTGCGAGGGTGCTGTTTAGGGGGACGTTTTTTTGTAGTATTGCTATTAGAGGAGTTTTCAAAGTCACGGTTTCTTTTAGATGGTCTTGTGCGTTTTCCCTTCATTGGTGCATTTTTTTTTCTCTGCAGCACTATTTATCCCTTAGCTGCCCACATATGGGAGAATTTCAAAATATTGGAACTATGTTAATGCTCGATATTGTACTATATAACCATTATACATGATGTTGTTTTTCTCTCTTCTATAGAGACCAATCTGCTTTTTAATCATTGTATGAACCTTGAAGAAGGAAATAATGGAAGCTATCACAGATATAGCTCTAGTATCCGAAACATGTCGGTTTTGTCACCACTAGTTATATGACTTGTAGGTGCCCTCATGCAAATTGGTTTCAATGATTGTGTATGTCTTTTCTCTCGTTGTTTTTAAACAATTTTGATTCATATGTCAAATATGTACAAATAAAATTCTTTATATTTTTCTATATATACTTGGTGGCAATCCATAATTTATTCCAATCCACACTATCCCAGGGGCATCCCTCGTTCAATTTTTCAAAATTTACCGGGATGTGATTGGAAAGTATGGTAACTTGCCCTATGCTTGCTGGTCAATAGCGTCATCTTTCCAAATCAATACACCTGTATATAGCCGTCATTGCTGTTCTCTAATACAGGCATCTGCAGGAGTTAGTGGCACAGTGTACACCTGTATATAGTCGTCATTGCTGTTCTCTAATACAGGCATCTGCAGGAGTTAGTGGCACAGTGTACACCTGTATATACCCATCATTGCTGTTCTCTAATACAGGCATCTGCAGGAGTTGGTGGCACAGTGTACACCTGTTTATACCCGTCATTGCTGTTCTCTAATACAGGCATCTGCAGGAGTTAGAGGCACAGTGTACACCTGTATATACCCGTCATTGCTGTTCTCTAATACAGGCATCTGCAGGAGTTAGTAGCACAGTATACACCTTGTACAGGACGCCAAGGTTGGCTATATAGCACCAATATTTGGGTTATGGTCCCTTTAATGAGTAGTAATGGTGCTCAGGAGGTCGCCCAGAATTGGTGAGGAGTTCCAGGCAAAATAAATAGCCCAGAGAGGACTGGCTCGCAGTCCTCTTTGTATTAATAGAGAGGTATTTGGGGCCCGGAATTTCGGAGGCTCTAAAGTGACATTCGGGTGGGATAGAGCCTCCACTCCTGACCACTGAGAGTCAGCACACAGGGGGTTAAGGGCTTCCAGGAAAACAGCTCATATAACAGGAAGTAGTGCTAGAGGTGTGAGAGAGGAGTATGAGGATTGCACCTGAGATGAGCTGTGTGTCTGCTAGGAGCTGGTAAAGTTCAGCAAGAGCCCTGGAAGTTCCCCTACAAACTGTATGTGCCTTTTTCTTTGATTTATACTTGTGCTGAAGACAAGCCGGACTTTGTTTTGATATTTTTCTGTGTGCTGAATCAAGCTTGTTTCTTTTGGTTTGTTCATGAATAAAAGCCTTTCTGCTCAAAGTACAAAGGTTTATGCACTTAGTCCCGTGGAGCTATAACCCCCAAAGTTTACAACTGGTGCCTTGGATGCGTGCAAAGTGCATTTGCAGCTGCAAAAACCGTTTAAAACAAACTGACATTTAAAGAGACAGGGTGCTTATGGCATGTCTTGGGTGAAGTCAGCTCAGACATTGCAGACAGCAGACAAAGGCATGGAGGAGGTCATCAAGGCTTTGGCACAAGCCACTGTGACCCAACAGCAAGCCACTGCGGCCCAACAACAAGCTCTAGCAGAGGCAAACCGTCGCCATGAGGAAGCGATGGCTCAGCAGCAGGAAAGTACACGGCTGCTAGCCGCCCAGTTTACGGCCCAGCAGGGGTCCACTCAAGCACAGGTGGCCGCATTGCAGGAGGCAGTACAGCGGCTGGCTCAGGGACGAGAGCAAGTGGTCGTTGCCGCTGGCAACCAAGTGTCCGTGAGAGCCACTCATTTTTTACAAAAGCTAACACCCAGTGATGACGTAGAAGCTTTTCTCACTACCTTTGAAAGGATAGCAGAGAGAGAGGGGTGGCCCCGTGACCAATGGGCTGGTATTATCTCCCCTTTTCTCACCGGTGACCCGCAAAAGGCTTATTTTGACCTCCCATCTGAGCACATCAGCGACTATGAGCGGCTGAAAGCAGAGATCCTGGCCCGCCTGGGAGTGACCACAGCCACCCGGGCTCAGAGGGTGCATCGCTGGCGGTACAAACCTAACCGACCACCTAGGTCCCAAATGCACGAACTAGTGCAGCTGGTGAAAAAATGGCTGCAGCCGGAAAAATTGTCGGGCCCACAAATGGTAGAACGGGTGGTGATGGATTGGTACCTGCGGTCCCTCCCAGATGACCTACAGCGCTGGGTAAGCCATGGAGACCCTGCAACTGCTGACCAGCTGGTTGAGTTGGTCGAAAGGTACACAGTGGTAGAGGACCTGCTTGGGCCTGCCAAGCGTCGGGAACCCACACCAAGGGCAACCAGACCAGCCACAGCACCTAGGAGAGAAGCCCTGCCTGACATTGGAACCCGCAAACCTGCATCATCTACCGCAGAACCACGAAGGTTGGTTCCCGTTCCACGGATGGGGGACCTACAGTGTTGGCGATGTCGGTCCTGGGGGCATACCCGGGCACAGTGCCCGCTGCAGGAGGAGCCTATGGACTGTGGGACCGGTCGGAGAAGCTCCTTCTATGTTCAAAGAGTGTGTGCCACTCATCTTGATCTGGCTGAAGGACGGTTCGAGTGTGAAGTGTGGGTAAACCACCTTCCTGCTAAAGCGCTACTGGACTCCGGTAGCATGATTACACTGGTACATGCCAGGGTGCTCGGGAGACTCGGCCCAGTGAATAAGACTCTACGTGTAGTGTGTATCCATGGGGACACCAGCGAGTACCCCCTGGTCCCGGAAACGGTTTCCTATGGCCATATTTCAGTTACACAAGAGGTTGGGGTAGTAAAGAGTTTAATACATGTCATCATAGTGGGGCGGGACTGTCCACTATTCCTTGAACTATGGAACCAGGTTCAGATAGGGCTGCCCGGAGAACTGGGGACACTGGGCCAGGAAGGGACAGAGTCTGAGGGATCCGGGCCGGAAACCCCCACAAATATGGAGCTACCTGTCACTGACAATGAAGTTACAGAAAATACTAATTTGGATGATAATGTTTCTGTTCCAGGTCTTAAAACCGAGTGGATCTCTGAGGGGGGGGGGAGTTTTCCCATTACAAGTCATGCTGGGGGAGGAAGATGAGGAGCTCTCTCCGGCTGAGGAGGAGGAGGGGGAAACATCCTCGAGGCCAGTGCATCCAGACCTGGATGTATCCAGGGGTGCATTTGGCACCGCCCAATTACAGGATCCTACCTTGATTAATGCTCGAGAGCAGGTTTCTGTCATTGATGGGGTCTCACAAGTGCCAGGGGCAGATCAGAGGTTTCCTCATTATGCATTGAAGGGGGACTTGGTATATCGGGTAGCTGAGAGCCGAGGGGAAACTGTAGAGCAGTTGCTAGTTCCCCAACTATATAGGCGGATGCTCCTTGATCTAGCCCACAACGACGCACTGGGAGGACACCTGGGGGCAGAGAAAACAGAGGCCAGGATAACCGACCGGTTCTACTGGCCAGGAGTGAAGGTCGAGGTTAAAAGATATTGTGCATCTTGTCCCATTTGCCAGTTAACCGCCCCAGTGCCCCACTATAGAAACCCTCTAGTACCCTTGCCAATTATTGAGGTCCCATTCGAGCAGATCGCTATGGATCTGGTGGGACCCCTGGTAAAGTCGGCAAGGGGGCACCAATACATATTAGTCATCCTAGATTACGCAACTAGGTATCCAGAAGCAATCCCTTTGAGGAAAGCTTCCTCTAAGGCCATTGCCCGGGAGCTGTTTCAAATGTTCTCACGAACGGGGTTCCCCAAAGAGATGCTGACGGACCAGGGCACCCCTTTTATGTCAAAGGTGATGGCGGACTTGTGTAAACTGTTTCAGATTAAGCAGTTGCGGACGTCCGTTTATCACCCGCAGACCGATGGCCTAGTCGAGAGGTTTAATAAAACCCTAAAGTCCATGTTGAAAAGAGTGGTCCAAAAAGACGGGAAGGATTGGGATATGTTATTCCCTGCCTTGTTGTTTGCCATCCGGGAGGTTCCACAAGCATCCACGGGCTTCTCACCGTTTGAGCTAGTGTATGGACGAAGGCCCCGGGGGTTGCTCGACCTAGTAAAAGAAACGTGGGAAAGTGAGTCCTCACCACATAAAACCGTGGTAGAGCATATCTCTCAAATGCGAGAGAGGGTGGCTAAGGTGATGCCGCTGGTGAGGGAGCACATGCAGAAGACTCAGGATGCCCAAAGAAGAGTGTACAACCGGTCGGCTAAAATTAGACAATTTCAAGTAGGAGAACGGGTTGCTGTTCTAATACCCACGGTGGAGAGCAAATTCTTAGCCAAGTGGCAAGGTCCGTTTGAGGTAGTAGAGAAAGTAAGTGAGGTGAACTACAAAGTCCACCAGCCAGGGAAAAGAAAACCCTACCAGATCTATCACGTGAATTTATTGAAACCCTGGAGAGACAGAGAACAGGTATCTGCGGTGGTAGGGGTACAGTCAGGGGACCATGCAGGGATCGACCTGGTGCAGGTTGCTGCCACCCTGACTAGACCCCAAACCCAGCAAGCAAAATAGTTTCTGCAAAGAAATAGGGTCATGTTTTCAGAATTGCCCGGGCTCACCAACGTCATCAGACATGACATCGTAACTGAACCCAATGTAAAAATCCGGTTAAAGCCTTACCGTATCCCAGAAGCTCATAGGGTGGCGGTATCTGATGAAGTTAAAAGAATGCTCGAACTTGAAATCATTGAAGAGTCACAGAGCGAGTGGTCGAGTCCAATCGTGTTGGTACCCAAACCCAACGGCACCCTCCGCTTCTGTAACGACTTTAGAAAACTTAATGAAGTCTCCAAATTTGATGCGTATCCCATGCCACGGGTAGATGAGCTAATTGAGAGGTTAGGTCCTGCCAGGTACATCACCACGCTGGACCTCACGAAAGGGTACTGGCAGATCCCCCTGACCAAGGAAGCCAGGGAGAAAACAGCCTTCTCCACCCCGGAAGGCCACTTCCAATACAAAAGGATGCCATTTGGTCTACACTCTGCCCCTGCCACGTTCCAAAGGGCCATGGACAAAACGTTGCGCCCACATCAACAGTACGCTTCTGTCTACTTAGATGACATAGTCATCTTCAGCACTGATTGGGAGTCCCATCTTCCCTGGGTTCAGGCAGTGGTAGACTCCTTGAGAAGAGCAGGGTTCACCATCAATCCGGAGAAGTGTGCCATTGGAATGGAGGAAGCCAAGTACCTAGGGTATATTGTGGGTAGGGGGTTGGTGAAGCCCCAAATGAGTAAGGTGGAAGCCAAAGAGGACTGGCCCCATCCCCTAACCAAGAAGCAGGTCAGAGCGTTTTTGGGCATAGTTGGCTATTACAGGAGGTTTGTCCCCAACTTCGCCACCATTGCTGCACCGCTGACTGACTTGACCAAGGGCAGAAAGTCAGTGATGATAAAGTGGAATGCCGAAGCCGAGAAAGCTTTTCAAAAGCTTAAGATGGCATTATGCCAGGATCCGGTGCTGGTAGCTCCGGACTTCGCAAAAGATTTTGTAGTGCAGACAGACGCTTCAAGTGAGGGATTGGGAGCAGTCTTGTCGCAGGAAAGCAATGGGGAAGAGCATCCCGTAGTTTTTCTTAGCAGGAAGCTGACGGCAGCTGAGAAAAACGACGCTGTGGTAGAGCGGGAGTGTCTGGCCATCAAGTGGGCTTTGGACTCCCTACGATATTTTCTCCTAGGTAGGAGGTTTCGCTTGATGTCAGACCACGCTCCTCTTACCTGGATGAGACAAAACAAGCACACCAATGCCAGGGTGACAAGGTGGTTTCTTTCTCTCCAGGAGTTCAATTTTGTGGTAGAACACAGACCCGGGAGACAACATCAGAATGCCGATGCCCTCTCCCGAGTCCATTGTATGATATCGAGTGGTGCCTCCAACACCTCCGCATTGAGGCAGAGGGGGGGGATATGTACAGGACGCCAAGGTTGGGTCCTGGACGGGTGCTATATAGCACCAATATTTGGGTTATGGCCCCTTTAATGAGTAGTAATGGTGCTCAGGAGGTCGCCCAGAATTGGTGAGGAGTTCCGGGCAAAATAAATAGCCCAGAGAGGACTGGCTCGCAGTCCTCTTTGTATTAATAGAGAGGTATTTGGGGCCCGGAATTTCGGAGGCTCTAAAGTGACATTCGGGTGGGATAGAGCCTCCACTCCTGACCACTGAGAGTCAGCACACAGGGGGTTAAGGGCTTCCAGGAAAACAGCTCATATAACAGGAAGTAGTGCTAGAGGTGTGAGAGAGGAGTATGAGGATTGCACCTGAGATGAGCTGTGTGTCTGCTAGGAGCTGGTAAAGTTCAGCAAGAGCCCTGGAAGTTCCCCTACAAACTGTATGTGCCTTTTTCTTTGATTTATACTTGTGCTGAAGACAAGCCGGACTTTGTTTTGATATTTTTCTGTGTGCTGAATCAAGCTTGTTTCTTTTGGTTTGTTCATGAATAAAAGCCTTTCTGCTCAAAGTACAACGGTTTATGCACTTAGTCCCGTGGAGCTATAACCCCCAAAGTTTACAACCTGTATATACCCGTCATTGCTGTTCTCTAATACAGGCATCTGCAGGAGTTAGTGGCACAGTGTACATCTGTATATACCTGTCATTGCTGTTCTCTAATACAGGCATCTGCAGGAGTTAGTGGCACAGCATACACCTGTATATACCCGTCATTGCTGTTCTCTAATAAAGGCATCTGCTGGAGTTAGTGGGTGTTGTGTGCCTCCAGCACAATATACACTACCCAATTGCTGGTTTTCCCATCTCCCTGCAGGCCATTACTATGTCTGGAAGGCCAACAAAGAGAGGCAGACAGTCACAAGCCAATAAAAGAGGGCAAGCAGGCTCTGTGTCTTGGGGCAACAGTGCTGGTCGTGGACGCCGTGCATTGTCATCAGCACGTGGCCATGGGACACACTTGTCCTTATTTTCAGCAGCTGGACGTGTTGAGCCGCATCATGCCGAAGACTTGGTAGAGTGGATGACCAAGCCCTCTCATCCTCCTTTCTCACCCAGGCTCAGGGTACTGGCAAAGCAGCTGCCAAAGCGTCCTCTTCCCTCGTATCAATGTCATCATCAGTCACTCCTTCCCTAGACCCACCATGTCCTCCTGAGGAGTCCCCCGAACTGTTTGAGCACAGTGTTGGGTATATGCTCCAGGAGGATGCCCAGTGTTTCGAAGGGTCTGATGATGATACCCAGCAAGAGGAAGGCAGTAGCGTGAGCGCAGAGAGAGGGGATGCTCAAGAAGGACAGCAATCTGGCAGTCATGTTCCAGCAGCTGCAGCATACTGCCAGATTGGGTCCAGTGATGAGGAGGGAGGGGATGATGAGGTCACTGACTCCACGTGGGTGCCTGATAAGAGAGAGGAGGAGGAGGATGAGGAGGAGGCACATCTCCAACGAGGCAGGATGCCCTCCGGGGGCCAGCGAAAGGGCAGCACACCAACTGAATCACACCGCAGAGCTACGCCTGTGCAGGGCGCTGCCTCTGCGCGTTATTCCAAAAGTTCTTTGGTGTGGGCCTTTTTTAAGTCGAGTGCATCAGATCGCACCGCTGCTATTTGCAACATATGTCTCAAGCGTATCTCGCGTGGCCAAAACTTCAGCCGCTTGGGCACCACTTGCTTGACCAGACATATGTTGACCTGCCATGCAGCTCGTTGGCAAGCGGACCTTAAAGACCCACACCAAAGAACAAAGCGGACCTCTCCTTGCTACTCATCAGCTGGGATCTCCAACCCCACTATACCTTCAGTCCTCTCTGAAACCTGCACTGAGAGGAATGAAGGTGTAGAATTAGGTGTGTCACAGCCAAGTACTTGCGGGCACTCTGCTAGCAGTACACCGACGTCCGATTGTAGCAGGCAAATTTCCCTGCCCCAACTGCTGGACCGTCAAAAGAAGTTCACTCCCAGCCATCCACATGCCCAGCAGTTGAATGCTAGCTTGGCTAAATTGCTAGCAATTCAACTGCTGCCTTTTCAGTTGGTAGACTCGGCCCCCTTCCGTGAGTTTATGCAATGTGCGGTTCCTCAGTGGCAGGTTCCCAAACGCCACTTTTTCTCACCGAAGGCGATTCCGGCTCTACCGGCATGTGGAAGGCAATGTACATGCCTCGCTGGACAGGGCGGTCAGCGGTAAGGTGTATATTACCGCTGACTCATGGTCCAGCAGGCATGGACAGGGACGTTACCTTTCTTTCATGGCCCATTGGGTCACTCTTTTGGCAGCTGGGAAAGATGCAGGATAAGGTGCAGTAGTGTTGGAGGTTATTCCGCCGCCACGCCTCCAAAATGCTACTACTGGTTGTGACACACCTCTCTCCTCCACCCCCTCCTCTTCTTCTTCCTCCATGGCCTCTTCCTGTGCTTTGTCTCCGGAACCAGCGGTGCTCCGTAGGTGTTCAAGGGGCTACGCAAGTACGCAGGCAAAAAGATGCCATGCCGTGCTTGCGCTGGTGTGTTTGGGGGACAGGAGCCACACTGGGGCAGAGGTTCTGTCTGCTCTGCAGGGGCAGGCCGAGAGGTGGTTGACGCCATGCCAGCTTAAGCCAGGAATGGTGGTTTGCGACAATGGCACCAACCTCCTCTCCGCCCTCCGACAGGGACAACTGACCCATGTGACCTGTGTGGCTCACGTCCTTAACCTGGTGGTGCAGCGGTTCTTGGGCAGGTACCCGGGCTTACAGGATGTCCTGAGGCAGGCCAGGAAAGTCTGTGTGCATTTCCGCAGATCATATAATGCCAGTGCTTGGCTGGCTGAGCTGCAAAAGGAGTTGAACCTGCCCAAGAACCGCCTTATATGTGACATGCCCACCAGGTGGAACTCAATGTTGGCCATGCTGCAGCGGCTGCACACGCAGCAGAGGGCCATCAATGAGTACCTGTGCGACTACAGCACCAGGACAGGGTCAGGGAAGCTCGGGTTTTTTTCACCACGCCAGTGGGGCATGATCAGGGATGCATGCACTGTCCTGGCACCATTTGAGGAGGCCACGAGGATGGTGAGCAGTGACAGTGCATGCATCAGTGACACTGTACCTCTTGTCCACCTGTTGGAGCATACGCTGCATGGAATAATGGACAGGGCACTTGAGGCAGAACAGAAGCAGGAAGAGGAGGACTTCCTTGCCTCTCAAGGCCCCCTTTACCCAGACAGTGTTCCTCGTGTCCCACCTATCACACAGGAGGAGGAGGAGGAGGAGGATTGTGTCAGCATGGAGGTGGAGCATGGCACTCAGCATCAACAGCAGCAGACTTTTAGGGATGATTTACAGTCCCAACAAACCCGTGGACTTGTACGTGGCTGGGAGGAGGTGGCTGCGGATCATGTCGTCCTTAGTGACCCAGAGGACTCCGGACCGAATGCCTCAGCTAACCTACGCTGCATGGTTTCCCTGATCCTGAAAAGTCTGCGGAAGGATCCTCATATTCTTCGGATCAAGGAGAGGGACCATTAATGGCTGGCCACTCTCCTTGATCCACAGTAAAAGGTTAAGGTTGCGGACCTTATCTTGCCGTTGCAGAGGGAGCAGAGGATGAGACAACTCCGGGAGGCCTTGCAGAAAGGTCTGTGCAACACGTTCCCAGAGACTGGGAGGTTACAAACTCCTGGTCCTGGACAACGAGTTGCTGAGGCTTCGGTCAGTAGCAGAAGGAGCGGTGGAGAAGATGGCCGTCTGACCGATGCGTTCAGACAATTTTTTAGTCCGCAGCCCCAAGGTATGATCGGTTCCAGCAACCATCGCCAGCGTCTGATATACATGGTGCAGGAATACCTAGGGGCAAGGTCAGACTTGGACACCTTTCCCACCGAAAATCCTCTGGCTTACTGGGTCTTGCAGATGGATCACTGGCCAGAGCTTGCACAGTATGCAATTGAGCTACTGGCCTGTCCTGCATACAGCGTTCTTTCGGAACGCACATTCAGTGCTGCTGGAGGCTTTGTCACGGATCACAGGGTGCGCCTGTCCACCGACTCGGTTGATCGACTGACCTTCATAAAGATGAACCAGTCTTGGATCACCACCAGCTACCAAGCACCTGAAGCTGATATAACAGAATATTTTATTTTCAAATGTCACATCCCTTCAAGACTGATGCTGATGCTGAGTGACTGTCCTGTTATGTTGACTGACTATCCTCCTCCTCCTCCTCAATGATCCGATTCTTGATGATAGCTTGGAAGAACTTTTTTTGTTTCTGGGTGCCGCCACCAGTGGCTAAGGCCCAATTTTTCAGCCCCTGTTTAACAGGGGCATGTAATTACAATTTTTGATGCAATGCTTTGCAGCAGGGCTCATTCCTGCACTCCAACTAGAGTATCTGGGAGAGGTTGCAGTGTCGTGGCACCAACACCAGTGCCTAAGGCCCAATTTTTCAGCCCCTGTTTAACAGTGGCGTGTAATTACAATTTTTGATGCAATACTTTGCAACAGGGCTCATTGCTGTGCTCCAAGTACAGTATCTGTGAGGGGTTGCAGTGTTGTGGCACCAGTGCCTAAGGCCCAATTTTTCTGCCCCTGTTCAACAGGGGCATGTAATTACAATTCTTGATCTAATAATTCACAGTATATTTTTTGGCTGGAGCTACACTTAAACAGTGTAGAGAAAAGGGAGCCGCTCAGGTGTAGAAATCCTCAAAATTATCTCCTCCCAGCAACCAAGGGTGCAGGCAATGCCAATATCAGCAAACAGGAACAAACAAGTCTTCTGGATAGCAGCACTCCAAAAATAAAAGCCTTTATTTTAAAATTCAGGGATCCAAATACACACTGCACATCACGTCACACTGGTCAAAAAACTGGCTAACGCTTTTCACACTGTACTAGTGCTTATTCATAGCTACCTAGTGCACAAATTTAATCTAATATATACCCACAAGCCTCGTGCACACGGCCAAGTTTCTCGTCGTTAAAAACACGTCGTTTTTTTCGGCGAGATTCTTGTTAACCTTGACGAGTTTCTCGTCAAGCTTTCCATGCGTACACACTGACAATTCCAAATTTCCTCGTTGTTCAGCACGGTCACGTCCAGCACGTACGACGGCAGTATAAAGGGGAAGATCGATTTCCCTGGCGCCACCCCTTGGGCTGCTTTTGCTGATCTCGTGTTACCGCGTGTGAAGTAAAAGTTTGGGAAGAGACGATTCGCGCTTTTCAGTCTTCATGCTTTCAGTTCGTTTTCTGCGGTTCAGTTTGTGCTTGTGGGTTCGTATCTTGTCTTTCAGGGCGTGTAGGCAGGTCGTATCTGTTTTACAGTGCGTTCTTGCCCGTTCGTTTCTGAATTTCAGTTCGTTCTTCATAGGCCTTGCTGTTCTAAAGAGCATTCTGTTCTGTACGTTCTGATAAGACGACCGTTTCCTAGCCATGTCGCGGGTACGTTCTCGTCGTCGAGTTCGTGCTGTGCGGGCGCTTGGTGTTGGTCTGCTTGTTTTGGACTAGGGATGAGCTTCGAGTTCGAGTCGAACTCATGTTCGACTCGAACATTGCCTGTTTGCCCGTTCGCCGAACAGCGAACAAATTGGGGTGTTCGCGGCAAATTCGAAAAATCTATGGGAGAAATCTAAAGTGCTAATTATAAAGGCTTATATGCAAGTTATTGTCCTAAAAAGTGTTTGGGGACCTGGGTCCTGCCCCAGGGGACATGTATCAATGCAAAAAGAAGTTTTAAAAACGGCCGTTTTTTCGGGAGCAGTGATTTTAATAATGCTTAAAATGAAAAAATAAAAGTGAAATATTCCTTTAAATTTCGTACCTGGGGGGTGTGTATGATATGCATGTAAAGTGGCGCATGTTTCCCGTGCTTAGAACTGTCCCTGCAAAAAATGTCATTTTTGAAAGAAAAAAATGCATTTAAAACTGACTCGCGGCTATTAATGAATTGTCGGCTCCCGGCAATACATACAAAAGTCATTGATAAAAAAAAAAAAAAAAGCGTGGGGGTTCCCCAGAATTCAATTACCAGGCCCTTCAGGTCTGGAATGGATATTAAGGGGAACCCCGCCGCAAATTTTAAAAAAAATTGACGTGGGGTTCCCCCAAATATCCATTCCAGGCCCTTCAGATCTGGCATGGATTTTAAGGGGAACTCCACCCCAAATTTAAAAAAAAAATGGCGTGGAGTCCCCCTAAAAATCCATACCAGACCCCTTATCCGAGCACGCAACCTGGCCGGCCGCAGGGGAAAAGGGGGGGACGAGAGAGCGGCCCTCCCTCCCTCCTGAACCGTACCAAGCCACATGCCCTCAACATGGGGAGGATGTCCCCATGTTGATGGGGACAAGGGCCTCATCCCCACAACCCTTGCCCGGTGGTTGTGGGGGTCTGCGGGCGGGGGGCTTATCGGAATCTGGAAGACCCCTTTAACAAAGGGGACCCCCAGATCCCGCCCCCCCTATGTGAATTGGTAAGGGGTACATTGTACCCCTACCATTTCACGAAGAAAGCGTAAAAAAATGTTTAAAAAAACACACAAACACCTTGAAAAAGTCCTTTATTAAAAAAAAAAAAAAAAACATTCCAGCGGTGAAATCCAGTGTCCCGCGGCGATCCCGATGTCCAGCGCTGTCCTTCATTGGTTGTGCCTGAGCGGACCTGATGGGGAACTCCCTCTCAGTATTTTAAAGTTATAGACCCGCCCCTTCTAAAGTTCCCCATCAGGTCCGCTCAGCGGACCAGATGCGGAACATGAGAAGGGGCGGGTCTATACATGTATTACCAAAGTGAGAGCAGTTCCCCATCAGGTCCGCCCCCTCGGTATGTCGGACCCGCCTACGTCATTGGCTTGAGCGGGAACTTCCTTCACTGTGTAATTTAAATTTACATAGTGAAGGAAGTTCCCCGCTCAAGCCAATGACGTAGGCGGGTCCGACATACCGAGGGGGCGGACCTGATGGGGGACTGCTCTCACTTTGGTAATACATGTATAGACCCGCCCCTTCTCATGTTCCGCATCTCGTCTGCTGAGCAGACCTGATGGGGAACTTTAGAAGGGGCGGGTCTTTACATTTAAAATACTGAGAGGGAGTTCCCCATCAGGTCCGCTCAGGCACAACCAATGAAGGACAGCGCTGGACATCGGGATCGCCGCGGGACACTGGATTTCATCGCTGGAATGTTTTGTTTTTTTGTTTTTTTAAATAAAGGACTTTTTCAAGGTGTTTGTGTGTTTTTTTAAACATTTTTTTACGCTTTCTTCGTGAAATGGTAGGGGTACAATGTACCCCTTACCAATTCACATAGGGGGGGGTCGGGATCTGGGGGTCCCCTTTGTTAAAGGGGTCTTCCAGATTCCGATAAGCCCCCCGTCCGCAAACCCCCACAACCACCGGGCAAGGGTTGTGGGGATGAGGCCCTTGTCCCCATCAACATGGGGACATCCTCCCCATGTTGAGGGCATGTGGCTTGGTACGGTTCAGGAGGGAGGGGGGGCCGCTCTCTCGTCCCCCCCTTTTCCCCTGCGGCCGGCCAGGTTGCGTGCTCGGATAAGGGGTCTGGTATGGATTTTTAGGGGGACTCCACGCCATTTTTTTTAAATTTGGGGTGGAGTTCCCCTTAAAATCCATGCCAGATCTGAAGGGCCTGGAATGGATATTTGGGGGAACCCCACGTCAATTTTTTTTTTAATTTGCGGCGGGGTTCCCCTTAATATCCATTCCAGACCTGAAGGGCCTGGTAATTGAATTCTGGGGAACCCCCACGCTTTTTTTTTTTTTTTTTATCAATGACTTTTGTATGTATTGCCGGGAGCCGACAATTCATTAATAGCCGCGAGTCAGTTTTAAATGCATTTTTTTCTTTCAAAAATGACATTTTGTGCAGGGACAGTTCTAAGCACGGGAAACATGCGCCACTTCACATGCATATCATACACACCCCCCAGGTACGAAATTTAAAGGAATATTTCACTTTTATTTTTTCATTTTAAGCATTATTAAAATCACTGCTCCCGAAAAAACTGCCGTTTTTAAAACTTCTTTTTGCATTGATACATGTCCCATGGGGCAGGACCCAGGTCCCCAAACACTTTTTAGGACAATAACTTGCATATCATCCTTTATAATTAACACTTTAGATTTCGAACGTTCGAGTCCATTGTATTTAATAGGGTTCTAAAGTTTACACGAACATTTTGTCTGTTCGCAGGTTCTGGTGCGAACCGAACAGGGGGGTGTTCGGCTCATCCCTGTTTTGGACCAAGACCAGTCCATGAACGGGGTGAGGAGGAGTTCATGGACCAAGAATTGGTTGCTCCAGTGGGACCAATTCTGCCATATGCCTCTGCTGCGGGAGATCGTCGAGAATAATCCTGAGGACTACAGGAATTTTCTACGGATGTCTGACCCCGTTTTTCAGCACCTGTTGGCTTTGGTGTCCCCCTATATTACCAGGCAGGACACCGTTATGCGGGAAGCCATCAGTGCTGAGCAGAGGCTCATCACCACCTTACGTTACCTGGCGACAGGGAGAAGTCTTCAGGACTTGAAGTTCACGACAGGCATCTCCCCCCAGGCTCTGGGCCTCATAATCCCAGACACCTGTTCTGCCATTATACAAGTCCTGCAGGAGGACTATATAAGGGTAAGTTTTCTCCATTAACATCACATTTTATGTATTTCATGTATGATAATGTATTGTATTTCTTTCATCCTTCCCTAATTACCATGATTGTAATATGCTGAGAATGTCCCCTTTGTCCTCATGCATGCAGGAAGCTTTTAAATGCCCCTTTTTTCTCCTCCATGCATATTTCCCTTCACTAACCTCTCCATCAGTGGCGACTGCTGCTCCAAATGTTTGGGGGTCCACCCCAAATTTTTGAACTAAACTTCCTCCTTTTTTGCGACTGTGCCTATTAAACGCCACCAGTTGCCCCCTCCAATGCAGCCATTTTGCCCCCTCCAATGCAGCCATTTTGCCCCCTCCAATGCAGCCATTTTGCCCCCTCCAATGCAGCCAGTTTGCTCCCTCCAATGCAGCCAGTTCCCCCCCAGCCCTGCACTTACCTTCTTCTGGTCAGCGCCATCCTTCTTCTGTTCTTGATGTCTTCTCCTGCCCTCGATGTTGCATCAGCCAATCATGTTACCGTTAAACAGACTTGGTGAACATGATTGGCAGAGGAGCCTGTCAGTGTTTACCCAAGGAATGCCCCCCCCCTGCGTCCCCTTTTTAACTTTTATGAAGCCAATTACATCCCTCAGGCTGTAATCGCCAAGCCTATTTTCCCCCTGTCTCTGATAGTCAATTTTCACCCCAAAAATGCCGCAGTTATTCATATGGCCGTCGCTCAACAGGGGGCCATCCACCTGAATAGTGGGCGGCATTGACAATACATAGGTTCATGCAAGGCATGAACCTATGTATTGTTCTGAGTGACGGGCGCAGGAGAGAGGGGGCAGTGCTCCAGCGCCCACTCTGGATGCGCCGCCACTGCAATGCTATCCTGTGGCCAAACACATCTCCCCCCCCCAAATTTGGTTATAATGGACCATCAGAGGGGGTGATGAATATGATACTTATGCCTTCCATTATACTTAATAAAAATCTCAGTTTAATGCGTTTTTACTGATGTTGGCCTCGAATGTATTTTATTATAATTTGCTTGCAATGTTATGTGCAAAAGTACTAATATTTTTTTATCTTGTTTGACTCCACAGCTTCCTTCCATGCCACAGGAATGGCAGACTGTGGCATTGGAGTTTGCCACGCGGTGGGACTTCCCTAACTGCGGTGGTGCCATTGACGGGAAGCACGTCCGCATCGTGCCGCCACCCCGTTCTGGGTCCTACCTCTTCAATTACAAGGGGTTTCATAGCATTGTGCTGATGGCGGTGGTGTCAGCACGGTACAAATTCCTCTATGTGGATGTGGGGAAGAATGGCCGGATGTCCGATGGGGGATCCTTCATCCAGACGGAGTTTGCCCTCCGTCTCTAGAGTGACGACCTTGCATTGCCACCGGATGCAGGGAATGTTGAAGGACTCCCCTTTGTTTTTTTGGCTGATGAAGCCTTCGGACTCGGACCGCACCTCATGAGGCCATTTCCCCAGAGGACCCTGACCCCAGAGAAGAGGGTGTTCAATTACCGGCTGGCCAGGGCCCGAAGAGTCGTTGAAAATGCCTTCGGGAAAATGGCCAGCCGGTTCCGCCTTTTTATGACTTCAATTCACTTGGCGGAGTACAAGATAAACTATGTTGTTTTATGCTGCTGTGTGCTCCATAATTTTCTGAGCCGAAAATCCAGTCATTATATGGCCTCAATATTGCCTGAGGCAGGACTTACCTATGGCAATACCCTGCCGGGCCTCGAATCTTCCCGTCCTGTCTTGCCCCCCCAAAATGCCCGTGAGGTTCGGGAGAAATATATGTAATATTTCACGGGTAGGGGGGCAATTCCTATGCCAGGCCATGAGTAAAGATTCGTGCATAAAGAAATCAATACAAATCTGATTTAATCTTGTAACTTTTTTTGATTCCTGTCTCCTAGTTTGTCTTAGAGCATTTGTAGTGCCAAGTGTTTTTTCCTTTAGTAAATACCAACTATTTCACTATGAACCTCAAAAATATACACAAATAAGGTTAGAGCGTATTTGAAAAAGAAGCTACACTTTGTTTGTGTTCAAACATTTTACTCTGTGCACATTCACACACATGGTAAATAGAATTTTTTTTTTTTTTTTTTTGGCTGGCCACAAACCGGCTTTTTTTTTTATAAGAAAATACAAAACCATCAGTTGCATTCAACAAACTACAACATTGGATACCTCTGAGCAATATGAGACATTCAATTACCCAAAATATGTCTCTATCTGGCCGTCCTAATATGGGGTATTGGCACCCCTGGCCAAGCCAAAATTTGAATATGCACACAATTTGAAGTCATTTCCAATAGGGATTTGAGACTCCTGATCCCTATTGTCAACATGTGCTATCTGCCATCAGGGGTGATCAATGGACGTGTTTTGGGGGTGCAACCCCTTCTTCAGTTCACCTACTTGAGATACGAGGAAGGGGTTGCACCCCCATAAGACGTACATGGATATCCCCTGATGGCAGATGGCACATGTTGACACACTGTGTGCATATTCAAATTTTGGCTGGATTGATTGTCTAAACGAGAAAAAAAGGGGGAAGAACAATCTCAAACAAAAAATGGGGGTTTGGTTGCCTTATTCAATTCTCCCCAAAACATCTAGGATGTCTTTAAAGGTTTGATCCATCACATGAATTCTTTGCTTAATTCTGTCCAGTTCTGTGCTACATTCCATCACTTGCTGTATGATTCGTAGGGCACTGTCAGCAGAGAAACGTGTACTTTCTTTCACCACAACATTTACATCCCCTATAAAAAAATACAAAAGGTATTATAACTCTGCAGGCCTACATCTCTTACCTGAAGCTGTGGTGACAGATACTGACCTGTTGTGGTGACCAGTTCCACCACGTCATCCACTTCTCCTTCCTGCACTTCTCTTTCCTCCACCTCTTCAACTTCCTCAACATCCTCAGGTTGTGGGTCTTTGTGAGGTTGGGGTTGTTTAGAAGCTGTGGGGTTCCTGTGCTCCCTGGAGTGTTCTCCTCCCAGTCTTCTCTCCCCTATGAGAATCAAACAAAAGGTCTAGTTATCACACAGAAATTCTCACTGAAAAAAACAAAAAACAGGCTAAATTGCTTGGAAGTGGGGGACAAGTGTCTGTTTGGGCGGATTTTCCACATGAAGACATTATTTTTTCCCAAAAATTTGTTTATTATTCACCTTTGGCTGACAATTTTAATACATGGAGGCACCACAAAAATTCACTGATGCACCTGTGTGTGGAACCCAAAAAAGGCGGTTCTGGTGGCCCACACTATAGTGCTCAAAAGTACAGATGTGGAACCAGCTGCTGAGTGTCCTCTCCTTTACACTGATTAAAGTTTGCATTTCATTCTCTTTACAAACACATCATCTAGCCAACAATGTAAGAACAACAATTGAATAAAAACAGGCAGATGTGTAATTTAGTTTAACCCTGTAAAATCTTTAAAAATCGAGGATAGTGGCCGAACGATGTGTCTGTAACGAACGATTACTGTGCCAAACCAAGTTCAAACTATGACATTTTGTAAGGTAGTACAATAGAAAAAAGCAATAACTTGGAGCAACATGCAAGTTGTGAAATACAATAATATGAAAAATGTGGAAAAAGTACTTACTTTTTTCTAGCATTCTCTTAATGCTCCTTAACTGCTCCGGCTCCCTCAGTTTGAGGTCAGACCACCTCTTTCTGAGCTGCTCATTTGAGCGTTTCACCCCGAAATTCTTCTTCAGACTCTTCACGACTTTCTTCATGATTTTGGCCTTCCTTCGATTAGGTTTGCTATACGGCCCATGCTTTGCGTCATAATCCGACTTTAGCAATATGTCCGCCATCTCCGCGTAAGACATATTAGATGCCTTGAATCTCCTCCTTGATCGTGACGTTTCCTCAGTCTCCGGGCTTGTCTCCTCCTCGTTATTTGAGGAATTAGCAGACACCTGCTGTGAATCCGCCATATCTGTCTGCGCGCCGAAAGAGAAGGGGCGGGGAAAAGATGTTACTTCGAACGTCATGGGCGGGCGACGTGTGCGGAGCGACGTGTGCGGAGTTTTACGCATGCGTGGTGTATATATAGCAAAGACACATGTGACTATACTACGTTCGGTGTGCGGAGAGAGGAGTACAAGTGACGGACGTGCGAACGAAGGTATGTGATTTGGAGACTTTGAGAAATTGTTGGCCTATACTGTCTTGAGAATGTTGGAGGATATATATGGTGACTAAGATTTTCAGGAGGTTAGACTGTGTGGCTCACATTATTTTTTATTATTTTTGTTTGGCTTGCAGACCCAAAATTAATGTCTTCATAAGTGTGACAGCAGGAAGGTAAAGTCACCTGGTTGCATCCAGGGGGGTAGATATATTTCGCCCAGATTCAGGCTTTACGCCGACTTATACAACTAGGTGGAGAGTTGTATAAGGCTAGTGGGCTCATGGATGACTCATACCTCTAGGGAGAGTGTGGGGCGTCGTGCAGACAGGGAGTTGATGAGACCAGCTGAAGCTTGTCAGCTCATTTAGGCCTCTATAAGAACTCCCAGCTTCATTAGATGTTAGCTCATGCCTGGACCCAGACCTGTGTGGACTGTCTAGGGAGAGTGAACCCCTGTGCGGTGAGACAAAGCCTGTGTGGCTATTTGCTTGGACATTTAAAACCAGGGACTTAGGGACTAGGACAGCACTAGGCTGATCCCAGTTGTTAGTTAGGAAACCTGTATGTTTAGTCAGAGGTCAAGTTGACCAGGATTTATTTTGTTTATGTTTCTTTTTCTTTGCTGTGTTTTGTCACTGTAAATAGAAAATAAACCGCACCTTTTTGAGTTTGAAAACCACAACCTCCGTTTGCTGGGCCTGTTTTTGTGTGGGGAGCCCATCTCGGGGGTCACACACACCCGCTGCCGAGCCAACCCCCTCACAGTTGGTGGAGAACCAGTGGCAGTTTTTTTTTAAGCCAGCATGGAGGAGATACTGAAGCAGCTGGCTCTAGCAAATGCCAATCAACAGCAGACAAATGCAGGTTTGCAAAAGAACTTCGCAGCCCAGCCTCAAGCTCATCAACAGAGCCTTGCAGCCCAGCAGCAGACAAACGCAACTTTGCAACAGAGTCTGGAGGCTCAGCAACAAGCCCAGCAGCAATCTGAGGCCCGCTTCATAGACCTGTTGCAGAAGCAAGAGCAGAGACTACAACAACAGATGGAAGCAGTAATGCAGCAACGTCCGCAGACCAGTGAGGAAAGCCGTCCCACTAATACCGCGTCCTTTGGGGTGAGTCGTTTATTGACAAAAATGACTGGAGAGGATGATCCAGAGGTATTTTTGACCACATTTGAAAGGACCGCTGAAAGAGAAAAGTGGCCTGAGGAGCAGTGGGCTGGACTGGTGGCTCCTCTGTTAACTGGTGAATCGCAGAAAGCTTACTATGACCTAGAGCCTAACCAAGCAAAAGACTATGTGATGCTAAAAGCTGAAATATTGGCAAGGCTGGGTGTCACCCAGGCTGTCCGGGCTCAGCGTGTGCATAACTGGACTTTCCAGCTTGGAAAACCCCCCAGGTCTCAAATGTATGATCTCATTCACCTGAGCAGAAAGTGGCTACAGCCAGAGACTTTGTCCGCACCAAAGATTGTGGAACGTGTTGTAATGGATCGGTTTTTGAGAGCTCTTCCTACTGCCATCCAAAAGTGGGTAAGCCATGGAGACCCAGAGACGGCCGATGGTCTTGTGGATCGTGTGGAGAAATACTTGGCTACAGAGAACCTGACGGCCTCTTCCAGAGACACTCGGACTTTCCACCCTAAGACCAGACCATCCCCAGGGGCGGATAAGAGGATTCCAAGGGGTGAGGGTGGAGAGAGTGAGAGGGTGGGAGCTCTACCCCAAGTTTGGCGAGAACAGCCTGGGAAATCAGCGGCTCAAGAGGCCGCAAGAAGGATCGTTTGCTACCGCTGCCGGCAAGCGGGACATATTGCAGCCAATTGCCCGGTTGTGGAGGAACCCATGCAGTGTGACTTTCTGACGGGCAGACGTCAGTCGCTGTGTGTGACAGTCGCATGCACTGCCATTCGAGGAACTGAGAAACATTTATGCAAAATGTGTGTTAATGGTAGAAATGTTGTGGTATTGCTGGATTCAGGTAGCCTTGTGACCCTGATAAAGGCTGAGTTAGTTAAAACAGAGGTCTCTGGGAATAGCAAGGTAGCTGTTATTTGTGTGCATGGGGACACCCGAGAGTATCCAGTGACTACAGTGTGTTTTGAGACCCCCAAAGGTACCCTCTCTCATCCAGTGGGCTTAGTATCTCAGTTACCGCATGACGCCATTGTGGGAAGGGATTTTCCGAAGTTCTGGGAACTGTGGGATGATCCTGAGCCCCCCACTGGTGCCCCTATGTACCAGGAATGTGATAGCCAGAACTCCCCTGAGAGTGGTGAGGACTCTCCGGAATTTCCCTTATCAGTATTGGCAGGGGAGACTCAAGAAACTGGAGAGGAGCCCACCTCCTCAGACGAAAACCTACCGTCTGTGGAGTTTTCTGATCTTGAGGTTCACAGGGAAAACTTTGCCACAGAACAGTTGAAAGACCCCGCCCTAATAAAGGCACGGGAAAACGTAGTGAAAATAGATGGCGAGTTAGTGAACCCAGATAATACCTGCACTTACCCATACTTCAGCGTAGAGAAGGACCTACTGTATCGGGTGGCAAAAAGGGCAGAAGAAACCGTTGAGCAGCTTGTGGTGCCCAAACCTTACAGGAAGTTGGTGTTGGAGTTGGCCCATGGGCACATTCTTGGAGGTCATCTGGGGACAGAGAAAACCCGAGAGAGGGTATTACAGAGATTCTATTGGCCGGGGGTGATGAAGGACATAGAAAATTATTGTTCCTCCTGCCCTGTGTGTCAGAGGTCGGCCCCGATGCCACATTTCCGTAGCCCGCTGGTCCCTCTACCCATCATTGAGGTCCCGTTTGAGAGGATCGCCATGGATTTGGTAGGTCCTATAATCAAGTCCGCTAGGGGGCACCAGTACATATTAGTTATAATGGACTATGCCACCCGTTATCCAGAAGCGATCCCTCTCCGAAATACCTCGGCCAAAACCATAGCCAAAGAGCTATCTCTTGTGTTTAGCCGGGTGGGTATTTGTAAAGAACTGCTTACGGACCAAGGTACACCCTTTATGTCCCGGGTTATGAAGGAGCTGTGTAAATTGTTCAAAGTGACGCAATTACGTACATCTGTGTATCACCCCCAAACCGATGGGCTGGTTGAAAGATTCAACAAAACCCTAAAACAAATGTTGAAGAAAGTGGTGGATAGAGATGGAAAGGATTGGGACTGTCTACTTCCTTATCTGATGTTTTCTATTAGGGAGGTGCCCCAATCCTCTACGGGATTCTCCCCCTTTGAGTTACTGTATGGGAGACACCCAAGAGGGCTGTTGGATATTGCCAAGGAAACTTGGGAAAGTGAGAGTTCTCCCCACAGGAGTGTGATTGAGCATGTCGCCCTGATGCAAGACCGAATTGCACAGGTAATGCCCATCGTGAAGGAACATTTGGCCCAAGCGCAGTTAGCACAGCAGAGAGTGTACAACCGTGGAGCCAAGACCCGTACCTTTTCCCCGGGGGATAGGATACTGGTACTTGTCCCTACGGTTGAAAGTAAATTCCTTGCCAAATGGCAAGGCCCCTACGAGATAATGGAAAAAGTGAGCGAAGTGAATTACAAGGTCAGACAACCAGGAAGGCGAAAGCCCGAACAGATCTATCACGTTAATCTGTTGAAAGCCTGGAGGGATAGAGAGTCCCTAGTCGCAGACACTTGGTCACCAGCTCAAACTGGTTGCGTGATTCCTGAGGTTGGAATAGCAGCCACCTTGTCACAACCCCAACAACAGGAGGTTAAGGAGTTTGTGCTTCGCAACAAGGAGGTATTCTCTGAGCTGCTGGGACAAACATCTGGGGTAGAGCATGACATCATTACCCCGCCCGGTGAAAGGGTGAAGTTAAAACCCTATCGGATCCCAGAGGCCCGACGGGAGGCAATACGGGAGGAAGTACAGAAAATGCTGAACTTAGGGGTGATAGAGGAGTCCCAAAGTGATTGGTCTAGTCCCATTGTGTTGGTGCCTAAACCGGATGGGAGCTGGCGATTTTGTAACGATTTTCGTCAGTTGAACAAAGTTACAAAATTTGACACCTACCCCATGCCACGTATAGATGAGTTGATCGACCGGCTGGGAACAGCCCGATACATGACGACTCTTGACCTCACAAAAGGGTATTGGCAAATCCCCCTGGCCAAGTCGGCCAAAGAGAAAACCGCATTTGTAACCCCAGACGGGGCGTTCCAATATAAAAGAATGCCGTTCGGGTTACAGAATGCGCCGGCCACATTCCAGCGGAAAATGGACCAGATGCTGAGGCCCCATCGGAAGTATGCTGCGGCTTACCTGGATGACGTAATTGTCCATAGCACAGATTGGGCCTCACATCTGCCAAAAGTGCAAGCAGTCCTGGACTCTGTTCGGGAAGCGGGGTTTACGGCTAACCCCAAGAAGTGTACCATTGGGCAGGAGGAGGCCAAATATCTTGGGTACACCATTGGGAGGGGAGTAATAAAACCCCAACTCAACAAAGTCGAGGCCATCCAGAGTTGGCCACGTCCCAACAGCAAGAAGCAGGTACGAGCCTTTCTGGGAATCGCTGGGTATTATCGGCGATTCATTCCCCACTTTGCTTCTAAGGCTGTGCCCCTAACCAACCTGACGAAGGGGAAAGGGTCGGTCATGATTAAATGGACCCCCGAGGCTGAGGCAGCATTCCAATTCTTGAAACAAGCCTTATGTAGCCAGCCAGTGTTGTACTCACCCGACTTCTCTAAAGACTTTGTCGTACAAAGTGATGCGTCAGATGTGGGGTTAGGAGCAGTATTGTCCCAGGTCTGGAACGGGGAAGAGCACCCAGTCATTTACCTCAGCAGGAAGTTGAAGTCCCATGAGGTAAATTACGCCACCGTTGAAAAGGAGTGTTTAGCGGTGAAGTGGGCTCTAGATTCCCTTCGGTACTACCTGCTAGGTAGGCACTTTGACTTGGTTACGGATCACGCTCCGTTAAAGTGGATGGCTCAAAACAAGGAAACAAATAGAAGAGTGAATAGGTGGTTCCTGGCCCTCCAGGAATTCAACTTCACAGTAAAGCATCGCCCTGGCGTTCAAATGGGGAATGTGGATGCTTTGTCTCGAGTACATGAATGCCTGATTGCTGGTGTTCCAACCCCGAGGTTAAAACAAGAGGGGGGGGTATGTGACAGCAGGAAGGTAAAGTCACCTGGTTGCATCCAGGGGGGTAGATATATTTCGCCCAGATTCAGGCTTTACGCCGACTTATACAACTAGGTGGAGAGTTGTATAAGGCTAGTGGGCTCATGGATGACTCATACCTCTAGGGAGAGTGTGGGGCGTCGTGCAGACAGGGAGTTGATGAGACCAGCTGAAGCTTGTCAGCTCATTTAGGCCTCTATAAGAACTCCCAGCTTCATTAGATGTTAGCTCATGCCTGGACCCAGACCTGTGTGGACTGTCTAGGGAGAGTGAACCCCTGTGCGGTGAGACAAAGCCTGTGTGGCTATTTGCTTGGACATTTAAAACCAGGGACTTAGGGACTAGGACAGCACTAGGCTGATCCCAGTTGTTAGTTAGGAAACCTGTATGTTTAGTCAGAGGTCAAGTTGACCAGGATTTATTTTGTTTATGTTTCTTTTTCTTTGCTGTGTTTTGTCACTGTAAATAGAAAATAAACCGCACCTTTTTGAGTTTGAAAACCACAACCTCCGTTTGCTGGGCCTGTTTTTGTGTGGGGAGCCCATCTCGGGGGTCACACACACCCGCTGCCGAGCCAACCCCCTCACATAAGTGACAAGGAATTCCTTGCGGAATTTATAGGTAAGGGAGCTGCCCGCTCTGTGGGAAACCAAAAACCCCATCCATAGGAAAAAAGAGGTAAGAAAAGCAGCGCTGGAGACCCTGCTCCCATTTGTGCATACCAAGGTGCCCACAGCAACAGCAAAACAGGTGGACACTAAAATTGGGAGCTTGAGAGGCACATACAGGAATGAACGCTCTAAGGTCCTGGCTTCTCAGAGGTCAGGAGCAGCAGCAGATGATGTGTATGTCCCCAATTTGTGGTACTATAGCAGGATGTCCTTTCTGGATGACCACATTGAGGCAAGGCCATCACTGTCCACTCTTCCCCCCAGACTTCCCTGCAGCCAACCTGAGCCTTCTCTGGAGCAAGAGGAGGCAGCCATCCTGGATGAACCTGATTTGGCCATCTGGAGCCAGGTATAGTATTTAATGAAAATGTATTGGGATAAACTTAATGCTGGAAAAAGAAGTCAAGATGAAAATCCAAAACTATTTTGGGTTCCTAAAGTGAAATCAAGATCTAGAGACATTAGTCTGCCCTAAATTGGGTGCTAAATAGTCAATCTGATGTAGTCCTAAAAAAATTGGTATTTTTTCTTGATTTACATTCAAATTGCTACATTCATGATCTCAAATTTGTGTGAAAATAATAAACCAAAATATTAAACTATGTCCCTTTTTCATACACAGGATGAAATCAGCCAGGAGGAGGGTCTGGAAACTGTCAGCCAGGAGGTGGCAGGGCCCATTGGCAGCCAGGAGGTGGCAGGGCCCATTGGCAGCCAGGAGGTGGCAGGGCCCAGTGGCAGCCAGGAGGTGGCCTGCACGAGGAGAAACACTAGATCACAGGTGCCTCCCATCCGCCTTCCGAAAAGAAGCAGGAGGGACAGGACCACTAGTGAGGCAGCAATGGCCATTATTAGAGAGGCACATGCCACCCTCCAGGAGCCCACATCCCCTGAAGAGGCCATTGCCAGCCTAGTTGAGGCCAAGTTCAAGGTGATGAGCATGGAGCAACGCCTCCTATGTGAGCCCCTGCTCATCACCTTGCTGAATAAGGGGGTGATGGAGAGAATTACCCCCAATACGGCCATATGTGAGGTCGCACAACTGTCCCAACCTCAACCTCCTCCTCCACCTCCACCTCCACCTTCTTCTTCTGCCCCACCCCCTTCTCCTCAACCTCCTCCTCCACCTCCACCTTCTTCTTCTGCCCCACCTCCTTCTCCTCAACCTCCTCCTCCACCTTCTTCTTCTGCGCCACCCCCTTCTCCTCCTCCTCCTCCTCCTCCTGACAGGAGTACACCTCCAGTGGCCCAGCCTCCAGCCACACGCAGAAGGAAGGCTGCAGAGAAGGCTTCAGGGAAGGCTGCCAAGAAGACGAGGAAGTGATGGCCTTGCTTCATTGTGGTCAGACAGAAGGCAGCCTGTTGTAGTACCACAGACTTGGGACATATATATCACCTGCTGCTGTTCCTGACCTCTGGGAGGCCAGCATCAGATTGTGCTCACAACTGTTGGGCTTCTCAAGCTCCCAATTTTAGTGTCCACACACGGTTGATGTGTGCTCTGGGGTCCCATGGATGCACAAATGGCAGCAGGTTCTCCAGCGCTGCCTTCTATTTATTTTGTTCAAAACATGAATAAATGTTTTTTTTGTTTAAGTTCATACTTGACTATGTGTTTTTCTACAAATTATTTATTTACCTTTGGAGTAAGCAGATACATTTGACCCAAAAAAAAAGGGACAGATAACACCAACAAAAAACATTAAAGGTGTTCTTTAAAAAATATAGGCTGTAAACTTGACACAACTAAATTTAAAATATACAATGGGAGATCACTATCAAAACATTGACAAATTACAATTAACATCTGTTTAAAAAATATAAAACATTAAAATATTCTGAAGATCTTGCACGATATAATACAGCTAAATCTTCTTAAGAGCAGCATGAAAAAGGTTTAAAATAGATAGTCATAACTCTGTGTGAATATCAGCAGCAAAACAAGTTCATTAGTTTTCATTATTGTAACATTCTAAAGAAGATTTAAATGCACAACATTTAAACGATGCAATAATTTACAGCGTGACGAATGTGTTATCTCCATTACGAAGGCTTGTTTTACCAGAAGATGCGCTCCCGTCTCATACTTGATTCTGAGCATGCGCGCTTTTTGAAGAGTCATAAAAGCATACACACGAACCATTTTCTCGTCGCAAAACAGGCCGACGAGAAACACGACGAGAAAATCGAGAATCCGGACGAGAAAATAGAGAGCAGGTTCTCTATTTTTCTCGTCGAGATTCACGGCAGTTTTCTCGTCGTAAAACCATACACACAAACGGTTTTCTCGACAAAGCTCACGCTGCACTTTTCTTGTCGGTTTTGGACGAGAAACTCGGCCGTGTGTACGAGGCTTAAGAGGAGGGTCATGTGATCCAACACCAAGTGAAAGTAATGATTCAGTGATTGGCTGTGAATGAGGTGATTCAAGTGAGAGAGGAGGGTGTGGTCCACCAACCACTGTGAAATGAAAAAAAGGGAATCCTTCTCAAACAAACGCAATCAATGAAAAAGAAAACACATATATAAAAGGAATATATATGTATATATGTGTAAAATGTGGTGTGAACAATAATAAAGTGTGGTATAATAATGTGTGAAATGTGGTGAACACTAAAGATAAACACCAAAAATAGGAATATAAATAATAAATAATAAATTGGAACAGAAAAAATGTGTATATAATTCATATAAATGTCAATATATGTGGCAAAGAACAACTATATGTATAATAACTGATTAACGTGAGAATGATGAAGCATAAGGAGATTTACATGAATAATTTTAACCCCTTGTAAAAGTGAAAGTGAACATATAAACGAGAAACAAAAAACAAGAAGGATATGTGTGTATATATATTGTGACGTATATTGGGTAGTGGAATCAATAGTCAGGACGACACTATAGGTGAATTAGTTAAAAGTGCACGTTCCAAGCCATACAATACCAAGTTTAACTAATCAATACAAACTCCAACATCCTTGTATTTTTTGTTTTTTATTTTTGTATGAATATGTTTGTGTATTCAATCAATCAATTTGTCGTTCTTAATCTTGATTGCCATAGCATGTTCCTATGTTTTGACCACTTAAGCCCCGGACCATTTTGTAGCTAAAGGACCAGAGTTGTTTTCAGAATTTTGCACTGCGCTGCTTTAACTGGAAATTGTGCGGACATGCAATGTTGTACCCAAACAAAATTTGCTTCCTTTTCTTCCCACAAATAGAGCTTTCTTTTAATGGTATTTGATTGCCTCTGCGATTTTTATTTTTTGCGATATAAACGGAAAAAATTATATTTTCTAATTTTTGTTATAAGAAAAATCGAATAAACTCAATTTTAGTCATACATTTAGGCCAAAATGTATTCAGCCACATGTCTTTGGTAAAAAAAATGTCAATAAGCGTATATTTATTGGTTTGCGCAAAAGTTATAGTGTCTACAAACTAGGGTACATTTTCTGGAATTTACACAGCTTTTAAATTATGACTGCCTATCTCATTTCTTGAGGTGCTAAAATGGCAGGGCAGTACAAAACCCCCCCAAATGACCCCATTTTGGAAAGTAGACATCCCAAGGAAATTGCTGAGAGGCATGTTGAGCCCATTGAATATTTTTTTTTTTTTGTCTCAAGTGATTGAATAATGACTAAAAAAAAAAAATTACAAAAAGTTGTCACTAAATGATTACTCTTTCGTCCATGGACCGACACAGCTTCTCTATTGACAAAGTGGGTATTATCCGTTAATTAGGAGTGACTAGGCAGAAAAACTTGTAAAAAGTGTTGCATCACACCTTCTACAGTACCGCCCAGGGGGCGGACCCTCTGGGCATAACCTCTCAGTCTGCATCTTCGCAGATCAGTTTTTTTCTGTCTAGCAAGGAGTAGGACATGGCTCCCTTCGGGCCCATTGGTCCGGGGGAAAATATATATATATATATATATATATATATATATATATATATATATATTTTCATTTGTTGTTTCCTGCGATCTTCGATCAACTGCCGACTGGGTGACAGGCTGGATCCTCGATCCTTGTAGTCTCCCCAGTTTCGGCCATCGAGCGTGTGCCGACCCTAGCTACGCGCTGGGTTTTCCGCGACATGCCCGTCGCTCCACGGGTGGCTGGTGAGCCTACGCTCCAGGGCCTGCATCGGACCGCTCAGCTTCGGCTGACCTTACGGCCGAGTCGCAGCAGCCTGGCCGGTGAGTTTACGCTCCAAGGCTTGCATCGGACCACTCAGCTTCGGCTGACCTTACGGCCGAGTCGCAGCAGCCTGTCCGGTGAGCGTCACGCTCCAGGGCATACATATGATCGTCCCTTTTGGGTCCAATCACAGCATGCCTGGCCAACAGTCACCTTCCGTGCGCGGACGATGACCTGTTTGGAATGTCTTCCAGCATAATACATGCAGGATAGGTAAGTAAAACTCCCCTGCCTCGGCTGGGTGATTTAGCTGGACATTCCTGGAGAGATCAAGTAAGTGGTTGTGGCCCCTTTCTTCCCTCTCTCCCTGCCTTTCCCTCCTCCCTGGGATTCTAGCTAAAGGTTGCTGGGTGCTGGGGGTCACCTAGGGGGTTCCACTGGAGCGGGGCTGGCTGTAACTAACATTTAAAAGAAATGTAATTTCTGCTTACCTGTGTTTGTGTGCTTCCTCCTCCATGCTGTCGTCGGCCATTTTGAGGTGGTCCATGCCGAGTTCGGCCTCTTGTGACTGCCCGGCGGCCATCTTCCTGTGGTTCGGCCACACCCACTGGCCCCTATCAGCTGATCGGTGGCCATGTTTGTCCACCCTGTATGCATATATTGCCGTTCGGCGGCCATCTTTTTGTGGGCTATGGCTGCTTGACCTCTTTCTTCGGTCGGCGGCCATTTTCTTAGAGCCCACATTATCTTCCATACAGACGTTTTTGGCAACCATTTTGCGAGAGCCTCCGGCCTCTAGGGTGCATTACACTGGTGCGAAAATTCACACAGGAAATGCTGATAAAAGAAGCAGACTGACACAGCAGCAGTGGGACAGCATCACAGGCGCAGCACACGGCAGCATAGCAGTACCGGTCCAGGGTGGTGAGTCCTCTGGGTGACCCAGCATCTCTGCAGCGCAGGAGGGTGGCCTATTGATATCTTGCCTGGAGCCCTGGGAGTGTCAGCGCGTGGTCAGCATGGCATCTGAGCCAGATGTCTTCTCCCCTGAAACACCAGATTTAGCAGCTGGTGCCCCTGAGGTGTCTATGAACGCTATGACGGCAATCCTAGAGGCGTTTGCTGCCAGGGTGGAAGCAGCACACGGGAATACAGGGGGTAGTAAACGCCCCGTCCCCTGCAAGCTTCTGGGGATAATTCTGGTGCAGAACCAGGTCCAGCTACGGCTCGGGGCCCAGATTCTGACGCATCAGAGACTGCAGACCGTGACCGGACAGTGAGAATGACTCAAAGTCCAGGTCAGTACGCGAGACGGCTTTGGTATCTGACCTTATTACTGCAGTGCGGGATATGCTAAAATTGGAAAATACTGCAGAAGCAGCAGAGACTCCGGTCCACTTGGGTTTCATAGACCTGCCCGCACTGCTAAGGTGTTCCCTTGTGTGTCTTTTGATAAACTCTTATACAAGGAATGGGAGAACCCACTGAGGGTCTTTACAGCCCAAAGAGGTTTGCGGTACGGTACCCCTTTGAGGAGAGTTTTCTGAAGAAATGGACCTCTCCCCCCTATAGTGGACCCTCCGGTGTCCAGACTTAATAGAGCCACCACAATTCCTGTAGAAGGGGCTCCTGTTTTTAAGGACCCTGTGGATAAGAAGGCTGAAGCGCTCGCTTGCTACCTATACTCAGTGGTAGGCTCGGCAGTACGCCCCGGCATTGGCGGGGGCCCTAGTGTCTCACACACTTGCTGAATGGGCAAGATTGCTACTCCAGGGGTTAAGGAGCGAGATGCTCCTCCTGATGAGATAACATTGGCCGACCAGTTGGTCCAGGGCCTTAGGTTTGTCTGCGAGTCAGACATGAATACTATTCCCCTGCTGTCTAAAACTTCGGTTTATGCAGTAGCAATACACTGCCTGATCTGGCTAAAAGGCTGGTCTGCGGACCAGACTTCCAAGAAAGCCCTGTTGGATCTGCCTTTTAAGGGCGACAGACTTTTTGGGGCTCTCTGGGTGACATCATCAAGGATGCCACAGGAGGTAAAGGCACTTTGCTTCCCCAAATTAGCAAGGGTAAGGGGCCATGGCAAGGGCCCTCCTTTACTGTACACAAGCGTTTTTTTCGTCCCCCTAGGGCGACAGGGAAAAGACCCCAGGCCGATAAAGCGCCTGCCCAAGGACAAAAGCGTCCTTGGTCCCGCAGACCTAACAAGTCTGCGGACAAATCTGCGTCCACATGAAGGTCCGCCCCCACCCAGCTCTCGGGTGGGGGGACGTCTTCGCAAATTTGTGACTCAGTGGACTGCTCTAGTCTCCGACAGGTGGGTTTGCGAAGTAATCTCCTCAGGCTACAAGATAGAATTTCTCTCTTGTCCACCGGACAGATTCATCACCTCCAATCTCCAGTTACTACCGACCCGTCGGGAGGCCCGGTATGGGGCGGTCCAGGGTCTACTGGAACGCGGGGTAGTTATTCCAGTTCCAGAACAGGAACGGGGTCAGGGTTTTTACTCAAATCTGTTCATTGTGCCGAAGAAGGAGGGGGTTCGGCCAATCTTGGATCTCAGAGCCCTCAATTGCTTTGTGAAAGTACAAAGATTTCGGATGGAGTCGGTTCGATCTGTAGTCACGGCTCTCCATCCGGGGGACTTTCTGGCCTCCTTGGACTTCAAGGACGCATACCTGCATGTCCCCATATACTCCAGACACCAGAGGTTTCTGCGATTTGCTATCGGGAAGGACCACTACCAGTTTGTGGCCCTCCCGTTGGGCCTTGCCTCAGCACCCAGGACGTTCACCAAGGTGCTCCCTCCGATTCTGGCACTTCTAAGACAGCGGGGTATCGCTATCACAGGCTACTTATACGACCTTCTGCTGAAGGCCCCTTCAAGCTCAGAATTAGAGGTAAGCGTGTCCATTACCTGTCAGACTCTTCGAGACTGTGGTTGGATACTAAACACGCAAAAGTCAGTATTGGTGCCCACTCAACGCCTAGTGTACCTGGGGTTGATTCTGGATTCTTCAGAGGCAAAGGTATTCCTCCCTGTGGAGAAGTTGCAGACCCTCCGGGCTGCAGTACGGCAGCTGACTTCCAGGAATTGGTCGTCACTCCGTTTTTTGCATGCGAGTGTTGGGCCTCATGGTAGCCTCCTTCAAGGCGGTCCCATATGCTCAATACCACACTCGAGTGTTACAGAAGGAAGTTCTGTCCAGATGGAACAGATGTCCATCATCTCTGGATTATCAAATCCGAGTGAGCCACCTAGTCAGGAGATCCCTGGTATGGTGGCTGACAGCACCGGCTCTAATAGCCGGGAAGTCATTTCTTCCGGTTTACTGGATAGTGATCACGACGGACGCCAGCCTTACAGGTTGGGGGGGAGTCTGGGGTGTTCAGTCGGCGCAAGGTCGCTGGACCCCAGAGGAAGCCCTCCTGCCGATCAATGCCCTGGTAATCCGGGCGATCAGGCTGTGCCTCTTCAAATGGTCTCAGAGGCTGCAAGGGCGTCCAGTCAGGATCCAGTCAGACAACACCACAGCAGTGGCATATGTCAATCATCAAGGAGGAACAAGAAGCTCAGCTGCAGCATCGGAGATCGCTCGCATCCTGAAGTGGGCAGAGAGGAGCGTACCGGCACTGTCAGCCGTGTACATTCCGGGTGTGGAAAACTGGCAGCCGGACTACCTGATCCGCCAGATGCTGGACCAGGGAGAATGGTCCTTACACCCGGAGGTGTTCCAACTCCTCTGCCAAAGATGGGGCACACCAGACGTAGATCTTCTGGCTTCCCGACTCAATCGGAAGGTATTGAGGTTTGTGGCCCGGTCAAGAGACCCATGGGCAGACGCAACGGACGCGTTGGTAGCATCGTGGGGTCAGTATCGGCTAATCTATGCCTTCCCTCCCTCAAGGCTTCTTCCTCTTCTGCTCCGCAGAGTGGAGACAGAGGGAATTCCAATGATCCTAATCGCTCCAGATTGGCCTCAGCGTCCTTGGTACACCGATCTAGTACGTCTGGTAGCAGACGTCCCCTGGCGCCTACCACTACGGAAGGACCTGCTATCGCAAGGTCCCATACTCCATCCTGCTTTACAGTCATTGGCTTTAATGGCATGGCTGTTGAGAACCAGGTACTGAGAGACCGGGGCCTGTCAGACTCAGTAATTCCTACTATGAGAAGTGCTCGAAAACCGTCCTCTAGGAAGGTTTATCACCGCACTTGGAAGGCCTACATCTCCATGTGTGAGGAAATGAAATGGCATCCGCGTACCTATTTGGTTTCCAGAATCCTGCTGTTTTTACAGCATGGGGTGGACCAAAGGCTTGCCCTAGGTACGATTAAGGGACAGATATCTGCCCTGGCTGTCTTTTTTCAGCGACACCTGGCGACTCACTCTCTCGTGAGTACATTTGTGCAAGGGGTTCAACATGTGGCCCCTCCGGTCCGTCCCTCGTTACCTCCGTGGGACTTGAACCTGGTCCTCTCGGTGCTTCAGAAGGCACCGTTTGAGAAGATTAGTGATATTCCCCTGTTGACACTTTCTCAGAAAGTGGTCTTTTTGGTGGCTGTTACGTCAGTTAGACGAGTCTCTGAGATGGCAGCCTTGTCCTGCAAGGCTCCCTATTTGATTTTCCACAAGGATAAGGTGGTGCTGCGGCCGCAGCCTTCCTTTCAAAGGTTGTTTCGGCTTTTTATCTGAACAAAGACATTGTACTTCCATCCTTGTGTCCTCAGCCGTCGAATCCTAAGGAGTCGGCGTTGCATTCCTTGGACGTTGTCCGAGCTTTGAGAGTATACCTATCTGCTACTTCCCTGTTCCGGAAGTCAGACTCACTGTTTGTTTCGGTGGCTGGACCCAAGAAGGGCCAAGCAGTCTCATCGGCCACCATCTCTAGGTGGATCTGACAGATAGTAATCCAGGCTTACGCCTTAAAGGGTCAAGCGCCCCCCTTCCCGGTCACGGCGCATTTGACCAGGGCAATAGGTGCCTCTTGGGCTTTCCGACATCAAGCGTCTGTTTCCCAATTATGTAAAGCGGCGACTTGGTCGTCCGCTCACACCTTCACAAAATTCTACAAAATTGATGTAGGTGCATCTTCGGATGCCTCTTTCGGCCGCAAGGTTTTACAAGCGGCTGTTTAGAGTTGCAGCTCCTCCGTTGGAGGAGTGCTGTTTTGTGTTTGGGGTGAAGTTTATTTTTATGCTGTTACCACCCCTCGTTTTTTCTCTGACACTGCTTTGGGACGTCCCACTTTGTCAATAGAGAAGCTGTGTCGGTCCATGGACGAAAGAGTAAATAGGATTTTTTACTCACCGTAAAATCCTTTTCTGAGTCCATGGACCGACACAGCACCCACCCCTCCTTTTAAGTTTGTACTGCTTTTTGACGAACTGATCTGCGAAGATGCAGACTGAGAGGTTATGCCCAGAGGGTCCGCCCCCTGGGCGGTACTGTAGAAGGTGTGATGCAACACTTTTTACAAGTTTTTCTGCCTAGTCACTCCTAATTAACGGATAATACCCACTTTGTCAATAGAGAAGCTGTGTCGGTCCATGGACTCAGAGAAAAGGATTTTACGGTGAGTAAAAAATCCTATTATTGCTCACACATGCCATGGTTATATGTGGAATTGCACCCCAAAATAAATTTTGCTGCTTCTCCTGAGTAAACGAGTGAGCTTTTCAGATCACGATAGTGATATAGCAAATGATACAATGGCCTTCTCAGCCCCTGAGTCATCACCTGAACAGTCACCTCCCGCCCAGTATCGAGTGGATGGGGACACCTCTGGAAACCCCCGTGGGGCCAGTATAAAAGCCAAAAAGAAATCCACCATAAGAAAACACGAAGAGGTGGACAAAAACACAGGAAGTCAGGAAAAAGTTCCATACATACTGCGAGGCAAGAGAAAGTAACAACAGTTACAAATGTAATTAACATCTCGGATAGAATCCTCAGCGCGGATGAACTTTCCCTTCTATCTAAAGGACTCAATTTTTGCCCTACCAAACACTTTGACCTATTTGGGACACTTCTGGATGTAAACAAGTTTTGCCGTACATTAACCCTCAAGAAACATTATTTGGAATCCTCGGTTGATCTGAGTGATGCTGTCCCGGGCGAGGTGGATTCGGGTGAGTCATTTCCCTCTCCTATCTCTTTTAAGGAAGTATGCGCTTTGCAGGAGTTAACAGATCTGGCCTTAGAGTCCGATCCATGTCCCCTGGATCCCACTGACGTACCAAAAACCATACCTTTCAAATTGAAATCGGATTTTTATCCGGTGGGGTCTAGGGGAAACGATCTTGACCTATTCCAGAAGATGGTGGAGAGGGATCTGACTCACTTGGCATGTAGTTGCCATAAGGGATCCACCAAGTATAATAATGTGACAGTCTTGGAAAAACAGGCTCTTAAAAACTTGGTAGCTGATGACAACATAGTCATACGTAATGCAGACAAAGGGGGGTCAGTGGTTGTTTTAAATTCCACCGCATATAAAGATGAGGCCCTACGTCAGTTGTCAGATACCAGCACCTACCTTACACTAAAAGCAGATCCCACTATTTCTTTTAAAAAAACTTTAGGTTCACTTTTGAAAAGGGCAATGCTTGCCGGTATTTTTTCGCAAAAAGAAATAGAAATGTTTATACCTGAGTGCCCCATTATGTCGGTGTTCCACCATCTACCCAAGGTACACAAAGGGTTAAGTCCCTTGACAGGTAGACCTATCGTTGCAGGAATCGGATCCCTTAATGAACGCCTTGGGGAATGGCTGGACAGTCAGCTGCAGCCCCTGGTGGTTAATCTGCCAGGATATTTAAAAGACAGCAAGCAGCTTTTGTCCAAATTGAACCATATTAAGTGGAATTCACAATATCGATGGATAAGCTGTGATGTTGTCAGCCTTTATTCCAGCATCCCCCATGGCCCAGGCATATTAGCGGTAGCTACCTTTTTTGAGGAAATCAGGAAAATTCTCTCTGGTTCTCCAGGATTTTATTTTACAGGCTCTTGAGTATTTACTCACTCATAATTTTTTCATGTTCGACGAGGGCTACTATCTCCAGAAGTGCGGGGCCTCTATGGGGGCCAAATTTTCGCCCTCCCTAGCCAAACTGTTCATGGGTTGGTGGGAGAGGTCCCGCATTTTTGGACATGGTAGCCCCCGCCGATTGGATACAGTGTTTTTTTGTCGCTACATTGACGACCTCTTGTTCATCACATCTGACCCCGCAGCAGTTCTAGATGACTCTCAATTTGAAATTTACAGGCAATTTAGATACCAACACCATCAGTTTTCTTGATGTCATGCTCACGGGTGTAGGCGACAACATCATTACCAACTTACACAGGAAGGAAGTGGCGGGCAATGCCCTCTTGAGGGCTGACTCAGCACACCCTGGTCACACCATTAAGGGGGTACCGTATGGCCAATTTCTTCGGCTTAAGCGTATATGTAGCGAACCTGAGAGCTTCAACAAAGAAGCTGAACAGATGGCCTGCCGCTTTCAACATAGGGGTTACCCTCTTAGCATAATTAATAGAGCATTACACACTGCTAGAACAATACCAAGAGAAAGCTTGCTTTCAAATTCCCCCTCAAATAAGGAGAAGAGGTTGACACGTGGGACTTTTGACAAAGCACTGGTTTTTTCTACACCCTTTAGTTCTGAATTTACTAAAATCAAAAACACCATTACAAAATATTTGCCAATTTTGTTTAACGATGCTGCATATAGTAAGATTCTGTCCGAAGGGATAAAGTCGGTCTCAAGGCGGGCACCGACTCTGGGGGAGTCTCTCTCCCCCAGTCTGTTCAGAAGTAAAAAAATGGGCCATAATTGTTTGACTTTCAGAGGTACATTCAGATGTGAGGTCAAAAGTTGTGATTACTGTCGCTTTGTCAAAAGAGGAGATCAGGTGAAATCATATATAAATGGAAGAAGTTTTGATATTAAACAGTTCATAAACTGTAATACGAAATACGTTGTATATGTGATATCCTGTGAAGCGTGCGGTGTACAGTATGTTGGGCGGACCATTCGCAGACTAAGAGATCGTTTGCGGGACCATCTATATGATATAGAAAAAAATAAAAAAACGAATGTGGCCCAACACTGGAATATTGCACATGATAAAGACACTTCCCAACTATTTATACAGGGCATTGAAAATGTGAAGGTTCCCATCAGAGGTGGGGACAGGTTCAGGATGCTGTGCAGGCGCGAGTTTTTTTGGATCTTTTCTCTACACACGAGAATACCCCTGGGCCTTAACTTTGAGTGGGATGTATCCCACTACTATGACTGATTTGGGGATCTTTTTGATCCATATTCTTCAGTCATTTACATTTCATATTTTAGTCATCTATACATGTTAACACACACGGCACTAGCCCCGCGCTCTGCCTGCATCCTGAGCCGGTTCCATCACCCATCCTTAGTTTCGATATGTTTGTGTTTTGAGTTCCATCCGATTTTCCAGTTGTTCTTCTACTTTTCCCTAACCTTTTGGCCTGTGATCTACATTTTTCCATACACAATGGCAACATGTATGCCCCACAAGGTTTCATAATTTTCCATGGGTCAATGGATCCACGGACGAGAATTTGGCCGTCAGTAACTGCATGGGATCATGTGTATATAGATGAGTATCGGCTATATTTTACGTAATGCCCATATCACATACATATCTCTAGAGGATATTGCATCCATCTCACATCTCCACTTTTCCTTCTTCTTACCATTTTTTCATCTTTGAGGGTTACTGAAGGGTATATACACATTGCTTTTTCTATGCAATATAATCTCCTTCATATGCAGTAAGAGTTCCACATAGTTCATGCCATTATATATCCCCATTCCTTTCAGTCGATTATATACATAGAAAATCTTTTTATAAAAATCGTTTGTTTACAAATCTATTCTCGACAGGAATTTGATGATATAATAGTTGCACACCCCTACACCCCCATAGACATCTTAGAGGTAGTGTAAAGTAATAGGGGAAATGAATAGTATGATTTTATTAAATTTTATTACATTTTTTATTATGGTGTTTTTGCTTTTCTTTTCTTGTTTCTTTCCCCCTTTTTTTGGGGTTCAATATGCGTTTTGGGGTCTGGTGTTAACATATACATCATTCCATAAAAACAATATATGGGCTGAGTGATTTGTTTCACTAACATTTTTCACTGAGCATAATGCTTTTTACTGTCTATTGGCACCTATAAATCCCCACACGCATATATACACAGTTCGCCTTTTGTTCACATAGGCCCACTGTGTTTTTTAGAAACAAGCATCTTAGCTGGTCTAGCTGTCATTTTAAGATAAACAAAAATTAATATGTCCTGCCATTTTTAGATATATATCTAATAAGAGACTAATGGATACAATACAGCTTTATAACCACAGGCAATCAGCTTGTTTATGCATGTGACAATGAACCATGCTTATAAGATACTTAATAGCTGCTTAATACCTTTAAACATGTAATAATACACACATTTGAGTTAGATAAAATATTTGAATATATTTAATAGGTGAGAACACAAACATGGTGATTGGAACATAGAAATAAATTAATACAAATAAAAATATAGAAACAATGCATATGAATTTTCTATATTCACCATGGTTTCTGTACTAATTGGATTGAGATTTTATACATTTATTCTCACTTTTATGATGCTGTCATTCACTGTTCTTTTATTCTTTATTTCTTTTTCCCAATTACTTTTACACTTTTACGTATTTATCTATTCTTTCACCATACATATTTACACTTTTTACACTTTATACCTCATCACCTTTATCCGTCATATACACAGTGCTACATAAAAAACGGAAAATAATAATGATTTTTCATATATTCACTATATACAATAATTTTTGTAATTTTTGTGCTTTAGTTCATTTATATCTTTATGCATCACAAGTAATATGTGTCTACATGTACATGTATATATATATATCTTTTTGCAAAACAAATAGCGAAGCACTTCAATATGAGATTTTCGGTGTATATATATATATATATATATATATATATTGGTGTTTATTGTGAAGAAAAGGTTTTTGTTTCCTTATTTTAGCACATATGTTTCACATATTCATCACTTATGTATAACACAGGTGTTTAATATGAGATTGTCTATCTCGAACACAGTCTTGTTGGAGTCACACACACAGGGAACACCTATTAGCTGCTCCAATCATCTAATTAGATAATTAATTAACTGACCTTGTTTTCAATTAACTTCCTAATGATCATGTGTTTGAAAGTATAAATTTGATGTGCATTTGTCATGTAAACTAGCTATGAGTAAGCACTGAAATTACAGTGCGAAACGCGTCAGCTTGTCTGCTCTTATTTTTTGCTGTGGTTTGGATTTCTGTGATTTTCCAATAAAGGAACTGTTTTTGGAGTGCGGCTGTCCAATAGTTTCCTTCCATTTTTCGTATCTGCTACTTCCCTGTTCCGGAAGTCAGATTCACTGTTTGTTTCGGTGGCTGGTCCCAAGAAGGGCCAAGCAGTCTCATCGGCCACCATCTCTAGGTGGATCTGACAGATAGTAATCCAGGCTTACGCCTTAAAGGGTCAAGCGCCCCCCTTCCCGGTCACGGCGCATTCGACCAGGGCAATAGGTGCCTCTTGGGCTTTCCGACATCAAGCGTCTGTTTCCCAATTATGTAAAGCGGCGACTTGGTCGTCCGCTCACACCTTCACAAAATTCTACAAAATTGATGTAGGTGCATCTTCGGATGCCTCTTTCGGCCGCAAGGTTTTACAAGCGGCTGTTTAGAGTTGCAGCTCCTCCGTTGGAGGAGTGCTGTTTTGTGTTTGGGGTGAAGTTTATTTTTATGCTGTTACCACCCCTCGTTTTTTCTCTGACACTGCTTTGGGACGTCCCACTTTGTCAATAGAGAAGCTGTGTCGGTCCATGGACGAAAGAGTAAATAGGATTTTTTACTCACCGTAAAATCCTTTTCTCTGAGTCCATGGACCGACACAGCACCCACCCCTCCTTTTAAGTTTGTACTGCTTTTTGACGAACTGATCTGCGAAGATGCAGACTGAGAGGTTATGCCCAGAGGGTCCGCCCCCTGGGCGGTACTGTAGAAGGTGTGATGCAACACTTTTTACAAGTTTTTCTGCCTAGTCACTCCTAATTAACGGATAATACCCACTTTGTCAATAGAGAAGCTGTGTCGGTCCATGGACTCAGAGAAAAGGATTTTATGGTGAGTAAAAAATCCTATTATTGCTCACACATGCCATGGTTATATGTGGAATTGCACCCCAAAATAAATTTTGCTGCTTCTCCTGAGTACGGAGATACCACATGTGTGGGACTTTTTGGGAGCCTAGCCGCGTACGGCCCCCGAAAACCAAACACCGCCTTCAGGATTTCTAAGGGCGCAAATTTTTGATTTCACTTCTCACTACCTATCACAGTTTCGAAGGCCATAAAATGCCAAAATAGCACAAAACCCCCCCAAATGACCCCATTTTGGAAAGTAGACACCCCAAGCTATTTGCTGAGAGGCATGGTGAGTATTTTACAGCTCTCATTTGTTTTTGAAAATGAAGAAAGAAAATATATATATATTTTTTTTTCTTTTCAATTTTCAAAACTTTGTGACAAAAAGTGAGATCTGCAAAATACTCACCATACCTCTCAGAAAATAGCTTGGGGTGTCTACTTTCCAAAATGGGGTCATTTGTTTTTTTTTGTGCCATCTGGGCATTCCATGGCCTCCGAAACTGTGATAGGCAGTGAGGAGTGAAATCAAAAATTTACACCCTTAGAAATCCTGAAGGCGGTGCTTGGTTTTTGGGGTCTAGGCTCCCAAAAAGTCTCACACATGTGGTATCCCCGTACTCAGGAGAAGCAACAGAATGTATTTTGGGGTGTAATTCCACATATGCCCATGGTATGTTTGCAATATATCATTTAGTGACAACTTTGTGAAAAAAAAAAAAAATTGTCTTTTTTCCGCAACTTGTGTCAACATATAAAATATTCAATGGACTCGACATGCCTCTCAGTATATAGCTTGGGGTGTCTACTTTCCAAAATGGGGTCATTTAAGAGGGTTTTGAACTGTCCTGGCATTTTATACAGAACATTAGGAAGCTTACATCCACTCTAACCACTTGAAGACAAAGCCCTTTCTGACACTTTTTGTTTACATGAAAACATTTTTTTTTTTTTGCAAGAAAATTATGTTAAACCCCCAAACATTATATATATTTTTAAAGCAAAGGCCCTACAGATTAAAATGGTGGGTGTTGCATTTTTTTTTCCACACAGTATTTGCGCAGCGATTTTTCAAACGCATTTTTTGTGGAAAAAATACACTTTTTTTAATTTTAATGCACTAAAACACACTATATTGCCCAAATGTTTGATGAAATAAAAAATATGATCTTAGGCCGAGTACATAGATACCAAACACGACATGCTTTAAAATTTCGCACAAACGCGCATTGGCGACAAACTACATACATTTTTAAAAGCCTTTAAAAGCCTTTACAGGTTACCACGTTAGATTTACAGAGGAGGTCTACTGCTAAAATGACTGCCCTCGATCTGACCTTCGCGGTGATACCTCACATGCATGGTGTAATTGCTGTTTACATATGACGCCAGACCGATGCTTGCGTTCGCCATTGCGCAAGAGCAGGGCAGGACAGGGGTGCTTTTTTTTTTTTTTTTTTTAAATTATTATTAATTTTGCTTTTTTATTTTATTTTTAAACTGTTCCTTCCATATTTTTTGTTTTTTATCATTTTTATTGTTATCTCAGGGAATGTAAAAATCCCCTATGATAGCAATAGGTAGTGACAGGTACTCTTTTTTTGAAAAAACTGGGGTCTATTAGACCCTAGATCTTTCCTCTGCCCTCAAAGCATCTGACCACACCAAGATCGGTGTGATAAAATGCTTTCCCTATGGTGCTTTTTATATCTGGGGGGGGGGGACATTCCCTCCCACTGCTTGTAGAAGCAGTCCAGAGGCTAATTAGCCACTAGGATTGCTTTTACATAAAAGCCGGCCGCTTGCTGAAAAGAATGATACCAAGATGATACCTAAACCCACAGGCATCAATCTGGTATAACCATTCAAAGTCCAGCAACATACCAGTACGTTTCTGGTCCTTGTTGGACATGTATTGTAATCTTTTTTTTCATGCAGCCTGTTGGCTGAACGAAAAAAGAGATTGATCGGTGGGTATGCCCACCATTAGAATACCTCCCTTCATCCACCCACTTCTAATGATGGGCATACATGCACCATTTATATATGCCAAAGCATGGGTGCATCCTCCCGCAAAAGTTATGCCGCACACACATGGTCGGACTTTTCCACGGGCAAGCCTCCGTCGGAATTTCGACCGTATGTACGCGGCATTAGGAGCAAAATCGCTCCTCCGCCCCTGCTGCCCCAATGCTTCGGCATATATGCTTTTTTTTTTAACTGTGGTGGTGAAATCATCTTCTACAGCACTGGAGTCGCAGGGATCAGGCCTGTCTCTGCGAATGCTGCAGTTATGTGTGTTGTGTTTTGTAAGTGACAGTGATCGATCGATACTGCACTTGGGTGGCCTGGGCTGGACAGAGGGGCAAAACGCAGGTGCTAGCAGGTATCTGGGCTGATCCCGCTAACACTGCGTTTTTGGGAACCCTAAATTGCTGGGGACGCTAGTATAGATCTGATCAGATCAGATATTGATCTGTTCAGATACTATACCACTAAGGGAGGTGTATGCTTCACGCGTGGGTGTTAGCGTTACTGGCACTAACCTGACGCTGCCTGGGGTGTGACGCAGACCCTCTCTGACGCTAAAACCAAATTGATATCACCCGCCGGGCGATCAGGGGGTTAAACCTTTATTGGGTTATATACGGCGGGTGCCCTGACACTATAAAAAGCAAACTAACTAACCAGCGTCACCCGTAACACTTATATGGTGATCACTGGTGAAAGGGTTAACTAGGGGCAATTAGGGGGTTAAAACCTTTATTAGATAATATATGGGGGTACCTGACGCTATATAAAAACCTGACGGGGAACCTAAATAACAAAATAACTAACTGGCTAACCAGTGTCACCAGTAACACTTATACAGTGATCACTGGTGAAAGGGTTAACTAGGGGCAATTAGGGGGTTAAAACCTTTATTAGATAATATATGGGGGTACCTGACGCTATAAAAACCTGCGGCGAACCTAAAAAAAATAACTGGCTACCTATCGGCACCAGCATAACTAATACAGCGATCAGAAAAATGATTGCTTAGTGACACTGGCAAAAGGGGTGAAAGGGTTACCTGGGGGGGGGGCGATCAAGGGGTTAAACCTTTATTAGGTAATATATGGGGGTACCTGACACTATAAAAACCTGCGGCGAACCTAAAAAAAATAACTGGCTACCGATAGGCATCACCGACACTAATACAGCGATCAGAAAAACGATCGCTTAGTGACAGTGGTGCTAGGGGGTGAAAGGGTTACCTGGGGGGGCGATCAAGGGGTTAAACCTTTATTAGGTAATATATGGGGGTACCTGACACTATAAAAACCTGCGGCGAACCTAAAAAAAATAACTGGCTACCGATCGGCATCACCGACACTAATACAGCGATCAGAAAAACGATCGATTAGTGACAGCGGTGCTAGGGGTGAAAGGGTTACCTGGGGGGCGATCAAGGGGTTAAACCTTTATTGGGGGGTTAGGGGGCTACACTGGACCTAAAACACTCTGCCCTGACACTTTTACAGTCACAAATGTCACTGATTGCAGTGATCAGTAAATAAATGGTCACTGCAATCAGTGACACTGTGACTGGGGGCTGGGGGGTGATCTGGGGGGTCTGGGGGGGCCTGGGGGGGCGATTTATGTGCCTATGTGTCCTGGTCAGTGTAATGTTAGTGCACTAACCTGTGTGTCTTCTCTCGTACGACGCTCAATATATGTGAGTGCCGCATGAGAGATGACATCACTTCCTCTGCCTGTGTTTACATTACACAAGCAGAGGAAGCTTTCTCATTCGCCGGGAGCGATCACGAGGGAGTGGCCGGAATCGAACGGCCGTCCCCTCATCCCGGATCGCTCCCGAACAACTAACGACCGCTCACTGTATAGAAGGGGGGTCCGATGGGACCCCCCAACTATACAAAGGCAGTCACGTACAGGTACGTGACTTTGCCTGTCGGTGCCATTCTGCCGACATATATATACAGTGAGCGGTCGTTAAGTGGTTAATATTTAGTGATAGATTTTTTATTATTTATTTTTTATAATTATAATTAACTTTATTATTATTGTTTTTGTGTGTATATATATATATATACTAACTGTGGATGAAAAACTACTATGTTGATTGATTAATCAGACTCGTATTGTGTTGTATTATGCTGTATATCTAAATGTGTGTCTTATGTGAAGCACACCAAGCCAGTATTAAACACCTACAACGTGCATAATCCATATGCACGTCTACACGAGAAAGAGTTAAACCCGTGCCAGTGACTGTCACTCATAAATGAAAGGCTCCATGTGTAAATCATGCTGTGCAATGCGATATATGGAGTTAATCATCTGATATAGGAAAATGTCAATATGTCTCAGACCAGAACCTATGTGATATAAATGAAAAATAATTTTAAGAGAAAAGGGAATAATATGCATAAAATGCAAAAGAATATGCATACAAATATAACATTTCAAAGAAATTTTTCTTTAAATATTTTATTATATTATATTTTGTAAGATACAACAAATTACAATAATATTCATCGTAATAAACAAGTTTCAAGCATAAAATTCAACATAAACAGGAGAGCTTCTCATGAAAATTTAAGTTAATCGATTATAGTATTGATTTTTAAACATTCTACTACATAAAACAATATGTCAGAAATTTTACATATTAAAGTATTTCTAAATAGCGTAAAGTAAAATAAGACATTCAGAGTAATAAATGAAGTGAATAATAAACATTGAGTAAATCAGCCAAAATAGAATATAAAAGTTATGAACCATATATAAAACGAGAAAAGATAGGGGGTTGAGATAGAATAGCATTTTAGAATTTGATGGAGTTAAGGGGTATATCAGTCCTTAATCAGGGCCAGGGTCCGGCTGTGTGGCCTGGCGTATCCTGAAAGAGTAAATTAATAATTTTCCTACCCCTATCTCGTATTCTAACTTTTGTGGGGAGGGGGGGAGGGAAAAGAAAAGGGAGAGTTGTAAGGAGAGGGGAAAAAGGAAGCAGCATTCAGAGAATTATATTATATATTTTAAGTTTATATCAATGATATATTTGTATCTGGTGGAAGATAGTGGTCAATCCATGGTTGCCATACAGATTCAAATTTATGGATTCTGTCCAAGTAAATTGCTTCAGTTTTTGCATGTACCATGGCTTGCGTCACTCTCTGTTTAACAGTTTGTATGCAGAGGGAATTGGTTTTCCATGCTTTGGCTATGGATTGTTTAGCCGCTGTTGTAACAAATAAGGATAGTTTGAATTGGCGAAGGGTCAAGCATTGTGGTTTGTAATTTAATAAAGCAATCTTTGGGTCAGGCAGTAAGGTTGTTTTAAAAATTGTTGAGAGAATTTTAAAAACTTCCTTCCAGAATGAGTTAGCTATAGGACACTCCCACCATGTGTGTATGTATGTGCCTTGGTCTGTACAACCTCTAAAACAATTGGCAGGGTATTGATGGTTAAATTTAGATAGACGGGAAGGTACTAAGTACCATCTAGTAAGGACTTTGTAATTAGTCTCAAGAGCTACAATGTTGGGACTGGCTGATTTAGTTGCTTGCCATATGTGGGCCCAGTCGTGTTCATCTAGTTGGAGGTGAAGGTAATTTTTCCATTTTTCTATGTATGACGGAAGAGAGGAAGTTGTATGAGAAGTCAATTGGGCATAAAGATCTGAGATTAACCCTTCCTGTGTGGATTTGATTTACAACTTTGCTGAAAAATTGAGAATTTGTGAGGTGTAGTGTCTGTAGGTTCGTAGGAGGACAGAATTTTTTTTATTTGTAGGTACCTGAAGGATTCTGTTTGTGGTAAATTGTATTGTTCGCAAAAAGTCAAAAAAGGTAATATTTTTGAAGCTTGGAAAAATTGGTGGTTCCTCAGGAGACCTGCAGTGGTCCATGCCGAGAACGATTTAGGGAATGACCAGGCCGGATAGAAGGAAGGGTTATGAAGGAAGGAGAGAAGAGGGTTTAGTTTAGATTGCAGACCAAAACGAGTTTTTAATCTATCCCATAAGGAAAGGCCATGTTTAGTATAAGGATTTGTGATTGATTTCCGTTGGGCTGGGGAGAGCCAGAGGAGATTGGCGGTGGAGAGGGGATCACAGTCTACCGATTCTAATACAACCCATAGTGGTATTTCTTTAGTAGCATGATATTTCGTTAACTGAGCTAATTGTGCCGCATAAAAATATTTTGTAAAATCAGGTACTCCAAGGCCACCTTTAATTTTAGGGGTATATAGTGTATGTTTAGGAAGGCGAGGTCTGAGTTTATTCCAGATATATTGGTTGGTCCTGCGTTGGAAGATACGCAGGAAGTGTGAAGGGACTGAAATGGGGAGTACTCTAAATAGGTATAGGATTTTAAGGAGAATAGACATTTTTATGACAGTGATACGACCTAACCAAGCTAGAGGTATGGATGACCACGTGGAAAGTAATTTGGATAATTGTGTTAACATCGGTGGATAATTAGATTTATAAAGATCACTTGGGTTGGCTGTGAAATTAATACCTAGATAAGTAATGCGAGACATCGACCAAGTGAAAGGAAGCGAACATTGTAATTGTGATTGAAGTTCAGGAGATAATGATATATTCAATGCTTTAGATTTTTGTATATTAACTGCTAGACCAGAAATATGTCCGAATTCGTTGAGGGTTTTAAGGAGAATTGGTGCTGATAGCAAGGGATTAGTGAGAAAAATTAGGACATCATCTGCAAATAAACAGATTTTGTGATGATAGCCACCTAGTTCTAGTCCCTTGATATCAGTGTTGGATCGGATGAGTTGGGCCAGGGGTTCTATCGCTAAAGCGAAGAGAAGTGGGGATAGGGGACATCCCTGACGAGTTCCTCTCTCAATATCAAAGAAATTTGAGCGGAATCCAGAATAGGATATAAAGGCTTTAGGATCTTGATATAGAGTGGATATCCATCTCATGAAGTGGGTACCGAATCCCCATTTATGTAGAATTGAGTTTAGATAGGGCCAAGATAAGGAGTCAAATGCCTTTCTTATATCCAGCGAGAGGAAACAGGTAGGGATGTTCCTGGTACGAGCTGTGTGGGCCAAAATCACCGCCCGATGTATGTTATCTCCCACTTGTCTACAAGGAATAAATCCTGTTTGATCTCGGTGTATTAGAGTACCTATTATAGGGTTGAGTCTATTTGAGAGAAGTTTAGCTAATAATTGTATATCAATGTTAAGTATTGATATAGGTCTGTAGTTAGACCAAGATGTATCATCCGTATTTGGTTTTGGTATCATAAAAATGGAGGCCAGGAGGGATTCTGGACGGAATAAGTGGTCAGTGAGAAGGGAATTAAAGGCATCAACCATGAGGGGTGATAGTAGGTTAGCAAATTTTTTATTTAATATGTGGCTGAAAAACCATCAATACTTGGGCGTTTACGTGGTTTTAGGGACTTGATCGTGTTTTGTATTTCTAAAACTGTGATCGGTTTGTCTAGGTTTTCTTGTTGTGAGATGGAGAGTGATGGTAAAGTGATTGTAGATAGGAGATTATTTAGTCTATTTTGGTCAAAATTATGAGGATCTTTATATAGTTCTGACAATCTTTTTTGAAATTCTTGTAGTATTTTAAGTGGGTTACTAGTGAAGTTATCTTTGGTTAATTTTAGTCTTATTGGTTTTGGAGTATAAACTTTCTTTCTTAGAGCAAGTGCTAAGAAAGTGTCAGGTTTATTAGCCTTCATATAAAAGGTGTGCTTGGATTTTCGGAGAATCTTTTCCGCTGATTCCGTCAAAAGTAAATCTAGTTCCAAACGTGCTTTATCATATTGTATTTTTGTAGATGGGTTTGGATCAGTTTGGAATTTCTCCGAAGCATCATAGAAAGCTTTTTCTAACTCATTGTGAAGCTGCCATTTTTGCTTATGATAGTGAGACGCCTGGCTTATACAGACACCTCTGATACAAGGTTTAAGGGCTTCCCAGTAAGTTAAAGGATTTGTATCAGTAATTTTATTATTTGCAATATAATCTGTGATAGCTTTCTCAATGACCTTTCCATATGAAGGCTGTGCTAATAAACCATCATTTATATAACAAGTTTTATGATTCGGTCGTGGTATAAGTAAGGAAAGTGTTGTCAGAACTATGTTATGGTCAGACCATGTACACGGTATAATGTTTGAGTCTAAGATATAAGCTGAGATGTTGATATTAATGAGAAGATGGTCAATACGTGAAAATTGTTTATGGGGATGGGAATAATGGGTATATTGTCGTCTAGCTGGATGTTGCTCCCTCCATGTGTCTATTAAAGAATATTGATTAAGAAGTTGTTGGTATGAGCAGCGTTGGGTTTGTATCGGGGTCGGAGATTTATCTAAAAATGGATATATTACCTGGTTAGAATCTCCACCAAGTATAAGTGTACCTCGTTTATGATTTTCTATAACAGAGAATAAGTGAGATAAGAAGGACAATGGGTTTTTATTTGGGGCATAGTATGAAACTATGGTGACTTCGGTGTCTTGTAAAAGGCCAGTCAATATTATGTAGCGACCTTCAGGGTCTTTAAGTTCAGTTTGTAGTGTAAATGATGCTGTATGGTGAAACGCGACTAGGACACCTCTTTGTTTGGTAGCTGTTGATGCGGTATAAACTTGAGGGAATTTACGGCTAAAGAATTTAGGACAAGAATGGGAGGCAAAATGTGTCTCTTGAAGGCAGACCACATGTGCCTTTAGTTTAGAAAAGGAACAAAATGCTTTTGTTCTTTTAGGTGGTGAATTTAGACCCTGTACATTCAGCGTTATTATATTTAGAGGTGCCATTATATGTGAATAGGAAAGGGGATGAGCGTTAAGAATTTACTATAGCAATATTTCTCTGGAGGATATTGTAATAGGGACTATGTTTGGAGGTATGGGGGAAAGAAAAAGGGGAAAAAGGGGAGAAAAAAGGGCCTGAAAAAATAAGATTCGTTAATGGGTTAGTTATTACTCTGTAAATAGTATATAAACAATAAATCAAGAAGCTTTCTTTTGTGTTCAAAAAATAAATAAAATGTAAAAAGAGCAATTAGCTCCCAAAAGGAGCAAGTATCCAAAGATTGGTATAAAATACCGATCTGTGGGTACTCTGTATCCAAAGAGTGTCCAAACTATTTGGCGGGCACTCGAGGATATGTTGGAGACGCAGTGGCTATCTCCGGGACTACAAAGACCATCAAGAAAAAATGCAATAAGAATATAAACTCCAAGTCTAAGCCGACGAATAGTGTATTTGAGTTACAGTCATACCAGAATCTGAGACAAAATCAACATTCTAGATATGGTAAAGATGCTGAAAATAAGTTTATATCATAGGAAATAGAGCGGGGATAAACCACTCTACTTTCTATTATGAGATGTATTGCATTATAAAGGCTAGTTAGAGTATGAATAAAAATAGAAAATTAAATAGAAGAAATACAAATAAAAGGTGAATAAACTACATTAGCTCAATATTATGTCTACGCAATAGAGATCTAGATCTTCTAGAGCCTAAATGAAAAAATAAGCTAAGATATTTTATAGAAATATAAACAAAATGAGTACAGTAATATATATGAAAGGGTAAATTTAAGCTTAAAAATAAAACTAAAAAAAATAAATATAGACCAGTAAGGTCTACTATATTTTGGGGTGTACATTGCAAGACAGTATTATTTGTATTCATACCGCCTTGTGAGCATGCCACCTATTATAGCATATAAGTATGTGAATACATATTTTGATTCAATATTATGCTAAAAACCATTTCTTTTGTTTAGTGTATATAGAGTTGCTTATGTTAAACTTTTTAATTTTGGATCAAAATCAATAGTTAAAAATAAATAATAATTAGTTATTAATTCATACTACAGGAGAAGAGAGGGGAATAAACCATTCTTTTCCTCATGAAGAAATAAAAAGGGGGGAAAATGGCGTGTTTTTCTTTATAAATAAAAGTATAATATTAACTAAGTTCCTGCAATAGTCATATTTCATCTAAGCAAGATTGGGATCTTAATAATATGGTGAAAAGATGAAATATAAAAACAGAGTAAAGCAACAATATCAGTTTTGACTCATAACATTAATCTAAGTATTCTATATATATACTGTCTCATCTAAGGGGTGTGTTTTCTAGGATCAGTATAATATATGTGTTAATAAGTATTGGCCTATATATTGAATCAAATCACTTCATGTCATTGGTGCAGTGTCTGGAATAGGTGAAGCAAAACGACTTCTCTTATGGGTACTAGAAGAGGCAGGTTGATCTGAAATGTCTTGTTCGCCTTGTGAGGGGGAACCAGAGTGTGTCCGCCTTTTGGTTCCTTCTGTTGTGGTTTCTGGAGTTGACAGGCGAAGATCTAGAATAGTAGAAAGCAAATCATCTGCAGATTTACAGATATAGGTAGTTCCTTTGTATGTAAAGCGGATGGCAAAGGGGAAAGTCCAGCGGTATGTGATGTGATTATATTGGAGGACCTGTAGATGGGGTTTAATTTCCTTCCTTTTCATCAGTGTCTGTTGAGAGAGGTCTTGGTATATTTGGTATTGATGACCTTGGAATGATAGTGAGCCTTTGTTGCGAGCTGCTTCTAATAGTTGTTCCTTTGTACGGAAATAATGAAATTTGATTATTATATCCCTGGGAGGACCCTTGTCCTTTTTTGGTGTTAATGATCTGTGTATTCTATCCATTTCAAGTCTTTCCAGTGGGATAGAGGGTGCCAGTTCTTGAAATAATGCTGTGGCTGTAGAATGGAGATCCTCTATACTCTCAGGGAGTCCTCTGATGCGGAGATTAGATCTCCTATTCCTGTTCTCAAAATCTTCAAGTCTATTTTGGAGGGAATAATAATCTTCTTTAAGGCAGTCTAACTCATCAGTATGGTTAGAGATTGCAGCATCAAGTTCATCTGTTCTCTGTTCTAGAACTGAGGTGCGTCTACCCACCTCACGAATTTCTCTAGTCCGCTTTTCTGTAATGCTTTCAGATGTATTCTGAAGAACTTTATGTAGGACCTTTTCAAATTGATTAATTAAGTCAATATTAGGTGATGTTTGTTGTAGGGAGTTTGTAAATATCCCTATGTCATATTCTGTTTCTGAGTGCTGTGAGGAGGCTAGAGACTGCAGCTACTTCTGTGAGAGGATTTGTGAGGGAAGTGGCACAGCCATTTTAGATGTAGATTTAGTCAGCGCTTCTTGTGCTTTCCCTGCCTTAGGTTTAGTTTTCCTCCCGCTATACATCATTTCAAAAGGTGCCTAAGAGTATTAGTAGTATACCTGTCACCAATTTATGTATATTACCAGCTTAGACCTGGATTATTGCCCGTTTGTGTCCCGGTCGGTGCGGAGCGCTCAGGCAGACATGACTACCTCAGGCGGCTTTGCGCATGCGTCTCCAAAATTTCAAAGAAATTTCAAAGAGAGGCATGCGTGTGTATATACATATAATATGGGGGCAATGTCTGAAATGGAAAGTTGTATCAAGACCAGTCCAACTATAATAACCTAGGTGAAAATCAGTAAATGGTGCATTAGGCTAGTGCACCATATCATTAGATGTATAGCATGGACTAGGACAGGTGTGACATGAAAATCTAAACGCCTTGTTGTTGGATCTAGACACATATTAAGTCAGACAGTTTTCCCAATTAAACATGTAAAACAGGACTGCACATGCCTATCTATCACCAAATGAACACATCTGATACCACAGATAAGGAACACATATGACCCACAAATGTTATGTGCGAATTTACATAAGTTGGAAAACGCAATGTACTGTGTATATGTACACATTCATATGGGCCAAATGTGATCCCTGGTCTCAAAAATAAACACAAAATAAAATTGGAAGATATTTTTCAACGGTGGATTTTATTTTACTGAATTCACAGCTAAATGGTGTAGAAAAAACCGGAGCCCCTTTGAATAACATAGCTGTAGAGTTCTTAGATTTGTTTGTGTGTTTCTGGAGCAATGTTATCCCCATTTAGCTGTGAATTCAGTAAAATAAAATCCACCGTTGAAAAATATCTTCCAATTTTATTGAATGACCCTGTTTATCATGAAATACTTTCTAAAGGGGGTTAAAACTGTATCCCGTAGAGCCCCTACTTTGGGCAGCCGTCTATCACGAGTCTCTTCCTCAGCAAACCACCAGTAGCTAACTGGTTACATTTTCAGGGCACTTTTCGATGTGGCATGACTAGTTGCAATTATTGCAGACACAATAAAACAGGTGACACGGTCCAATCAAGCACAAATCACAATATTTTTGATATTAAGCAATTTATTAATTGCAACACCAAGTTTGTGGTATATGCGATTAATTGCGAATCATGCAACATTCAGTACGTTGGAAGAACAACTCGCAGACTTAGAGACAGGTTGTATGATCATTTGTATGATATCCAGAAGGATAGGAATACGAATGTTGCCAGGCATTGGGTTTTTGTGCACCATAAAAACATGTCATGTCTTTCCATACAGGGGATTGAAAAAATCAACACCCCTATTAGAGGAGGAGACAGGTTCAGGATACTGTGCAGGCGTGAGGTCTTTTGGATTTTCTCATTGGATACGAGAATACCGGCCGGTTTAAACTTTGAATGGGATGTTTCCCACTATTACGATTAGCCCTCACGCCTGCACAGTGTCCTTTTCCAAAATGTCATTTCTGAAATATAACATGCAAGTTGCAGCTTGTAGGTGATAACTGATTTTGGTTTCCTCTGATTTTGCCTTCATATTTTGCCTTCATATGCTGCAAGGGTACCGAGATATATATATACATGCCATTGGGTCCTGGCCAGGGTCCTTTTGTCATGTCCCCAATATTATCACTCTCTATTGTTGCTTGCCACAGTTGCCAGCCATGCAATTTATAAAAGTTCTGTTATTTTATAGGGACCTTTGTCCTTTCTTTTCTTTTTTAGTTTTGGATTTTTTATCCATATACCATTCAAGAAATCGAACGGATTTGGTCTCTCCTTTTGCACAAACTACTAACCAGTGGCTGATTGATTTTGATTTTAACTATGTCATGATATTATATGTTGTTGCTCAATATATTGAATATGTGTGTTTTGGTTGCTCCTGTTTTAGGTTATTTTGTGTTTATTTTTGAGACCAGGGATCACATTTGGCCCATATGAATGTGTACATATACACAGTACATTGCGTTTTCCAACTTATGTAAATTCGTACATAACATTTGTGGGTCATATGTGTTCCTTATCTGTGGTATCATATGTGTTCATTTGGTGATAGATAGGCATGTGCAGTCCTGTTTTACATGTTTAATTGGGCAAACTGTCTGACTTAATATGTGTCTAGATCCAACAACAAGGCGTTTAGATTTTCATGTCACACCTGTCCTAGTCCATGCGATTCATCTAATGATATGGTGCACTAGCCTAATGCACCATTTACTGATTTTCACCTAGGTTATTATAGTTGGACTGGTCTTGATACAACTTTCCATTTCAGACATTGCCCCCATATTATATGTATATACACACGCATGCCTCTCTTTGAAATTTCTTTGAAATTTTATATTTATATGCATATTCTTTTGCGTTTTATGCATATTATTCCCTTTTCTCTTAAAATTATTTTTCATTTATATCACATAGGTTCTGGTCTGAGACATATTGACATTTTCCTATATCAGATGATTAACTCCATATATCGCATTGCACAGCATGATTTACACATGGAGCCTTTCATTTATGAGTGACAGTCACCGTCACGGGTTTAACTCTTTCTCGTGTAGACGTGCATATGGATTATGCACGTTGTAGGTGTTTAATACTGGCTTGGTGCGCTTCACATAAGACACACATTTAGATATACAGCATAATACAACACAATACAAGTCTGATTAATCAATCAACATAGTCATTTTTCATCCACAGTTATGCCGCGTACACACGATCGATTTTCTCGACGGTGAAAACACCGTCGAGAAAATCGACGGGCGGGAAAAACGAGGGAACGGCTTGGTTCCCTACACACGTCCGTTTTTCCCGACATTTTTTTTTGGGTCGAGAAAAACGACCGTGTGTGGGCTCCGTGGCAGTGTTTCCCTATGGGAAAACTGCAGCGGAAAAAAACGATGGGAATCACGACAAGAAAAATTAGAGCATGTTCTAATTTTTCTCGTAGTGATTAATGCTGTTTTTCCCGTCTGGGAAAAATTACAAAAAGCCCACACACGGTCGTTTTTCTTGTTAGAAAAAAAAAATGTAATTTTTCCCGACGGGAAAAATGATCGTGTGTACGCGGCTTTAGTATATATATACAAAAACAATAAGAATAAAGTTAATTATAATAATAAAAAATAAATAAATAATAAAAAATCTATCACTAAATATTAAAACATAGGAACATGCTATGGCAATCAAGATTAAGAACGACAAATTGATTGATTGAATACACAAACATATTCATACAAAAATAAAAAACAAAAAATACAAGGATGTGGAGTTTGTATTGATTAGTTAAACTTGGTATTGTATGGCTTGGAACGTGCACTTTTAACTAATTCACCTATAGTGTCGTCCTGACTATTGATTTCACTACCAAATATACGTCACAATATATATACACACATACAGTGGGGATCGAAAGTTTGGGCACCCCAGGTAAAAATGTGTATTAATGTGCATAACGAAGCCAAGGAAAGATGGAAAAATCTCCAAATGGCATCAAATTACAGATTAGACATTCTTATAATATGTCAAAAAAAGTTAGATTTTATTTCCATCATTTACACTTTCAAAATGACAGAAAACAAAAAAATCACGTCTGCAAAAGTTTGGGCACCCTGCAAAGTTAATATCTTGTACTGCCCCCTTTGGCAAGTATCACAGCTTGTAAACGCTTTTTGTAGCCAGCCAAGAGTCTTTCAATTCTTGTTTGAGGTATCTTTGCCCATTCTTCCTTACAAAAGTTTTCCAGTTCTTTGAGATTTCTGGGCTGTCTGTCACGCACTGCTCTTTTAAGGTCTATCCATAGGTTTTCAATAATGTTGAGGTCAGGAGATTGTGAAGGCCATGGCAAAACCTTCTGTTTACGCCTCTTGATGTAATCCCCTGTGGATTTTGAGGTGTGTTTAGGATCATTATCCATTTTTAGAAGCCATCCTCTCTTTAACTTCAGCTTTTTCAGATGGCATCAAGTTACCATCCAAAATTTGCTGAAATTTTATTGAATCCATTTTTCCTTCTACTCGTGAAATGTTCCCTGTGCCACTGGCTGCAATACAACCCCAAAGCATGATTGATCCACCCCCATGCTTAACAGTTGGACAGAGGTTCTTTTCATTAAATTCTGTGCCCTTTCTTCTCCAAACGTACCTTTGCTCATTCCGGCCAAAAAGTTCTATTTTAACCTCATCGGTCCACAGAACTTGTTTCCAAAATGCCTCAGGCTTGTCTATATGTTCATTTGCAAAGTTCAAACGCTGATTTTTGTGGTGAGGACTTGGAAGAGGTTTTCTTCTGATGACTCTTCCATGAAGACCATATTTGTACAAGTATCTCTTTATAGTGGAATAGTGTACCACAACTCCAGTGTCTGCCAGATCTTTCTGGAGGGATCGTGCAGTCAAACGTGGGTTTTGAATTGCTTTTCTCACAATCCTGCGAGCTGTTCTGTCTGATATTTTTCTTGGTCTTCCAGATCTTGCTTTAACTTCCACTGTTCCTGATGACTGCCATTTCTTAATTACATTCCGAACAGAGGATATTGACATCTGAAAATGCTTTGCTATCTTCTTATAGCCTTCTCCAGCTTTGTGAGCGTCAACTATTTTCAGTTTCAGTTTTCTAGACAACTGCTTAGAAGAACCCATGGTGCTGATTGTTGGGGCAAGGTCAGATGAGTCTGGCCATTTAAAACCTTTGAGATTGACATCACCTGGTCTTCCCAGACGATGATTGAGAACAATCCATGACACTGGCAGGTCTCAGCTTTGCAAAGGGGCAGTGCATGCTATAAATTCTGCAGAGTGCCCAAACTTTTGCAGACGCCATTTTTTTTGTTTTCTGTAATTTTGAAAGTGTAAATGATGGAAATAAAATCTAACTTTTTTTGACATATTATAAGAATGTCTAATCTGTAATTTGATGCCATTTGGAGATTTTTCCATCCTTCCTTGGCTTCGTTATGCACATTAATACACATTTTTACCTGGGGTGCCCAAACTTTCGATCCCCACTGTATCCTTCTTGTTTTTCGTTTTTCGTTTATATGTTCACTTTCACTTTTACAAGGGGTTAAAATTATTCATGTAAATCTCCTTATGCTTCATCATTCTCACGTTAATCAGTTATTATACATATAGTTGTTCTTTGCCACATATATTACATTTATATGAATTATATACACATTTTTTCTGTTCCAATTTATTATTTATATTCCTATTTTTGGTGTTTATCTTTAGTGTTCACCACATTTCACACATTATTATACCACACTTTATTATTGTTCACACCACATTTTACACACATATATATATATATATATCTTTTATATATGTGTTTTCTTTTTCATTGATTGCGTTTGTTTGAGAAGGATTCCCTTTTTTTCATTTCACAGTGGTTGGTGGACCACACCCTCCTCTCTCACTTGAATCACCTCATTCACAGCCAATCACTGAATCATTACTTTCACTTGGTGTTGGATCACATGACCCTCCTCTTAGGGTATATATTAGATTCAATTTGTGCACTAGGTAGCTATGAAAAAGCACTAGTACAATGTGAAACACGTTAGCCAGGTTTTTGACCAGTGTGATGTGCAGTGTGTATTTGGATCCCTGAATTTTAAAATAAAGGCTTTTATTTTTGGAGTGCTGCTATCCAGAAGACTTGTTTGTTCCTGTTTACTTAAACAGTGTACCTTTTCAAAATTACAAACAGTTCCTGTCTTGTTTGCACCGTCTGTATACTACTGTTCAGAGTATATAGGGCCTTTTTTTATTTTGGGTGCGGGGTTCCCCTTAATATCCATACAAGACCCAAAGGGGCTGGTAATGGGCTGGGGCAGGGGAGGGTGATGGTGTAGCCATGCCATTTTTCTCAAAGATTTTCATCCATATTGCCAGGACAAGACATGAAATTAAAGCCGCAAGCAGTTTTAAATGGCTTTTTTTCCTTTAGAAATGTCATTTTGTGCAGGGACAGTTCTAAACACGGGAAACACGTGGAACTTCACAGGCATACTTTAGACACCCCCCAGGTACGATATTTAAAGGAATATTTCACTTTATGCATCATTAAAATGACTGCTCCCAAAAAAACGGCCGTTTTTAAAACTTTTTTTTGCATTGATATGTGTCCCCTGGGGCAGAACCCGGGTCCCCAAACCCTTTTTAGGACAATGACTTGCATATTAGCCGTTATAATTAGCACTTTTGATTTCGAACGTTCGCATCCATTGTATTTAATAGGGTTCTAAAGTTCGCGCAAACTTTGGGTCCGTTCGCAAGTTCTGGTGCAAACCGAACCGGGGGGTGTTCGGCTCATCCCTACTGGCAAGTAGGGATGAGTTCGGTGTTCGAGTCGAACATACGTTCGACTCGAACATCGGCTGTTCGATTGTTCGACGAAGATCGAACGATTTGGGCCGTTCGCGCCTAATTCGAGTGACGTGAACGGCCCACAATGCACTACGCCATCGCAGTGTCATCCAGGCGCTGTGATTGGCCAAGCATGCACTGTGACCCCCGCATGCTTGGCCAATCACAGCGCCGGCAGCGAGGAGAGCAATGATTGGCCACAGGCAGGATGCCTGTGGCCAATTATTGCTGAGGGTGTTTAGTACACGCCCCACACTATAAAAGGCCGCCAGCATGGCGGCCTAGTGTAGTGTGTTCCGGAGCAGGGAAAGAGAAGCATAGGCAGGGACAGTGAAATTTTTTTTTCTTGCTTAACCTGGATTCCTTTAGTTTAGGGAAAGAGAAGGATAGGTAGGGAGAGTGTCAGTGTGTTTTACTGTGCGAATCCTTGTTTCTAGGGACAGGGAAGGACAGTGAGGGAAATTCTCCTTGTGCTATAGTGTGCTAAAGCATTGATCATCAACCATCTTTAAAAAATCATTTTTTCTAGGGACAGAAAACTATAGGTAGGGAGAGTGTCAGTGTCTTTTACTGTGATAATCCTTGTTTCTAGGGACAGGGAAGGACAGTGAGGGAAATTCTCCTTGTGCTATAGTGTGCTAAAGCATTGATCATCAACCATCTTTAAAAAAACATTTTTTCTAGGGACAGAAAACTATAGGTAGGAAGAGTGTCAGTTTCTTTCACTGTGATAATCCTTGTTTCTAGGGACAGGGAAGGACAGTGAGGGAAATTCTCCTTGTGCTATAGTGTGCTAAAGCATTGATCATCAACCATCTTTAAAAAAACATTTTTTCTAGGGACAGAAAACTATAGGTAGGAAGAGTGTCAGTTTCTTTCACTGTGATAATCCTTGTTTCTAGGGACAGGGAAGGACAGTGAGGGAAATTCTCCTTGTGCTATAGTGTGCTAAAGCATTGATCATCAACCATCTTTAAAAAAACATTTTTTCTAGGGACAGAAAACTATAGGTAGGAAGAGTGTCAGTTTCTTTCACTGTGATAATCCTTGTTTCTAGGGACAGGGAAGGACAGTGAGGGAAATTCTCCTTGTGGTATAGTGTGCTAAAGCATTGATCATCAACCATCTTTAAAAAAACATTTTTTCTAGGGACAGAAAACTATAGGTAGGAAGAGTGTCAGTTTCTTTCACTGTGATAATCCTTGTTTCTAGGGACAGGGAAGGACAGTGAGGGAAATTCTACTTGTGCTATAGTGTGCTAAAGCATTGATCATCAATCAGCTTTAAAAAAACATTTTTTCTAGGGACAGAAAACTATAGGTAGGAAGAGTGTCAGTTTCTTTCACTGTGATAATCCTTGTTTCTAGGGACAGGGAAGGACAGTGAGGGAAATTCTCCTTGTGCTATAGTGTGCTAAAGCATTGATCATCAACCGTCTTTAAAAAAACATTTTTTCTAGGGACAGAAAACTAAAGGTAGGAAGAGTGTCAGTTCCTTTCACTGTGATAATCCTTGTTTCTAGGGACAGGGAAGGACAGTGAGGGAAATTCTCCTTGTGCTATAGTGTGCTAAAGCATTGATCATCAACCATCTTTAAAAAAACATTTTTTCTAGGGACAGAAAACTATAGGTAGGAAGAGTGTCAGTTTCTTTCACTGTGATAATCCTTGTTTCTAGGGACAGGGAAGGACAGAGAGGGAAATTCTCCTTGTGCTATAGTGTGCTAAAGCATTGATCATCAACCATCTTTAAAAAAACATTTTTTCTAGGGACAGAAAACTATAGGTAGGAAGAGTGTCAGTTTCTTTCACTGTGATAATCCTTGTTTCTAGGGACAGGGAAGGACAGTGAGGGAAATTCTCCTTGTGCTATAGTGTGCTAAAGCATTGATCATCAACCGTCTTTAAAAAAACATTTTTTCTAGGGACAGAAAACTATAGGTAGGAAGAGTGTCAGTTTCTTTCACTGTGATAATCCTTGTTTCTAGGGACAGGGAAGGACAGTGAGGGAAATTCTACTTGTGCTATAGTGTGCTAAAGCATTGATCATCAATCAGCTTTAAAAAAACATTTTTTCTAGGGACAGAAAACTATAGGTAGGAAGAGTGTCAGTTTCTTTCACTGTGATAATCCTTGTTTCTAGGGACAGGGAAGGACAGTGAGGGAAATTCCCCTTGTGCTATAGTGTGCTAAAGCATTGATCATCAACCGTCTTTAAAAAAACATTTTTTCTAGGGACAGAAAACTATAGGTAGGAAGAGTGTCAGTTTCTTTCACTGTGATAATCCTTGTTTCTAGGGACAGGGAAGGACAGTGAGGGAAATTCTCCTTGTGCTATAGTGTGCTAAAGCATTGATCATCAACCATCTTTAAAAAAACATTTTTTCTAGGGACAGAAAACTATAGGTAGGAAGAGTGTCAGTTTCTTTCACTGTGATAATCCTTGTTTCTAGGGACAGGGAAGGACAGTGAGGGAAATTCTACTTGTGCTATAGTGTGCTAAAGCATTGATCATCAATCAGCTTTAAAAAAACATTTTTTCTAGGGACAGAAAACTATAGGTAGGAAGAGTGTCAGTTTCTTTCACTGTGATAATCCTTGTTTCTAGGGACAGGGAAGGACAGTGAGGGAAATTCTCCTTGTGCTATAGTGTGCTAAAGCATTGATCATCAACCGTCTTTAAAAAAACATTTTTTCTAGGGACAGAAAACTATAGGTAGGAAGAGTGTCAGTTTCTTTCACTGTGATAATCCTTGTTTCTAGGGACAGGGAAGGACAGTGAGGGAAATTCTCCTTGTGCTATAGTGTGCTAAAGCATTGATCATCAATCAGCTTTAAAAAAACATTTTTTCTAGGGACAGAAAACTATAGGTAGGAAGAGTGTCAGTTTCTTTCACTGTGATAATCCTTGTTTCTAGGGACAGGGAAGGACAGTGAGGGAAATTCTCCTTGTGCTATAGTGTGCTAAAGCATTGATCATCAACCATCTTTAAAAAAACATTTTTTCTAGGGACAGAAAACTATAGGTAGGAAGAGTGTCAGTTTCTTTCACTGTGATAATCCTTGTTTCTAGGGACAGGGAAGGACAGTGAGGGAAATTCTCCTTGTGCTATTGTGTGCTAAAGCATTGATCATCAACCATCTTTAAAAAAACATTTTTTCTAGGGACAGAAAACTATAGGTAGGAAGAGTGTCAGTTTCTTTCACTGTGATAATCCTTGTTTCTAGGGACAGGGAAGGACAGTGAGGGAAATTCTCCTTGTGCTATAGTGTGCTAAAGCATTGATCATCAACCATCTTTAAAAAAACATTTTTTCTAGGGACAGAAAACTATAGGTAGGAAGAGTGTCAGTTTCTTTCACTGTGATAATCCTTGTTTCTAGGGACAGGGAAGGACAGTGAGGGAAATTCTACTTGTGCTATAGTGTGCTAAAGCATTGATCATCAATCAGCTTTAAAAAAACATTTTTTCTAGGGACAGAAAACTATAGGTAGGAAGAGTGTCAGTTTCTTTCACTGTGATAATCCTTGTTTCTAGGGACAGGGAAGGACAGTGAGGGAAATTCTACTTGTGCTATAGTGTGCTAAAGCATTGATCATCAATCAGCTTTAAAAAAACATTTTTTCTAGGGACAGAAAACTATAGGTAGGAAGAGTGTCAGTTTCTTTCACTGTGATAATCCTTGTTTCTAGGGACAGGGAAGGACAGTGAGGGAAATTCCCCTTGTGCTATAGTGTGCTAAAGCATTGATCATCAACCGTCTTTAAAAAAACATTTTTTCTAGGGACAGAAAACTATAGGTAGGAAGAGTGTCAGTTTCTTTCACTGTGATAATCCTTGTTTCTAGGGACAGGGAAGGACAGTGAGGGAAATTCTCCTTGTGCTATAGTGTGCTAAAGCATTGATCATCAACCATCTTTAAAAAAACATTTTTTCTAGGGACAGAAAACTATAGGTAGGAAGAGTGTCAGTTTCTTTCACTGTGATAATCCTTGTTTCTAGGGACAGGGAAGGACAGTGAGGGAAATTCTCCTTGTGCTATAGTGTGCTAAAGCATTGATCATCAACCATCTTTAAAAAAACATTTTTTCTAGGGACAGAAAACTATAGGTAGGAAGAGTGTCAGTTTCTTTCACTGTGATAATCCTTGTTTCTAGGGACAGGGAAGGACAGTGAGGGAAATTCTCCTTGTGCTATAGTGTGCTAAAGCATTGATCATCAACCATCTTTAAAAAAACATTTTTTCTAGGGACAGAAAACTATAGGTAGGAAGAGTGTCAGTTTCTTTCACTGTGATAATCCTTGTTTCTAGGGACAGGGAAGGACAGTGAGGGAAATTCTACTTGTGCTATAGTGTGCTAAAGCATTGATCATCAATCAGCTTTAAAAAAACATTTTTTCTAGGGACAGAAAACTATAGGTAGGAAGAGTGTCAGTTTCTTTCACTGTGATAATCCTTGTTTCTAGGGACAGGGAAGGACAGTGAGGGAAATTCTCCTTGTGCTATAGTGTGCTAAAGCATTGATCATCAACCGTCTTTAAAAAAACATTTTTTCTAGGGACAGAAAACTATAGGTAGGAAGAGTGTCAGTTTCTTTCACTGTGATAATCCTTGTTTCTAGGGACAGGGAAGGACAGTGAGGGAAATTCTCCTTGTGCTATAGTGTGCTAAAGCATTGATCATCAACCATCTTTAAAAAAACATTTTTTCTAGGGACAGAAAACTATAGGTAGGAAGAGTGTCAGTTTCTTTCACTGTGATAATCCTTGTTTCTAGGGACAGGGAAGGACAGTGAGGGAAATTCTACTTGTGCTATAGTGTGCTAAAGCATTGATCATCAATCAGCTTTAAAAAAACTTTTTTTCTAGGGACAGAAAACTATAGGTAGGAAGAGTGTCAGTTTCTTTCACTGTGATAATCCTTGTTTCTAGGGACAGGGAAGGACAGTGAGGGAAATTCTCCTTGTGCTATAGTGTGCTAAAGCATTGATCATCAACCGTCTTTAAAAAAAACATTTTTTCTAGGGACAGAAAACTATAGGTAGGAAGAGTGTCAGTTTATTTCACTGTGATAATCCTTGTTTCTAGGGACAGGGAAGGACAGTGAGGGAAATTCTCCTTGTGCTATAGTGTGCTAAAGCATTGATCATCAATCAGCTTTAAAAAAACATTTTTTCTAGGGACAGAAAACTATAGGTAGGAAGAGTGTCAGTTTCTTTCACTGTGATAATCCTTGTTTCTAGGGACAGGGAAGGACAGTGAGGGAAATTCTCCTTGTGCTATAGTGTGCTAAAGCATTGATCATCAACCATCTTTAAAAAAACATTTTTTCTAGGGACAGAAAACTATAGGTAGGAAGAGTGTCAGTTTCTTTCACTGTGATAATCCTTGTTTCTAGGGACAGGGAAGGACAGTGAGGGAAATTCTCCTTGTGCTATTGTGTGCTAAAGCATTGATCATCAACCATCTTTAAAAAAACATTTTTTCTAGGGACAGAAAACTATAGGTAGGAAGAGTGTCAGTTTCTTTCACTGTGATAATCCTTGTTTCTAGGGACAGGGAAGGACAGTGAGGGAAATTCTCCTTGTGCTATAGTGTGCTAAAGCATTGATCATCAACCATCTTTAAAAAAAAAAATTCTAGGGACAGAAAACTATAGGTAGGAAGAGTGTCAGTTTCTTTCACTGTGATAATCCTTGTTTCTAGGGGCAGGGAAGGACAGTGAGGGAAATTCTCCTTGTGCTATAGTGTGCTAAAGCATTGATCATCAACCGTCTTTAAAAAAACTTTTTTTCTAGGGACAGAAAACTATAGGTAGGAAGAGTGTCAGTTTCTTTCACTGTGATAATCCTTGTTTCTAGGGACAGGGAAGGACAGTGAGGGAAATTCTACTTGTGCTATAGTGTGCTAAAGCATTGATCATCAATCGGCTTTAAAAAAACATTTTTTCTAGGGACAGAAAACTATAGGTAGGAAGAGTGTCAGTTTCTTTCACTGTGATAATCCTTGTTTCTAGGGACAGGGAAGGACAGTGAGGGAAATTCTCCTTGTGCTATAGTGTGCTAAAGCATTGATCATCAACCGTCTTTAAAAAAACATTTTTTCTAGGGACAAAAAACTATAGGTAGGAAGAGTGTCAGTTTCTTTCACTGTGATAATCCTTGTTTCTAGGGACAGGGAAGGACAGTGAGGGAAATTCTCCTTGTGCTATAGTGTGCTAAAGCATTGATCATCAACCATCTTTAAAAAAACATTTTTTCTAGGGACAGAAAACTATAGGTAGGAAGAGTGTCAGTTTCTTTCACTGTGATAATCCTTGTTTCTAGGGACAGGGAAGGACAGTGAGGGAAATTCTCCTTGTGCTATAGTGTGCTAAAGCATTGATCATCAACCGTCTTTAAAAAAACATTTTTTCTAGAGACAGAAAACTATAGGTAGGAAGAGTGTCAGTTTCTTTCACTGTGATAATCCTTGTTTCTAGGGACAGGGAAGGACAGTGAGGGAAATTCTCCTTGTGCTATAGTGTGCTAAAGCATTGATCATCAACCATCTTTAAAAAAACATTTTTTCTAGGGACAGAAAACTATAGGTAGGAAGAGTGTCAGTTTCTTTCACTGTGATAATCCTTGTTTCTAGGGACAGGGAAGGACAGTGAGGGAAATTCTACCTGTGCTATAGTGTGCTAAAGCATTGATCATCAATCAGCTTTAAAAAAACATTTTTTCTAGGGACAGAAAACTATAGGTAGGGAGAGTGTCAGTTTCTTTCACTGTGATAATCCTTGTTTCTAGGGACAGGGAAGGACAGTGAGGGAAATTCTACTTGTGCTATAGTGTGCTAAAGCATTGATCATCAATCAGCTTTAAAAAAACATTTTTTCTAGGGACAGAAAACTATAGGTAGGAAGAGTGTCAGTTTCTTTCACTGTGATAATCCTTGTTTCTAGGGACAGGGAAGGACAGTGAGGGAAATTCTCCTTGTGCTATAGTGTGCTAAAGCATTGATCATCAACCGTCTTTAAAAAAAACATTTTTTCTAGGGACAGAAAACTATAGGTAGGAAGAGTGTCAGTTTCTTTCACTGTGATAATCCTTGTTTCTAGGGACAGGGAAGGACAGTGAGGGAAATTCTCCTTGTGCTATAGTGTGCTAAAGCATTGATCATCAACCGTCTTTAAAAAAACATTTTTTCTAGGGACAGAAAACTATAGGTAGGAAGAGTGTCAGTTTCTTTCACTGTGATAATCCTTGTTTCTAGGGACAGGGAAGGACAGTGAGGGAAATTCTCCTTGTGCTATAGTGTGCTAAAGCATTCCTCATCAACCATCTTTGAAATCCTTGTTTTTTGGACAGTCAGGGAAATTGTCGTTGTGCTATTCTGTGCGAAAGCAATCATCCTCAACCATATTTTGAAATCCTTAAGTAAAGGGACAGAGAAGGACACCTGAAGGTAGCCCTTATTGCTTTTTTCCCATCTCCCTGCAGGCCATCTATTAGAATGTCTGGAAGGCAAACAAGGAGAGGCAGACAGTCAGGAGGCAATAAAAGAGGGCAAGCAGGCTCTGTGTCTGGGGGCAACAGTGCTGGTCGTGGACGCGGTGCATTGTCATCAGCACATGGCCATGGGACACGCTTGTCCTTCTTTTCGGCAGCTGGACATGTTGAGCCACATCATGCCGAAGACTTGGTAGAGTGGATGACCAAGCCCTCCTCCTCCTCCTCATCCTCTCTCACCCAGGCTCAGGGTACTGGCAAAGCAGCTGCCAAAGCGTCCTCTTCCCTGGTATCAATGTCAGACTCATCATCAGTCACTCCTTCCCTAGACCCACCATGTCCTCCTCCTGAGGAGTCCCCCGAACTGTTTGAGCACAGTGTTGGGTACATGCTCCAGGAGGATGCCCAGCGTTTCGAAGGGTCTGATGATGAAACCCAGCTACAGGAAGGCAGTAGCGTGAGAGCAGACAGAGGGGATGCTCAAGAAGGACACCAATCTGGCAGTCATGTTCCAGCAGCTGCAGCATACTGCCAGATTGGCTCCAGTGATGAGGAGGGAGGGGATGATGAGGCCACTGACTCCACGTGGGTGCCTAATAGGAGAGAGGAGGAGGAGGAGGATGAGGAGGAGGCACATCTCCAACGAGGCAGGATGCCCTTTGGTGGCCAGCGTAAGGGCAGTACACCAACGGAATCACACCGCAGAGCTCCGCCTGTGCAGGGCGCTGCCTCTGCCCGTCATTCAAAAAGTTCTTTGGTGTGGGCCTTTTTTGAGGCTAGTGCATCAGATCGCACAGCTGCTGTTTGCAACATATGTCTCAAGCGTATATCGCGTGGCCAAAACATCAGCCGCTTGGGTACCACATGCCTGACCAGACATATGTTGACCTGCCATGCAGCTCGTTGGCAAGCCTACCTCAAAGACCCACACCAAAGAACAAAGCGGACCTCTCCTTGCACCGCATCAGCTGGGATCTCCAACCCCACTATAACTTCAGTCCTGTCTGAAACATGCACTGAGAGGAATGAAGGTGTAGAATTAGGTGTGTCACAGCCAAGTAGTTGCGGCCACTCTGCTAGCAGTACACCGACGTCCGATTCTAGCAGGCAAATTTCCCTGCCCCAGCTGCTGGACCGTTGAAAGAAGTTCACTCCCAGCCATCCACATGCCCAGCGGTTGAATGCTAGCTTGGCTAAATTGCTAGCGCTTCAACTGCTGCCTTTTCAGTTGGTAGACTCGGCCCCCTTCCGTGAGTTTGTGCAATGTGCGGTTCCTCAGTGGCAGGTTCCCAAACGCCACTTTTTCTCACGGAAGGCTATTCCGGCTCTCTACCGGCATGTGGAAGGCAATGTCTTGGCCTCGCTGGACAGGGCGGTCAGCGGTAAGGTGCATATTACCGCTGACTCATGGTCCAGCAGGCATGGACAGGGACGTTACCTTTCTTTCACGGCCCATTGGGTCACTCTTTTGGCAGCTGGGAAGGATGCAGGACAAGGTGCAGTAGTGTTGGAGGTTGTTCCACCGCCACGCCTCCAAAATGCTACTACTGGTTGTGACACACCTCTCTCCTCCACCCCCTCCTCTTCTTCTTCCTCCATGGCCTCTTCCTGTGGTTTGTCCTCTGAACCAGCGGTGCTCCGTAGCCGTTCAAGGGGCTACGCAAGTACGCAGGCAAAAAGATGCCATGCCGTGCTTGCGCTGGTGTGTTTGGGGGACAGAAGCCACACTGGGGCAGAGGTCCTGTCTGCTCTGCAGGGCCAGGCCGAGAGGTGGTTGACGCCACGCCAGCTTAAGCCAGGAATGGTGGTTTGCGACAATGGCACCAACCTCCTCTCCGCCCTCCGACAGGGACAACTGACCCATGTGCCCTGTGTGGCTCACGTCCTTAACCTGGTGGTGCAGCGGTTCTTGGGCAGGTACCCGGGCTTACAGGATGTCCTGAGGCAGGCCAGGAAAGTCTGTGTGCATTTCCGCAGATCTTATAATGCCAGTGCTCGCCTGGCTGAGCTGCAAAAGGAGTTGAACCTGCCCAAGAACCGCCTTATATGTGACATGCCCACCAGGTGGAACTCAACGTTGGCCATGCTGCAGCGGCTGCACACGCAGCAGAGGGCCATCAATGAGTACCTGTGCGACTACGGCACCAGGACAGGGTCAGGGGAGCTTGTTTTTTTTTCTCCATGCCAGTGGGGCATGATCAGGGATGCATGCACTGTCCTGGCACCATTTGAGGAGGCCACGAGGATGGTGAGCAGTGACAGTGCATGCATCAGTGACACTGTACCTCTTGTCCACCTGTTGGAGCACACGCTGCGTGGAATAATGGACAGGGCACTTGAGGCAGAACAGAGGCAGGAAGAGGAGGACTTCCTTGCCTCTCAAGGCCCCCTTTACCCAGACAGTGTTCCTTCTGTCCCACCCATCGCACAGGAAGAGGAGGAGGAGGAGGAGGAGGATTGTGTCAGCATGGAGGTGGAGGCTGGCACTCAGCATCATCAGCAGCAGTCTTTTAGGGATGATTTACAGTCCCAAGAAACCAGTGGACTTGTACGTGGCTGGGAGGAGGTGGCTGCGGATCATGTCGTCCTTAGTGACCCAGAGGACTCCGGACCGAATGCCTCAGCAAACCTACGCTGCATGGCCTCCCTGATCCTGCAAAGTCTGCGGAAGGATCCTCGTATTCTTCGGATCAAGGAGAGGGACCATTACTGGCTGGCCACTCTCCTTGATCCACGGTACAAGGGTAAGGTTGCGGACCTTATGTTACCGTCGCAGAGGGAGCAAAGGATGAGACAACTCCGGGAGGCCTTGCAGAAAGGTCTGTGCAACGCGTTCCCAGAGACTGGGAGGTTACAAACTCCTGGTCCTGGACAACGAGTTGCTGAGGCTTCGGCCAGTCAAAGAAGGAGCGGTGGGGAAGGTGGCCGTCTGACCGATGCGTTCAGACAATTCTTTAGTCCGCAGCCCCAAAGTATGATCGGTTCCAGCAACCATCGCCAGCGTCTGATAAACATGGTGCAGGAATATCTAGGGGCAAGGTCAGACTTGGACACCTTCCCCACCGAAAATCCTCTGGCTTACTGGGTCTTGAGGATGGATCACTGGCCAGAGCTTGCACAGTATGCAATTGAGCTACTGGCCTGTCCTGCATCCAGCGTTCTTTCGGAACGCACATTCAGTGCTGCTGGAGGATTTGTCACGGATCACAGGGTGCGCCTGTCCACCGACTCGGTTGATCGACTGACTTTCATCAAGATGAACCAGTCTTGGATCACCACCAGCTACCACACACCTGATGCTGATATAACAGACTAATTGATTTTAACATGTCACATCCCTTCAAGACTGATGCTGATGCTGAGTGCCTGTGCTGTTATGTTGACTGGCTATCCTCCTCCTCCGAGTCCTCAATGATACGATTGATGATGATAGCTTGGAAGATCATTTTTGTTTATGGGTGCCGCCACCAGTGGCTAAGGCCCAATTTTTCAGCCCCTGTTTTACAGGGGCGTGTCATTACAATTTTTTTAGCAATAATTTGCCATAGGGCTCATTGCTGTGCTCCAAGTACAGTATCTGTGAGGGGTTGTAGTGTTGTGCCACCAGTGCCTAAGGCCCAATTTTTCAGCCCCTGTTCAACAGGGGCATGTAATTACAATTCTTGATCTAATAATTCACAGCAGGGCCCATTGCTGCACCCACCAAGAGTAACTCTGAGGGCTTACAGTGTTGTGGCAACGCCACCACCACCACCACCACGAAAGGCCCAATTTTTCAGCCCCTGTTCAAAAGGGGCATGTAATTACAATTCTTGATCTAATAATTCACAGCAGGGCCCATTCCTGCACCCACCAAGAGTAACTCTGAGGGCTTACAGTGTTGTGGCAACACCACCACCACCACCACCACCACGAAAGGCCCAATTTTTCAGCCCCTGTTCAACAGGGGCATGCAATTACAATTCTTGATCTAATAATTCACAGCAGGGCCCATTGCTGCACCCACCAAGAGTAACTGTCAGGGCTTACAGTGTTGTGGCACCAGCACCACCATCAAAGGCCCAATTTTTACTACCACTGTTCAACAATTATATGTAATTAAAATTCCTGATATAATAGTTGACAGCAGGGCGTTCCAGCACCAACCAAGAGTAACTGTGAGTGCTTACAGTGTTGTGCCAACACCAACAACTAAGGGGCCTATTTCTGCAGAATATATACGGCAGGTCCCTACTTTCAAACATCCAACTTACAAACGACTCCTACTTGCAAACGCAAGAAGACAACAGGAAGTGAGAGGAAATCTACCCCTTGGAAGGAAAATTCTCTCCTGTAAGAATTAATATGGGAGAAAGGTGTCTCCTCTGTACTGATGCTTTATCAGCAATCCTTGTTTCAAGAAAAACACCACATTTCAAAAACAGTTGTCATTGGGACGGAAAGTGAGGTGAAATGTTCTGAACAGGGGCACAGACAGCAAAACAAATGTTACAGGGGTGATAACCCTTACCTATGTTTTCCAAAAAGTTTAAAAATAGATTTTTGGGCTGGAGCTACACTTAAACAATGTACCTGTTCAAAATTACAAACAGATTCTACATAAGAACAAACCTACAGTCCCTGTCTTGTATGCACCGCCTGTATACGGCTGTTCAGAGTATATAGGGCCTTTTTTATTTTATGTGCGGGGTTCCCCTTAATATCCATACAAGACCCAAAGGGGCTGGTAATGGGCTGGGGTAGGGGGGGGGGGGGGGTCATGGGGTAGCTATGCCATTTTTCTTAAAGATTTTCATCCATATTACCGGGACCAGACATTACATTAAAGCCGCAAGCAGTTTTAAATGGCTTTTTTTTCCTTTAGAAGTGTCATTTTGTGCAGGGACAGTTCTAAACACGGGAAACACGTGGCACTTCACAGGCATACTTTAGACACCCCCCAGGTACGATATTTAAAGGAATATTTGACTTTTTTTTTTCACTTTATGCATCATTAAAATGACTGCTCCCGAAAAACGACCGTTTTTAAAACTTCTTTTTGCATTGATACATGTCCCCTGGTGCAGAACCTGGGTTCCCAAACCCTTTTTAGGACAATAACATGCATAATAGTCGTTATAATTAGCACTTTAGAATTCGAACGTTCGCATCCATTGTATTTAATAGGGTTCTAATGTTCGTACGAACTTTCGGTCCGTTCGCGGGTTCTGGTGCGAACCGAACCCGGGGGTGTTCGGCTCATCACTACTGGCAAGTCAGTGTGCTGGTGGTTCTGAAAACTTAAACACAGGATTGGAGATTTCACCCCACCCGGTTCTCTAAATAATCTCCAGGCTCCAGGTCCCAAAGTGGATTTTTCTAAACAATGAGGAATCTAAAAAGCCAGTTTCCTCCCAATTAAGCAAACCCTCTGGAGCCTATCAACCTGCCTGGTTGAGAATTCTGCCTTAACATCACCCTGGTACGGCACTGCTCTGCCACAATATATATATATATATATATATATATATATATATATATATATATATATATATATATACTAATACTATATAGTATAAATACTAATATAAAAGTGTGTCTGTTCCAGAATCGGCAGGGTTGGGGATTGGGGGATTAGAATGGTGGCAGTTGTGGTGCTAAGATCTGGTAGACTGAGGTGGAAAGTGTAGTGGTGACAGGAGGTCTGGGGAGGAGGAGTGCAGGCACAATTGTGTGTTGAGGGGGTTTAAATGTTGCATAAGGGGGATGAGTGGTGTGAGAGAGTGGGTGAGGGGAAGAGTGGTGAGGGTAGTGGAAGGGTGATAAAGGGAGGGGTGGGCGGATAAGTGGAAGAGTGGTGAGGAAGTGGGGGAAAAAATGCAGAGGGGGGATTGTGTGGCAAAGTGATGAGAGACGGGTACAGTGTTGAGAACCATAAAGACATGTATGAGCGAGTTTGGGGTGGAGGAACATGACTGGCCTGCACTGAGTCCTGACCTCAACCCGATAGAACGCCTTTGGGATGAATTAGAGCGCAAAGGGTGGGCCAACTCAATATCAAACCCTATGGACTAAGACTGGGATGCCATTAAACTCCTGTGCTATAAAATTGCTATTAACAATGATACATTGAAAAATACATAAACACCTACAGTATTAGGTAAAGTCCCAACAGTCCACACATAAAGTGCTCTAATGCATCTTTATTCAATATGTGCTCCATCATATAACAAGAGTGCTATGTCACCAGGTGAAATATTCGCTCACCTCAGGACAAGACCCTCAGAAGGGCCAACACAGCATAATGGTAATCAATCCTGTACACCAGATAGTGGGTCCTCTGCTCACTAACTCCTCAGTTGATAGAACTTCCCCAGTAGTGATGAGCCGAACACCCCCGGGTTCGGTTCGCACCAGAACCCGCGAACGGACCGAAAGTTCGTACGAACATTAGAACCCTATTAAATACAATGGATGCGAACGTTCGAATTCTAAAGTGCTAATTATAACAACTATTATGCATGTTATTGTCCTAAAAAGGGTTTGGGAACCCGGGTTCTGCACCAGGGGACATGTATCAATGCAAAAAGAAGTTTTAAAAACGGTCGTTTTTCGGGAGCAGTCATTTTAATGATGCATAAAGTGAAAAAAAAAAGTCAAATATTCTTTTAAATATCGTACCTGGGGGGTGTCTAAAGTATGCCTGTGAAGTGCCACGTGTTTCCCGTGTTTAGAACTGTCCCTGCACAAAATGACACTTCTAAAGGAAAAAAAAGCCATTTAAAACTGCTTGCGGCTTTAATGTAATGTCTGGTCCCGGTAATATGGATGAAAATCTTTAAGAAAAATGGCATAGCTACCCCATGACCCCCCCCCCCCCCTACCCCAGCCCATTACCAGCCCCTTTGGGTCTTGTATGGATATTAAGGGGAACCCCGCACATAAAATAAAAAAGGCCCTATATACTCTGAACAGCCGTATACAGGCGGTGCATACAAGACAGGGACTGTAGGTTTGTTCTTATGTAGAATGTGTTTGTAATTTTGAACAGGTACATTGTTGAACTGTAGCTCCAGCCCAAAAATCTATTTTTAAACTTTTTGGGAAACATAGGTAAGGGTTATCACCCCTGTAACATTTGTTTTGCTGTCTGTGCCCCTGTTCAGAACATTTCACCTCACTTTCCGTCCCAATGACAACTGTTTTTGAAATGTGGTGTTTTTCTTGAAACAAGGATTGCTGATAAAGCATCAGTACAGAGGAGACACCTTTCTCCCATATTTATTCTTACAGGAGAGAATTTTCCTTCCTAGGGGTAGATTTCCTCTCACTTCCTGTTGTCTTCTTTCGTTTGCAAGTAGGAGTCGTTTGTAAGTTGGATGTTTGAAAGTAGGGACCTGCCGTATATACTCTGCAGAAATAGGCCCCTTAGTTGTTGGTGTTGGCACAACACTGTAAGCACTCACAGTTACTCTTGGTTGGTGCTGGAACGCCCTGCTGTCAACTATTATATCAGGAATTTTAATTACATATAATTGTTGAACAGTGGTAGTAAAAATTGGGCCTTTGATGGTGGTGCTGGTGCCACAACACTGTAAGCCCTGACAGTTACTCTTGGTGGGTGCAGCAATGGGCCCTGCTGTGAATTATTAGATCAAGAATTGTAATTGCATGCCCCTGTTGAACAGGGGCTGAAAAATTGGGCTTTTCGTGGTGGTGGTGGTGGTGTTGCCACAACACTGTAAGCCCTCAGAGTTACTCTTGGTGGGTGCAGGAATGGGCCCTGCTGTGAATTATTAGATCAAGAATTGTAATTACATGCCCCTTTTGAACAGTGGCTGAAAAATTGGGCCTTTCGTGGTGGTGGTGGTGGTGGCGTTGCCACAACACTGTAAGCCCTCAGACTTACTCTTGGTGGGTGCAGGAATGGGCCCTGCTGTGAATTATTACATCAAGAATTGTAATTGCATGCCCCTGTTGAACAGGGGCTGAAAATTTGGGCCTTAGGCACTGGTGGCACAACACTACAACCCCTCACAGATACTGTACTTGGAGCACAGCAATGAGCCCTGTTGCAAAGTATTGCTTCAAAAATTGTAATGACACGCCCCTGTTAAACAGGGGCTGAAAAATTGGGCCTTAGGCACTGGTGGCACAACACTACAACCCCTCACAGATACTGTACTTGGAGCACAGCAATGAGCCCTATGGCAAATTATTGCTAAAAAAATTGTAAGTACACACCCCTGTAAAACAGGGGCTGAAAAATTGGGCCTTAGCCACTGGTGGCGGCACCCATAAACAAAAATGATCTTCCAAGCTATCATCATCAATCGTATCATTGAGGACTCGGAGGAGGAGGATAGCCAGTCAACATAACAGCACAGGCACTCAGCATCAGCATCAGTCTTGAAGGGACGTGACATGTTAAAATCAATTAGTCTGTTATATCAGCATCAGGTGTGTGGTAGCTGGTGGTGATCCAAGACTGGTTCATCTTGATGAAAGTCAGTCGATCAACCGAGTCGGTGGACAGGCGCACCCTGTGATCCGTGACAAATCCTCCAGCAGCACTGAATGTGCGTTCCGAAAGAACGCTGGATGCAGGACAGGCCAGTAGCTCAATTGCACACTGTGCAAGCTCTGGCCAGTGATCCATCCTCAAGACCCAGTAAGCCAGAGGATTTTCGGTGGGGAAGGTGTCCAAGTCTGACCTTGCCCCTAGATATTCCTGCACCATGTTTATCAGACGCTGGCGATGGTTGCTGGAACCAATCATACTTTGGGGCTGCGGACTAAAGAATTGTCTGAACGCATCGGTCAGACGGCCACCTTCCCCACCGCTCCTTCTTTGACTGGCCGAAGCCTCAGCAACTCGTTGTCCTGGACCAGGACTTTGTAACCTCCCAGTCTCTGGGAACGCGTTGCACAGACCTTTCTGCAAGGCCTCCCGGAGTTGTCTCATCCTCTGCTCCCTCTGCGACGGTAACATAAGGTCCGCAACCTTACCCTTGTACCGTGGATCAAGGAGAGTGGCCAGCCAGTAATGGTCCCTCTCCTTGATCCGAAGAATACGAGGATCCTTCCGCAGACTTTGCAGGATCAGGGAGGCCATGCAGCGTAGGTTTGCTGAGGCATTCGCTCCGGAGTCCTCTGGGTCACTAAGGACGACATGATCCGCAGTCACCTCCTCCCAGCCACGTACAAGTCCACTGGTTTCTTGGGACTGTAAATCATCCCTAAAAGACTGCTGCTGATGATGCTGAGTGCCAGCCTCCACCTCCATGCTGACACAATCCTCCTCCTCCTCCTCCTCCTCCTCCTCCTCTTCCTCTTCCTGTGCGATGGGTGGGACAGAAGGAACACTGTCTGGGTAAAGGGGGCCTTGAGAGGCAAGGAAGTCCTCCTCTTCCTGCCTCTGTTCTGCCTCAAGTGCCCTGTCCATTATTCTACGCAGCGTGTGCTCCAACAGGTGGACAAGAGGTACAGTGTCACTGATGCATGCACTGTCACTGCTCACCATCCTCGTGGCCTCCTCAAATGGTGCCAGGACAGTGCATGCATCCCTGATCATGCCCCACTGGCGTGGAGAAAAAAAACCAAGCTCCCCTGACCCTGTCCTGGTGCCGTAGTCGCACAGGTACTCATTGATGGCCCTCTGCTGCGTGTGCAGCCGCTGCAGCATGGCCAACGTTGAGTTCCACCTGGTGGGCATGTCACATATAAGGCGGTTCTTGGGCAGGTTCAACTCCTTTTGCAGCTCAGCCAGGCGAGCACTGGCATTATAAGATCTGCGGAAATGCACACAGACTTTCCTGGCCTGCCTCAGGACATCCTGTAAGCCCGGGTACCTGCCCAAGAACCGCTGCACCACCAGGTTAAGGACGTGAGCCACACAGGGCACATGGGTCAGTTGTCCCTGTCAGAGGGCGGAGAGGAGGTTGGTGCCATTGTCGCAAACCACCATTCCTGGCTTAAGCTGGCGTGGCGTCAACCACCTCTCGGCCTGGCCCTGCAGAGCAGACAGGACCTCTGCCCCAGTGTGGCTTCTGTCCCCCAAACACACCAGCGCAAGCACGGCATGGCATCTTTTTGCCTGCGTACTTGCGTAGCCCCGTGAACGGCTACGGAGCACCGCTGGTTCATAGGACAAACCACAGGAAGAGGCCATGGAGGAAGAAGAAGAGGAGGGGGTGGAGGAGAGAGGTGTGTCACAACCAGTAGTAGCATTTTGGAGGCGTGGCGGTGGGACAACCTCCAACACTACTGCACCTTGTCCTGCATCCTTCCCAGCTGCCAAAAGAGTGACCCAATGGGCCGTGAAAGAAAGGTAACGTCCCTGTCCATGCCTGCTGGACCATGAGTCAGCGGTAATATGCACCTTACCGCTGACCGCCCTGTCCAGCGAGGCCAAGACATTGCCTTCCACATGCCGGTAGAGAGCCGGAATAGCCTTCCGTGAGAAAAAGTGGCGTTTGGGAACCTGCCACTGAGGAACCGCACATTGCACAAACTCACGGAAGGGGGCCGAGTCTACCAACTGAAAAGGCAGCAGTTGAAGCGCTAGCAATTTAGCCAAGCTAGCATTCAACCGCTGGGCATGTGGATGGCTGGGAGTGAACTTCTTTCGACGGTCCAGCAGCTGGGGCAGGGAAATTTGCCTGCTAGAATCGGACGTCGGTGTACTGCTAGCAGAGTGGCCGCAAGTACTTGGCTGTGACACACCTAATTCTACACCTTCATTCCTCTCAGTGCATGTTTCAGAGAGGACTGAAGTTATAGTGGGGTTGGAGATCCCAGCTGATGCGGTGCAAGGAGAGGTCCGCTTTGTTCTTTGGTGTGGGTCTTTGAGGTAGGCTTGCCAACGAGCTGCATGGCAGGTCAACATATGTCTGGTCAGGCATGTGGTACCCAAGCGGCTGATGTTTTGGCCACGCGATATACGCTTGAGACATATGTTGCAAACAGCAGCTGTGCGATCTGATGCACTAGCCTCAAAAAAGGCCCACACCAAGGAACTTTTTGAATGACGGGCAGAGGCAGCGCCCTGCACAGGCGGAGCTCTGCGGTGTGATTCCGTCGGTGTACTGCCCTTACGCTGACCAAGAGATCGCTGAGGATACGAGTCGGTGAGCACTTGAGAGAAATCAATAACAAAGAAAAAATTCCTGAGAAACCCCTAGCCAAACATTTCGCCCAGTATCATGGGCGTAGCTCTAGGGGCTTGATGGTCAAAGGGATATATGTCCTTAAGCTTCCCACCAGAAGAGGCGACTACGATCGCATCCTCCTACAAAAGGAGACATGGTGGGTATATCGCCTAAAATCCCTAGTTCCTGTTGGCCTAAACACGGAGTTAAATTTGCAGGTGTTTCTGCCAACCTAGAGGTGGGCCATAAATAAAATCCTCCCTCCCCTTCCACCCCTCTTTCCTCCCCCCTCCCCTCTTTTCCCTTCCCCCCCCTTTTTTCCTCCTTTCCAAAACCCCCCCTCTTTCTTCTCCTTCGCTTCCCCTTCCCCTCCCCCCACCTTCCTTTTTCCCCCCTTCCTTTCCCCCCCCCCTTTCCCTTCCTTTGCTAACACTACATGTTGTGACTTGATGATATTCATCAATACTATTACCTTACCAATATCTTTCCTTGATAGTTGAACTATATAATTAATTAATTCAAACATTGTTCATTTATTATTATGTTTTTGCTTTTTCTACTTTTTTCTTGCCATTCCCTATACATAAGGGTCTTTCAAGTATTTCTAATAACACATCAAATTAAGCTTAGGAAAATGATTAATATTAGATCATCATTATGTGTGTTTTTTCTTTTACCTAAATCCCCCCCTTCCCTTCCCCTCCCCCTTTCCCCCTCCCCCCCCCTTTACCAAAATGTACTCAATATGGGCCGTTACCAGCATTGACCTCCTCTATATATGCACCAAGTGTCCATCTCCTTGTTTTCCTCCTTTGTAAAATACATTGAAAATGTATAAAGTCCCTCTTGTCAATACGTTCAGTGACTCTCAGCAAACAAACAAAAAATGAGAATTCAACTGACCCCTTTATGCGCGTTGCAATGAAGATTAACCTCAAACAGGTGAATGTCACATAGGAAATTGGAATAAATCCAGACAGGACGCAACTAAGGGTTGTCTTTCACAAAACCCAACCCCCTAATGATGCGCGTCACTGGTTTCAGTGAAACATAAATATGGGTCCTGTCCAGTGACGTGATACGTCCAGACGAAGCTACGCCACAGAGCACGGCGAAACGCGTTGACGTCACATCCCACACAGTCACGTGACGTTGTTCTGAATGGAGTGGGCGGATCGACATGGCACGGAGCTCGTAAGCCATAGTCAGTACACACGATAGCGGCTACGACCGCGGCAACTGACACTAGGCATTTGCAAAGCAGCCACATTGGATCCCACTTTGACACCGGCGCAGGTAACGCTTGGGGGACCTGGACTTTTATCACAATATCCGTTCGGGTTGACGGCCAACACAACAAATAGGTATGGCCAAAATAACACCCTCAAATCAGCTGCCAAATACCAGGTAACCCGGGACCTATGGTAAAGTACTTTGACTTGTAGGTTGAAATTGAGCTGCAGACAATGATAAAGAGACTAATTACACACTGCCTACATGTGCAAACCAGAGCTATGTTGTAAAAGCATCACAGATTTCTGTACTAATAACCGTATTGATGAACTTTCTTTGCTAGCAACTTTTGGAGGACATTTATTCATTACCATTGTGCCAATACAACAGCCCCTTTACTAACATCAATTAACCCTTTCAATCTTCAAAGAACTTTTCCATTAGTGGATTCCCAGAGTATACCCAATGCAAATACTGCATTTAGGCAAACGGCTTCGATTTGTACTAGTCCTAATGCATGCCCTCAGCGCTAATACCCTCCTCCCCCGGTCCCCCTTTCCCACCCCATCAGGTTCAGTCTTATATTAAATGTTAAACCCATTTGACCTTAATTAATAAATCCACTTATTAGCAGGTGGCCGAGATTACCCTATATTCCCTGGTGGACGGTAATCAATATATAAAACAATATTATCCTTCACTGGGTCACATACTTATATAAGACTGAACCATACGTCCGGACAAGTGTGTTGTTATATGTTTTAGTTATTTGTTTGTCTTGCCTGTCTACTAGATGTTTCCAATTAATTCATGTAATGCATGATCATTCACCTTTTGAAAATAATGCTGCACCTTCATATGTTTCCTCTTACATCTATTTGGAATGATAACAGGAATAAATGATTAATTTAAAATCATTTCCGCCTCTGGATCTATAATCTGTTGCCTATAGTAACCGCTTTCGGTCTGTTCTACACAGACTGATCCCCTTTCTTCCATTCCTACTTCCCCCCTTCCCCCCTCCCCTCCCCCCCTTCCCACCAATTAATATTGAAGACATATAACAATCCTCTCACCTACCTGTTCACCACAGCCAAGCTGGATGCCACCGGACATAGATGGTTGGCGGCACTGTCTGCTTTCAATTTCAGTTTGAAATACAGACCTGGGGTGGGAAACCGAGATGCGGACGCCCTGTCCAGAAGGTCTCATGTCCCTACATACAGTGTCGAAGACTGGACCCAAGTAGCACCTGACGGGGTGTGGGCCCTCTGCCAAGGGGCTGAACTCCAGGCCAGAGGAGGCTCAAGAGCAGAAGAGATAGGGGTCACTATCGTAGGAGTCCCCAAGCAGTACTGCGAAGTTGCCCAACTGGGAGAAGACAACTTACCCAGACTAACAAAGAAGGAGTTGAGATCTGACCAATTGGAAGACCCTGTGGGGAGATTGGTCATAGAAGCATTGGAGAATCAGGATCCAAATGTACTCCTACGTCATCCCTCAAAGGAAGCTCGCCTACTTAAGAAAGAGTGGGACAGACTGCTGGTGCGTCAGGGGGTGGTCTACCGAAGGGGCCCCTCTGATGACCAAAAAGACAAGTGGCAGTTGTTCCTGCCAGAGAAACACAGAGAAACTTTCATGATTGCTCTGCACGACAACCATGGACACCTAGGAGTGGAAAGGACTTTCCAACTTGTTAGAGACCGTTTCAATTGGCCTTGCATGAGGGCTGAACTTGAGGAATACTGCCATTCCTGTGCACGGTGCATACAGAGAAAGACACTACCCCATCAAGCGGCCCCAATGGGCCATTTACAAAGTGAAGGTCCGCTTGACCTGGTATGTATTGATTTCCTCTGCCTCGAACCCGACCTGAGTGGACAAGGAAATGTTCTGGTGATAACCGACCATTTCACCCGATATGCACAAGCCTTTCCTACCAAAGACCAGAAGGCCTCCACTGTGGCCAAAACACTCGTGGAGAAATACTTTATACACTACGGATTGCCAAAAAGGCTTCATTCAGATCAGGGAAGGGACTTTGAGAGTAAACTCATACGGAAGCTCCTGGATGCCTTGGGCATCAAGAAAACCAGGACTACCCCTTATCACCCACAAGGCGATGCTCAACCGGAGAGGTTCAATCGAACCCTGCTCAACATGCTGGGAACTTTAAGTAGCGAAAGGAAGCAACATTGGAGTAATCACATAGCGGCCCTTGTGCATGCTTATAACAGCACTGTCAGCGACGCTACAGGGTATTCCCCTTACAGACTTATGTTCGGGAGGGAAGCTAGATTGCCAGTGGATCTTGCCTTCGGCACTTCCATAGACCATTGTTCTGCTGCTTCCCACAAGGGATATGTGGATTAGACTTGTGCACAACGGAAAAATTTGTTCCGTTTCGGTTCGTTTCTTTCCGGTCCTGTTGATTCGTAATCATTCGTAATTTTGCTAGACGGGATTTTTCGTGTTCGGACTCATTCGTATTTTTGCAAGCGACATTTTTCGTTGAATTTTTTGTTGCTTTATAATTCGTACTTTCGGTAGAGTACGTTGTTTTTCGTTGATTCTGGACACAACTCCTACTTTCGTAACTTTTTTTGGGTTCGTTGATTCGTAATTTTCCGTGTCTCTCTCACAACGACGCTGCCTATTATGCCTAATGTGCTTCGAATGGATTTGTACTTTTCTAAATACATAGCGGTTATTTGTAACGATTCGAAATCTCGTATTTTACTTTCGTTTTTTACATGCGGCTATAGGCTCCGCCCCTGTACACCATTTTGAGAGGGTTCAGCACGGTGAGGGAGAAGCAGAGAGCAGAGCAGAGTGAGTGTTATTGTGCTTCGAATGGATTTGAAATCTCGTATTTTACTTTCGTTTTTTCATGCGGCTATAGCCTCCGCCCCTGTACACCATTTTGAGAGGGAGTTCAGCATGGTGAGGGAGAAGCAGAGAGCAGAGTGAGTGTTATTGTGCTTCGAATGGATTCGTACATTCGTAACTTTTTTCATAACGAATTATGCCGAAGACCTTCGGGCATTCGCTATTTTGCGGTATAATTTATTTCGGATTCGGTTTTATTCGTAATTGCTCTGTTCGGAAATTCGAATGCTTCCGAATGTCCGAAAGTTGCTAAATTCGGACGAATTTTGATTCGTTACGAAACGAATTGCACAAGCCTAATGTGGATAGACTTAGGCACAATCTGAAAATGGCCTATGAGCAAGCCCAGGCCGCATCGGATCAACGGGGGGCTCGCAATAAGAGAAATTTTGACCTAAAAGTTAGAATCCAAGATTTGCAACCAGGAGACAGAGTATTGCTGCGGAACCTGGGAGTCCCTGGAAAACATAAGCTTGCGGATAGATGGAGACCCGAACCTTATGTCATTTGCAAAAAACTACCAGGCCTACCCGTTTACAAACTTAAACCTGAGGGAAAGTTGGGGCCATTGAAGACTTGGCATCGGAATCACCTACCTCCTCTGGCTGAAGCGGTTCGGTGACCTCCTAGCATGGATTCCCCTGAACCTATGTCCATTCTAGACACCCCTAGACCCAACACTCGGTCTCAGACCCCTCAGATGGGGGATACAGAGGATTCAGAAATAAGTGAAGATGAGGGAGAGGAAATTGGCTGGCTTTGGCCTTCCCAGGGACCAACGACTTCTGCTATTGATCTTCCGCCTGACGAAGACACCGAGGATCATACACTGAATGCAGAAGCAACAGAGTTTATCCCTTCCTGTCCTTGGTTGGATGCCTGGGAAAGTGCCAGTGAACCATCTGAAAAGGAAGATCCAAGAGAAGCCATGTACCTTCCTGCTCTGGAACCGGATGTTCCCGAGGAAGGGGGAAGTCCTGAGTTAGCAACAGAATAAGAGTCGGCTCCAACAGAAAGCCCAAAAGGACAGAGGAAGCGGAGGGCAATAAAACCTCCCAGGAGACTAACCTACCCACAGATGGGTGAAAGTGCGGAAGACATTGTAGTCACTGCTAGAAGGAGTATGGAAGATCATGACCCTCCCGATGTTCATTTGGTGGGAGGCAGCCCCAGCTCACTCTCTGGCACAGTTAGACAAGATACTAATGTTAGTGTGTCCTGTGGGCAGGGGAGTCCACTGCCTCGTTTTTGGTGGGAATTTCCTCTGCCGACATCATATGAAGGATTGATGGATGTTATGAGATCTGTAGTTGGAGATTATGTTATCTTTGGGGACCAAAGAGTTCAGGTGGGGGGAGTGTGTAGCGGGGTCTTCTTTAAGGCCCCGGGACTACAGTACCCAGAGCCCCATTCGGCCTCAGGGGGGAGGTTCCGCCGCAGAGACTCATGGGAGAGGTTACTTAAGAGAAGGGCGGGGGGAAGCTCGCTCTCTTGGGACAACGCGCTTCAAGCAACAAGTCATCCTGCACGGATCTGCTGTGGGGTAAGGCCTGAAGCCTAAGGCCTTACCCGAAGTCCGAAGAGCCTTTCACCATCCTGCGGAGCCTGGGTGGATCCTGGATCGTCAGTGTAGGACTCCAGTTGGATCGGGGACCCGATCGGTTGCAGACGCTGTGTGCGACGGACACACGCGGTGAAAGACCCAGGCTGGGATCGCGCCTGGAACGGTGAGCGGGCACCTACCCATATCCATAGACTGAGTTATATTCAGGCCTATAGACTGCCTAGGCCCACTGTTCGCTCACCAGTGTTCTTTGGAGGTCGGATAGTTGGGACAGAGTTGAAGTGCCTACCCCCCTGTTTGCATACTGTTGCTACGAGTTACCACCTTTTTGGATTACAATTTGGTTCATTTCTTCAAGTGCACCAACGAAAGCTGGCCGGTGAAGAAAATCTTACTCCCTTAGGGAAAGGGGACTCTTTCATACACTGTCAGGCCTGACATAGGTGGGGAAAGTTATAAAGTTTGTGTTGCTGTGTCTTAGGGCGCGCACGCCATAATAGCTCCGCGTGGTGGATACTGCGCGGCGCCATTTTATAGTGCTTCCTCTGTAGCATTGGTTGATACAGGGTTCTGCAGACCCATGTAAGTGTTGCATGTCATGTTTTTATGCCACCATTTTATAGTAAAGCTATTACCTATTCATATTCCTGCCTCAGAGTGTTGTCTGTCTATTTAGGAACTGTTAAGTATCATACACCTGAGAGTGAAAGGAAGCTATCCCTAGACTAACTGTGCCAGAGTGGGTCGAGCCAGATTGCCGGGGGTTGGCGGTGCTGTATACAGGGCCCGAGAAAACAAACCAGCGGCTCTCTTAACTGGGGGTAGCGCTACATAATAATTTAATGCCATTTGGAGATTTTTTCCATCTTTCCTTGGCTTCGTTATGCACATTAATACACATTTTTACCTGGGGTGCCCAAACTTTCGATCCCCACTGTATGTGTGTATACAGTGTGTCAAAAAAGTATTTAGTCAGCCACCAATTGTGCACGTTCTCCCACTTAAAAAGATGAGAGAGGCCTGTAATTGTAATCATAGGTAAACCTCAACCATGAGAGACAAAATTTAAAAACAAATCCAGACAATCACATTGTCTGATTTGGAAATATTTTTTTTTGCAAATTATGGTGGAAAAAAGTATTTGGTCACCTACAAACAAGCAAGATTTCTGGCTCTCACAGACCTGTATCTTCTTTTTTAAGAGGCTCCTCTGTCCTCCACTCATTACCTGTATTAATGACACCTGTTTGAACTTATCAGTATAAAAGACACTTGTCCACAACCTCAAACAGTCACACTCCAAACTCCACTATGGTGAAGACCAAAGAGCTGTCGAAGGACACCAGAAACAAAATTGTAGACCTGCACCAGGCTGGGAAGACTGAATCTGCAATAGGCAAGCAGTTTGGTGTGAAGAAATCAACTGTGGGAGCAATAATTGGAAAATGGAAGACATACAAAGCCACTGATAATCTCCCTCGATCTGGGGCTCTACGCAAGATCTCACCCCATGGGGTCAAAATGATCACAAGAACGGTGAGCAAAAATCCCAGAACCACACGGGGGGACCTAGTGAATGACCTGAAGAGAGCTGGGACCAACGTAACAAAGGCTACCATCAGTAACACACTACGCCGCCAGGGACTCAGATCCTGCAGTGCCAGACATGTCCCCCTGCTTAAGCCAGTACATATCTGGGCCTGTCTGAGGTTTGCTAGAGAGCATTTGGATGATCCAGAAGAGGATTGGGAGAATGTCATATGGTCAGATGAAACCAAAGTAGAACTGATTGGTAGAAACACTCATCGTGTTTGGAGGAGAGAGAATGCTGAGTTGCAACCAAAGAACACCATACCTACTGTGAAGCATGGGGGTGGCAACATCATGCTTTGGGGCTGTTTCTCTGCAAACGGAACAGGACGACTGATTCGTGTACATGAAAAAATGAATGGGGCCATGTATCGTGATATTTTGAGTGCAAACCTCCTCCCATCAGCAAGGGCATTGAATATGAAACATGGCTGGGTCTTTCAGCATGACAATAATCCCAAACACACCGCCCGGGCAACGAAGGAGTGGATTCGTAAGAAGCATTTCAAGGTCCTGGAGTGGCCTAGCCAGTCTCAAGATCTCAACCCCATAGAAAACCTTTGGAGAGAGTTGAAAGTCTGTGTGGCCCAGCGACAGTGCTAAAACATCGCTGCTTTAACCACTTAAGCCCCAGACCATTTGGTAGCTAGAGGACCAGAGGTGAATTCAGAATTTTGCACTGCGCTGCTTTAACTGTAAATTGTGCGGACATGCAATGTTGTACCCAAACGAAATTTGCGTCCTTTTCTTCCCACAAATAGAGCTTTCTTTTAATGGTATTTGATTGATTGCCTCTGCGATTTTTATTTTTTGCGATATAAACGGAAAAAGACCGAAAATTTTGAAAAAAAATGATATTTTCTACTTTTTGTTATAAGAAAAATCGAATAAACTCAATTTTAGTCATACATTTAGGCCAAAATGTATTCGGCCACATGTCTTTAGTAAAAAAAATGTCAATAAGCGTATATTTATCGGTTTGTGCAAAAGTTATAGCGTTTACAAACTAGGGTACATTTTCTGGAATTTACACAGCTTTTAATTTATGACTGCCTATCTCATTTCTTGAGGTGCTAAAATGGCAGGGCAGTACAAAACCCCCCCAAATGACCCCATTTTAGAAAGTAGACACCCCAAGGAAATTGCTGAGAGGCATGTTGAGCCCATTGAATATTTTTTTTTTTTTTGTCCCAAGTGATTGAATAATGACAAAAAAAAAAAAAATTACAAAAAGTTGTCACTAAATGATATATTGCTCACACATGCCATGGTTATATGTGGAATTGCACCCCAAAATACATTCTGCTGCTTCTCCTGAGTACGGGGATACCACATGTGTGGGACTTTTTAGGAGCCTAGCCACGTACGGGACCCCGGAAACCAAGCACCGCCTTCAGGATTTCTAAGGGCGCAAATTTTTGATTTCACTCCTCACTACCTATCACAGTTTTGAAGGCCATAAAATGGCAAAATAGCACAAAACCCCCCCAAATGACCCCATTTTAGAAAGTAGACACCCCAAGGAAATTGCTGAGAGGCCTGTTGAGCCCATTGAATATTTTTTTTTTTTTGTCCCAAGTGATTGAATAATGACAAAAAAAAAAAAAAATTACAAAAAGTTGTCACTAAATGATATATTGCTCACACATGCCATGGTTATATGTGGAATTGCACCCCAAAATACATTCTGCTGCTTCTCCTGAGTACGGGGATACCACATGTGTGGGACTTTTTAGGAGCCTAGCCACGTACGGGACCCCGGAAACCAAGCACCGCCTCCAGGATTTCTAAGGGCGCAAATTTTTGATTTCAATCCTCACTACCTATCACAGTTTTGAAGGCCATAAAATGCCAAAATAGCACAAAACCCCCCCAAATGACCCCATTTTGGAAAGTAGACACCCCAAGCTGTTTGCTGAGAGGCATGGTGAGTATTTTACAGCTCTCATTTGTTTTTGAAAATGAAGAAAGAACATTTTTTTTTTTTCTTTTTTTTTTCAATTTTCAAAACTTTGTGACAAAAAGCGAGATCTGCAAAATACTCACAATACCTCTCAGCAAATAGCTTGGGGTGTCTACTTTCCAAAATGGGGTCATTTGGGGGGGGTTTGTGCCATCTGGGCATTCCATGGCCTCCGAAACTGTGATAGGCAGTGAGAAGTGAAATCAAAAATTGACACCCTTAGAAAGCCTGAAGGCGGTGCTTGGTTTTTGGGGTCCCGTACGCGGCTAGGCTCCCAAAAAGTCTCACACATGTGGTATCCCCGTACTCAGGAGAAGCAACAGAATGTATTTTGGGGTGTAATTCCACATATGCCCATGGCATGTTTGAGCAATATATCATTTAGTGACAACTTTGTGCAAAAAAAAAAAATTTTTTCCGCAACTTGTGTCAACATATAAAATATTCCATGGACTCGACATGCCTCTCAGTATATAGCTTGGGGTGTCTACTTTCCAAAATGGGGTCATTTGGGGGGGTTTTGAACTGTTCTGGCATTTTATACACAACATTAGGAAGCTTACATCCACTCTTCTAACCACTTGAAGACAAAGCCCCTTTTGACACTTTTTGTTTACATGAAAACATATTTTTTTTTGCAAGAAAATTATGTTGAACCCCCAAACATTATATATATATTTAAAGCAAAGGCCCTACAGAATAAAATGGTGGGTGTTGCATTTTTTTTTCTACACAGTATTTGCGCAGCGATTTTTCAAACGCATTTTTTGGGGAAAAAATACACTTTTTTTAATTTTAATGCACTAAAACACACTATATTGCCCAAATGTTTGATGAAATAAAAAAGATGATCTTAGGCCGAGTACATAGATACCAAACACGACATGCTTTAAAATTTCGCACAAACGCGCATTGGCGACAAACTACATACATTTTTAAAAGCCTTTAAAAGCATTTACAGGTTACCCCGTTAGATTTACAGAGGAGGTCTACTGCTAAAATTACTGCCCTCGATCTGACCTTCGCGGTGATACCTCACATGCATGGTGCAATTGCTGTTTACATATGACGCCAGACCGACGCTTGCGTTCGCCATTGGGCAAGAGCAGGGCAGGACAGGGGTGCTTTTTTTTTTTTTTTTTTTTTTTTTTTTTTTTATTATTAATTTTGCTTTTTTATTTTATTTTTAAACTGTTGCTTCCATATTTATTTATTTTTATCACTTTTATTGTTATCTCAGGGAATGTATATATCCCCTATGATAGCAATAGGTAATGACAGGTACTCTTTTTTGAAAAAACTGGGGTCTATTGGACCCTAGATCTTTCCTCTGCCCTCAAAGCATCTGACCACACCAAGATCGGTATGATAAAATGCTTTCCCAATTTCCCAATGGCGCTTTTTATATCCGGGGGGGGGGACATTCCCTCCCACTGCTTGTAAAAGCAGTCCAGAGGCTAATTAGCCACTAGGATTACTTTTACATGAAAGCCGGCCGCTGGCTGAAAAGAATGATACCAAGATGATACCTAAACCCGCAGGCATCATTCTGGTATAAACATTCAAAGTCCAGCAACATACCAGTACGTTGCTGGTCCTTGTTGGACATGTATTGTAATCTTTTTTTTCATGCAGCCTGTTGGCTGAACGAAAAAAAAAGATTGATCGGTGGGTATGCCCACCATTAGAATACCGCCCTTCATCCACCCACTTCTAATGATGGGCATACATGCACCATTTATATATGCCGAAGCATGGGGGCATCTTCTCGCAAAAGTTATGCCGCGTACACATGGTCAGACTTTTCCACGGGCAAGCCTCCGTCGGAATTTCGACCGTATGTACGCGGCATTAGGAGCAAAATCGCTCCTCCGCTCCTGCTGCCCCAATGCTTCGGCATATATGCTTTTTTTTTTAACTGTGGTGGTGAAATTACCTCCTACAGCACTGGAGTCGCAGGGATCAGGCCTGTCTCTGCGAACGCTGCAGTTATGTGTGTTGTGTTTTGCAAGTGACAGTGATCGATCGATACTGCACTTCGGTGGCCTGGGCTGGACGGAGGGGCAAAACGCAGGTGCTAGCAGGTATCTGGGCTGATCCCGCTAACACTGCGTTTTTGGGAACCCTAAACTGCTGGGGACGCTAGTATAGATCTGATCAGATCAGATATTGAGCTGATCAGATACTATACCACTAAGGGGGGTGTATGCTTCACGCGTGGGTGTTAGCGCTACTGGCACTAACCTGACCCTGCCTGGGGTGTGACGCAGACCCTCTCTGACGCTAAAACCTAACTGATATCACCCGCCGGGCGATCAGGGGGTTAAACCTTTATTGGGTTATATACGGCGGGTGCCCTGACACTATAAAAAGCAAACTAACTAACCAGCGTCACCCGTAACACTTATATGATGATCACTGGTGAAAGGGTTAACTAGGGGCAATTAGGGGGTTAAAACCTTTATTAGGGTAATATATGGGGGTACCTGACGCTATATAAAAACCTGACGGCGAACCTAAAAAAAAATTACTGGCTACCTATCGGCATCACTGACACTAAGAAAACGATCATAAAAACTATTGCTTAGCGACAGTGGTGATAGGGGGTGAAAGGGTTACCTGGGGGGCGATCAGGGGGTTAAACCTTTATTAGATAATATATGGGGGTAACTGACGCTATAAAAACCTGCGGCGAACCTAAAAAAAATTACTGGCTACCGATCAGCATCACCGACGCTAAGACATCGATCAGAAAAATGATCGCATAGTGACGGCGGTGCTAGGGGGTGAAAGGGTTACCTGGGGGGTGATCAAGGGGGTTACACCTTTATTAGGTAATATATGGGGGTACCCGACGCTATAAAAACCTGCGGCGAACCTAAAAAAAATTACTGGCTACCGATCAGCATCGCCGACGCTAAGACATCGATCAGAAAAATTATCGCTTAGTGACAGTGGTGATAGGGGGTGAAAGGGTTACCTGGGGGGGCGATCAAGGGGGTTAAACCTTTATTAGGTAATATATGGGGGTACCCGACGCTATAAAAACCTGCGGCGAACCTAAAAAAAATTACTGGCTACCGATCAGCATCACCGACGCTAAGACATCGATCAGAAAAATGATCGCATAGCCACGGCGGTGCTAGGGGGTGAAAGGGTTACCTGGGGGGTGATCAAGGCGGTTAAACCTTTATTAGGTAATATATGGGGGTACCCGACGCTATAAAAACCTGCGGCGAACCTAAAAAAATTACTGGCTACCGATCAGCATCGCCGACGCTAAGACATCGATCAGAAAAATTATAACTTAGTGACAGTGGTGATAGGGGGTGAAAGGGTTACCTGGGGGGGCGATCAAGGGGGTTAAACCTTTATTAGGTAATATATGGGGGTACCCGACGCTATAAAAACCTGCGGCGAACCTAAAAAAAATTACTGGCTACCGATCAGCATCACCGACGCTAAGACATCGATCAGAAAAATGATTGCTTAGTGACAGTGGTGATAGGGGGTGAAAGGGTTACCTGGGGGGTGATCAGGGGGTTAAACCTTTATTAGGGGGGGTTAGGGGGCTACACTGGACCTAAGACTAAACTTTGGTGACACTTTTACAGTCACAAATGTCACTGATTGCAGTGATCACTAAATAAATGGTCACTGCAATCAGTGACACTGTGACTGGGGGCTGGGGGGGCTGGGGGGTGATCTGGGGGTGTCTGGGGGGGCCTGGGGGGGCGATTTATGTGCCTATGTGTCCTGGTGTCAGTGTAGTGTTGTGTGTACTAACCTGGCATCTTCTCCTGTACGGCGCTCGGTATATGTGAGCGCCCCAGGAGAGATGACATCACTTCCTCCTTCCTGGCAGGCAGGGGAAGCTCTCTCATTCGCCGGGAGCGATCGAGAGGGGGTGGCCGGAATCGAACGGCCGTCCCCTCATGCCGGATCGCTCCCGAAGGTAAAACGACCGCTCACTGTAAAGAAGGGGGGTCCGATCGGACCCCCCAACTATACAAAGGCAATCACGTATATATACGTGATTGTGCCTGTCGGTGCCATTCTGCTGACGTATATTTACAGTGGGCGGTCGTTAAGTGGCTAGAGGAGATATGCATGGAGGAATGGGCCAACATACCAGCAAACAGTGTGTGACAACCTTGTGAAGACTTACAGAAAACGTTTGACCTCTGTCATTGCCAACAAAGGATATATAACAAAGTATTGAGATGAACTTTTCATATTGACCAAATACTTATTTTCCACCATAATTTGCAAAAAAAATCTTTCCAAATCAGACAATGTGATTGTCTGGATTTGTTTCCACATTTTGTCTCTCATAGTTGAGGTGTACCTATGATGACAATTACAGGCCTCTCTCTTTTTTTAAGTGGAAGAACTTGCACAATTGGTGGCTGACTAAATACTTTTTTGCCCCACTGTATACTGACGGTGTCATTAGAGCAGTGGACGGTGTCAGTAGGGTAGAAATTGGTGTCAGTAGGGTAGTGGAATGGTGTCAGTAGTTTCCTTTTTAATTATTTTGTTTGTATTCTTTTTTACAATTTATTTTTATTTTTTTATAATTTTTGAAAATAGGGGGAATGTGTGGCACATGGGGTGATTAGGGTGTGCCCAGGCACACCTGGCACACCCTGTGCGCACGGCTATGCTTACTGTCTCAATATAAGGGGACATTTTGCTGTTGAAGACAATTCAAGACCCTCCTATTTGAGCTTTCTAGCCAATGTGCTATATAAGAGAAAAAGTTAAGTTGGCCTTTACATTGTCGCAGCCCATAGTTTAGGTTTAAATAGGTAACAAGCAACAATTACAAGTATTAAACAGAAAAAGTATCCTTCCTACATTTTTAGGTGTACTTGGCCTCTTTTATTTTATTTTTCCAGGTGATCCAACCAGTAAAACAATTCCTGTCTTAGTGTATCAAAGCTCAAATCTCTGCTTTAAGTCCTCCTCCCCTGACACATTTGGCATGCAGTTTTTTAGTCTCCTAGCACACGTCACAGGTCCCAGAAGACTGCGGACCATTCACAAAGTTCAGCGTGGCTCGAGCATGCAAAGTGGGCAGCCGGCTGTGAAGTCGAAAGCAGCATAACAGGCTGCCCAAATTTAGGATGTGGTGCCAGGAACCCGAAGGCTAGTGAAGAACTAGCCCGAGTGAGCACAGTGCTGGATCCCTTGACAGGTAAGTTTCCTTTTATTAAGGCCTTGTTCACTCCATGGTGCAGAGATATGAGCTTTTCTGCACACGTTCTGCAAGCGCACAAAGAAAACAGTTGTTATCTATGTGCCCTGTTCACACCACAACACTGGTATCAGGTGGGGATCTTTTCTGTACAGGAATTTGCAACGTGTATAAAATTTACTGAAAAATTTATGTAAACTCCTGTCTCTGCAAGTGAAGTTTCTGGACATATGGTGTGAACAAGGCCTAAAAGTCAGCAGCTACAGAATTGTAGCTGCTGATTTTAAATGTTTTTTTTTATGTTTTCTAGAGTGAACCTCTAGAGTTTTTTAACTTTTAGGATAGAGGTTTAACTAATTGAATAAAAGTTGTCCATTGTAATAACCTCTGGTCAGTGTTGAATGGTTTATTTCAACCCTCTAAAAGGCTACTTTTGTTGGACAGCTTGGTCAGTTAAAGAGGAGTCCCCCCCCATGAACAAATTAAGTCAGCTGCTACAAATACTGTAGCTGCTGACTTTTAATATTAGGACACTTACCTGTCCACTGTTTGCACAATGCCCCAGCCGATTTTCGGAACGGCTCTCGGGTGCTGCCGCTGCCTTTCATGGTAAGTGAAACTGGCAGTGAAGCCTTTCAACTTGACAGTCAGTTCCCTACTGTGCATACGCTTTCTAACTGACCCGGCGGCAGAGGAAGGAGGAGGGGGCCAAACTTCTGAGAGACAGTGCAGCGGCGAAGTCTCCCAGAAATGGGGAAGGGTACCTGTTATAAACAGTTAATGTTCTTCAGCAAGGATCATACATTCCACACAGTGGCGTCTCCAGCTTTCATATTTAGGGGGGGGGGCACATGGGGGGACAGGGACAAAAGTAGGGGGGCCAACTATAAAATGCAAATATATATATATATCCTCGGGCCCTTTACTACGGTCCCACAACGGGCCCTTTCACATGTTCTGTAGTGAGCTCCCTTCCTACTATACTGGGGCCCCACCAGGGTGGCAGAAAACAAGAGATATATGTCACCAGCACACCAAGAAAATATAAGGGTCCAAAGCAGTGGGAGAACTATCAGGGTTGCAAAGGTTGTCTTGCCACCGGGCCCTGGTGTTCTGCCACTGTGGGGTTCCCCAGCTGTCCTGTCCCGGTTATTGACAGCGCTGGTCTGGCATCTGTCTCCTTGGCACCGGCGGCAGTCTATTAGGACTTTGTGCTGGTGACATTATGGGTGCATGCAGGGGAAGGCTGGCACTATTGGTTATAGAGAGCCGAGCCCCCAGCTGGTCACCTAGCAGCAGTAATGCTGTATAACCTTCTCTGTTGACATGCTGATCGGGATGTGATCCTAGTGATGCTCCCAGTCAGATCTAATAAACACAGTATTTATTAGCATCAAGAGTACAACCACATATATATATATATATATATATATATATGAACTGTATGTTCAGCGGCCATGTGGGCTCTATGCCTGTAAAGTGTGGGCTTTGATCAATAAAATCACTGATATTTAACACTAGGATTTGACTAGGAGCATCACCTGGATTGCATCCCGATCAGCATGTCAGAGAAGGCGCCACTGCTGCTAAGCAACCTGCAGGGAGCTCAACTGTCTACAACCAATAGAGATGGGCTCGGGTGTGTTTAAAATCCCACATGCCCGATCTCCCACAAGGAAGCCGACACTCCACAGTGCTAATCACAGACAGTGAGACATTTCCTGATCTGTGGAGCTGCGGAGCGGGAAATGTCTCATTGCCTGTGATTAGCGCTGTGCAGTGTGGGCTTTCTGGCAGGCTCTGGCATGTGGAATTTTGAACATGCCCAGCCCATCTCTCACAACAAATTGAGCTGGCCCTCCTGTACATCAGCCCCATAAAGTAACCAGCACTGGGTTCCAATGTGCTGCCGCCGCTGCCATGGAGACAGAGACCAGCGCTGTGAATAGCCGGGACAGGACAGCAACTCTGGTTGTTCCAGCACTGGTCCACACTGGGAACATTCCCCCATCCACCTATAATGTGTAGATGGGGGAATTGGATAATGTCCTTTTTTTTTCATTCAACCTAATAGTTGAATGAAAAAAAGTGATCAATGTATGGGCTGCCTAAGAGCTAAGACCAGCCATAGACAGTTTAAATCTCAGCTGGTTCAGCAGGAACTGGCTGAGATTTGAACCATTAATGAGCAGATTCTCTTATGATTATCACTAGTGGTTGCTATAGTCACTAGTGATAATCACTGTTTGTCGGGGGAATACAATTGCTGGGCAGGAGGGATATTCCCCTGTCAGCACTGTCTGTGTTGATGGGGGAATCATGCAAGTTTCTTTCCTGCAATCTGTGGATGCGTATATTCCCTGCCTAACTGAAAGCGAAAGTAAATTGTGAATGTCTTGAAAGAACAGGAGAGGGGGAGGGAGACAGATGGGGGAGAGAAGGGATGGAGATAATGCAGTTCAGTGATTACAGTGTACTGCAGTCTGCAGTGCACACACTTACCCATGGTCTACGCTAGAATCTCAGGCATCATTCACACACAGCCTGGAATGCTGCTGATTTTCATATTTCCCGCCCACACATCCCCTCTCTTCAGATACAGCACGCTGGGACAGTGTGGGCGGGACTGGAAGGAGGAGGAGGAGCTGTATTCCTCCCTGCTCGTGTGTGAGGAGAGTGAGGGGGGTGGCTGGACTCGCTGGGCTGTGAAAGAGTGTCATAGACTGACACTCGGCTCAGCTTGCAGTCACCACTCTCGGAATTTATAGGCTGGTTCTCCTGTCCTAAGGACGGGAGAAATCAGTCTGTTTTTTCAGTAACTGAGATGAAGGCTTGGGCCCCCCTCCCCCCCTCCCACAGTGCTTGTGGAGTCCTTCCTGCAACTCGCTCTTCTCCATGCCAATGAGGATGCAGGGAAAGGAGCAGATTGAGCGGCTGTGGTTGTGTGAGCGCTCGCATTATGCAGTGTCAGCGAGCAGAGGGAGGGGGAGGAATCCCCCACAGGAGCTGACTGGGGACGCTCTCCCTCTCAGGAGAGACTATGTTACCCCCAGCAGAAGCCCGAGCGAAAAAATTTTTTTTTTTTTTTTTTGGGGGGGGCACATGGTGGGGCACAGCATAATGTTGGGGGGGCCAGGGCCCCCTCTGGTCCCCCCGTAGGGACGCCATTGATTCCACATCAATAAATATGCTACCAAAATAAGTGTGTGCTGTAAATTGCTTCCAGCATTGTTCCTTTTTCTTCTTGCTTGAGGCTGACATTTTGCTGAAGCCCAGAGCCCCAGCAGTAAATCATAAAGCGGAACTAAAACCATTGATGTAATGGTTTCAAAAACAGTTACTAAAATGTTGTGATTGCTAACTGTCACATTTGCTTGTGTCACCAACCAAACTGTCAAATTATCAAATGGCTGGTGTCATAGCTGATCACATGTGCAGCACCATGGCAGTTGCAGATCAAACAGAAGCAGCTTCCTTGGCTGTACAGGATACAAGGGTTTAATTCCACTTTAAGGCTGTCAGCAGATCAGCCTCTACAAACTTGTCAGTGCATAAAAATACAGAGCAACTGAGCATGTGCAGAGCAAGGTGCGACTGTGTATTACTGGATTTTAAAGAATATAGGCACTTATTTTTAATGTTTTACATAGCTATACCTGCAAAAGAGCCAGCCTGAAGTGATCTAGCAGGACTTAATTTTCTGACTAAAGTTCCACTTTAAAAAATAACTTACTGCTGGATCAACAGGTAATAAAACTATGTAGTAGGGCAGTGATGCCGAACCTATGGCACGGGTGCCACTGCCGGCACGCCGAGCCCTCTCTGTGGGCAAGCCAGGAAAACGTAGAAAACACACTGAAACACTGGCATCCAATCGTCCGCACCACACCCTCCATCGCGAACTACATCTCCCACAGGTCTGTAGGACAGTGGTGATGTGTCCGAGGTGGGCATGACTAAGTAGAAGCGGCCAGGGGTGACGTGCAAGCAGAAATCTAATCATGGAAGCTGTCTCATCCACACCGCACCCACCATCAAACTGTATCTCCTACAAAACTCTGGGGTCAACGATGACGTGCTGGGCATGGCAGAGACAAAACACGGCTGGGATCAGAGGAGGCTTGAGGGCGGGAATGAGCTGCTGGAGGGATTGGAGACAGGTGGAGTGGACATGTACAGTTATCAGTCCGAAGCAAAAAGGGTTCACACCGCTCCAGGCATGTTATCCCATGCATAACCCACTCTGCCCCACTTTGACATCAGGTGCTAGCTCTGCAAACATGCACTGCAGACAATCAAAGGTAGCTGAATGAATTAACACCTTTATTGTGCAAGATTAATTAAAATCCAAAACGGTCAATCCATGTACAAAAAGCTAGCTGTTCTTTTTGTACCTCTTCTGTACATGGATTGACTGTTTTGGATTTTACAAAATTTTGCACAATAAAGGTGTTAATTTGGTGTGCGGCCATCCAGCTACCTTTCTTGAGTATCTTATCAGTCTGTGGTGTCCCGCTTCTTATGCCGCGTACACACGACCATTTTTAATGTCATTGAAAAAAACTGCATTTTTCTCAATGTGATTTTTCGTGTTTCCTCTCAAGCCTGCCTTGCCTACACACTATCGTGGAAAAAAATGTTCGAGTAAAGCGCGGTGACGTACGACGGCACTATAAAGGGGAAGTTCCATTCAGATGGCGCCACCCTTCATGTTAGTAAAGTTTATTGAGCGACGATTCGCGCTTTTCAGCCTCGTGCTTTTCAGTCCATTACAGCGTGACAAATGTCCTATCTCCATTACGAACGCTAGTTTTACCAGAACGAGCGCTCCCGTCTCATACTTGATTCTGAGCATGCGCATTTTTTTTCACGTCATTAAAGCCCACACACGGCCGTTTTTCATGACGAGAAAAACGACGATGTAAAAAACGACGTGAAAAATTAGAGCATGTTCCAATTTTTCTCGTCGGGATTCTCTGCGTTTTTCTCGTCGGGAAAAATGCTGGAAAGCCCACACATGATCATTTTTAATGACCATTTAAAAAAATGTAATTTTTCTCATCATTAAAAACGGTCGTGTGTACGCGGCATCAGAGGCAGAGGCTCAAGATACTCATCTGCTGGTGTGTACCTTTCCATTTCAACTGTTTCCTGTCCAGTTTCACTTGCTTTATCCTGGCCATGTCTCTAGGTCAGGATCCAGATTGACCCCCAAAATCTGGATTAAATTTATAGTTTTTGTAAATAAATAAAAATTCTGGTAGGTGAGTGTAATAGTCAGGTAGGTGAGTGGCATGTGTCAGGTAGGTGAGTGTAATGGTCAGGTAGGTGAGTGTAATGGTCAGTGCATGTGTTAGGTAAGTCAGTGTATGTTGCACAGTGTATTCTGAGCACAACGCATTCCTGAACCCAGCATTCTGAGCGAATCTGGCAGAATTGTACGTTTTTGGTCCCTTAGGGCTCATTCAGAGGGATGATCAGTCTCATCGTCTGTACAGAGCCGCTGGTAGGTTTTATTCTGTGTTGGCAGAAATAAGTTGGTTTTGTGTCGCAGTTTGGGCACTCGGGCTCAAAAAGGTTCACCATCACTGTACTAGGGGGAATTTAGAAAAACAAACTGCTGTGTTAATGCTAGTGACAGACGGTGCCATATGCCATTTTGTGTTCCAAACATATTTTATTGAGACATATTACTTTTTTTATTTTGCCGATAGTTCCTTCTGTAAGGCTCAAATAAAAATACTTCCTTAATTCAGTGTCATGAGCACATCACAGGTACCATTTTCAATTTGTTTTAACAAAGTTCCTATTCAGATAATCCTCAGCAGGTTTTAAAATAAAAAAGGAGCTGCAATACTCACCTACATTTTGTAAACTCATCCGCTTTGCACTTTAGCGCTGGTCCAATTCTAGTTTAAACGACATCCACTTCCTGTAAGTGAAGGGCATCATAGGTGACCACAGGGACTTGCAATCACAATGATACAGAGATGGTGAAGGTGACTTTGTCATGTCAGTGATGCTGCCTGCAACATTGTGGACCACCCTGTTTTGAAAAGGAGGCTAAGAGGACCCTTCAGCAATATGTAACCTATCTGAAGATGTTGGAATGGAGATTCTTCCTAGTTCATAGGCTGAAAGGCTGAAAGCCTGGACCTCCCCCAACGCAAACTTCACTTATTAGCCAGTGAGGCCACCTGTCATAGTAAGAAGCCAATAGTGATTCTAAGGAAGTGCTTATCTCATTGGTCCAAGAAATATCTGAATGTCATGTAGCGCCCTGCTCCTGATGACTATGTTAAATTTAGTGGGTGCCTGAGCTGGTATTAGCTAAGACTTTGTAAATAATTAATGCTAAATCAGCCTCCGGCTATGGCTGTGTTTGGAAGGACTTCCCACTGTTTGGCCTGGGGTGGTAAGGCCACCTACAGGCAATGTGGAAGACAAACAGGTCAAAGTGCATTGGGTGTCTTTCCCCGTGAACAGTTCAGTGGAAGTGGTCTCCCCACTGAGCATGCTGGGGAAGGGTACTTAAGGGGCAGACACCATTTTTCGGGGCTCTTTTTCGCCTCGTGGCCCTCCTGGCTCGAGGTATGTGTTACTGGGAATTAAGCCTCGGGAGCAAGCCACTCAAAGGAGGAAACCAGGGGAGGACCTGTCCAGGAGAGGACCGAGCAGAAGGCCGGTATCTTGCGGAAGGCCTGGGGACCTTATTGAAGGATGCACCGTAACTAAAGTAACCTTACAGTCTGCCGGGTTGGCTTAAAGCAGGGGTCTCAAACTGGCGGCCCTCCAGCTGTTGCAAAACTACAAGTCCCATCATGCCTCTGCCTGGGGGAGTTATGCTTGTAACTGTCAGCCTTGCAATGCCTCATGGGACTTGTAGTTTCACAACAGCTGGAAGGCCGCCAGTTTGAGACCCCTGGCTTAAAGGCTCTTAGACTGTAAGGCTGGATATCCGGGTACTAAAATCCTGTGGCAGAGGATAACTGAACGGTTCAACTTAACCATCAAAATGGTCTGTGGCAGAGACTGTTCTTCCTTATTTGTTCGTGCATCATTCCGGCTGCTAGGCCAAATGAGAGGGGCCTATCCGGGTGAGCAATACCCACTCGAAGGAGATTGGTGAGTGAGACTTTGTATCTTAGCAGTTTTCCCCCAGTGATCTGCTGTGTGTGTGCCTGAACCTTCCCCTAACCCTCCATCCCTCTCCCTATACAAGTTTGTTTGGAAAATAAAGCCTGAAGAAAAAGGATTCATAACTTGTGTGGACATTGAAGTTACTGTAGACTCTCAACCCCTAGACAACGAATGTTGAGGTAACGTGCAAGGCCCATAATCTTAGACCTTGGACAAAGTGATTTTAAAAACCGTAAGGAATCTGCAGGCTAAAGCGTACAAAGCAACCTATCAGCCTTACTGAATGACTTGGGGAGCCTTGAATTTTCTCATCACAGAGTTTGATTCACTAAAGGCAAAAAGACTGCAATGAGGTGATGCTTCACTTTGCAAAGAACACCCAATCACATGCAAGGGAAAAAAATAAAACAGCATTTTTGTTTGCACAGCACTGGATGATGGAAGCCAACAGAGCTCCTGCTCATTTACTAAGCTCTGAAGCAACTGTTTTTACAGTGTGCACAACTGCACTTTGCAAAGTGCACAGTTTTTTTGCCTTTAGTAAATCAACCCCATAATGCCACTGCTTTAGGTGCTCACAAAAGTGTATAACCTACTGTAGAGTGTTATTCATGGTTAAATATTGGGTTAAAGGTCAGGTTAGGGTCACTGTTATGCTCAGGTGGTAAGAGGTTAAAGATTTGTGTTAGGTTTAAAATTAACCATATAATCGACAAATAAGGTGGGGTGCATTATTGCATTACAGCAATGGCTGGCTAAAAGCCTGAATTGTGTAAATGGAAGGAAAATACCGCGCTGCTAGGTAAAGTGGAAAACAGCTGCTAGCACAAAAACAAATAGAATTGCGTGTAAAGATTAAAGGTGATAAAGTGCAGCGCTAATGAAAAAGAGAAGAGGGTGGGCAAGGTACAGTAAATTATATATATGATAAGGTGATTATATATCAACGTATTCAAAAATTGTATTAGCGTGAAGGTATATAAGCATGTGAAAACATATATCCATATACAAGTAAAAAAATGCAATGAAAACTAAATAGTGACAGTGAATCACTGGATGTGGAAAATGACAAAGGGCGACAGGTCAGTCAAACCCCAACCCCAACACAATACACACAGAACAACAGTGGTTGTAAATAAAAATGGGATAGAGCAACTGTAGCCCGTCTCAGAATAATGAGTCCATCTATAAGGAGAATCGGACTGTCTTCGAATGGTAATATAAGAAGGGACCGCTGAGAAGAAACGGTGAAGGTGGGTGTGTCTTGATACCATGTGATGCCCTCAGGACATAGGATCCAAATGCAAAAGATGTAAATAAATACTCTTACCATGTGGTGTGGACCCATACACCAGTGAAGGGTGGGTCAGACAAGCGAAGGCAAGAGTGGTGATGCCAGGATCCCTCAAACGATCATCTATGGTGGTGTCTGTGACAGACCTAGCCGGGACAGAGGTTTTTGGAGAGGACTGAATGCCAGCCTCTTGCCTTCTGATTATGGGCCAGGGCCTCAAGACAGGAATGTGGATGGGTTATCCCGGCAGACAGACCTGGAACCTTAAGACTACTTTTCCAACATCCTCGAGTTGACCCGTTTGGGGTCCCACTGTGGCTGTTGGACTGTTTCCCAGGAGGGAGTATTGTCATGGACCTTGGAATACTGAAGTATTTCTCCTTTGAATCTATTACACAGTGGGGGGTCTTCTGCCCTGTCTTAAGGCTAACCCGCCCCCCTCCAGACGGCTCCATGGTCTAGAAGAAAAGCATTGTTCTGTGTTTGACTGTTTCTTTATGTACTTTAATTACCCCCTGGGGCTTCTGTGTCAATACACATCTCAATTCTCCTATTCAAGCTATCGGACCAATCCCTGCTGACCCTGTTTCAAGTCCTTATTTGCATGGCCAAGAAAAGCTAATTGCGAACTACAATGTACTTTACAATTGACCAATAGGAAAGTGGTTGTTGGGGGCAGGGTGTTCAAACTGCTGTATAAAAGTGTGTGTGTGTGTGCATCCAATAAAGAGAGATTCCTGTTTGAACTTACATGCAGCCTGCCTGGTGTTTGTTCTGAACTATCACAAATGGATTAGAATGTCACATAGCTGTAGTTTGGATCCTGGAGCATCGGATGGCCAAACCATCAGACGTTGCGATCTGCAATATGATCCAATAGTAGCAGAGGAGTGTCGGGAGAGTGGAACCGAGCGAGCAAGGGGCTCGTTACATTGGTTGGCAGCGGTGGGATTTGCTCTCCAGTTCCTGGGACACTCCAAACCACCACAGTGAATGACCAGCTATGCAGCCTGCAGGAAAGTCACGCTGAAAGACCCACTTTAGAGCCGAGATGGACCAGAAGAAGGGTGATGCAGGACCCCGGTCAGTTGAAGATTTGTTTCAGCAACGAGTGCGACAGCGGTTGGCATTATATGGGGCTAACCCATCAGAGACCGCCATACAGGAAGCTATTAAAGGCATCCAGCTGCAGGATGCCCGACAAAAGAGAGAACTAGAGCGGCAACATGAGCGGAGAATGGCGGAAATACGGCAATCGGAGACAACGCCTAAAGAACCAGCCGCCATGGAAGAGGAATTCGGAAGGAGGTTGCGAGGGATGCAGATACAGCATAGAGGACCAGTATCAGAGGAGGTCCTGCTGGGATGGTCGGATTCGATCCGCTGCGAACTCTGGAAGAAAGTGCTAGCTCTCGAGCAGCAACACCAGGGAAAGATTCTCCCCTCCATCTATGTAAAGTACTGGTCGCAGTATGAAGTACGAATGCCGTTATTGGGGGAGCAACCGGAGCAGGAGTGGACAGCTGAGTTAAGCAGGCTGATCCGGGCAGAGATGCGGTTGGATGAAAGCTACAGAGCCCTCCGGTGGTATGTAGCCCAAGAGTGCCCATGGTCAGCGGATGACAGCCCCACGGAAGGCTTTGACTATAATGGCCTGGGATTGTTGTATTGGAGACCCTGACTTTGGGAGTGATCGGGAGTGGCGTTTGGAGGAAATAATGGAGCACAGAGAACAAAGACTGAATGTCTCGGAAGGGCACTGGGCACAGGAAGATTTGGAGTTTCTGGCCGTTCAGGAATGGGAGCTGGAGATTGCCTACAAACAGCTGCTAGACTCTGCTCAGCAGCAGGGTGGGGCTCCCTTTGCCTGGGACTATCAGGAAATACCAGTTGACAACTCTGAAATCCTGGCTGAAGAATCAGCAGTGGAAAATCTGAAGATTACCACCCTTAAAGCTGAAGTGGATGATATGGAGTTCCAGGGAGCTAGCCTGGCTGAAGAATCGGCAGTGGAAAATCTGAAGATTGCCATCCCTAAAGCCGAAGTGGATGATATGGAGTTCCAGGGAGCTAGGGCAGTTGGCTCATCTCCCCAGCCACAGATTACAGAAGGTATGGACTTAATGGGCTGTTCAGAGGATGTTAGGGATTATGCATCACCTGCCCAAGTACTGGCAGCAGGACAGAGTACTGCAGACCCCTGCTCTACACCCGTGGCAGTTTTGGAGGCCCAAGGTGAGAAGATGATGGTTCTTCTTTCCAAGTGGATTTCAGAGATGCAGGGGGGAGAAACAGTCCCTTTCCCTCCCCAACAGTTAGCCAGAGCAGATGGTGTGGAGTCCCCAGCAGAAGTGCTGGCAACAGGGCAGAGTGCTATCAACCTCTACCCAGCACCGGAAACAACTGTGGAGTTTCAGGGAGCCGGGGCAGTTGGCCCTTCTCCCCAGCAACAAGCTGAGGCAGTAAAGCTTTTACTCCCAGCTGAATCACTGGCAGCAGGGCAGAATGCTACTGGCATCGGCACACAACTGCCACATGAGCGGATATCGGTGGATGGGACTGCGGTCCCCACTCACAGCAACCCAGCGGAAGAGCTGGCAACAGAGCAGAGTGCCACGGGCCTCTGCTCTCAACTAACAGAAGAGGGAGGTCCTGTGGTATTGGATGGGACTTCAGTCCTCACTGACACAACCCCAGAAAATGGTGCGACACTGAGACAGGAGGATGTCAGCCTTGCTTTGCAAGCACTGGGGGATTTTCACCTACCACAAGTGGATGGGACTTCAGTCTCCACTTGTATACCCCAGGGATGCCGGGCAGTCGACCCAGATCCCCAACAGCATGACGGACTGAGCCCAGTCACCCTGTCTTCTCTCCAGCGGCTGAAAGGACTCCAGGGAGAAGGGCCAGTCCAGGCCTCTCCCCAGCGGCGGGTATGTTCTCTGAGAGAGGCAGAGGTTGGCTGGGTAAGTAATGCTCTGTTTGGAGCAATTTATTTGGGGTACTGTGTGGATACCGGCATTGGGGGAATAGAACTATGGACTAACTTCGGAGTCAACCCGTCTGGGGTCTCCGCCTATGTTAGTTTCCTGCCAAAAGGGGAGATGTGTGACAGACCTAGCCAGGACAGAGGCTTTTGGAGAGGACTGAATGCCAGCCTCTTGCCTTCCGATTATGGGCCAGGGCCTCAAGACAGGAATGCGGATGGGTTATCCCGGCAGACAGACCTGGAACCTTAAGACTACTTTTCCAACATCCTCGAGTTGACCCGTTTGGGGTCCCACTGTGGCTGTTGGATTGTTTCCCAGGAGGGAGTATTGTCATGGACCTTGGAATACTGAAGTATTTCTCCTTTGAATCTATTACACAGTGGGGGGTCTTCTGCCCTGTCTTAAGGCTACCCCCCCCTCCAGATGGCTCCATGGTCTAGAAGAAAAGCATTGTTCTGTGTTTGACTGTTTCTTTATGTACTTTAATTACCCCCTGGGGCTTCTGTGTCAATACACATCTCAGTTCTCCTATTCAAGCTATCGGACCAGTCCCTGCTGACCCTGTTTCAAGTCCTTATTTGCATGGCCAAGAGAAGCTAATTGCGAACTACAATGTACTTTACAATTGACCAATAGGAAAGTGGTTGTTGGGGGCAGGGTGTTCAAACTGCTGTATAAAAGTGTGTGTGTGTGCATCCAATAAAGAGAGATGCCTGTTTGAACTTACATACAGCCTGCCTGGTGTTTGTTCTGAACTATCACAAATGGATTAGAATGTCACATAGCTGTAGTTTGGATCCTGGAGCATCGGATGGCCAAACCATCAGACGTTGCGATCTGCAATATGATCCAATAGTAGCAGAGGAGTGTCGGGAGAGTGGAACCGAGCGAGCAAGGGGCTCGTTACAGTGTCCAATCCAGTCCTCACATGCATTCAATGAGACACTTCCAATCTCAGCGTGGTGACTAGGTGTCCGCGCTCTCCGGCTCCAAAAAGCCTAGATGGTATTCACCACAAGCAGTGATACCCCTCCAGGGGTTCAGGGTATACAAGGAGCATAAAATTAAAGAGAAGAAGAAAAAGGCCTCCACATGGCGTAGATCAAAAATAGCCAAAAGAGGAATTTATTAAAAAAACACATAACAAGATATAAATAACAAAGGGCAGGTATGTAAAAATCCAGCGATCGTTACAAAAGGTGATAACAAATTAAAATCAGGGCGCAGTATAGGCAGCAAGCGTATAACCTATGCATTTCGTCCTAAAGGACTTCTACAGCGGTGTAAACCAGCGTGCAGCCTCTGCGCTTATATAATATTCATCCAGTAATGGGATAATTGAAGGGAAACAGCATTTCTGGTCACAAGGCTTTCGCTTGCACTCCAAGCCTCAGTAAGGAACCAGTTTTCTGATACAGGATGTTAATAACCTATATATTGATAGGTATATTGGAGGATTCTTGAATATAATATATGTATTAATGAACTTATGGATTTTCGTCCAAATTTAGTGGTAATCTCTCATAGTGCCAAATGTGTTTTTTATATATACATGCTTTTTTAGAATATATGTTTAATTACTGTGTTTTACCATTGCATGTTTTTAAATATGTATGAATAACACTTACAACACAATCTGAAGATAAAGCGCACCATATTACTATTTACTGCTATGATGGTATAAGCTATGATATAGTAGATGTATCCTGAAAAGATTCGACGTTACCACTAGCGAGTGTATGGTGTTAGCAATGACACTCGAGTGATATGCTCGGATCGGCATCTGACTTCCGCCTATGGTGCGAGAAGAGGATGACGAACGTCCGCCCTTTGCTGGGCTAGGAAGGTGGGAGGAGATTCTAGTCGTGGGGATACGACGCATTTCCACCCAATTTGGACGGATGCACATCGAAACTTCCGCCCGGACTAGGGAGAGATAAAAGGAGGAGTTGTCGCACCGCACAGCCAATCCCATGATTAAGACTTTACGACGAAACATGTCGGGGCATGGCTGTGCGGCAATCGTCTGACGGAACGTGTGACGTCACAGGGTCGAATCAAGCAGTGGAATATGAGCGGACGGCAGCGGGAAGGCGGTGAGAGATCATTGTTACACCGAGGGTCTGCCGTGACCTATACACTCGTTTTTGGTGTAGTTGGATGCAGTGTATTTGCAGTGTTTAATGCTCATGAATTATGGGCTACATGTGAGTGCAATATTTGGAGTGGTTTTTAAGTGTGTTATTAAAGTGGTTTACGTTATCACACTATTTGGAGCTTTCTTTATATATTTGCTTATGGAGGAATTCTCTAAATCACTTGACTGGAAATTGGAAGATTGACTACACTAAGTTGTAAGACCTTGTCTACGTTTTCACGCCAAACACGAAAGTGTGAGGCAACTTGCTGTTAAGGGGTACCGGTTTCTCAGATTATACTACATGTATGAAAAATGGAGGTTTAATTTTCAATACTGGAGAGGGCCTTGAATAGGGAGGGTTGAGTGCTAGAGGTAGCCTAACATTTAGGCCCCCTTCCCACTTTGCATTGCGGTAACAGAAAGTAAAACAGGCATGTCACAGCATGTTACCACATTGCATGGTACTCTCTGCAATGCTTTGTGGTGCCCTTCCTTTAGAATGGTGCCTCAACACAGAAGTACCAACATAGCTGTGCTGCAACGCACCGCAATAATAATAAACTATTATATATAGCACCTTTAAAAGTACGGTAGCTTCTCAAATCGCTTTACAAGGAAAATAAATACCATTGATACCATACCATTGGAGACATACCATTGGAAAATTAGGTATATCTTCAATGGCAACTCAAATCGGACAGTCTTGAATAGTTGAAATAGGTCATATTTTTGTGAATAGACAATAACACTAACTATCATACATTGTTAATTAAACATAAAAGAAACTGTAAAAAACCATATAAATATTGAAGAAAAAGTCCCAGTTATCCTCTTCAAAAATGGGTAATCAAACCCACGTGCACAAATCTAGATCCGTGCTGAAAAGACTTCCACCAATCCGTGATACACCTCCACCTTCAAAAATGAAGCCTCAGTTTATGCCTGGATCAGTTACTGGGGTTTCCCAACCATTATCTCAATAATCATTCCATGTGTCCCCACCTTTTGAGTGATCTTAAAATCTCATAGAAAACAAAAGTCCATCATTGCGCAACATTCCTTGCTTTATTTTGCTTAAAAAACCTATATAAAAATTGCTCTCACATAGTATAGTGCCTTAAGATTGGCATTAGAGCCTGGTTTAAGCCTTGGTTTCATGCGGTTTAGCGACAGGACATGACGTTGGCGTTACCCAGAAGCCCCTACGCGTTTCGCATCAAGTTATGCATCATCAGGAACTGTTGAAGTAGTCGTATTTTAGTCATCTCAATTGTTTTAGTTTTAGTCGTATATTAGTAGACTAAAATAGTATTATTTAATCGACAAAATTAACACTGCAGAATACTACAGTAGATGCATAGTACAATTTGGTCAACATGCTAAACCTTTCCAAAAACGTTTAAAGGAAACTACTGTTAAAGAAAAAAGTGACTTATTTACCAGTATAGCACTTACCCCCCGCAGGAGCTACTTTGTGTAATGGGTTCTTTGTTCTGCCATGATCCTGTAAACTGCTCTATCCCCTCTGGCACACCTGGTTATACAAGTTGAAGGCTGCACACACCTGTATGACTTAAGTGTTATCTTAGCAACCAGGATATAGGCCACAGGCAACTTGACCTTGGACTAACAAAGTAAGATAAAAACAAAACATAGACCAATAAACAGGTCAGGTCAGGTAATATGTTAGGATTCTTTAGACTAAATGACAGAGGTTACTAGCCTCATTTATGTCAATTGATCACAATTACCGTAATAAGGCTAAACCGCATTAAACTGGTATACACAGCATTGATGAGAACAACATCAACTGTAAAAAAGCATGAATGGCACAAAGAAAAGTCTCATTGTGATAACTATTCAAAAAGTGTCCCTGAGTGCACTCTGTGCATACAACTCTAATGCCGCGCACACTCAGTCGGAGTTTCCGACAACAAATATTCGATGTGAGCTTGTTGTCGGAAAATCCGACCGTGTGTATGGTCCATCGGACATTTGCTCTCGGAATTTCAGACAACAAATGTTTTTAGAGCTGGTTCTCAATTTTTCTGACAACAAAAGTTTTTCTCCGAAATTCCGACCGTGTAGCACAAAAATCCTACGCATGCTCGGAATCAATTCGACGCATGCTCAGAATCATTGAACCTAATTTTTCTTGGCTCGTTGTAGTTTTGTACGTCACCGCGTTCTTGTCGATCGGAATTTCTGACAACATTTGTGTGACCGTGTGTATGCAAGATAAGTTTGAGCGAACATCCGACGGAAAAAAATCCACGGTTTTGTTGTCGGAATGTCCGATCGTGTGTACGCGGCATAAGAGTGGGATTAACAATTTTAAGCCAGCTAACATTGGGGCCCGTCAGTACAGTGGTGCACATTACTGTCCCTTTAAACTGTATTCAGTGTTTGGGCTGCTAGGTAACGGCAGTCTCTACTGGCTACTGCAGACCAGGGGCGGATCCAGAGTCTTTTCTCGGGAGGGGCACTGCCAAAAAATATGTTTTTTTGTGGGAAATTTATCGGGGAAATGGCTGGTGTCGGCGCTTCAATCATCCCGGGACCATGGTTGATATGGTGTCAGGATGATTGAAGCGCATTATTTCTATTATTACATTGTAATATAAAATTAAATAGTTCAATGCAGAATCAGTGGGAGCCCCGAGTGTGTCACTTGCCACCGTCGCCTGCAATTAGTGGGAGCCCTGAGCGTGTCACTAATGCCACACTAGTGCCACACGTTGCGGATTGTCACTTGCCACGTCACCTGCCACATCTTGTGGATTGTCACTTGCCACACCTTGTGGATTGTCACTTGCCACATCACCTGCCACACCTTGTGAATTGTCACTAGCCACACCTTGCGGATTGTCACTTGTCACGTCACCTGCCACACCTTGCTGATTGTCACTTGCCTGCCACCAGATGCAGATTGTCATTTGCCACGTCACCTGACACTATTTGCGGATTGTCCCTTGCCACGTCGCCTGCCACACCTTGTGGATTGTCACTTGCCACGTCACCTGCCACACCTTGCTGATTGTCACTTGCCTGCCACCAAATGCAGATTGTCACTTGCCACGTCACCTGCCACAATTTGCGGATTGTCACTAACTTGCCTGCTAAGGTGTAGTTTAGGTTGTCTATTGCTGTGTCCCAGACTCCCAGAGTCAGGCAGCAGAGAGATAATGTAATCTCTCTGCTGCCTGCACAGTGAGGGTGGAAGTCACTGCAGGAATGCAGGGCAGGCACGGGCGGTGAGAGATGATCTCATCTCTCTGCTCCCCCGCTCCCGGCTAGCTGATTGGCCAGCTGCCACACTGAGCCTGCTCTCTCACTCTCACCTGCACTGCCAACACACTGAGCAGCACGGTCTGCCCACGAACCGCGCCGCCCGCCCACAAACTGCGCCGCAAGCGGAGCCGCCCGCTTTCTTACCCGTCTGTGGAGCCGCACGCTATCGCACCTGCCCGCAGAGCGGCCCGACGTGACTCACTGACGTCACTCATTGCTAGACGCCAAGCGGCCCAGGCGTTAGCAACGAGTGCAGGGAAGAGGCTCCACCCAACTCCTCCTCCGCTCCTGGTATCGTGTCAGTGCGCCTTGTAACTACATTAGATGAGTCTCTCTCTCATCGCCGCTGATCGGCTGATGTGGGAAACTGAGAGAGCGACTCAGAGAGGCAGCAGCAGCTGCAGAACAAGTACTGTATATACTCGAGTATAAGCTGACCCGAATATAAGCCGAGGCACCTAATTTTACCCCCAAAAAACTGGGAAAACGTATTGACTCGAGTATAAGCCTAGGGTGTACATCTGCATGCCTCACTGTGCCCATGCCTCACTGTGCCCATGCTTCACTGTGCCCATGACTAGACTGATGTTTAACATGGGAGTCTATGGAAGGAGTGCCCGGGTTTGAAAAATCGGTTCTCCCTGGCCGTAGGTCTCCTAGACACCAAACTTTGCAAATTTGTAGAGGAGATATGAGGCTACATGTGTGCTAAGTTTGGGGTCCAGGGGACCTACGACCGGCCGGTAACGGGTCCCCAAAGTCCGGGAGATCAGGCGCAAAAAAAAACAGCAAGCAAGTGAGTGTGACAGATGGTCTCGGGTGGGGCAATTGCCCTGTTGCCCCCCCCCGGATCCGCCCCTGCTGCAGACAGTACTGGTAACGGGTCCGCAAAGTCACCGGAGAAATGACCGTTTAACATTGGAGTCTATGGAAGGGGTGCCCGGGTTTAAAAAATCAGTGCTCCCCGTCCGTAGGTCCCCCAGACACCAAACTTTTCACACTTATAGAGGAGACATGAGGCTACATGTGTGCTAAGTTTGGGGTCCAGGGGACCTACGACCAGCCGGTACCGGGTCCCCAAAGTCCAGGAGATCAGGCGCAAAAAAAAAAAAAACAGCAAGCAAGTGAGTGTGACAGATGGTCTCGGGTGGGGCAATTGCCCTGTTGCCCCCCCCCCGGATCCGCCCCTGCTGCAGACAGTACTAAGATAAGCACAGTTGGTTCTGCTCACCACTCCTGGCACTCAACGGATCAAGTTCAGAACGTTTGGCTGCCTATTGTCCCAGGTGACTCTCAGTAGGCATTCACATGGCAACCCTCCCTAGCTCTGGTCCCAACACAGCGAAAGATCTTCCTGTGACTCAGTCCCCAGGTCCTCTCAAGTTCAGTCCCTCTGAATTCAGGCACAGACAGATAGGAGCATCAGGTCTGCACCCCACAGTCCGCATCACTAGGGGCTTTCAGTGGCTGTCTCCCTGGTGCATCACTGGCAAGACCAAACAGCAGGTCCACACCGCTCCACTTACCCTTGGCAAAGACCCCAACTCATGCAGGACTGTCCAGGAAAAGTCCTGTGCTCTCTTCCTCTGTTTGCCAGGAACTCTGGGTATTAAAGTTCACAGTACAATCCATTTGCATTGTATAGCACTCTGCCGGGACTACATGTCCCATGATCCTCCTCCCTGCAGCCCCATAAGCTCCTCTTCACAGGCTTACTACTGCTGCCAGAAAGAGGGGGGGTGGGGGATGAAACATAGCTGTTCCAAAAGCACAGCAGGGAAGAGAAGGGACAAAAGCCGGCTGAAGGACACATAGCCCAGCGCTCTCCTTAGCTTGCTAAACAGTGGCGGGAGGAGGAGGAGGAGAAGAGGGGTACAGGAGCGCTTAGCCCACTCCTCCAGTTGGCTACACTAGAATTTTAGTGGGAGCCCCCGTGACCAAGTTACTCTACTGATATTTCTGACATGTCTTGGGTTTTACTTTCAAGCCATAACAATATAATCTTTCAAACAATTTCTCCAAATGACTAAAATGCTTCTTGAAGGACAGAGAGTAAATAATCATGTTTTCTAGATAAATGAACAGATTTTGGAAATTTAAGTCTGCTAGACAGTGCTTTATTGTTTTTTTGAAGGTAGCAGGTGTATTTATCGGGCCAATGGACATTCTATTGAACTAAGACTGTCCAATAGGTGTTAAGAAAGCTGTATTCTTCTTGTCCATCTCTGTCCCTGGAATTTGACAGTATCCACTTGCTAAGTCTAAAGTGGGGAAATAACATGCTTTTCCTAACACAAATAAAGATTCTTTAATTCTTGGTAAAAGATATACCTTCCTTAAAGCATATCTAAACCCAAAAACAAAAATGTTATATATTGCAGCTTACCAGACCTTTATTAGTTTTCCTTTTTTAATATTTTTTTCCATTATTTGTACCTGGTGGTCCAATCAGTGACACACTCCCTGTCTTGGGGTGGCTCCACTCTATAGAGGGGCAGAGCCACCTTTGGATAGCAGTATTGTCAACTTGTGGAGGGCATAGTGTTGGATTTATCAGCAAAGTTAGAATTGACTAACAGCTTAAAGCTGAAACTTAGGTATGAATTTTATTGCATAGTTACATTGGTCAAGCTTGGATCAAAGTAAGTATGCATATCTCAAATCTAAACAATCCTTGTGGAAGATGGAAATCATTGTAGTAGTCGCTGCTACTACAGTCTACCGTTTCCAGTGCCGAGCAGCTGCCCTTTTGCATAGTAACTACAGGGGACGACTCGCCATTCACAGAACGACTTGTGAACACAAGATGTTTCTGATTGGATGAGTTGGAGATAGGGACATCATTGCCCCACCTCTCCACCTCATCCAATCGGAGAACTTCTATTGAACTGAACCCTATTTACAGGTCACTTTCCAACTAGTTTTTAGTTAGGCTGTTATCTTTTTACCGCGGACTCCTATGTGACCGCTGCGCTGGCTGCTTAGCCCCTGGGATTGGAGTTGCAGAGCGGCCGGGAGTCACGTGACTGGCCTGAAAATCAAAAAAAAAAAAGGTATTTAAAAGGATAATTTTCAATAAACACTTATACAATGCATTATCGCTGGATAAAGGAGAGGGGCAGGGAAATTTGTTAAAGTTAAATGTACTACAAATATCAGCAGGAGTAAGGGGCAAAGACAGCTCACACAGACACATGAAGCTGACAGGCAGGGAGGGAAGGGGGGAGAGGACAGAGGAGGACAGAGGAGAGCTGCAGATGACGCAGGGACGTAAACTGACCACGGTGTCAGGGCTGAGCAGCCATGATAAACCGTGGTCAGTTTACAGGGGGGGGGCAGAAACAGGCAGGATCAGCCAGGTTTTTTTAAAGTTTAGAGAAGGGCAGGTTAGACAGCACAAGGACCGTGCTGTTTAACCTGCCATAAGAGAACAGGATCCATTTTTTTTAGGGTTACAAACACTTTAAGCTTAACGAATACAATGTGTATAGCAACTAAAGAATAATATGAATATGTATAAAACAATAACAAAAAGGCTCCATGCACACTTGCTTAAAAATTGCTGGTTCTACAGGAGTTTTGTATTACATAGTTACATAGTAGGTGAGGTTGAAAAGAGACACAAGTCCATCAAGTCCAACCTATGTGTGTGATTATATGTCAGTATTACATTGTATATCCCTGGATGTTGCAGTCGTTCAGGCGCTACTAATAGTTGTGATGCATACTTGCACATTATGCCTTTTACTTCATTATGCATTTTACTGCAAAGAAGCCCAGTGTGCATGGAGCCTAATGAAGACAAATACTAATGAAGACAAATATTTAAACTACACCGAGCATTGCCGTACCCTATGTTAAAAATATGCCACATGTCCAGTTTTTCCTCTATTGCTGTGTGTTAGCAGTCCATTCGAAAATTAATTGACTGCTTTAATGCAATGTGCATTAACCTCCCTGGCGGTATGATTCTGTCTGATTTTAGGTGCTGAAAGCGGTACAATTATTTTGCGCGGAAATTTGGCGTTTTATATTGTAGGCCTGCAATTCTTAGGAATAACTCACTTAAATCTGTCCAAACAAGAGTCTAGTAGACATCCAGGGTATGATAAAGTTTAAAAAACAAAATCATAAATTATATTATAATAAATAACTATAAATAATTATAACAAATAATAATATAAAAATAATAAAATGTATTCAATAATGTAATCAAATCAAAAACACAGAAATTTGCTCAGTTGCAGAATTGTCGCTGTCAATACTTTCAGTGTTTGATGACGAATTTCCCCACAAATCGCTATTGCTCAATTCTGCAAGTAATTCTAATTTATTATCACTGTTTTCTAGCTGGTCTAAAACCATTTTTGACATAAAGGGACACTTTTTGGTTGCTATGGACAATCTCTAATTTCCAGGCAGAAAAAACTGTATTTATAATATAAAAGTGCATGCAGGGCACTGGACAGACCACTAGGGACAAAGGGAGATGTGTAATTTTTTTATACAGTACTGTAATCTGTAAGATTACAGTATACTGTATGTGTATTGTGTTTTTACTTTTTTAATTTGGTGCCGATCTCTGCCCCCGTGCGCCGCAACGTCGCAGGGAACGGAGCTCGGCGGCACTGTGTGTGAATCGAGCGAGGAGACATCTCGCACACACAGCGGGGAGACATTGCACGATCCAGGGGACAAGGTAAGTAACTCTCCCTGTATCCTTCGATGCAGCCCGAGTCTGGCTCGGGGTTACCGCTTATGGTACTGAAATTCCACCCCGAGCCAGACTCGGGAATACCGGGGGCGCAAACAAACTGAAAAATTCTGAAAAAAAAAATACATAAATTGCAGCCTCACTGTGCCCATCAAACGCAGCCACTGTGCCCATCAAATGCAGCCACTGTGCCCATCAAACGCAGCCACTGTGCCCATCAAACGCAGCCACTTTGCCCATCAAACGCAGCCACTTTGCCCATCAAACGCAGCCACTGTGCCCATCAAACGCAGCCACTTTGCCCATCAAACGCAGCCACTTTGCCCATCAAAGCAGCCACTGTGCCATCAAACGCATTTGCGGTGGTTTTCGGCCGCTAGCGGGGCGGTTTTCAGCCGCTAGCGGGCCGGTTTTACCCCCTGCTAGCGGCGAGAAAAGGGTAAATACCGCCGGCAATACCTCTGCAGAGGCGCATTGCCGGAGGTATAGGTGCGGTTTCCCATTGCTTTCAATAGGAAGGAGCGGTGGAGGAATGGTAAACACACCGCTCCTTCACCACTCCAAAGATGCGGATAGCAGGACTTTTGGAGCGGTCCTGCAAGCGCGGGCTTTCACACTGGAGAGACAGCAGCCGCTGTTTAGGGTCGGTTTTCAGGTGTAGCGGGGTGTTGCCTGTTGGTATGTTATAAGGACTATTTTATACACAAATGCACCCAGATCCCTCCAAAACTCTATTGACTACTGTTTGACTTGAAAGAAAAGGTGCACGGTGGGACTTGTAGTACAGAGAGAGATGGACTCTAATGCTGCGGATACTATATAGACTACTGTACCCACAGTGCAACTGTACACCCACAGTGCATTTCCCGGCGCAAGGTCTTCTGGGGAAGGGTTATTTAAGTGGAGGAGGAGCAACGCGCGGTCTCTTTGGACATCGCCGGCGGAGCAAGTCGGAGCCTGCTGATATCCCGGAGCATCCAAGAGTCGACTCACCTATCGACTTCCATACGGTTGCCTGAGGGACCGAAGACTACAGGTGGTGGAGAGATTGTGTGCCGGAGCACCAGCACAGAACCAGCAGGATGTACTGGGTCTGGTCGGGTGAGAGGGCACTTGCCCAGGACTTTTAACTGTAATTATGCCCGACATTTTTTGGCTAAGGCTGAGCATTTTATCACCTGTGACTTCACGTCTTAACTATAGCCGGAGTTCAGCTAACGTTATTTGATATCTCTTGGATTACAAACATTAACTGCACCAACGTTTTGCTAGCGAAGATCCTTTTCATTGGAGTGACAGTGTTTGGAGATGGCCAGGCCTGACTGGAACTCACTTTGACACTGTGTGGGCGCCATATTGCCCACGAGGGGAAAGCTTGCGAGCATAGTTAGTTCAAAGACATTTAGTATTATAGTATTGCATTATATTTGGTATCCTTATATGTTTATGTTATGCTTTACGTCTATCTAGCAAGGTTACTCTGTGGTAAAATCAAGGAAGCTTAAACTTCTGTAGTGTATCAATGCTTTACTAAACAAGGAAAAATCTGCACATACAACTGTAGGATGCACAATACAACACACTTATAGCTTACAAAATATCACATTGCCTACAAATATATAAGCATGTACAACATGTACTGTACACATTAAGTAAACTAAATAATTACTCAATAGTTCCTTGCTCAGTCCAACTCCCAAAAAGGTCTCCAAAGTTATCCAGCTTCAGGCAGGCAGGTCTACTTCCTTTCTCCTTCCAAAGACCAACTCCTTCCTTTGTCCTTCCCAAACACCAACTCCTTCCTCAAACACACATGTCTCTCCACCCAACACCTTTTCAACCCCCCCTTTCCTGTTTCCTGATCAATGGAGGGGGAGGGGCCCCTCCCACCCATTTCCAGCAAAGAACTTCCAGTCAATGGAGGGGGAGGGAAGGGGCTCTTTACACATCCTGTTACTACCTAAACTCTATATTATTATTATAAATTCACCATAGAAATTGCCATAGCAACACATACCACCTCTTGACTTCATAGAATAATATAGAAAACTTCTTAAAGCCTTTTGTCCAGAAAAGGGCGAAACCCTCCCCCCTAAACGGGAGGAAAAAATTCCCTTTTGACCCCCATCTGGGCGATCAGACTTTTGCTTTGTCCCTGGAAGGCTGCAACATTACTTTTGAGCAGGGTTAATGTCTTTGGCAGTTTGTGTAAAGAAAGTCCCAGATGAAAGTCTGTTGTCCTCTTGGTCATAAGGAAATGCTCAGATGAAAGTCCACTCCAATTCAGCCACCTTTAGGACATCATCCGCATCTTTATCAAGCTCTCTTCTGGTCTTCCTCCTCCCACTCAGCATGGTCGTCTGCTCTGCCTGCTCCACCTCTCGATGCTCAATATCTGAAAAGAGTAAGAGACAAAAGCAGATTATATGTTCATTTCCAACTGTGCCAAAAACATAGCTCACTGCTCACATTTGTCTATCTGCCCATTTGTAACTGCAAAACTATTGTAGGGTGCCCACTGTTGCCTTGAAACACTTTCACGGAAAGGCATTGACTTCCAACGTAACGAATAAACTTGCATGTCTCTCCGTGCCGTCCTTGGAAGAACAGAGGCCTGCTGCTTCACAGTATGGCACATTTTTGCAAAATGCCCCATTTTGTGGCAACAGAAACACTTAATGTGACTGAATCTACCATTCCCAACCATTTGCTTCCACTTCTTAAACAATGCTGGTGTAGGAATCCCATCTATTTCCTCTCTAGGGACCCCCACCTTAAGTAAATCAATCCACATGTGTCTCCTGGAGATCATAGGCCTTGCCTTCCTTGTATCTGAATCAACTCTGTAATTTGAGCTGATCAAATCCTCAGCTTCCCGGTTATGAGAAGTAACAGTAGCACATGTCCTATTTCTGCTTACAGGCTTTGGGCCTTTGTCCTTTGTTAGAGCATCATTAGATTTTTTCATGAGGGCTGCACACGGCTCATTCAAATCTTCAGCTCGGCCTACAGCGGTTTGAACACTCTTGAAAGCCAGTGCAGGTTTAAATTTAATTACCCTACTTTCTAAATCTTTTGCCTTGCTTGCAGTTTCTTCCAAACACTTGGAGGCCACTGCAAGCTGCTCCTTCATTAAATCTCTTTCTAATTCTGCCTTTTCCCTCTTTTCAGATTCAATATGTAGAGCATGCAGGACATGCAAACCAAACACAGCAACTGCCGGAATCTCTCCCTTACTAAACCCAAAACTTTTGAGACTACAATCTGAGGAAAGATCAGAGACTCCATCCCCCCAAGCTCTGTTCAAAGGAGAAGCATATCCAGCCAGCTCCTTTGCAACAGACATCCACTGACTATTTCTGGCCCAGATAGGAAGGGTGCACGCCTTCAAGTCCTCCTGGACACCAGAAACCTTTGCAGCCTTACTCTTCCTAAACAGTGTACGCAGCATTTTCCCCCCAGTACAAGCAACAAAACACACCACAGAAAACAGGTCAGCTTCTGTTGAAATGTTAGCACAAATCCCGGAAGAGCCCCCATTGTTATGCTTTACGTCTATCTAGCAAGGTTACTCTGTGGTAAATTCAAGGAAGCTTAAACTTCTGTAGTGTATCAATGCTTTACTAAACAAGGAAAAATCTGCACATACAACTGTAGGATGCACAATACAACACACTTATAGCTTACAAAATATCACATTGCCTACAAATATATAAGCATGTACAACATGTACCGTACACATTAAGTAAACTAAATAATTACTCAACTTAGAGGTCAAGATGTAATGTCCATAGTTCCTTGCTCAGTCCAACTCCCAAAAAGGTCTCCAAAGTTATCCAGCTTCAGGCAGACAGGTCTACTTCCTTTCTCCTTCCAAAGACCAACTCCTTCCTTTGTCCTTCCCAAACACCAACTCCTTCCTCAAACACACATGTCTCTCCACCCCCCCCTTTTCAACCCCCCCCCCTTTCCTGTTTCCTGATCAATGGAGGGGGAGGGGCCCCTCCCACCCATTTCCAGCAAAGAACTTCCAGTCAATGGAGGGGGAGGGAAGGGGCTCTTTACACATCCTGTTACTACCTAAACTCTATATTATTATTATAAAGTCACCATAGAAATTGCCATAGCAACACAGTTTATCACTTTGGCTATGCAGGGCTCTGCATAAGCAAATGCATATTGGTTTAACCTGTCATCTTATTCAGTAAAAATACTTTTGTGCTTAACCACTTAAGCCCCGGACCATTTTGAAGCTAAAGTACCAGAGGTGTTTTCAGAATTTGGCACTGCGCTGCTTTAATCGGAAATTGTGCGGACATGCAATGTTGTACCCAAACTAAATTTGCGTCCTTTTCTTCCCACAAAAAGAGCTTTCTTTTAATGGTATTTGATTGCCTCTGCGATTTTTATTTTTTTGCGATATAAACGGAAAAAGACTGAAAATTTTGAAAAAAAATTATATTTTCTAGTTTTTGTTATAAAAAAAATTGAATAAACTAAATTTTAGTCATACATTTAGGCCAAAATGTATTCAGCCACATGTCTTTAGTAAAAAAAATGTCAATAAGCGTATATTTATTGGTTTGCGCAAAAGTTATAGCGTCTACAAACTAGGGTACATTTTCTGGAATTTACACAGCTTTTAATTTATGACTGCCTATCTCATTTCTTGAGGTGCTGAAATGGCAGGGCAGTACAAAACCCCCCCAAATGACCCCATTTTGGAAAGTAGACATCCCAAGGAAATTGCTGAGAGGCATGTTGAGCCCATTAAATATTTTTTTTTGTCTCAAGTGATTGAATAATGATAAAAAAAAAAAAAAAATACAAAAAGTTGTCACTAAATGATATATTGCTCACACATGCCATGGTTATATGTGGAATTGCACCCCAAAATACATTTTGCTGCTTCTCCTGAGTACGGGGATACCACATGTGTGGGACTTTTTGGGAGCCTAGCCGCGTACGGGCCCCCGAAAACCAAGCACTGCCTTCAGGATTTCTAAGGGCGCAAATTTTTGATTTCACTCCTCACTACCTATCACAGTTTTGAAGGCCATAAAATGCCAAAATAGCACAAAACCCCCCCCCAAATGACCCCATTTTGTAAAGTAGACATCCCAAGGAAATTGCTGAGAGGCATGTTGAGCCCATTGAATATTTTTTTTTTTTTGTCTCAAGTGATTGAATAATGACAAAAAAAAAATACAAAAAGTTGTCACTAAATGATATATTGCTCACACATGCCATGGTTATATGTGAAATTGCACCCCAAAATACATTTTGCTGCTTCTCCTGAGTACGGGGATACCACATGTGTGGGACTTTTTAGGAGCCTAGCCGCATATGGGACCCCGAAAACCAAGCACCGCCTTCAGGATTTCTAAGGGCGCAAATTTTTGATTTCACTCCTCACTACCTATCACAGTTTTGAAGGCCATAAAATGCCAAAATAGCACAAACCCCCCCCCCAAATGAATCCATTTTGGAAAGTAGACACCCCAAGCTATTTGCTGAGAGGCATGGTGAGTATTTTACAGCTCTCATTTGTTTTTGAAAATGAAGAAAGAAAATAATTTTTTATTTTTTTTCAATTTTCAAAACTTTGTGACAAAAAGCGAGATCTGCAAAATACTCACCATACCTCTCAGCAAATAGCTTGGGGTGTCTACTTTCCAAAATGGGGTCATTTGGGGGGGGGGGGTTTGTGCCATCTGGGCATTCCATGGCCTCCGAAACTGTGTTAGGCAGTGAGGAGTGAAATCAAAAATTTACACCCTTAGAAAGCCTGAAGGCGGTGCTTGGTTTTTGGGGTCCCTTACGCGGCTAGGCTCCCAAAAAGTCTCACACATGTGGTATCCCCATACTCAGGAAAAGCAACAGAATATATTTTGGGGTGTAATTCCACATATGCCCATGGCATGTTTGAGCAATATATCATTTAGTGCCAACTTTGTGCAAAAAAAAATAAAAAAATGTATTTTTTCCGCAACTTGTGTCAACATATAAAATATTCAATGGACTCGACATGCCTCTCAGTATATAGCTTGGGGTGTCTACTTTCCAAAATGGGGTCATTTGGGGGGGGTTTGAACTGTCCTGGCATTTTATACACAACATTAGGAAGCTTACATCCACTCTTCTAACCACTTGAAGACAAAGCCTGTAACGGCACCCCAAATACGAAAGGGGGTAACGCCGTTTAGATACCTTCCCTCTCCTGGACACAACTTCACTGTCGATCCTCCACAGCCAGAAGACCACTTCCCATAGGAATTAATCCTTCCAAAGAACGAGACAACACGCTCTGTATCTTTCCAAAAATAGACTGCCTTTATTGCCAAAAACATTGAAACTCTTATACACATCCAATACTGCATTAACCTGAATGAACAATGGTCCAGCTCCACCCACAACATAACAAAGCCCAATACACATTATTTTGACGTCTGCTAGGAGACAACAGGTTCTAATCCCCTTTATGTTTAAATAACTATGCATGACCTTTATATTCACCACACTGTCTGTTACTTTACAATACGCACAAGGACACACTTAATTTCCCCAATCCACATCACCACAAACAATGAACAGGTCTTCTAGAATCTGGAATTCATTAGCATTACACTAGGCAGACAGGTGATTGAGGCTGAACACCTCAGTATCTCTCAATTAACCTGTTGAGTTCAGAATAAGTAAATAGTCCTTTACAGATATCCTTGGGAATATGGTGGATAAATAGTACAGACCCATTTTAGGTAGTCCAAGATATATATCTTAATGTCCATTATTTCCTGGCTCACCCTGTGTCCAAAGTGACCCTCCTGTCACAAAGCCCTTTCTGACACTTTTTGTTTACATGAAAACATTTTTTTTTTTTTGCAAGAAAATTATGTTGAACCCCCAAACATTATATATTTTTTAAAGCAAAGGCCCTACAGATTAAAATGGTGGGTGTTGCATTTTTTTTTCCATACAGTATTTGCGCAGCGATTTTTCAAACGCATTTTTTGGGGAAAAATACACTTTTTTTATTTTAATGCACTAAAATACACTATATTGCCCAAATGTTTGATGAAATAAAAAAGTTGATTTTAGGCCGAGTACATAGATACCAAACACGACATGCTTTAAAATTTCGCACAAACGCGCATTGGCGACAAACTACATACATTTTTAAAAGCCTTTACAGGTTACCACGTTAGATTTACAGAGGAGGTCTACTGCTAAAATGACTGCCCTCGATCTGACCTTCGTGGTGATACCTCACATGCATGGTGCAATTGCTGTTTACATATGACGCCAGACCGACGCTTGCGTTCGCCATTGCGCAAGGGCAGGACAGGGGTGCTTTTTTTTTTTTATTATTAATTTTGCTTTTTTATTTTATTTTTAAACTGTTCCTTCCATATTTTTTGTTTTTTTATCATTTTTATTGTTATCTCAGGGAATGTAATTATCCCCTATGATAGCAATAGGTAGTGACAGGTACTCTTTTTTTGAAAAAACTGGGGTCTATTAGACCCTAGATCTTTCCTCTGCCCTCAAAGCATCTGACCACACCAATATCGGTGTGATAAAATGCTTTCCCAATTTCCCAATGGCGCTTTTTATATCCGGGGGGGGGGGACATTCCCTCCCACTGCTTGTAAAAGCAGTCCAGAGGCTAATTAGCCACTAGGATTGCTTTTACATGAAAGCCGGCCACTGGCTGAAAAGAATGATACCAAGATGATACCTAAACCCACAGGCATCAATCTGGTATAACCATTCAAAGTCCAGCAACATACCAGTACGTTGCTGGTCCTTGTTGGACATGTATTGTAATCTTTTTTTCATGCAGCCTGTTGGCTGAACGAAAAAAAGAGATTGATCGGTGGGTATGCCCACCATTAGAATACCGCCATTCATCCACCCACTTCTAATGATGGGCATACATGCACCATTTATATATGCCGAAGCATGGGGGCATCCTCCTGCAAAAGTTATGCCGCACACACATGGTCGGACTTTTCCACGGGCAAGCCTCCATCGGAATTTCGACTGTATGTACGCGGCATTAAGAGCAAAATCGCTCCTCCGCCCCTGCTGCCCCCATGCTTCGGCATATATGCTTTTTTTTTAAACTGTGGTGGTGAAATCACCTCCTACAGCACTGGAGTCGCAGGGATCAGGCCTGTCTCTGCGAAAGCTGCAGTTATGTGTGTTGTGTTTTGTAAGTGACAGTGATCGATCGATACTGCACTTGGGTGGCCTGGGCTGGACGGAGGGGCAAAACGCAGGTGCTAGCAGGTATCTGGGCTGATCCCGCTAACACTGCGTTTTTGGGAACCCTAAATTGCTGGGGACGCTAGTATAGATCTGATCAGATCAGATATTGATCTGTTCAGATACTATACCACTAAGGGGGGTGTATGCTTCACGCGTGGGTGTTAGCGCTACTGGCACTAACCTGACGCTGCCTGGGGTGTGACGCAGACCCTCTCTGATGCTAAAACCTAATTGATATTACCCACCGGGCGATCAGGGGGTTAAACCTTTATTGGGTTATATACGGTGGGTGCCCTGACACTATAAAAAGCAAACTAACTAACCAGCGTCACCCGTAACACTTATATGGTGATCACTGGTGAAAGGGTTAACTAGGGGCAATCAGGGGGTTAAACCTTTATTAGGTAATATATGGGGGTACCCGACGCTATAAAAACCTGCGACGAACCTAAAAAAAATAACTGGCTACCTATCGGCATCACCGACACTAAGACAGCGATCAGAAAAACGATCGCTTAGTGACGGCGGTGCTAGGGGGTGAAAGGGTTACCTGGGGGGCGATCAAGGGGTTAAACCTTTATTAGGGGGGTTTAGGGGGCTACACTGGACCTAAAACTAACTGCCCTGACACTTTTACAGTCACAAATGTGACTGATTGCAGTGATCACTAAATAAATGGTCACTGCAATCAGTGACACTGTGACTGGGGGCTGGGGGGTGATCTGGGGGTGTCTGGGGGGGCCTGGGGGGCGATTTATGTACCTATGTGTGCTGGTGTTAGTGTAGTGTTTGTGCACTAACCTCTGTGTCTTCTCTCATGCGGCGCTCGGTATATGTGAGCGCTGCATGAGGGATGACATCACTTCCTCCTGCCTGTGTAAACATTACACAGGCAGAGGAAGCATTTGATTCGCCGGGAGCGATCGCGAGGGGGTGGCCAGAATCGAATGGCTGCCCCCTCATCACGGATCGCTCCCAAAGCGATCCTGGCCGCTCACTGTACCGGAGGGGGGTCCGATGGGACCCCCCACCCATACGAACGCAGGCACGTACAGGTACGTGATTGTGCCTGTCCGTGCCATTCTGCCGACGTATATTTAGAGTGGGCGGTCGTTAAGTGGTTAAACAAACACATTGTGTGGAGTGTTAAATGTTCCAGGGAGACGGCCAACACAGGTAAACAAATCTCTATAGCCAGTAGGTTCCACAATCCCATTTCTTTGCAGCTGTGCCAGCGGAGGGTTAGAGACAGTTTTGGGGGTTGACAGCAGTACGGTACAGGCCCAAACAATACCAGCAGCTCTCTTAACTGGGGGTAGTGCTACACAGGTGCTATTTTTAGCGCAATAGCGCCTGCACACCACCCCAGTGTGAAAGGGGTCTAAGTAATACGCAGTATGAGGTAAGATTTCCTGTAACCAACAGAGACTTTAAAATGTAATGGGGCTATTTATAAATTAAAATAGAAAAAAAAAACATAGAAAAAAGTGTGAGTTGTTGCCCATAATGAACAACAGGTTTCACAATTTATCCTTCATGAAAGTCACTCAAGCAATCCTCCTTTTTTAAAGTCCTCCAAATTGCACAGATACAGTGTTAAGCAGATACAGGTACATTGCATTTTACTTTCTTTATATGTTTCTCAGTAAATTTTGTGCCACTCACTTTGTGTGTTCCTGTTGCATTTTGAATAATTTTAAATAAAGTAAAAAACCATCAACTGCATAGAGCCTAATGCCGTGTACACACGACCGTTTTTAATGACGAGAATTTTTTTTTTTTAAAATGGTCATTAAAAATGATCGTGTGTGGGCTTCAGAGCATTTTTCACAATGTGAAAAACGGCCATGAAAAAATTGGAACATGCTCTAATTTTTCACGTCGTTTTTTTACATCGTCGTTTTTCTCGTCATGAAAAACGGCCGTGTGTGGGCTTTAACGACGTGAAAAAAATGCACATGCTCAGAATCAAGTATGAGACGGGAGCGCTCGTTCTGGTAAAACTAGCGTTCGTAATGGAGATAGCACATTCGTCACGCTGTAACGGACTGAAAAGCACGAGGCTAAAAAACCCCATTCCTCGCTCAACAAACTTTACTAACATGAAGGGTGGCGCCATCCGAATGGAACTTCCCCTTTATAGTGCCATCGTACGTGTTGTACGTCACCGCGCTTTGCCCAAGCATTTTTTTTCTAGATAGTGTGTAGGCAAGACAGGCTTGAGAAGAATCACGTCGAGAAAAACTACGTTTTTTTCAATGACATTAAAAACGGTCGTGTGTACACGGCATGAGAGCAAGATTTCCTTGTGACTCAGTTGCTTCAAAATAAAGTTGTCCCTGCAAAGACCATAAATACATCTCCTACTGCACATGCTGCTGATCTCTGTGCCCCAAATGCTGCCACTGTCCCCACCGCCCGGCACTTACCTTGTCTTGGGTGACTGCGGCAGCGGTGTCCGGTGTCCTCCATTTCTTCCCCAATGTCTTCTCCCGCCCGCTTTTCCTCTCATTCTCTGCTATGATTGGACGCCTGATAGGCAACTGAGTCACAAGTGACGTACCCAGGGGGTACGTGCTGACGTCACCACGCTCGCAGGACGGGAGTTCCATATTGCAGCCGGCCGGCTTCGTTTTTCTCCGTTTGTTTTTATACGATTTCATGTAAGTGTAATTGCCTTATTTTATTAAATGTACTGAAGGTATTACACTATCGATCTCCTCCATTCTTTCTCCTTGGGTATTAAATGATCATACTGCATACGTGGATCTACGGTCCCAGTGGGGAGAATCTGATTTCACCCCCTTATCATTTGAGCCTGCAGCTATTTATAGGATTTCGGTTACGGATCGTCACCTACATACATCAGGCTGTATTACACTAGCTATCTGGTAAGAAGATTGCATGAGAGGTGGTGGATCACAACCTTCTGTGTTTGGGGTGTTTTTTGGCCTATAGCTCCTTATGTAGTGCAATCTGGTAAGGAGATTGACTGTGAGGTGGTGGTTCATTTTTTGCATGCTTCCCACATTGTGTGTTGTGCACAACGCTGATTTCTATTGACCAATTATTGAGGCAGGATCACGCTATGTATTTTTCTCTCTCCTTTTTGGGTCGAATGTAATACATATATGGAGTCATAGTCCAAGCGACCATACCCAATAATTTTCCGACGAATCAACCTTGTGGGAATTGAAAGGCCCTGGCTGGGTAAAAGCCATATGCTCTATTGGCTTACATATCTGGTAAGCATGAATTCTTCCAGGTTTATTCAGTAATTGGGATTTTTGTGTTCCTTCCACACCAGCCTGCCAAATTGGACTTTATTCAATAATTTGTGATTCTTTAGCGCGATTCTTCTTTTTTATTTCTATTTGTGTTTATCCCACTTTTATTGCTGCTGTAAAGGACTTTATTATTAATAATTTAATTTAATTTATTTATTGATTTATTTTTGTAGTAAGCGCGGTTTTTTCCCTTTGTTATGCAGGATTGTGCATGTAACGGGTCCCCAAATATCAAGGAGTAAAACGCAGTTTACGATGTTCCCTCTCCTAGACACACATCCACTCGCTACCAATATCCACAGCCAAACGACCCTTTCCCATAGGAACCAATCCCTCTGGAAGAAAACGAGACACACTCTGTCTTCTTCTGTAATAGGAATGACTTTATTATTGTATTTCCGCCATTCTCCACTCATGTTGCCGCTCTAGTTCTCTCTTTTGTCGCGCATCCTGCAGCTGGATGCCTCTAATGGCTTCCTGAATGGCGGTCTCTGATGGGTTAGCACCATATAATGCCAACCGCTGTCGCACTCGTTGCTGAAACAAATCTTCAACTGACCGGGGTCCTGCATCACCATCTCTCTGGTCCATCTCGGCTCTCAAGTAAGTCTTTCAGCGTGACTTTCCTGCAGGCTGCATAGCTTGGTCGTTCACTGTGGTGGCTTGGAGTGTCCCAGGAACTGGAGGGAAAATCCCGCTGCTGCCAACCAATGTAACGGCACCCCAATATAAAGGGGTAAAACGCCGGTTTACGATGTTCCCTCTCCTAGACACACATCCACTCGCTACCAATATCCACAGCTAAACGACCCTTTCCCATAGGAACCAATCCCTCTGGAAGAAAACGAGACACACTCTGTCTTCTTCTGTAATAGGAATGACTTTATTATTGAGAAACATTGTAACTTTATACACAATTCAATACACAGGATTTAACATGAACAAGGGCCCAGCTCCACCCACACATCCCAAGACTCAACACCTCATCCTGACGTCTGCTAGGCTTCAAAAGATCCCACACAATACACATCTTCTCACAAAGGGTTGGCAGCCAGTCTGTCTGGCACTTTACAATACACACAAGGACAGACTTAATGAACAATAGAATGCAAAACACCTTAATTCCTCACAGCAATGATTACATAACCCCCACACACAGTATACATCCAATCTATATACAATGTATATACAGCCTTGAATATGGCTATCACAGACCATATCGGGATTTCTTTTATTCACCCTGTGTCCAAAGTGACCCCACTGTCACACATTTCCCCTTTCGGCAGGGGACTAACAGAGGAGGGGACCCCAGACGGGTCTACTCCGAAGTTAGTCCATGGGTCCATTCTTCCAATGCTGGTATCCACCCAGTACCACAAATGAATTGCTCCAAGCAGAGCATTACTTACTCAGCCAACCTCTGCCTCTCTCAGAGAACATACCCGCTGCTGGGGAGAAGACAGGGTGACTGGGCTCAGTCCGTCATGCTGTTGGGGATCTGGGTCGACTGCCCGGCATCCCTGGGGTATACAAGTGGAGACTGAAGTCCCATCCCCTTGTGGTAGGTGGAAGTCCCCCAGTGCTTGCAAAGCAAGGCTGACATCCTCCTGTCTCAGTGTCATACCATTTTCTGGGGTTGTGTCAGTGAGGACTGAAGTCCCATCTACTACCACAGGAACTCGCTCTTCTGTTAGTTAAGAGCAGAGGCCCGTGGCACTCGGCTCTGTTGCCAGCTCTTCTGCTGGGTTGCTGTGAGTGGAGACCCCAGTCCCATCCACCGATATCCGCTCAAGTGGCAGTTGTGTGCAGCGGCCAGTAGCATTCTGCCCTGCTGCCAGTGATTCAGCTGGGGGTAAAAGCTTTACCACCCCAGCTTGTTGCTGGAGAGAGGGGCCAACTGCCCCGGCTCCCTGAAACTCCACAGTTGTTTCCGGTGCTGGGCAGAGGTTGCTATCACTCTGCCCTGTTGCCAGCACTTCTGCTTGGGACTCCACACCATCTGCTCTGGCTACCTGTTGGGGAGGGAAAATGGCTGCTTCTCCTCCCTGCATCTCTGAAATCCACTCAGAAAGAGGAACCATCACTTTCTCAACTCGGGCCTCCAAAACTGCCATGGGTGTAGAGCAGGGGTCTGTAGTACTCTGTCCTGCTGCCAGTACTTGGGCAGGCGATGCATAATCCCTAACATCCTCTGAACAGTCCCTTAAGTCCATACCTTCTGTAATCTGTGGCTGGGGAGATGAGCCAACTGCCCTAGCTCCCTGGAACTCCATATCATCCACTTTGGCTTTAGGGAGGGCAATCTTCAGGTTTTCCACTGCCGATTCTTCAGCCAGGCTAGCTCCCTGGAACTCTGTATCATTCACTTCAGGTCTAGGGATGGCTATCTTCAGATTTTCCACTGCTGATTCTTCAGCCAGGATTTCATAGTTGTCAACTGGTATTTCCTGATAGTCCCAGGCAAAGGGAGCCCCACCCTGCTGCTGAGCAGATTCTAGCAGCTGTCTGTAGGCGATCTCCGATTGTCGTATTTCCGCCATTCTCCACTCATGTTGCCGCTCTAGTTCTCTCTTTTGTCGCGCATCCTGCAGCTGGATGCCTCTAATGGCTTCCTGAATGGCGGTCTCTGATGGGTTAGCACCATATAATGCCAACCGCTGTCGCACTCGTTGCTGAAACAAATCTTCAACTGACCGGGGTCCTGCATCACCATCTCTCTGGTCCATCTCGGCTCTCAAGTAAGTCTTTCAGCGTGACTTTCTTGCAGGCTGCATAGCTTGGTCATTCACTGTGGTGGCTTGGAGTGTCCCAGGAACTGGAGGGAAAATCCCGCTGCTGCCAACCAATGTAACGGCACCCCAATATAAAGGGGTAAAACGCCGGTTTACGATGTTCCCTCTCCTAGACACACATCCACTCGCTACCAATATCCACAGCTAAACGACCCTTTCCCATAGGAACCAATCCCTCTGGAAGAAAACGAGACACACTCTGTCTTCTTCTGTAATAGGAATGACTTTATTATTGAGAAACATTGTAACTTTATACACAATTCAATACACAGGATTTAACATGAACAAGGGCCCAGCTCCACCCACACATCCCAAGACTCAACACCTCATCCTGACGTCTGCTAGGCTTCAAAAGATCCCACACAATACACATCTTCTCACAAAGGGTTGGCAGCCAGTCTGTCTGGCACTTTACAATACACACAAGGACAGACTTAATGAACAATAGAATGCAAAACACCTTAATTCCTCACAGCAATGATTACATAACCCCCACACACAGTATACATCCAATCTATATACAATGTATATACAGCCTTGAATATGGCTATCACAGACCATATCGGGGATTTCTTTTATTCACCCTGTGTCCAAAGTGACCCCACTGTCACACATTTCCCCTTTCGGCAGGGGACTAACAGAGGAGGGGACCCCAGACGGGTCTACTCCGAAGTTAGTCCATGGGTCCATTCTTCCAATGCTGGTATCCACCCAGTACCACAAATGAATTGCTCCAAGCAGAGCATTACTTACCCAGCCAACCTCTGCCTCTCTCAGAGAACATACCCGCTGCTGGGGAGAAGACAGGGTGACTGGGCTCAGTCCGTCATGCTGTTGGGGATCTGGGTCGACTGCCCGGCATCCCTGGGGTATACAAGTGGAGACTGAAGTCCCATCCCCTTGTGGTAGGTGGAAGTCCCCCAGTGCTTGCAAAGCAAGGCTGACATCCTCCTGTCTCAGTGTCATACCATTTTCTGGGGTTGTGTCAGTGAGGACTGAAGTCCCATCTACTACCACAGGAACTCGCTCTTCTGTTAGTTGGGAGCAGAGGCCCGTGGCACTCGGCTCTGTTGCCAGCTCTTCTGCTGGGTTGCTGTGAGTGGAGACCCCAGTCCCATCCACCGATATCCGCTCAAGTGGCAGTTGTGTGCAGCGGCCAGTAGCATTCTGCCCTGCTGCCAGTGATTCAGCTGGGGGTAAAAGCTTTACCACCCCAGCTTGTTGCTGGAGAGAGGGGCCAACTGCCCCGGCTCCCTGAAACTCCACAGTTGTTTCCGGTGCTGGGCAGAGGTTGCTATCACTCTGCCCTGTTGCCAGCACTTCTGCTGGGGACTCCACACCATCTGCTCTGGCTACCTGTTGGGGAGGGAAAATGGCTGCTTCTCCTCCCTGCATCTCTGAAATCCACTCAGAAAGAGGAACCATCACTTTCTCAACTCGGGCCTCCAAAACTGCCATGGGTGTAGAGCAGGGGTCTGTAGTACTCTGTCCTGCTGCCAGTACTTGGGCAGGCGATGCATAATCCCTAACATCCTCTGAACAGTCCCTTAAGTCCATACCTTCTGTAATCTGTGGCTGGGGAGATGAGCCAACTGCCCTAGCTCCCTGGAACTCCATATCATCCACTTTGGCTTTAGGGAGGGCAATCTTCAGGTTTTCCACTGCCGATTCTTCAGCCAGGCTAGCTCCCTGGAACTCTGTATCATTCACTTCAGGTCTAGGGATGGCTATCTTCAGATTTTCCACTGCTGATTCTTCAGCCAGGATTTCATAGTTGTCAACTGGTATTTCCTGATAGTCCCAGGCAAAGGGAGCCCCACCCTGCTGCTGAGCAGATTCTAGCAGCTGTCTGTAGGCGATCTCCGATTGTCGTATTTCCGCCATTCTCCACTCATGTTGCCGCTCTAGTTCTCTCTTTTGTCGCGCATCCTGCAGCTGGATGCCTCTAATGGCTTCCTGAATGGCGGTCTCTGATGGGTTAGCACCATATAATGCCAACCGCTGTCGCACTCGTTGCTGAAACAAATCTTCAACTGACCGGGGTCCTGCATCACCATCTCTCTGGTCCATCTCGGCTCTCAAGTAAGTCTTTCAGCGTGACTTTCCTGCAGGCTGCATAGCTTGGTCATTCACTGTGGTGGCTTGGAGTGTCCCAGGAACTGGAGGGAAAATCCCGCTGCTGCCAACCAATGTAACGGCACCCCAATATAAAGGGATAAAACGCCGGTTTACGATGTTCCCTCTCCTAGACACACATCCACTCGCTACCAATATCCACAGCTAAACGACCCTTTCCCATAGGAACCAATCCCTCTGGAAGAAAACGAGACACACTCTGTCTTCTTCTGTAATAGGAATGACTTTATTATTGAGAAACATTGTAACTTTATACACAATTCAATACACAGGATTTAACATGAACAATGGCCCAGCTCCACCCACACATCCCAAGACTCAACACCTCATCCTGACGTCTGCTAGGCTTCAAAAGATCCCACACAATACACATCTTCTCACAAAGGGTTGGCAGCCAGTCTGTCTGGCACTTTACAATACACACAAGGACAGACTTAATGAACAATAGAATGCAAAACACCTTAATTCCTCACAGCAATGATTACATAACCCCCACACACAGTATACATCCAATCTATATACAATGTATATACAGCCTTGAATATGGCTATCACAGACCATATCGGGGGTTTCTTTTATTCACCCTGTGTCCAAAGTGACCCCACTGTCAAAGTGCATGACTGTCCTAAATGTAACCATAATACCTGCAGTCCTGTGTACAGAAACTGTTTCCCACGTCAGACTGCTTTGCATTCTCTTTATTTAACCACTTCAGCCCCGGAAGGATTTGACCCCTTAATGAGCAGGCAATTTTTTGCGATACAACAATGGGTCGCTTTAACTAACAATTGCGCAACGTTGTACCCAAATAAAATTGACGTCCTTTTTTTTCCCCTCTGCGGGTTTTATTTTTTGTGCTATAAACAAAGAGCGACAATTTTGAAAAAAAAACGAAAACTATTTTTTTTTCGTTTTGCTGTAATACATCCCAAAAAAGTATATATATATAAAAAAAAAAATTAATTCATCAGTTTAGACCGATATATATTCTTCTACATATTTTTGGTAACAAAAATAGCAATAGGCATATATTGGTTGGTTTGCTCAAAAGTTAAAGAATCTAAAAAATAGGAGATAGATTTATGGCATTTTTATTATTATTTTTTTTACTAGTAATGGCGGCAATCTGCGATTTTTAGTGGGACTGCGATATTGCGGCCGACAGATCAGACACTTTTGACACTTTTTTGGGACCATTGACAGTTATACAGCGATCAGAGCTAAAAAAAACTTTTTTGTGCTGGCAGCTTTCTCACTACATTCGTTTGTATTTTTTTATTATATTCGAGCGCAGCGTTTAACCTAGTTTGGTTATTTTTACATCTGTTACTCTTGATACGATAACGTTGCAGCTGAAGACTCCATTCACACAGGCAACTTGGACACGACTTGAGTATGAATCACAGCGCGACATGAAGCTACTTACAAGGCAACTTCAAGTTGCCTCCAGGACAGGAGACATTCCAGTGGCCAATCAAACAACAATCAGCTCTGTGGGAGGGAGGGGGGAGGGAGGGGTTTGCCTGAGAAATGTATGTTCTCTTGCTGTAAAGTTGCTTCTGCTAAGACAGGGGATCCGACTTTCGAGGCGACTTTCATTGAAATCAATGGGTACAGGTCGCCTAGCAGTCGTCTAGAAGTCGGATTGAAGTAGTACAGGAACCTTTTTTGAAGTCGGAGCGACTGCAGTAGTGTGCATTAAGACGGCTCCATTCACTTACATTGATTTTCTCATGCAGCACGACTTGAGGCGACTAGGGGCGACTTGGGGCGACTTGAAGTCGGATCCAAAGTTGCCCCTGTGTGAATGGGCTCGAAAGGTCATTATGGATATATTTGATTACAGGTCTCAACATAATATCAACACAAAGGGTATTTTGTGATGGTAATGTAGCACAATCCTATGAGATAGGCGGCTTGTTCCTCAGACTCAAAAACCTATTAGTGTCTGAATTACACACCAGCTGGGATGTAGCATATCTTGATCAATATGTTGCGCAAAAAATGGTACCATGTAGCCTACGGTGGGAGGTCAGCCCTCAAAAAGGTGAGACATACTTGGAAGGTTGGTTTGTCTATTTTAATGAAACTGGGGTTAAATTTCTTCAGGTTTTTTTTTTTGCCTAAAAAACATAGTAAACTTAAATCTCTCAATGAAGAAATGATCTTGGTTAAGGATAAATTAAGTCCATTTAAATATCTGGACATATACAAATCTAAATCTGACCCATTGAGATCCTTTCTTGAGAAAAAAGACAATGATCAAAAAACCAAGAAAAAGAAAAAGTATAACCGTGATTTTGCGGATTATTCTAATAAAGTGGTTTTCAAATGGCAGATTAAGATTGATGAACCAATGGAAAGTGAAGCTGTTGGCTCAATTCCCACTGCTGCACCCATACAACCCCTCCCTCCTCTATTGCCTATGCCGAGTATGCCACAGGGTAGAGGCAATAATTAGAATAATCAAAGAGGACATAAGGTTCCAAATAATCAGAAAGGTTATACTTTTACTAAACCTAGTAAAAATAAGAGTAAACAACAGAATGATGGGAATCAATATCAGCAACCAGGTACCTCTCAACAACCTCATCGTAGTGGCTTCTCTGGAAATTACACAAATTGGCGTAGCCCTCATCCCTATAGGACACCCTATGGGAACCAATTCAAATATCAGAGACAACAGGAATATAGAGAGGATCCTAGGGATTATGTAAACCATCACAGAATGAATTCTAACAAACGCCCATAAGGAACCAAATTCCTGTGCATAACAGATTTGCTCCCCTTTCTAACTACCAAGATGATCACTATGAAGCAGATTCTGTGATTACCAGACATTCTAATCACTACACTGATTATCCAATTAGACAAAGACAGGATCACCCTGAATCTCCGTTTGAGCATGGAGGAATGGAACAACCCCGTTTTTTTTTCCCATGGACAACAACAGATCCAAAAGGGGATACGAAAAGAAAGAAAGAAAGAGAGGCATCAGAGGGGGGAGGCGGATCAGGACCAAAGAAAAGAAAACACTAAACATCAGTGGAGTTTTTAACTTGAGCTCTGTTCAACCATCACAAGGTGAACAAAGAGTTCTAAACCAAGGACTTAAATTTGCACCCCCCCCCCCGGAGACTTAATAAATTTGAGAGGTTTATAGACGTTCACAAATTTATTCGTAAGATGAACATTAAGAGGCATTTTCTCCTTAATCCAATAATTAATCGAAGTTCAGTGGTCCCTACAGGCACACCACAGCTTATTGCAATAAACCCAACTTCTATCTCAAATTCTCAGAACACCAATCAAGAAGCTGAGCCCCCATCCATTGACCCTTTAGGGGTTAATAATGTAGCCTCAATCCGACATACTAACCTCCGCAATGCTTCATTGTTTAATCCCCCAGGATTCGTGGGTCCATCTATACTAGTCTTTAAAGAGATGGTGATTAAAGATTTGGTAGCCTTGAAGACTCCTAGATTTAGAAATTACAATGACCTTTAATTCAATTTGAAGCAGTTCTGTGAACGGAACGACATTGTTATACGCCCTGCGGATAAAGGCGGTGGTATTGTCCTTTTAAACACGGACAATTACCTAGACAAAATGAATAGACTTTTGTCTGACAAATAATCCTACAGTCAAATATAAGAGAGAATTATTATCCATTGTTAATAAGGGCTTCCAGTCAGGCATTATCAGCAAAAATGAAAAGGCATACTTGGTGCCCTCAACACCAAGGGCGCCAGTCATTTACTATCTACCCAAAATCCATAAACATCTGTCTAAACCCCCTGGCCACCCCATCATCAGCGGCATAGATTCGGTAACGGCAAGAATTGGCAGATATGTTGATGAATTTTTGCAACCGTTAGTTGTTATCACCCCCTCATATTTGAGGGACACAACTCAAGTGATCAATTTTCTGACAGATTGTGGGTGGAGAGATGGCTTCATTTTGGCGATAGCCGACGTCGCCTCTCTCTACACTATTATTTCACACCAACATGGTTTGAAGGCGGTGAAATTCTATCTTGAACAAGATCATACCTTAACATCATTACAGAGAGATTTCATTATAAAACTTAAAATTTTTGCCACAAGCCATAATTATTTCTGGTTTGGGGGCAATTTCTTTTTACAAACCCGTGGTGTTGCAATGGTTGCAAAATTTGCACCAAGCTTTGCAAATTTATTTATGACCCGTTGGGAGAGAGAAGTAATTGACACTGACCCCCGAAGGAACTGCGTTTATGGAGAAGGTATATAGACAAAGCCTTCTTTTTCAAGCTGAATGCTAATAATAGAGGCATTTCCCTCCAGTTTGAAGCTAGTCAATCTCAGATCCACTTCCTCGTTAGAGATGAAAGCTTGACCACAACTACATACTTCAAGGAGACGGATCGGAACGCCTTTATTCCATTGAATAGTTGTCACCATACATCATGGCTAAAGGCAGTTCCTAAAGGACAATTTCAGCGCATTATGCGTAATTGCACCTCTATCTTAGACTATCAACAGCAAGCACAGGTTCTTAAATCTAGATTTCTGGATAAAGGATACAATGAATTGGAAATTGATGAAACCATCAAAAACATTGGAGATATGGACAGGGATCTTATGCTTAATGGATCAAGGAGGGCTAATAAATCTTTGGATAACAAATTTGGGTGCTCTCTTATTACAGGATATTCCAATCAGCATTTTTCCGTAAAAAAATCTTTAACCGTCATTGGAACATTCTTAAGAATGATAGGATTTTGGGCCCTACTATCCCGGACCGACCTGTAGTCATCTACAGAGGAGCCCCCTCCCTACGGCATAGTATTGCCCCCAATGTGGTCGACCCACCCAAAACTATCTCATTCTTTCAGTCAATGAAAGTTTTTTCCCCTGCAAGAAATGCAACATTTGTCAAATCAACTCTTTCAGGGGTAGGAAATGTGAATCCTTTGAGTCCACTCAGACGAATAAGTCCTATAACATTGAGTCCTCTATCACCTGCTCAACAGAGTGCGTGGTATACTTACAGTAATCCAATGTCCGTGCTCTAAACAATATATTGGGCGCACTAAAAGAGCACTACATGTGCGTCTAGATGAGCATGTTGGAAATGTTAAGCACGGTTTCCCTAAACATAACTTATCTAGGCACTATGCCAAGTGCCATGACAAGAAAATCAAAGGGACATTGTTTTTACCCATTGACAAAATCCGTCCTCCCTGGGAGGGGTACTGATAAAGTCAGAACCATCTCCAGACTTGAAACTAAATGGATATTTGACATGAGGTCCTATGTGCCCTTTGGCTTAAACGTTGACTGGGACATTAATTGTTTTATTAACAATGAATGATTGTATTTAATTTTATAATCTAATTTAAAATATTTTTCCTTATTTTATATATACCATTTTTACTTATTGCAATTTTAATTTTGAAATGTTTTAGTATCTCTAATCCACATCACGGTTATATACCTAATTATTCCTATTATATCATGATTTTTAGGTACCTATTTTAGGTTATATGTATCATCATATTTTCCTGCAGGCTTTTTATGTTACAGTAATTCTTACATTTTTGCCTGTTATACGGGCCTTTCCCAGTACAAGCGGTGCCTGCTCGGGATCCTGCCTTGTCTCTATGCTCTGGCACATTTCTCCTCATTCAGTACTTTATTGCTTTTCAGCCACTAGATGGCGGAATGTTATCCTATTTATCTCCCTTCAGGCTTCCTTTGCTATTTTTGGTGTAATGAATGGATGCCATCAGTTCAAATGGAGACTTCCATAACTTCTATCACCTTGCTCCGTTTTTGCCCATACTTAATATGGCGCCGCGGGACTATAAAAAAAACATACGCGATGACGCGGACACATCAGCCAATCCCCAGATGACGTCCTCTTGCGACGAAACGTGCGTAGGGTAGTAGGCTTCTGAATCTGACGTCATCGCGCTGTTTGAGGACGATGGTCACGGCACTGAACAGGCAGAGGAAGCCCGAGGAGACGCCGCTCCTGTTTTTACTTTACACAGCGCATTTTAAATGCATTGTTGTAAGTGCAACTCTTTTATATTCATTAAACCAAATTTATAAGTACTACACTATGAGAGTTTCCCTTTTATATCTTTGAGTGATACCGATTCCTGAAGTTTGAGACACCACATAAGTTTTTGGGAGATCTATAATTCCCTGTGCCTGGTGAGACCGCCTTAGTGGTCTTTTCTTCTGGTAAGCAGATTTTTTGCTCACTCTGGGTGTTCACTATCCTGGATGGAGGATTCCACCTTTCACGATTACCTTTTCACCATTTTGCTTTTGCCTTAATATGGAAGGACACTGATCAACCATTGCTATTCACATTTAACATTGGGACTCTGTGTTTACAGTCTAAATTCACTTCTTGGACTCTGCCTTAGTTTTCCCATTTTGGATTTCTATTCACCATTACCTACATCATCTTTATTTTGTTTATGGTCTTTTGGGATAATATAATTTTTCTAAATAACTTATATTCCCTTTTTCATGATTAATTGCTTTATTTCAATCATCGTTTGTTGCATATTTTTCATCATTATTCACATTTTGGTGTTCACATATGGTTGAGTGTTTTATGTACTGTATGCCATTTTATTTTCACTCATTTTCATATTCAGTATTGTTCATTATTCACTTTATTCATTTAATACTGATTTTTGTTTATCACTTTATAGCGCTGCACACCTTTTACATTCTACATTTGAGTTTTGTATTGCAAACTTTTTTGTCCTGGCATCTTTCTCACTACATTCATTTGTATTTTGTTATTCGAGCGCAGCGTTTAACCTATTTTGGTTGTTTTTACACAGAGCTAAAAATAGCCACTGATTACTGTGTAAATGTCACTGGCAGGAAAGGGGTTAGCACTAGGGGGCGATCAAGGGGTTAAATGTGTTCTCTAGGTGTGTTCTAACTGTAGGGGGGATGGGTTTACTGGAACATGACAGAGATTACTATTCCCGATCACTGGGAACAGTAGATCCCTGTCATGTCACCTGTCAGAACGGGGAATAACCTTGCTTACAAAGGCAGTTCCCCGTTCTGGCTCTGTAATAGACGATCGCGGGTCGCCGGCGGACATCGAGTTCGCTCGACCCGCAGGCACACTCCCGCAGCGTGCAGCGGCCGCGAGCCACCATACAGCTACGGCGCTTCGTGCAGGAGAGCCGACCTGCTGCCGTATAACAACGACGGCTGGTCGGCAAGCGGTTAAAGCAGGAGCTTCTCTGAGTAGGTGGAGGAATGTTCTGAGAATTTTCGTAAGAATTCTATCCATCTGTGGTCAGCTTAAAAGACCAATCTGTGTGTCAGGAATGGGATCATACACTGTTATTTGTTTTTTATTATTTAGCCAGCCAACAGATTCCTATATCCAGACACACAAGGAGGATGGAGAAATCCCTCTTGCCAGGATATTGCTTCACCTGCCGCTGTCAGAATACACTGATCAGCAGCTGCAGGTAGACATGTGCATTTCGTTTCATTCCGAATCGAAATTCGGACGAATTTTTAATTATTCGGAAATTCGTATGCATCGAATTTCCGAATGACAAAAGTAACAAATTTAAACAAATCCGAAAAAACGATTCAATTCGAAAAACCCGCAAACGAAATTCGATTCGAATTGAATTCGAAATCAAATTTAAAAACAAATTCAAATTGAATTCGAAAACAAATTAGAATCGAATTCGAAAACAAGTTCGAATCAAATTCGAAAACAAATTCGAAAAAATAGAAATCGATTTTCTAAAAAATAGAATAAAATAGAATATAAAACAATAAAGCAATAGAATAATAAAAAAAAAAAGAATAGAAAAGAATAGAACAGAATTTAATAGAATGTAATAAAATAGAACATGACTGTCTTCCGAAATTCAAATAGTATAATTTCGAATTCGAAAATAGATTGGAACAAATTCAAAACAATGGAAACTAAAATAGAAAAAAATAGAAACACAATAGAACAGAATAGAATAAAATATAATATATATTATATTTTATTCTAGTCTGTTCTATTGTTTTTCTTTTCGATTCTTTTCTATTCTATTCTAATCTTTTCTATTCGAATTTGAATTCATTCTATACGAAATTCGAATTTCTTATAGAATTAAATCGAATTTGAATAGAAAAGATTATAATAGATTAGTTTCGTATTAGAATTTAATTTTTTTTTGACCGAATTCAAAAAAAGTCGAACAAATTGAAAAATTTGATCAAATTCGACAAAATGTACCGCATTCGAAAAAATTCGACCGCATTTGAAAAAAATCTAACGAATTAGAAAAAATTATCACATTCAAAAAAATTTGACCGCATTCGAAAAAGAAAACTATATATAACCATTTTCCAAAATTCTAATTTTGTATAGAATGAAATTGAATTAGAATAGAGAAGATTAGAATAGAATAGAAAATAATAGGAAAGAAAACACTACAAAAACAATAGAACAGAAAAGAATAAAATATAATTTTATTCTATTTTGTTTTATTGTTTTTCTAGTCTATTCTTTTCTATTATTTTCTATTCTAATCATTTCTATTCAAATTCAAATTCATTCTATACGAAATTCGAACTTCTGAAGCCATCTTCTGAAATTTTAATTTCGTATAGAATGAATTTGAATAGAAAAGATTACAATAGAATAGAAAAGAAAATAATAGAAAAGAATAGCATAGAAAAAAATATATATATACCGTATATACTCGAGTATAAGCCGACCCGAGTATAAGCCGAGGTACCTAATGTTACCACAAAAAACTGGGAAAACTTATTGACTCGAGTATAAGCCGAGGGTCAACAATGCTTCACTGTTCCCATCCTTACTGTGCCCATCCTCACTGTTCCTCACTGTGCCCATCCTCACTGTTCCCATCCTCACTGTTCCTATCCTCACTGTTCCTATCCTCACTGTTCCTATCCTCACTGTTCCCTAGCTCACTGTTTAAATTTAACATTGTAAATAGTACCTGAAAAAAAGTTGAGAGGCTGCGGCGTCCATCGTTTAAATTCCTGGTCCCTTCTGTGATAGGCGATTCTCAGCAGACACTCTCCGCCTATCACGAACGTTCTCTCATCCTCACCCATCCCAGCAGACACTGTGTTCGGTGTTACGCCAATCACAGAAGTCTGCTGGGAAACTGAGGATGAGAGAACGTTTGTGATAGGCGGAGAGTGTCTGCTGCAAATTAAAAAAAAAATGTGTGCGGTTCCCCCAAATATCCATACCAGGCCCTTCAGATCTGGTATGGATTTTAAGGGGAACTCCACCCCAAATGTAAAAAAAAATGGCGTGGAGTCCCCCAAAAATCCAGACCAGACCCCTTATCTGAGCACGCAACCTGGCAGGCCGCAGGAAAAGAGGGGGGGCGAGAGAACCAATGGCCTCATCCCCACAACCCTTGCCGGTGGTTGTGGGGGTCTGCGGGCGGGGGGCTTATCAGAATCTGGAAGACCCCTTTAACAAAGGGGACCCCAGATCCCACCCCCCCTATGTGAAATGGTAATGGGGTACAAATGTACCCCTACCATTTCACAAAGAAAGTGTCAAAAATGTAAAAAATTACAATAGCCGGTTTTTGACAATTCCTTTATTAATGTCTTCTCTTTTCTTCCATCTTCTTCCAGCTTCTTCTTCCATCTTCTTCTTTTCTCCATTCGGGTTTCTAACTCCATCTTCATCTTCTTCATCTTCTTCATCTTCTTCATCTTCTTCATCTTCTTCATCATCTTCATCTTTATCTTCATCTTCATCTTCCTTCTTCCTTCGGTGTTCTCGTCCGCATTTTGCTCCAGCTTCTTGTTCCCTTCTTCTTTCTTCGGCCGCTCCCCTTGAATTGGAGGTTCCTGCTGTGTGACGCTTCAGTTCTTCAGTTCTCCTCTGGGTCTTCTGGCACCCGGTGGCCCCGCCCCCTCTGACACCACGGGGAAAGTCCCCGTGAAATCCATGTGCGTCAGAGGGGGGCGGGGTCACCGGGTGGCAGGGGACCAAGAGGAGAACTGAAGAACTGAAGTGTCACACAGCGGGAACCTCCAATTCAAGCGGAGCGGCCGAAGAAAGAAGAAGGGGAAGAAGAAGCCAGAGCAAGATGCGGATGAGAACACCGAAGGAAGATGAAGATGAAGATGATGAAGATGATGAAGATGATGAAAAAGATGAAGATCAAGATGGAGTAAGAAACCCGAATGGAGAAAAGAAGAAGATGGAAGAAGAAGATGGAAGAAGATGGAAGAAAAGAGAAGACATTAATAAAGGAATTTTCAAAAACCGACTATTGTCATTTAAATTTTTTTGACACTTTCTTTGTGAAATGGTAGGGGTACATTTGTACCCCATTACCATTTCACATAGGGGGGGCCGGGATCTGGGGGTCCCCTTTGTTAAAGGGGTCTTCCAGATTCTGATAAGCCCCCCGCCGGCAGACCCCCACAACCACCGGCAAGGGTTGTGGGGATGAGGCCCTTGTCCTGATTAACATGGGGACATCCTCCCCATGTTGAGGGCATGTGGCCTGGTACGGTTCAGGAGGGAGGGAGCGCTCTCTCGTCCCCCCCTCTTTTCCTGCGGCCTGCCAGGTTGCATGCTCGGATAAAGGGTCTGGTCTGGATTTTTGGGGGTACTCCACGCCATTTTTTTTTAAATTTGGGGTGGAGTTCCCCTTAAAATCCATACCAGATCTGAAGGGCCTGGTATGGATATTTGGGGGGAACCGCACGCATTTTTTTTAAATTTACGGCAGTGTTCCCCTTAATATCCATTCCAGACCTGAAGGGCCTGGTAATTGAATTTGGGGGGACCCCCCACATTTTTTTTTGTTTTTTTTATCAATGACTTTTCTATGTATTGCCGGGAGCCGACAATTCATTAATAACCGCGAGTCAGTTTTAAATGACTTTTTTTCCTTCAGAAATTACACTTTGTGCAGGGACAGTTCTAAACACAGGAAATAAGCGCTGCTCTACATGCATATTGCCGAACACCGGACCCGAACCCAAACATACAGTCAATTGTTCGGGTCCGGGACCCCAAAACCCAAAAGTTCGGTACGGACCTGAACTTTACAGTTCGGGTCCGCTCAACCCTATATATGTTATATTTTATTCTCTTCTGTTCTATTGTTTTTCTAGTCTATTCTTTTCTACTCTATTCTAATCTTTTCTATTAGAATTCAAATTCATTGTATACGAAATTCACATTTCGGAAGATGGTTTTATATATATATATATATATATATATATATATATATATATATATATATATAAAATATTTTTTTCTGTTCTATTGTTTTTCTATGCTATTCTTTTCTATTATTTTACATTCTATTCTAATCTTTTCTATTTAAGTTCATTCTATACAAAATTCCAATTTCAGAAGATAGTTATATATATATATATATATATATATATATATATATATATATATATATTAGGGGTTATGCCCTGTACACACGATCGGTTTTACTGATGAAAACAGTCCGATGGACTTTTTTTATCGGACAAACCGATCGTGTATGGGCCCCATCGGTCTTTTTTCCATCGGTGAGACAAAATAGAACATGTTTTAAATTTATCCGATGGAAAAAAAAAAACGATAGCAACATCCGATCGTCTGTGTGGAACTCCATCGGAGAAAATACTCACGCATGCTCAGAATCAAGTCGACGCATGCTCAGAAGCATTGAACTTAATTTTTCTCGGCTCGTCGGAGTGTTTTACGTCGGCGTTTGGGACCGTCGGATTTTTGACTGATGGTGTGTAGGCATGACTGATGGAAGTCAGCTTCATCGGAATTCCGATGGAAAAATCCATCGGATTTGAATCCATAGGAAATCGGATTGTGTGTACAGGGCTTTAGGGTTAATCCTAACCCTATTATATATATATATATATATATATATATATATATATATATACAGTAGGTATGGAAAATATTCAGACCCACCTTAAATTTTGCACTCTTTGTTATATTGCAGCCATTTGCTAAAATCATTTAAGTTCATTTTTTCCCTCATTAATGTACACGCAGCACCCCATATTGACAGAAAAACACAGAATTGTTGTCATTTTTGCAGATTTATTAAAAAAGAAAAACTGAAATATCACATGGTCCTAAGTATTCAGACCCTTTGCTGTGACACTCATATATTTAACTCAGGTGCTGTCCATTTCTTCTGATCATCCTTGAGATGGTTCTACACCTTCATTTCAGTCCAGCTGTGTTTGATTATACTGATTGGACTTGATTAGGAAAGCCACACACCTGTCTATATAAGACCTTACAGTTCACAGTGCATGTCAGAGCAAATGAGAATCATGAGGTCAAAGGAACTGCCTGAAGAGCTCAGAGACAGAATTGTGGCAAGGCACAGATCTGGCCAAGGTTACAAAAAATTTCTTCTGCACTTAAGGTTCCTAAGAGCACAGTGGCCTCCATAATCCTTAAATGGAAGACGTTTGGGATAACCAGAACCCTTCCTAGAGCAGGCCGTTCCGGCCAAACTGAGCTATCGGGGGAGAAGAACCTTGGTGAGAGAGGTAAAGAAGAACCCAAAGATCACTGTGGCTGAGCTCCAGAGATGCAGTCGGGAGATGGGAGAAAGTTGTAGAAAGTCAACCATCACTGCAGCCCTCCACCAGTCGGGGCTTTATGGCAGAGTGGCCCGAGGGAAGCCTCTCCTCAGTGCAAGACACATGAAAGCCCACATAGGGTTTGCTAAAAAACACCTGAAGGACTCCAAGATGGTGAGAAATAAGATTCTCTGGTCTGATGAGACCAAGATAGAACTTTTTGGCCTTAATTCTAAGAGGTATGTGTGGAGAAAACCAGGCACTTCTCCTCACCTGTCCAATACAGTCCCAACAGTGAAGCATGGTGGTGGCAGCATCATGCTGTGGGAGTGTTTTTTCAGCTGCAGGGACAGGACAACTGGTTGCAATCAAGGGAAAGATGAATGCGGCCAATTACAGGGATATCCTGGACGAAAACCTTTTCCAGAGTGCTCAGGACCTCAGACTGGGCCGAAGGTTTACCTTCCAACAAGACAATGACCCTAAGCACACAGCTAAAATAACGAAGGAGTGGCTTCACGACAACTCTGTGACTGTTCTTGAATGGCCCAGCCAGAGCTGACTTAAACCCAATTGAGCATCTCTGGAGAGACCTAAAAATGGCTGTCCACCAACGTTTACCATCCAACCTGACAGAAATAGAGAGGATCTGCAAGGAGGAATGGCAGAGGATCCCCAAATCCAGGTGTGAAAAACTTGTTGCATCTTTCCCAAAAAGACTCATGGCTGTATTAGATCAAAAGGGTGCAAATACTAAATACTGAGCAAAGGGTCTGAATACTTAGGACCATGTGATATTTCAGTTATTCTTTTTTAATAAATCTGCAAAAATGTCAACAATTCTGTGTTTTTCTGTTAATATGGGGTGCTGTGTGTACATTAATGAGGAAAAAAAATTAACTTAAATGATTTTAGCAAATGGCTGCAATATAACAAAGAGTGAAAATTTAAGGGGGTCTGAATACTTTCCGTACCTACTGTATGTATATATATAACCATTTTCTGAATTTCGTATAGAATGAATTTGAATTTGAATACAAAAGTTACATAAGATATATATATATATATATATATATATATATATATATAATAGGGTTAAGCCTAACCCTAATATTTATATATATATATATATATATATATATATATATATATATATATTTATAACCATTTTCCGAAATTCGAATTTCGTATAGAATGAATTAGAATAAAATAATAGAAAATAATAGAAAAGAATAGCATAGAAAAACAATAGAACGGAATAGAAAAAATATAATTTATATTATATTTTATTATATTCTGTTCTATTGTTTTTCTATGCTATTCTTTTCTATTATTTTCTATTTTATTCTAATCTTTTCTATTCGAATGCGAATTCATTCTATACGAAATTCGAATTTCGGAAGATGGCTTCCGAAATTCGAATTTCGTATAGAATTATTTTGATTAGAATAGAAAAGAATAGCATAGAAAAACAATAGAACAGCATAGAGAAAATATAATATAATATATATTTATATATATCCTTTTCCGAAATTTGAATTTCATATTGAGTAAAATCGAATTTGAATAGAAAATAATAGAATAGAAAATAATAGAAAAGAATAGCATAGAAAAACAATAGAACAGAATATAATAAAATATAATATATATTATATTTTTTTCTATTCCGTTCTATTGTTTTTCTATGCTATTCTTTTCTATTCTTTTCTATTTTATTCTAATTCATTCTATACGAAGTTCGAATTTCGGAAAATGGTTATATATATATATATATATATATATATATATAGAATAAAATCGAATTCTAATAGAATAGACTAGAATAGAAAAAAACAATTGAACAGAATAGAAAAAATATTTTATATATATATATATATATATATATATATATATATAAACCATCTTCTGAAATTTGAATTTGGTACAGAATGAATTTGAATAGAAAAGATTAGAATAGAATATATTAAATGTTTTCCTATTATGTTCTATTGTTTTTCAATGCTATTCTTTTCTATTCTATTCTAATCTTTTCTGTTGGAATTCAATTTCATTTTATACGAAATTCGAATTTCAGAAGATGTTATATATATATATATATATATATATATATATATATATATATATATATATATATTGTGACAGCAGGAAGGTAAAGTCACCTGGTTGCATCCAGGGGGGTAGATATATTTCTCCCAGATTCAGGCTTTATGCCGACTTATACAACTAGGGAGTTGATGAAGCCCAGCTGAGGCTAGTGGGCTCATGAATGACTCATACCTCTAGGGAGAGTGCTGGGCGTCGTGAGGCAGGGAGTTGATGAGACCAGCTGAAGCTTGTCAGCTCATTTAGGCCTCTATAAGAACTCCCAGATTCATTAGGTGTTAGCTCATGCCTGGAACCAGACCTGTGTGGACTGTCTAGGGAGAGTGAACCCCTGTGCGGTGAGGCAAAGCCTGTGTGGCTATTTGTTTGGACTTTTACTAAACCAGGGACTTAGGGACTAGGACAGCACCAGGCTGATCCCAGTTGTTAGTTTAGGAAACCTGCATGTTTAGTCAGAGGTCAAACTGACCAGGATTTATTTTGTTTATGTTTCTTTTTGGCTTTGCTGTGTTTTGTCACTGTACATAGAGAAATAAACCGCACCTTTTGATTTTGAAAACCACAACCTCCGTCTGCTGGCCCTGTTTTTGTGTGGGGAGCCCAACCAGGGGGTCACACACACCCGCTACCGAGTTAACCCCCTCACAGTTGGTGGAGAACCAGTGGCAGTTTTTTTTAAGCCAGCATGGAGGAGATACTGAAACAGCTGGCTCTAGCAAATGCCAATCAACAGCAGACAAATGCAGGTTTGCAAAGGAGCCTTGCAGCCCAGCAGCAAGCTCATCAACAAGCCCAGCAGAAATCTGAGGCCCGCTTCATAGACCTGTTACAGAAGCAAGAGCAGAGACTACAACAAATGGAAGCAGTAATGCAGCAACGTCCGCAGACCAGTGAGGAAAGCCGTCCCACTAATACCGCGTCCTTTGGGGTGAGTCGTTTATTGACAAAAATGACTGGAGAGGATGATCCAGAGGTATTTTTGACCACATTTGAAAGGACTGCTGAAAGAGAAAAGTGGCCTGAGGAGCAGTGGGCTGGACTGGTGGCTCCTCTGTTAACTGGTGAATCGCAGAAGGCTTACTATGACCTAGAGCCTGACCAAGCAAAAGACTATGTGATGCTAAAAGCTGAAATATTGGCAAGGCTGGGTGTCACCCTGGCTGTCCGGGCTCAGCGTGTGCATAACTGGACTTTCCAGCTTGGAAAACCCCCCAGGTCTCAAATGTATGATCTCATTCACCTGAGCAGGAAGTGGCTACAGCCAGAGACTTTGTCCGCACCAGAGATTGTGGAACGTGTTGTAATGGATCGGTTTTTGAGAGCTCTTCCTACTGCCATCCAAAAGTGGGTAAGCCATGGAGACCCAGAGACGGCCGGTGGTCTTGTGGATCGTGTAGAGAAATACTTGGCTACAGAGAACCTGACGGCCTCTTCCAGAGACTCTCGGACTTTCCACCCTAAGACCAGACCATCCCCAGGGGCGGATAAGAGGATTCCAAGGGGTGAGGGTGGAGAGAGTGAGAGGGTGGGAGCTCTACCCAAAGTTTGGCGAGAACAGCCTGGGAAGTCAGGGGCTCAAGAGGCAGCCAAATGGATTGTTTGCTACCGCTGCCGGCAAGCGGGACATATTGCAGCAAATTGCCCGGTTGTGGAGGAACCCATGCAATGTGACTTTCTGATGGACAGACGTCAGTCGCTGTGTGCGACAGTCGCATGCACTGCCATTCGGGGAACTGAGAAACATTTATGCAAAATGTGTATTAATGGTAGAAATGTTGTGGTATTACTGGATTCAGGTAGCCTTGTGACCCTGATAAAGGCTGAATTAGTTAAAACAGAGGTCTCTGGGAATAGCAAGGTAGCTGTTATTTGTGTGCATGGGGACACCCGAGAGTATCCAGTGACTACAGTGTGTTTCGAGACCCCCAAAGGTACCCTCTCTCATCCAGTGGGGTTAGTATCTCAATTACCGCATGATGCCATTGTGGGAAGGGATTTTCCGAAGTTCTGGGAACTGTGGGATGATCCTGAGCCCCCCACTGGTGCCCCTATGTACCAGGAATGTGATAGCCAGAACTCCTCTGAGAGTGGTGAGGACTCTCCAGAATTTCCCTTGTCAGTATTGGCAGGGGAGACTCAAGAAACTGGAGAGGAGCCCACCTCCTCAGACGAAAACCTACCGTCTGTGGAGTTTTCTGATCTGGAGGTTCACAGGGAAAATTTTGCCACAGAACAGTTAAAAGACCCCGCCCTAATAAAGGCACGGGAAAACGTAGTGGAAATAGATGGCGAGTTAGTGAACCCAGATAATACCTGCACTTACCCATACTTCAGCGTAGAGAAGGACCTACTGTATCGGGTGGCAAAAAGGGCAGAAGAAACCGTTGAGCAGCTTGTGGTGCCCAAACCTTACAGGAAGTTGGTGTTGGAGTTGGCCCATGGGCACATTCTTGGAGGTCATCTGGGGACAGAGAAAACCCGAGAGAGGGTATTACAGAGATTCTATTGGCCTGGGGTGATGAAGGACATAGAAAATTATTGTTCCTCCTGCCCTGTGTGTCAGAGGTCGGCCCCGATGCCACATTTCCGTAGCCCGCTGGTCCCTCTACCCATCATTGAGGTCCCGTTTGAGAGAATCGCAATGGATTTGGTAGGTCCTATAATCAAGTCCGCTAGGGGGCACCAGTACATATTGGTTATAATGGACTATGCCACCCGTTATCCAGAAGCGATCCCTCTCAGAAATACCTCGGCCAAAACCATAGCCAAAGAGCTATCTCTTGTTTTTAGCCGGGTGGGTATTTGTAAAGAACTGCTTACGGACCAAGGTACACCCTTTATGTCCCGGGTTATGAAAGAGCTGTGTAAATTGCTCAAAGTGACGCAATTGCGTACATCTGTGTATCACCCCCAAACCGATGGGCTGGTTGAAAAATTCAACAAAACCCTAAAACAAATGTTGAAGAAAGTGGTGGATAGAGATGGAAAGGATTGGGACTGTCTACTTCCTTATTTGATGTTTGCTATTAGGGAGGTGCCCCAATCCTCTACGGGATTCTCCCCCTTTGAGTTACTGTATGGGAGACACCCAAGAGGGCTGTTGGATATTGCCAAGGAAACTTGGGAAAGTGAGAGTTCTCCCCACAGGAGTGTGATTGAGCATGTCGCCCTGATGCAAGATCGAATTGCACAGGTAATGCCCATCGTGAAGGAACATTTGGCCCAAGCGCAGTTGGCACAGCAGAGAGTGTACAACCGTGGAGCAAAGACCCGTACCTTTTCCCCGGGGGATAGGATATTGGTACTTGTCCCTACGGTTGAAAGTAAATTCCTTGCCAAATGGCAAGGCCCCTACGAGATAATGGAAAAAGTGAGCGAAGTGAATTACAAGGTCAGACAACCAGGAAGGCGAAAGCCCGAACAGATATATCACGTTAATCTGTTGAAAGCCTGGAGGGATAGAGAGTCCCTAGTCGCAGAAACTTGGTCACCAGCTCAAACTGGTTGCGTGATTCCGGAGGTTGGAATAGCAGCCACCTTGTCACAACCCCAACAACAGGAGGTTAAGGAGTTTGTGCTTCGCAACAAGGAGGTGTTCTCTGAGCTGCCGGGACAAACATCTGGGGTAGAGCATGATATTATTACCCCGCCCGGTGAAAGGGTGAAGTTAAAACCCTATCGGATCCCAGAGGCCCGACGGGAGGCAATACGGGAGGAAGTACAGAAAATGCTGAACTTAGGGGTGATAGAGGAGTCCCAAAGTGATTGGTCTAGTCCCATTGTGTTGGTGCCTAAACCGGATGGGAGCTGGCGATTTTGTAACGATTTTCGTCAGTTGAACAAAGTTACAAAATTTGACACCTACCCCATGCCACGTATAGATGAGTTGATCGACCGGCTGGGAACAGCCCGATACATGACGACTCTTGACCTCACAAAAGGGTATTGGCAAATTCCCCTGGGCAAGTCGGCCAAAGAGAAAACCGCATTTGTAACCCCAGACGGGGCGTTCCAATATAAGAGAATGCCGTTCGGGTTACAGAATGCGCCGGCCACATTCCAGCGGAAAATGGACCAGATACTGAGGCCCCATCGGAAGTATGCTGCGGCTTACCTGGATGACGTAATTGTCCATAGCACAGATTGGGCCTCACATCTGCCAAAAGTGCAAGCAGTCCTAGACTCTATCCGGGAAGCGGGGTTTACGGCTAACCCCAAGAAGTGTACCATTGGGCAGGAGGAGGCCAAATATCTTGGGTACACCATTGGCAGGGGAGTAATAAAACCCCAACTCAACAAAGTCGAGGCCATCCAGAGTTGGCCACGTCCCAACAGCAAGAAGCAGGTACGAGCCTTTCTGGGAATCGCGGGTTATTATCGGCGCTTCATTCCCCACTTTGCTTCTAAGGCTGTGCCCCTAACCAACCTGACGAAAGGGAAAGGGTCGGTCATGATTAAATGGACCCCCGAGGCGGAGGCAGCATTCCAATTCTTGAAACAAGCCTTATGTAGCCAGCCAGTGTTGTACTCACCCGACTTCTCTAAAGACTTTGTCGTACAAAGTGATGCGTCAGATGTGGGGTTAGGAGCAGTATTGTCCCAGGTCTGGAACGGGGAAGAGCACCCAGTCATTTACCTCAGCAGGAAGTTGAAGTCCCATGAGGTAAATTACGCCACGGTTGAAAAGGAGTGTTTAGCGGTGAAGTGGGCTCTAGATTCCCTTCGGTACTATCTGCTAGGTAGGCACTTTGACATGGTTACGGATCACGCTCCGTTAAAGTGGATGGCTCAAAACAAGGAGACAAATAGAAGAGTGAATAGGTGGTTCCTGGCCCTACAGGAATTCAACTTCACAGTAAAGCATCGCCCTGGCATTCAAATGGGGAATGTGGATGCTTTGTCTCGAGTACATGAATGCCTGATTGCTGGTGTTCCAACCCCAAGGTTAAAACAAGAGGGGGGGGGTATGTGACAGCAGGAAGGTAAAGTCACCTGGTTGCATCCAGGGGGGTAGATATATTTCTCCCAGAGTCAGGCTTTATGCCGACTTATACAACTAGGGAGTTGATGAAGCCCAGCTGAGGCTAGTGGGCTCATGAATGACTCATACCTCTAGGGAGAGTGCTGGGCGTCGTGAGGCAGGGAGTTGATGAGACCAGCTGAAGCTTGTCAGCTCATTTAGGCCTCTATAAGAACTCCCAGATTCATTAGGTGTTAGCTCATGCCTGGAACCAGACCTGTGTGGACTGTCTAGGGAGAGTGAACCCCTGTGCGGTGAGGCAAAGCCTGTGTGGCTATTTGTTTGGACTTTTACTAAACCAGGGACTTAGGGACTAGGACAGCACCAGGCTGATCCCAGTTGTTAGTAGGGATGAGCTTCGTGTTCGAGTCGAACATACGTTCGACTCGAACATCGGCTGTTCGATCGTTCGACGAAGATCGAACGATTTGGGCCGTTCGCGCCAAATTCGAGTGACGCGAACGGCCCACAATGCACTACGCCATCGCAGTGTCATCCAGGCGCTGTGATTGGCCAAGCATGCACTGTGACCCCGCATGCTTGGCCAATCACAGCGCCGGCAGCGAGGAGAGCAATGATTGGCCACAGGCAGGATGCCTGTGGCCAATTATTGCTGAGGGTGTTTAGTACACGCCCCACACTATAAAAGGCCGCCAGCACGGCGGCCTAGTGTAGTGTGTTCCGGAGCAGGGATAGAGCAGCATAGGCAGGGACAGTGACTGTTATTTCTTTCTTGCTTAACCTGGATTCCTTTAGTTTAGGGAAAGAGAAGGATAGGTAGGGAGAGTGTCAGTGTGTTTTGTGCTTGTGCTATAGTGTGCTTAAAAAAAACATTTATTCTAGGGACAGAAAACTGTAGGTAGGGACAGTGTCAGTTTCTTTCACTCTGCAAGTCCTTGTTTCCAGGGACCTGGAAGGACAGTGAGTGAATTGTCCTTGTGCTATATTGTGCTTAAAAAAACATTTATTCTAGGGACAGAAAACTGTAGGTAGGGAGAGTGTCAGTTTCTTTCACTCTGCAAGTCCTTGTTTCCAGGGACCTGGAAGGACAGTGACTGAATTGTCCTTGTGCTATATTGTGATTAAAAAAAACATTTATTCTAGGGACAGAAAACTGTAGGTAGGGAGAGTGTCAGTTTATTTCACTCTGCAAGTCCTTGTTTCCAGGGACCTGGAAGGACAGTGACTGAATTGTCCTTGTGCTATATTGTGCTTAAAAAAAACATTTATTCTAGGGACAGAAAACTGTAGGTAGGGAGAGTGTCAGTTTATTTCACTCTGCAAGTCCTTGTTTCCAGGGACCTGGAAGGACAGTGACTGAATTGTCCTTGTGCTATATTGTGATTAAAAAAAACATTTATTCTAGGGACAGAAAACTGTAGGTAGGGAGAGTGTCAGTTTATTTCACTCTGCAAGTCCTTGTTTCCAGGGACCTGGAAGGACAGTGACTGAATTGTCCTTGTGCTATATTGTGATTAAAAAAAACATTTATTCTAGGGACAGAAAACTGTAGGTAGGGAGAGTGTCAGTTTATTTCACTCTGCAAGTCCTTGTTTCCAGGGACCTGGAAGGACAGTGACTGAATTGTCCTTGTGCTATATTGTGATTAAAAAAAACATTTATTCTAGGGACAGAAAACTGTAGGTAGGGAGAGTGTCAGTTTATTTCACTCTGCAAGTCCTTGTTTCCAGGGACCTGGAAGGACAGTGACTGAATTGTCCTTGTGCTATATTGTGATTAAAAAAAACATTTATTCTAGGGACAGAAAACTGTAGGTAGGGAGAGTGTCAGTTTATTTCACTCTGCAAGTCCTTGTTTCCAGGGACCTGGAAGGACAGTGACTGAATTGTCCTTGTGCTATATTGTGATTAAAAAAAACATTTATTCTAGGGACAGAAAACTGTAGGTAGGGAGAGTTTTTTTTTATTTCACTCTGCAAGTCCTTGTTTCCAGGGACCTGGAAGGACAGTGACTGAATTGTCCTTGTGCTATATTGTGATTAAAAAAAACATTTATTCTAGGGACAGAAAACTGTAGGTAGGGAGAGTGTCAGTTTATTTCACTCTGCAAGTCCTTGTTTCCAGGGACCTGGAAGGACAGTGACTGAATTGTCCTTGTGCTATATTGTGATTAAAAAAAACATTTATTCTAGGGACAGAAAACTGTAGGTAGGGAGAGTGTCAGTTTATTTCACTCTGCAAGTCCTTGTTTCCAGGGACCTGGAAGGACAGTGACTGAATTGTCCTTGTGCTATATTGTGCTTAAAAAAAACATTTATTCTAGGGACAGAAAACTGTAGGTAGGGAGAGTGTCAGTTTATTTCACTCTGCAAGTCCTTGTTTCCAGGGACCTGGAAGGACAGTGACTGAATTGTCCTTGTGCTATATTGTGATTAAAAAAAACATTTATTCTAGGGACAGAAAACTGTAGGTAGGGAGAGTGTCAGTTTATTTCACTCTGCAAGTCCTTGTTTCCAGGGACCTGGAAGGACAGTGACTGAATTGTCCTTGTGCTATATTGTGATTAAAAAAAACATTTATTCTAGGGACAGAAAACTGTAGGTAGGGAGAGTGTCAGTTTATTTCACTCTGCAAGTCCTTGTTTCCAGGGACCTGGAAGGACAGTGACTGAATTGTCCTTGTGCTATATTGTGATTAAAAAAAACATTTATTCTAGGGACAGAAAACTGTAGGTAGGGAGAGTGTCAGTTTATTTCACTCTGCAAGTCCTTGTTTCCAGGGACCTGGAAGGACAGTGACTGAATTGTCCTTGTGCTATATTGTGATTAAAAAAAACATTTATTCTAGGGACAGAAAACTGTAGGTAGGGAGAGTGTCAGTTTATTTCACTCTGCAAGTCCTTGTTTCCAGGGACCTGGAAGGACAGTGACTGAATTGTCCTTGTGCTATATTGTGATTAAAAAAAACATTTATTCTAGGGACAGAAAACTGTAGGTAGGGAGAGTGTCAGTTTATTTCACTCTGCAAGTCCTTGTTTCCAGGGACCTGGAAGGACAGTGACTGAATTGTCCTTGTGCTATATTGTGATTAAAAAAAACATTTATTCTAGGGACAGAAAACTGTAGGTAGGGAGAGTGTCAGTTTATTTCACTCTGCAAGTCCTTGTTTCCAGGGACCTGGAAGGACAGTGACTGAATTGTCCTTGTGCTATATTGTGATTAAAAAAAACATTTATTCTAGGGACAGAAAACTGTAGGTAGGGAGAGTGTCAGTTTATTTCACTCTGCAAGTCCTTGTTTCCAGGGACCTGGAAGGACAGTGACTGAATTGTCCTTGTGCTATATTGTGATTAAAAAAAACATTTATTCTAGGGACAGAAAACTGTAGGTAGGGAGAGTGTCAGTTTATTTCACTCTGCAAGTCCTTGTTTCCAGGGACCTGGAAGGACAGTGACTGAATTGTCCTTGTGCTATATTGTGATTAAAAAAAACATTTATTCTAGGGACAGAAAACTGTAGGTAGGGAGAGTGTCAGTTTATTTCACTCTGCAAGTCCTTGTTTCCAGGGACCTGGAAGGACAGTGACTGAATTGTCCTTGTGCTATATTGTGATTAAAAAAAACATTTATTCTAGGGACAGAAAACTGTAGGTAGGGAGAGTGTCAGTTTATTTCACTCTGCAAGTCCTTGTTTCCAGGGACCTGGAAGGACAGTGACTGAATTGTCCTTGTGCTATATTGTGATTAAAAAAAACATTTATTCTAGGGACAGAAAACTGTAGGTAGGGAGAGTGTCAGTTTATTTCACTCTGCAAGTCCTTGTTTCCAGGGACCTGGAAGGACAGTGACTGAATTGTCCTTGTGCTATATTGTGATTAAAAAAAACATTTATTCTAGGGACAGAAAACTGTAGGTAGGGAGAGTGTCAGTTTATTTCACTCTGCAAGTCCTTGTTTCCAGGGATCTGGAAGGACAGTGACTGAATTGTCCTTGTGCTATATTGTGATTAAAAAAAACATTTATTCTAGGGACAGAAAACTGTAGGTAGGGAGAGTGTCAGTTTATTTCACTCTGCAAGTCCTTGTTTCCAGGGACCTGGAAGGACAGTGACTGAATTGTCCTTGTGCTATATTGTGCTTAAAAAAAACATTTATTCTAGGGACAGAAAACTGTAGGTAGGGAGAGTGTCAGTTTATTTCACTCTGCAAGTCCTTGTTTCCAGGGACCTGGAAGGACAGTGACTGAATTGTCCTTGTGCTATATTGTGATTAAAAAAAACATTTATTCTAGGGACAGAAAACTGTAGGTAGGGAGAGTGTCAGTTTATTTCACTCTGCAAGTCCTTGTTTCAAGGGACAGAGAAGGACACCTGAAGGTAGCCCTTATTGCTTTTTTCCCATCTCCCTGCAGGCCATCTATTAGAATGTCTGGAAGGCAAACAAGGAGAGGCAGACAGTCAGGAGGCAATAAAAGAGGGCAAGCAGGCTCTGTGTCTGGGGGCAACAGTGCTGGTCGTGGACGCGGTGCATTGTCATCAGCACATGGCCATGGGACACGCTTGTCCTTCTTTTCGGCAGCTGGACATGTTGAGCCACATCATGCCGAAGACTTGGTAGAGTGGATGACCAAGCCCTCCTCCTCCTCCTCATCCTCTCTCACCCAGGCTCAGGGTACTGGAAAAGCAGCTGCCAAAGCGTCGTCTTCCCTGGTATCAATGTCAGACAAATCATCAGTCACTCCTTCCCTAGACCCACCATGTCCTCCTCCTGAGGAGTCCCCCGAACTGTTTCAGCACAGTGTTGGGTACATGCTCCAGGAGGATGCCCAGCGTTTCGAAGGGTCTGATGATGAAACCCAGCTAGAGGAAGGCAGTAGCGTGAGAGCAGACAGAGGGGATGCTCAAGAAGGACACCAATCTGGCAGTCATGTTCCAGCAGCTGCAGCATACTGCCAGATTGGCTCCAGTGATGAGGAGGGAGGGGATGATGAGGTCACTGACTCCACGTGGGTGCCTAATAGGAGAGAGGAGGAGGAGGAGGATGAGGAGGAGGCACATCTCCAACGAGGCAGGATGCCCTTTGGTGGCCAGCGTAAGGGCAGTACACCGACGGAATCACACCGCAGAGCTCCGCCTGTGCAGGGCGCTGCCTCTGCCCGTCATTCAAAAAGTTCTTTGGTGTGGGCCTTTTTTGAGGCTAGTGCATCAGATCGCACAGCTGCTGTTTGCAACATATGTCTCAAGCGTATATCGCGTGGCCAAAACATCAGCCGCTTGGGTACCACATGCCTGACCAGACATATGTTGACCTGCCATGCAGCTCGTTGGCAAGCCTACCTCAAAGACCCACACCAAAGAACAAAGCGGACCTCTCCTTGCACCGCATCAGCTGGGATCTCCAACCCCACTATAACTTCAGTCCTCTCTGAAACATGCACTGAGAGGAATGAAGGTGTAGAATTAGGTGTGTCACAGCCAAGTACTTGCGCCCACTCTGCTAGCAGTACACCGACGTCCGATTCTAGCAGGCAAATTTCCCTGCCCCAGCTGCTGGACCGTCGAAAGAAGTTCACTCCCAGCCATCCACATGCCCAGCGGTTGAATGCTAGCTTGGCTAAATTGCTAGCGCTTCAACTGCTGCCTTTTCAGTTGGTAGACTCGGCCCCCTTCCGTGAGTTTGTGCAATGTGCGGTTCCTCAGTGGCAGGTTCCCAAACGCCACTTTTTCTCACGGAAGGCTATTCCGGCTCTCTACCGGCATGTGGAAGGCAATGTCTTGGCCTCGCTGGACAGGGCGGTCAGCGGTAAGGTGCATATTACCGCTGACTCATGGTCCAGCAGGCATGGACAGGGACGTTACCTTTCTTTCACGGCCCATTGGGTCACTCTTTTGGCAGCTGAGAAGGATTCAGGACAAGGTGCAGTAGTGTTGGAGGTTGTCCCACCGCCACGCCTCCAAAATGCTACTACTGGTTGTGACACACCTCTCTCCTCCACCCCCTCCTCTTCTTCTTCCTCCATGGCCTCTTCCTGTGGTTTGTCCTATGAACCAGCGGTGCTCCGTAGCCGTTCACGGGGCTACGCAAGTACGCAGGCAAAAAGATGCCATGCCGTGCTTGCGCTGGTGTGTTTGGGGGACAGAAGCCACACTGGGGCAGAGGTCCTGTCTGCTCTGCAGGGCCAGGCCGAGAGGTGGTTGACGCCACGCCAGCTTAAGCCAGGAATGGTGGTTTGCGACAATGGCACCAACCTCCTCTCCGCCCTCCGACAGGGACAACTGACCCATGTGCCCTGTGTGGCTCACGTCCTTAACCTGGTGGTGCAGCGCTTCTTGGGCAGGTACCCGGGCTTACAGGATGTCCTGAGGCAGGCCAGGAAAGTCTGTGTGCATTTCCGCAGATCTTATAATGCCAGTGCTCGCCTGGCTGAGCTGCAAAAGGAGTTGAACCTGCCCAAGAACCGCCTTATATGTGACATGCCCACCAGGTGGAACTCAACGTTGGCCATGCTGCAGCGGCTGCACACGCAGCAGAGGGCCATCAATGAGTACCTGTGCGACTACGGCACCAGGACAGGGTCAGGGGAGCTTGGTTTTTTTTCTCCACGCCAGTGGGGCATGATCAGGGATGCATGCACTGTCCTGGCACCATTTGAGGAGGCCACGAGGATGGTGAGCAGTGACAGTGCATGCATCAGTGACACTGTACCTCTTGTCCACCTGTTGGAGCACACGCTGCGTGGAATAATGGACAGGGCACTTGAGGCAGAACAGAGGCAGGAAGAGGAGGGCTTCCTTGCCTCTCAAGGCCCCCTTTACCCAGACAGTGTTCCTTCTGTCCCACCCATCGCACAGGAAGAGGAGGAGGAGGAGGAGGAGGAGGAGGAGGAGGAGGATTGTGTCAGCATGGAGGTGGAGGCTGGCACTCAGCATCATCAGCAGCAGTCTTTTAGGGATGATTTACAGTCCCAAGAAACCAGTGGACTTGTACGTGGCTGGGAGGAGGTGGCTGCGGATCATGTCGTCCTTAGTGACCCAGAGGACTCCGGAGCGAATGCCTCAGCAAACCTACGCTGCATGGCCTCCCTGATCCTGCAAAGTCTGCGGAAGGATCCTCGTATTCTTCGGATCAAGGAGAGGGACCATTACTGGCTGGCCACTCTCCTTGATCCACGGTACAAGGGTAAGGTTGCGGACCTTATGTTACCGTCGCAGAGGGAGCAGAGGATGAGACAACTCCGGGAGGCCTTGCAGAAAGGTCTGTGCAACGCGTTCCCAGAGACTGGGAGGTTGCAAACTCCTGGTCCTGGACAACGAGTTGCTGAGGCTTCGGCCAGTCAAAGAAGGAGCGGTGGGGAAGGTGGCCGTCTGACCGATGCGTTCAGACAATTCTTTAGTCCGCAGCCCCAAAGTATGATCGGTTCCAGCAACCATCGCCAGCGTCTGATAAACATGGTGCAGGAATATCTAGGGGCAAGGTCAGACTTGGACACCTTCCCCACCGAAAATCCTCTGGCTTACTGGGTCTTGAGGATGGATCACTGGCCAGAGCTTGCACAGTATGCAATTGAGCTACTGGCCTGTCCTGCATCCAGCGTTCTTTCGGAACGCACATTCAGTGCTGCTGGAGGATTTGTCACGGATCACAGGGTGCGCCTGTCCACCGACTCGGTTGATCGACTGACTTTCATCAAGATGAACCAGTCTTGGATCACCACCAGCTACCACACACCTGATGCTGATATAACAGACTAATTGATTTTAACATGTCACATCCCTTCAAGACTGATGCTGATGCTGAGTGCCTGTGCTGTTATGTTGACTGGCTATCCTCCTCCTCCGAGTCCTCAATGATACGATTGATGATGATAGCTTGTAAGATCATTTTTGTTTATGGGTGCCGCCACCAGTGCCTAACGCCCAATTTTTCAGCCCCTGTTTAACAGGGGCGTGTAATTACAATTTTTGAAGCAATACTTTGCAACAGGGCTCATTGCTGTGCTCCAAGTACAGTATCTGTGAGGAGTTGCAGTGTTGTGCCACCAGTGCCTAACGCCCAATTTTTCAGCCCCTGTTTAACAGGGGCGTGTAATTACAATTTTTGAAGCAATACTTTGCAACAGGGCTCATTGCTGTGCTCCAAGTACAGTATCTGTGAGGAGTTGCAGTGTTGTGCCACCAGTGCCTAAGGCCCAATTTTTCAGCCCCTGTTTAACAGGGGCGTGTCATTACAATTTTTGAAGCAATACTTTGCAACAGGGCTCATTGGTGTGCTCCAAGTACAGTATCTGTGAGGAGTTGCAGTGTTGTGCCACCAGTGCCTAAGGCCCAATTTTTCAGCCCCTGTTTAACAGGGGCGTGTCATTACAATTTTTGAAGCAATACTTTGCAACAGGGCTCATTGCTGTGCTCCAAGTACAGTTGCTGTGAGGGGTTGCAGTGTTGTGCCACCAGTGCCTAAGGCCCAATTTTTCAGCCCCTGTTCAACAGGGGCATGTAATTACAATTCTTGATCTAATAATTCACAGCAGGGCCCATTGCTGCACCCACCAAGAGTAACTGTCAGGGCTTACAGTGTTGTGGCACCAGCACCACCATCAAAGGCCCAATTTTTACTACCACTGTTCAACAATTATATGTAATTAAAATTCCTGATATAATAGTTGACAGCAGGGCGTTCCAGCACCAACCAAGAGTAACTGTGAGTGCTTACAGTGTTGTGCCAACACCAACAACTAAGGGGCCTATTTCTGCAGAGTATATACGGCAGGTCCCTACTTTCAAACATCCAACTTACAAACGACTCCTACTTGCAAACGCAAGAAGACAACAGGAAGTGAGAGGAAATCTACCACTAGGAAGGAAAATTCTCTCCTGTAAGAATAAATATGGGAGAAAGGTGTCTCCTCTGTACTGATGCTTTATCAGCAATCCTTGTTTCAAGAAAAACACCACATTTCAAAAACAGTTGTCATTGGGACGGAAAGTGAGGTGAAATGTTCTGAACAGGGGCACAGACAGCAAAACAAATGTTACAGGGGTGATAACCCTTACCTATGTTTTCCAAAAAGTTTAAAAATAGATTTTTGGTCTGGAGCTACACTTCAACAATGTACCTGTTCAAAATTACAAACAGACTCTACATAAGAACAAACCTACAGTCCCTGTCTTGTATGCACCGCCTGTATAGGGCTGTTCAGAGTATATAGGGCCTTTTTTATTTTATGTGCGGGGTTCCCCTTAATATCCATACAAGACCCAAAGGGGCTGGTAATGGGCTGGGGTAGGGGGGGGGTCATGGGGTAGCTATGCCATTTTTCTTAAAGAATTTCATCCATATTACCGGGACCAGACATTACATTAAAGCCGCAAGCAGTTTTAAATGGCTTTTTTTTCCTTTAGAAGTGTCATTTTGTGCAGGGACAGTTCTAAACACGGGAAACACGTGGCACTTCACAGGCATACGTTAGACACCCCCCAGGTACGATATTTAAAGGAATATTTGACTTTTTTTTTTTCACTTTATGCATCATTAAAATGACTGCTCCCGAAAAACGACCGTTTTTAAAACTTCTTTTTGCATTGATACATGTCCCCTGGTGCAGAACCCGGGTTCCCAAACCCTTTTTAGGACAATAACATGCATAATAGTTGTTATAATTAGCACTTTAGAATTCGAACGTTCGCATCCATTGTATTTAATAGGGTTCTAATGTTCGTTCGAACTTTCGGTCCGTTCGCGGGTTCTGGTGCGAACCGAACCCGGGGGTGTTCGGCTCATCACTAGTTGTTAGTTTAGGAAACCTGCATGTTTAGTCAGAGGTCAAACTGACCAGGATTTATTTTGTTTATGTTTCTTTTTGGCTTTGCTGTGTTTTGTCACTGTACATAGAGAAATAAACCGCACCTTTTGATTTTGAAAACCACAACCTCCGTCTGCTGGCCCTGTTTTTGTGTGGGGAGCCCAACCAGGGGGTCACACACACCCGCTACCGAGTTAACCCCCTCACAGTTGGTGGAGAACCAGTGGCAGTTTTTTTTAAGCCAGCATGGAGGAGATACTGAAACAGCTGGCTCTAGCAAATGCCAATCAACAGCAGACAAATGCAGGTTTGCAAAGGAGCCTTGCAGCCCAGCAGCAAGCTCATCAACAAGCCCAGCAGCAATCTGAGGCCCGCTTCATAGACCTGTTACAGAAGCAAGAGCAGAGACTACAACAAATGGAAGCAGTAATGCAGCAACGTCCGCAGACCAGTGAGGAAAGCCGTCCCACTAATACCGCGTCCTTTGGGGTGAGTCGTTTATTGACAAAAATGACTGGAGAGGATGATCCAGAGGTATTTTTGACCACATTTGAAAGGACTGCTGAAAGAGAAAAGTGGCCTGAGGAGCAGTGGGCTGGACTGGTGGCTCCTCTGTTAACTGGTGAATCGCAGAAGGCTTACTATGACCTAGAGCCTGACCAAGCAAAAGACTATGTGATGCTAAAAGCTGAAATATTGGCAAGGCTGGGTGTCACTCTGGCTGTCCGGGCTCAGCGTGTGCATAACTGGACTTTCCAGCTTGGAAAACCCCCCAGGTCTCAAATGTATGATCTCATTCACCTGAGCAGGAAGTGGCTACAGCCAGAGACTTTGTCCGCACCAGAGATTGTGGAACGTGTTGTAATGGATCGGTTTTTGAGAGCTCTTCCTACTGCCATCCAAAAGTGGGTAAGCCATGGAGACCCAGAGACGGCCGGTGGTCTTGTGGATCGTGTAGAGAAATACTTGGCTACAGAGAACCTGACGGCCTCTTCCAGAGACTCTCGGACTTTCCACCCTAAGACCAGACCATCCCCAGGGGCGGATAAGAGGATTCCAAGGGGTGAGGGTGGAGAGAGTGAGAGGGTGGGAGCTCTACCCAAAGTTTGGCGAGAACAGCCTGGGAAGTCAGGGGCTCAAGAGGCAGCCAAATGGATTGTTTGCTACCGCTGCCGGCAAGCGGGACATATTGCAGCAAATTGCCCGGTTGTGGAGGAACCCATGCAATGTGACTTTCTGATGGACAGACGTCAGTCGCTGTGTGCGACAGTCGCATGCACTGCCATTCGGGGAACTGAGAAACATTTATGCAAAATGTGTATTAATGGTAGAAATGTTGTGGTATTACTGGATTCAGGTAGCCTTGTGACCCTGATAAAGGCTGAATTAGTTAAAACAGAGGTCTCTGGGAATAGCAAGGTAGCTGTTATTTGTGTGCATGGGGACACCCGAGAGTATCCAGTGACTACAGTGTGTTTCGAGACCCCCAAAGGTACCCTCTCTCATCCAGTGGGGTTAGTATCTCAATTACCGCATGATGCCATTGTGGGAAGGGATTTTCCGAAGTTCTGGGAACTGTGGGATGATCCTGAGCCCCCCACTGGTGCCCCTATGTACCAGGAATGTGATAGCCAGAACTCCTCTGAGAGTGGTGAGGACTCTCCAGAATTTCCCTTGTCAGTATTGGCAGGGGAGACTCAAGAAACTGGAGAGGAGCCCACCTCCTCAGACGAAAACCTACCGTCTGTGGAGTTTTCTGATCTGGAGGTTCACAGGGAAAATTTTGCCACAGAACAGTTAAAAGACCCCGCCCTAATAAAGGCACGGGAAAACGTAGTGGAAATAGATGGCGAGTTAGTGAACCCAGATAATACCTGCACTTACCCATACTTCAGCGTAGAGAAGGACCTACTGTATCGGGTGGCAAAAAGGGCAGAAGAAACCGTTGAGCAGCTTGTGGTGCCCAAACCTTACAGGAAGTTGGTGTTGGAGTTGGCCCATGGGCACATTCTTGGAGGTCATCTGGGGACAGAGAAAACCCGAGAGAGGGTATTACAGAGATTCTATTGGCCTGGGGTGATGAAGGACATAGAAAATTATTGTTCCTCCTGCCCTGTGTGTCAGAGGTCGGCCCCGATGCCACATTTCCGTAGCCCGCTGGTCCCTCTACCCATCATTGAGGTCCCGTTTGAGAGAATCGCAATGGATTTGGTAGGTCCTATAATCAAGTCCGCTAGGGGGCACCAGTACATATTGGTTATAATGGACTATGCCACCCGTTATCCAGAAGCGATCCCTCTCAGAAATACCTCGGCCAAAACCATAGCCAAAGAGCTATCTCTTGTTTTTAGCCGGGTGGGTATTTGTAAAGAACTGCTTACGGACCAAGGTACACCCTTTATGTCCCGGGTTATGAAAGAGCTGTGTAAATTGCTCAAAGTGACGCAATTGCGTACATCTGTGTATCACCCCCAAACCGATGGGCTGGTTGAAAGATTCAACAAAACCCTAAAACAAATGTTGAAGAAAGTGGTGGATAGAGATGGAAAGGATTGGGACTGTCTACTTCCTTATTTGATGTTTGCTATTAGGGAGGTGCCCCAATCCTCTACGGGATTCTCCCCCTTTGAGTTACTGTATGGGAGACACCCAAGAGGGCTGTTGGATATTGCCAAGGAAACTTGGGAAAGTGAGAGTTCTCCCCACAGGAGTGTGATTGAGCATGTCGCCCTGATGCAAGATCGAATTGCACAGGTAATGCCCATCGTGAAGGAACATTTGGCCCAAGCGCAGTTGGCACAGCAGAGAGTGTACAACCGTGGAGCAAAGACCCGTACCTTTTCCCCGGGGGATAGGATATTGGTACTTGTCCCTACGGTTGAAAGTAAATTCCTTGCCAAATGGCAAGGCCCCTACGAGATAATGGAAAAAGTGAGCGAAGTGAATTACAAGGTCAGACAACCAGGAAGGCGAAAGCCCGAACAGATATATCACGTTAATCTGTTGAAAGCCTGGAGGGATAGAGAGTCCCTAGTCGCAGAAACTTGGTCACCAGCTCAAACTGGTTGCGTGATTCCGGAGGTTGGAATAGCAGCCACCTTGTCACAACCCCAACAACAGGAGGTTAAGGAGTTTGTGCTTCGCAACAAGGAGGTGTTCTCTGAGCTGCCGGGACAAACATCTGGGGTAGAGCATGATATTATTACCCCGCCCGGTGAAAGGGTGAAGTTAAAACCCTATCGGATCCCAGAGGCCCGACGGGAGGCAATACGGGAGGAAGTACAGAAAATGCTGAACTTAGGGGTGATAGAGGAGTCCCAAAGTGATTGGTCTAGTCCCATTGTGTTGGTGCCTAAACCGGATGGGAGCTGGCGATTTTGTAACGATTTTCGTCAGTTGAACAAAGTTACAAAATTTGACACCTACCCCATGCCACGTATAGATGAGTTGATCGACCGGCTGGGAACAGCCCGATACATGACGACTCTTGACCTCACAAAAGGGTATTGGCAAATTCCCCTGGGCAAGTCGGCCAAAGAGAAAACCGCATTTGTAACCCCAGACGGGGCGTTCCAATATAAGAGAATGCCGTTCGGGTTACAGAATGCGCCGGCCACATTCCAGCGGAAAATGGACCAGATACTGAGGCCCCATCGGAAGTATGCTGCGGCTTACCTGGATGACGTAATTGTCCATAGCACAGATTGGGCCTCACATCTGCCAAAAGTGCAAGCAGTCCTAGACTCTATCCGGGAAGCGGGGTTTACGGCTAACCCCAAGAAGTGTACCATTGGGCAGGAGGAGGCCAAATATCTTGGGTACACCATTGGCAGGGGAGTAATAAAACCCCAACTCAACAAAGTCGAGGCCATCCAGAGTTGGCCACGTCCCAACAGCAAGAAGCAGGTACGAGCCTTTCTGGGAATCGCGGGTTATTATCGGCGCTTCATTCCCCACTTTGCTTCTAAGGCTGTGCCCCTAACCAACCTGACGAAAGGGAAAGGGTCGGTCATGATTAAATGGACCCCCGAGGCGGAGGCAGCATTCCAATTCTTGAAACAAGCCTTATGTAGCCAGCCAGTGTTGTACTCACCCGACTTCTCTAAAGACTTTGTCGTACAAAGTGATGCGTCAGATGTGGGGTTAGGAGCAGTATTGTCCCAGGTCTGGAACGGGGAAGAGCACCCAGTCATTTACCTCAGCAGGAAGTTGAAGTCCCATGAGGTAAATTACGCCACGGTTGAAAAGGAGTGTTTAGCGGTGAAGTGGGCTCTAGATTCCCTTCGGTACTATCTGCTAGGTAGGCACTTTGACATGGTTACGGATCACGCTCCGTTAAAGTGGATGGCTCAAAACAAGGAGACAAATAGAAGAGTGAATAGGTGGTTCCTGGCCCTACAGGAATTCAACTTCACAGTAAAGCATCGCCCTGGCGTTCAAATGGGGAATGTGGATGCTTTGTCTCGAGTACATGAATGCCTGATTGCTGGTGTTCCAACCCCAAGGTTAAAACAAGAGGGGGGGGTATGTGACAGCAGGAAGGTAAAGTCACCTGGTTGCATCCAGGGGGGTAGATATATTTCTCCCAGAGTCAGGCTTTATGCCGACTTATACAACTAGGGAGTTGATGAAGCCCAGCTGAGGCTAGTGGGCTCATGAATGACTCATACCTCTAGGGAGAGTGCTGGGCGTCGTGAGGCAGGGAGTTGATGAGACCAGCTGAAGCTTGTCAGCTCATTTAGGCCTCTATAAGAACTCCCAGATTCATTAGGTGTTAGCTCATGCCTGGAACCAGACCTGTGTGGACTGTCTAGGGAGAGTGAACCCCTGTGCGGTGAGGCAAAGCCTGTGTGGCTATTTGTTTGGACTTTTACTAAACCAGGGACTTAGGGACTAGGACAGCACCAGGCTGATCCCAGTTGTTAGTTTAGGAAACCTGCATGTTTAGTCAGAGGTCAAACTGACCAGGATTTATTTTGTTTATGTTTCTTTTTGGCTTTGCTGTGTTTTGTCACTGTACATAGAGAAATAAACCGCACCTTTTGATTTTGAAAACCACAACCTCCGTCTGCTGGCCCTGTTTTTGTGTGGGGAGCCCAACCAGGGGGTCACACACACCCGCTACCGAGTTAACCCCCTCACAGTTGGTGGAGAACCAGTGGCAGTTTTTTTTAAGCCAGCATGGAGGAGATACTGAAACAGCTGGCTCTAGCAAATGCCAATCAACAGCAGACAAATGCAGGTTTGCAAAGGAGCCTTGCAGCCCAGCAGCAAGCTCATCAACAAGCCCAGCAGCAATCTGAGGCCCGCTTCATAGACCTGTTACAGAAGCAAGAGCAGAGACTACAACAAATGGAAGCAGTAATGCAGCAACGTCCGCAGACCAGTGAGGAAAGCCGTCCCACTAATACCGCGTCCTTTGGGGTGAGTCGTTTATTGACAAAAATGACTGGAGAGGATGATCCAGAGGTATTTTTGACCACATTTGAAAGGACTGCTGAAAGAGAAAAGTGGCCTGAGGAGCAGTGGGCTGGACTGGTGGCTCCTCTGTTAACTGGTGAATCGCAGAAGGCTTACTATGACCTAGAGCCTGACCAAGCAAAAGACTATGTGATGCTAAAAGCTGAAATATTGGCAAGGCTGGGTGTCACTCTGGCTGTCCGGGCTCAGCGTGTGCATAACTGGACTTTCCAGCTTGGAAAACCCCCCAGGTCTCAAATGTATGATCTCATTCACCTGAGCAGGAAGTGGCTACAGCCAGAGACTTTGTCCGCACCAGAGATTGTGGAACGTGTTGTAATGGATCGGTTTTTGAGAGCTCTTCCTACTGCCATCCAAAAGTGGGTAAGCCATGGAGACCCAGAGACGGCCGGTGGTCTTGTGGATCGTGTAGAGAAATACTTGGCTACAGAGAACCTGACGGCCTCTTCCAGAGACTCTCGGACTTTCCACCCTAAGACCAGACCATCCCCAGGGGCGGATAAGAGGATTCCAAGGGGTGAGGGTGGAGAGAGTGAGAGGGTGGGAGCTCTACCCAAAGTTTGGCGAGAACAGCCTGGGAAGTCAGGGGCTCAAGAGGCAGCCAAATGGATTGTTTGCTACCGCTGCCGGCAAGCGGGACATATTGCAGCAAATTGCCCGGTTGTGGAGGAACCCATGCAATGTGACTTTCTGATGGACAGACGTCAGTCGCTGTGTGCGACAGTCGCATGCACTGCCATTCGGGGAACTGAGAAACATTTATGCAAAATGTGTATTAATGGTAGAAATGTTGTGGTATTACTGGATTCAGGTAGCCTTGTGACCCTGATAAAGGCTGAATTAGTTAAAACAGAGGTCTCTGGGAATAGCAAGGTAGCTGTTATTTGTGTGCATGGGGACACCCGAGAGTATCCAGTGACTACAGTGTGTTTCGAGACCCCCAAAGGTACCCTCTCTCATCCAGTGGGGTTAGTATCTCAATTACCGCATGATGCCATTGTGGGAAGGGATTTTCCGAAGTTCTGGGAACTGTGGGATGATCCTGAGCCCCCCACTGGTGCCCCTATGTACCAGGAATGTGATAGCCAGAACTCCTCTGAGAGTGGTGAGGACTCTCCAGAATTTCCCTTGTCAGTATTGGCAGGGGAGACTCAAGAAACTGGAGAGGAGCCCACCTCCTCAGACGAAAACCTACCGTCTGTGGAGTTTTCTGATCTGGAGGTTCACAGGGAAAATTTTGCCACAGAACAGTTAAAAGACCCCGCCCTAATAAAGGCACGGGAAAACGTAGTGGAAATAGATGGCGAGTTAGTGAACCCAGATAATACCTGCACTTACCCATACTTCAGCGTAGAGAAGGACCTACTGTATCGGGTGGCAAAAAGGGCAGAAGAAACCGTTGAGCAGCTTGTGGTGCCCAAACCTTACAGGAAGTTGGTGTTGGAGTTGGCCCATGGGCACATTCTTGGAGGTCATCTGGGGACAGAGAAAACCCGAGAGAGGGTATTACAGAGATTCTATTGGCCTGGGGTGATGAAGGACATAGAAAATTATTGTTCCTCCTGCCCTGTGTGTCAGAGGTCGGCCCCGATGCCACATTTCCGTAGCCCGCTGGTCCCTCTACCCATCATTGAGGTCCCGTTTGAGAGAATCGCAATGGATTTGGTAGGTCCTATAATCAAGTCCGCTAGGGGGCACCAGTACATATTGGTTATAATGGACTATGCCACCCGTTATCCAGAAGCGATCCCTCTCAGAAATACCTCGGCCAAAACCATAGCCAAAGAGCTATCTCTTGTTTTTAGCCGGGTGGGTATTTGTAAAGAACTGCTTACGGACCAAGGTACACCCTTTATGTCCCGGGTTATGAAAGAGCTGTGTAAATTGCTCAAAGTGACGCAATTGCGTACATCTGTGTATCACCCCCAAACCGATGGGCTGGTTGAAAGATTCAACAAAACCCTAAAACAAATGTTGAAGAAAGTGGTGGATAGAGATGGAAAGGATTGGGACTGTCTACTTCCTTATTTGATGTTTGCTATTAGGGAGGTGCCCCAATCCTCTACGGGATTCTCCCCCTTTGAGTTACTGTATGGGAGACACCCAAGAGGGCTGTTGGATATTGCCAAGGAAACTTGGGAAAGTGAGAGTTCTCCCCACAGGAGTGTGATTGAGCATGTCGCCCTGATGCAAGATCGAATTGCACAGGTAATGCCCATCGTGAAGGAACATTTGGCCCAAGCGCAGTTGGCACAGCAGAGAGTGTACAACCGTGGAGCAAAGACCCGTACCTTTTCCCCGGGGGATAGGATATTGGTACTTGTCCCTACGGTTGAAAGTAAATTCCTTGCCAAATGGCAAGGCCCCTACGAGATAATGGAAAAAGTGAGCGAAGTGAATTACAAGGTCAGACAACCAGGAAGGCGAAAGCCCGAACAGATATATCACGTTAATCTGTTGAAAGCCTGGAGGGATAGAGAGTCCCTAGTCGCAGAAACTTGGTCACCAGCTCAAACTGGTTGCGTGATTCCGGAGGTTGGAATAGCAGCCACCTTGTCACAACCCCAACAACAGGAGGTTAAGGAGTTTGTGCTTCGCAACAAGGAGGTGTTCTCTGAGCTGCCGGGACAAACATCTGGGGTAGAGCATGATATTATTACCCCGCCCGGTGAAAGGGTGAAGTTAAAACCCTATCGGATCCCAGAGGCCCGACGGGAGGCAATACGGGAGGAAGTACAGAAAATGCTGAACTTAGGGGTGATAGAGGAGTCCCAAAGTGATTGGTCTAGTCCCATTGTGTTGGTGCCTAAACCGGATGGGAGCTGGCGATTTTGTAACGATTTTCGTCAGTTGAACAAAGTTACAAAATTTGACACCTACCCCATGCCACGTATAGATGAGTTGATCGACCGGCTGGGAACAGCCCGATACATGACGACTCTTGACCTCACAAAAGGGTATTGGCAAATTCCCCTGGGCAAGTCGGCCAAAGAGAAAACCGCATTTGTAACCCCAGACGGGGCGTTCCAATATAAGAGAATGCCGTTCGGGTTACAGAATGCGCCGGCCACATTCCAGCGGAAAATGGACCAGATACTGAGGCCCCATCGGAAGTATGCTGCGGCTTACCTGGATGACGTAATTGTCCATAGCACAGATTGGGCCTCACATCTGCCAAAAGTGCAAGCAGTCCTAGACTCTATCCGGGAAGCGGGGTTTACGGCTAACCCCAAGAAGTGTACCATTGGGCAGGAGGAGGCCAAATATCTTGGGTACACCATTGGCAGGGGAGTAATAAAACCCCAACTCAACAAAGTCAAGGCCATCCAGAGTTGGCCACGTCCCAACAGCAAGAAGCAGGTACGAGCCTTTCTGGGAATCGCGGGTTATTATCGGCGCTTCATTCCCCACTTTGCTTCTAAGGCTGTGCCCCTAACCAACCTGACGAAAGGGAAAGGGTCGGTCATGATTAAATGGACCCCCGAGGCGGAGGCAGCATTCCAATTCTTGAAACAAGCCTTATGTAGCCAGCCAGTGTTGTACTCACCCGACTTCTCTAAAGACTTTGTCGTACAAAGTGATGCGTCAGATGTGGGGTTAGGAGCAGTATTGTCCCAGGTCTGGAACGGGGAAGAGCACCCAGTCATTTACCTCAGCAGGAAGTTGAAGTCCCATGAGGTAAATTACGCCACGGTTGAAAAGGAGTGTTTAGCGGTGAAGTGGGCTCTAGATTCCCTTCGGTACTATCTGCTAGGTAGGCACTTTGACATGGTTACGGATCACGCTCCGTTAAAGTGGATGGCTCAAAACAAGGAGACAAATAGAAGAGTGAATAGGTGGTTCCTGGCCCTACAGGAATTCAACTTCACAGTAAAGCATCGCCCTGGCGTTCAAATGGGGAATGTGGATGCTTTGTCTCGAGTACATGAATGCCTGATTGCTGGTGTTCCAACCCCAAGGTTAAAACAAGAGGGGGGGGTATGTGACAGCAGGAAGGTAAAGTCACCTGGTTGCATCCAGGGGGGTAGATATATTTCTCCCAGATTCAGGCTTTATGCCGACTTATACAACTAGGGAGTTGATGAAGCCCAGCTGAGGCTAGTGGGCTCATGAATGACTCATACCTCTAGGGAGAGTGCTGGGCGTCGTGAGGCAGGGAGTTGATGAGACCAGCTGAAGCTTGTCAGCTCATTTAGGCCTCTATAAGAACTCCCAGATTCATTAGGTGTTAGCTCATGCCTGGAACCAGACCTGTGTGGACTGTCTAGGGAGAGTGAACCCCTGTGCGGTGAGGCAAAGCCTGTGTGGCTATTTGTTTGGACTTTTACTAAACCAGGGACTTAGGGACTAGGACAGCACCAGGCTGATCCCAGTTGTTAGTTTAGGAAACCTGCATGTTTAGTCAGAGGTCAAACTGACCAGGATTTATTTTGTTTATGTTTCTTTTTGGCTTTGCTGTGTTTTGTCACTGTACATAGAGAAATAAACCGCACCTTTTGATTTTGAAAACCACAACCTCCGTCTGCTGGCCCTGTTTTTGTGTGGGGAGCCCAACCAGGGGGTCACACACACCCGCTACTGAGTTAACCCCCTCACAGTTGGTGGAGAACCAGTGGCAGTTTTTTTTAAGCCAGCATGGAGGAGATACTGAAACAGCTGGCTCTAGCAAATGCCAATCAACAGCAGACAAATGCAGGTTTGCAAAGGAGCCTTGCAGCCCAGCAGCAAGCTCATCAACAAGCCCAGCAGCAATCTGAGGCCCGCTTCATAGACCTGTTACAGAAGCAAGAGCAGAGACTACAACAAATGGAAGCAGTAATGCAGCAACGTCCGCAGACCAGTGAGGAAAGCCGTCCCACTAATACCGCGTCCTTTGGGGTGAGTCGTTTATTGACAAAAATGACTGGAGAGGATGATCCAGAGGTATTTTTGACCACATTTGAAAGGACTGCTGAAAGAGAAAAGTGGCCTGAGGAGCAGTGGGCTGGACTGGTGGCTCCTCTGTTAACTGGTGAATCGCAGAAGGCTTACTATGACCTAGAGCCTGACCAAGCAAAAGACTATGTGATGCTAAAAGCTGAAATATTGGCAAGGCTGGGTGTCACCCTGGCTGTCCGGGCTCAGCGTGTGCATAACTGGACTTTCCAGCTTGGAAAACCCCCCAGGTCTCAAATGTATGATCTCATTCACCTGAGCAGGAAGTGGCTACAGCCAGAGACTTTGTCCGCACCAGAGATTGTGGAACGTGTTGTAATGGATCGGTTTTTGAGAGCTCTTCCTACTGCCATCCAAAAGTGGGTAAGCCATGGAGACCCAGAGACGGCCGGTGGTCTTGTGGATCGTGTAGAGAAATACTTGGCTACAGAGAACCTGACGGCCTCTTCCAGAGACTCTCGGACTTTCCACCCTAAGACCAGACCATCCCCAGGGGCGGATAAGAGGATTCCAAGGGGTGAGGGTGGAGAGAGTGAGAGGGTGGGAGCTCTACCCAAAGTTTGGCGAGAACAGCCTGGGAAGTCAGGGGCTCAAGAGGCAGCCAAATGGATTGTTTGCTACCGCTGCCGGCAAGCGGGACATATTGCAGCAAATTGCCCGGTTGTGGAGGAACCCATGCAATGTGACTTTCTGATGGACAGACGTCAGTCGCTGTGTGCGACAGTCGCATGCATTGCCATTCGGGGAACTGAGAAACATTTATGCAAAATGTGTATTAATGGTAGAAATGTTGTGGTATTACTGGATTCAGGTAGCCTTGTGACCCTGATAAAGGCTGAATTAGTTAAAACAGAGGTCTCTGGGAATAGCAAGGTAGCTGTTATTTGTGTGCATGGGGACACCCGAGAGTATCCAGTGACTACAGTGTGTTTCGAGACCCCCAAAGGTACCCTCTCTCATCCAGTGGGGTTAGTATCTCAATTACCGCATGATGCCATTGTGGGAAGGGATTTTCCGAAGTTCTGGGAACTGTGGGATGATCCTGAGCCCCCCACTGGTGCCCCTATGTACCAGGAATGTGATAGCCAGAACTCCTCTGAGAGTGGTGAGGACTCTCCAGAATTTCCCTTGTCAGTATTGGCAGGGGAGACTCAAGAAACTGGAGAGGAGCCCACCTCCTCAGACGAAAACCTACCGTCTGTGGAGTTTTCTGATCTGGAGGTTCACAGGGAAAATTTTGCCACAGAACAGTTAAAAGACCCCGCCCTAATAAAGGCACGGGAAAACGTAGTGGAAATAGATGGCGAGTTAGTGAACCCAGATAATACCTGCACTTACCCATACTTCAGCGTAGAGAAGGACCTACTGTATCGGGTGGCAAAAAGGGCAGAAGAAACCGTTGAGCAGCTTGTGGTGCCCAAACCTTACAGGAAGTTGGTGTTGGAGTTGGCCCATGGGCACATTCTTGGAGGTCATCTGGGGACAGAGAAAACCCGAGAGAGGGTATTACAGAGATTCTATTGGCCTGGGGTGATGAAGGACATAGAAAATTATTGTTCCTCCTGCCCTGTGTGTCAGAGGTCGGCCCCGATGCCACATTTCCGTAGCCCGCTGGTCCCTCTACCCATCATTGAGGTCCCGTTTGAGAGAATCGCAATGGATTTGGTAGGTCCTATAATCAAGTCCGCTAGGGGGCACCAGTACATATTGGTTATAATGGACTATGCCACCCGTTATCCAGAAGCGATCCCTCTCAGAAATACCTCGGCCAAAACCATAGCCAAAGAGCTATCTCTTGTTTTTAGCCGGGTGGGTATTTGTAAAGAACTGCTTACGGACCAAGGTACACCCTTTATGTCCCGGGTTATGAAAGAGCTGTGTAAATTGCTCAAAGTGACGCAATTGCGTACATCTGTGTATCACCCCCAAACCGATGGGCTGGTTGAAAGATTCAACAAAACCCTAAAACAAATGTTGAAGAAAGTGGTGGATAGAGATGGAAAGGATTGGGACTGTCTACTTCCTTATTTGATGTTTGCTATTAGGGAGGTGCCCCAATCCTCTACGGGATTCTCCCCCTTTGAGTTACTGTATGGGAGACACCCAAGAGGGCTGTTGGATATTGCCAAGGAAACTTGGGAAAGTGAGAGTTCTCCCCACAGGAGTGTGATTGAGCATGTCGCCCTGATGCAAGATCGAATTGCACAGGTAATGCCCATCGTGAAGGAACATTTGGCCCAAGCGCAGTTGGCACAGCAGAGAGTGTACAACCGTGGAGCCAAGACCCGTACCTTTTCCCCGGGGGATAGGATATTGGTACTTGTCCCTACGGTTGAAAGTAAATTCCTTGCCAAATGGCAAGGCCCCTACGAGATAATGGAAAAAGTGAGCGAAGTGAATTACAAGGTCAGACAACCAGGAAGGCGAAAGCCCGAACAGATATATCACGTTAATCTGTTGAAAGCCTGGAGGGATAGAGAGTCCCTAGTCGCAGAAACTTGGTCACCAGCTCAAACTGGTTGCGTGATTCCGGAGGTTGGAATAGCAGCCACCTTGTCACAACCCCAACAACAGGAGGTTAAGGAGTTTGTGCTTCGCAACAAGGAGGTGTTCTCTGAGCTGCCGGGACAAACATCTGGGGTAGAGCATGATATTATTACCCCGCCCGGTGAAAGGGTGAAGTTAAAACCCTATCGGATCCCAGAGGCCCGACGGGAGGCAATACGGGAGGAAGTACAGAAAATGCTGAACTTAGGGGTGATAGAGGAGTCCCAAAGTGATTGGTCTAGTCCCATTGTGTTGGTGCCTAAACCGGATGGGAGCTGGCGATTTTGTAACGATTTTCGTCAGTTGAACAAAGTTACAAAATTTGACACCTACCCCATGCCACGTATAGATGAGTTGATCGACCGGCTGGGAACAGCCCGATACATGACGACTCTTGACCTCACAAAAGGGTATTGGCAAATTCCCCTGGGCAAGTCGGCCAAAGAGAAAACCGCATTTGTAACCCCAGACGGGGCGTTCCAATATAAGAGAATGCCGTTCGGGTTACAGAATGCGCCGGCCACATTCCAGCGGAAAATGGACCAGATACTGAGGCCCCATCGGAAGTATGCTGCGGCTTACCTGGATGACGTAATTGTCCATAGCACAGATTGGGCCTCACATCTGCCAAAAGTGCAAGCAGTCCTAGACTCTATCCGGGAAGCGGGGTTTACGGCTAACCCCAAGAAGTGTACCATTGGGCAGGAGGAGGCCAAATATCTTGGGTACACTATTGGCAGGGGAGTAATAAAACCCCAACTCAACAAAGTCGAGGCCATCCAGAGTTGGCCACGTCCCAACAGCAAGAAGCAGGTACGAGCCTTTCTGGGAATCGCGGGTTATTATCGGCGCTTCATTCCCCACTTTGCTTCTAAGGCTGTGCCCCTAACCAACCTGACGAAAGGGAAAGGGTCGGTCATGATTAAATGGACCCCCGAGGCGGAGGCAGCATTCCAATTCTTGAAACAAGCCTTATGTAGCCAGCCAGTGTTGTACTCACCCGACTTCTCTAAAGACTTTGTCGTACAAAGTGATGCGTCAGATGTGGGGTTAGGAGCAGTATTGTCCCAGGTCTGGAACGGGGAAGAGCACCCAGTCATTTACCTCAGCAGGAAGTTGAAGTCCCATGAGGTAAATTACGCCACGGTTGAAAAGGAGTGTTTAGCGGTGAAGTGGGCTCTAGATTCCCTTCGGTACTATCTGCTAGGTAGGCACTTTGACATGGTTACGGATCACGCTCCGTTAAAGTGGATGGCTCAAAACAAGGAGACAAATAGAAGAGTGAATAGGTGGTTCCTGGCCCTACAGGAATTCAACTTCACAGTAAAGCATCGCCCTGGCGTTCAAATGGGGAATGTGGATGCTTTGTCTCGAGTACATGAATGCCTGATTGCTGGTGTTCCAACCCCAAGGTTAAAACAAGAGGGGGGGGTATGTGACAGCAGGAAGGTAAAGTCACCTGGTTGCATCCAGGGGGGTAGATATATTTCTCCCAGATTCAGGCTTTATGCCGACTTATACAACTAGGGAGTTGATGAAGCCCAGCTGAGGCTAGTGGGCTCATGAATGACTCATACCTCTAGGGAGAGTGCTGGGCGTCGTGAGGCAGGGAGTTGATGAGACCAGCTGAAGCTTGTCAGCTCATTTAGGCCTCTATAAGAACTCCCAGATTCATTAGGTGTTAGCTCATGCCTGGAACCAGACCTGTGTGGACTGTCTAGGGAGAGTGAACCCCTGTGCGGTGAGGCAAAGCCTGTGTGGCTATTTGTTTGGACTTTTACTAAACCAGGGACTTAGGGACTAGGACAGCACCAGGCTGATCCCAGTTGTTAGTTTAGGAAACCTGCATGTTTAGTCAGAGGTCAAACTGACCAGGATTTATTTTGTTTATGTTTCTTTTTGGCTTTGCTGTGTTTTGTCACTGTACATAGAGAAATAAACCGCACCTTTTGATTTTGAAAACCACAACCTCCGTCTGCTGGCCCTGTTTTTGTGTGGGGAGCCCAACCAGGGGGTCACACACACCCACTACCGAGTTAACCCCCTCACAATATATATAGATAGATATAGATATATAATATTTTTTTCTGTTCTGTGCTATTGTTTTTCTATGCTATTCTTTTCTAGTATTTTCGATTCTATTCTAATCTTTTCTATTCAAATTCAATTTCATTCTATACGAATTTCGGAAAATGGTTATATATAGTTTAATTCAAATGAGGTAGAATTATTTTGAATTAGATTTTTTTTTTCGAATTCGGTAGATTTTTTTCGAATGCGGTAGAGTTTTTTCGAATGCGGTCAGATTTTTTCGAATACGAAACAAAACGAATCCCGAAAACGATTGTAACGAATGCAACTAATTTAACTAAACAAATTTAGTTAAATAACAAATCGAAACAAAACAAAACAAATTTTTCCATCCTGCAGGTCACAGAAGTGCAGAACTAAGTGCACTGTTGTGACCCACATGAGAAGTATGGCCAAAAGAGCTTTGGCCATAATTCTACCTTAATTTTGTTTTGGGCATGACAAAATCTGCATTATACAGGAAACAAAAATAAAGCTGGCCATACATTATACAATTTTCTTTAGATTTACCTTAAAAAAATGTAAATCTAAAAGGAAAATTGTATAAAGTATGGCCAGCCTAAGAAGTCATTCAGTCCATCAGTCCAGATGCTTTGTGGAATCACCCGTTATGCTTTGCTGAGCAAAGTATTAGGTTTTACTAAAAACCCTACTCTGGGCTATTTTTTTTTCTTGATATAGTCTCCAGCCAGTGTAAAAAAAAGTCATGGCTACAATACTCACCTTCAATCTGGAGCTGACCACATAGTATGTCTTCTCCACCATAAGATAGTATTAGTCCTCTCTAAGGTCACCTTGCTATCATTCTTGTAATCATGTCAGCAACCCTGTGAATTTCTAAACTAGTACCGGTATCTAGTAATTGGACTTTGTAGGCACACAAGGTAAGTAAGAGTAAAAAACTAAAGATTTATTGATATAGAGAAAATTTGGCATATAAGACAATCATAAAATATCAAACGAGTTGATCAATCATTATGACCGGTCCACATGGGTTATCATTATATTAAAACAGTACAATGTATTCTCCTTGTAACAACTCAGCCGAGTACAAAGGAAGGAATCCATTAATATAATTATAAATTGGATAACCGACAAGTGGATCCAGAGGAGATGGAGAGCTTGCTCGACATGTTGCGCGTTGTTATAAACGCTTCCTCAGGAGCATATGTATGTAACTTTCAAAAAAAACGTATTGAAACAGCAAGTGTAGATCAACACATCTATCTAGACAATGGAAATATAGTGACTATATAACCAGTCAGGAAGATGGTATTGCATATGTATGTTTGGTAGTCTTGATAGAACAGTCTATGCTTGTAAGCAAGAAACAATTTAGGATACACTCGACCAATCCGAATTAGGTTGTAGATGTAGTTTGTTTTGAAACATATAAGGTTGTTCCAAAGCGTGGCAAGCTATTTAGTGGTCTCCAAGAGTGACCATAATACTGCTTTTGCTGAGTAAAAAACGTAAATATTGAAACCTTATCTTAGACAATCACCTCTAAACACAAGGAGCACACGCCACACAGGACATCATCTAAACTGAAGGTTTCAATATTTACGTTTTTTACTCAGCAAGAGCAGTATTATGGTCACTCTTGGAGAGAGACCACTAAATAGCTTGCCACGCTTTGGAACAACCTTATATGTTTCAAAACAAACTACATCTACAACCTAATTCGGATTGGTCGAGTGTATCCTAAATTGTTTCTTGCTTACCAGCATAGATTGTTCTATCAAGACTACCAAACATACATATGCGATACCATCTTCCCGACTGGTTATATAGTCACTATATTTCCATTGTCTAGATAGATGTGTTGATCTACACTTGCTGTTTCAATACGTTTTTTAAAGTTACAAACATATGCTCCTGAGGAAGCGTTTATAACAACGCGCAACATGTCGAGCAAGCTCTCCATCTCCTCTGGATCCACTTGTCGGTTATCCAATTTATAATTATATTAATAGATTCCTTCCTTTGTACTCGGCTGAGTTGTTACAAGGAGAATACATTGTACTGTTTTAATATAATGATAACGCATGTGGACCGGTCATAATGATTGATCAACTCGTTTGATATTTTATGATTGTCTTATATGTCAAATTTTCTCTATATCAATAAATCTTTAGTTTTTTACTCTTACTTACCTTGTGTGCCTACAAAGTCCAATTACTAGATACTAGTTTAGAAATTCACATATATCGGGACGTTGGCACATGTTTACTAGTGTATCCACAGTTGTCACCCTGTGGTAGGATGCACGTTAAAACCTAGATCTTCTCATGTCAGCAACCCTATCTGCATCTAGAGGACTGCCCATTACTGGGAGAGGACTAAGCAGGAAAATGATCCAGCGTGCCACATGACTCCACCCAAATTGCACATAATCAGCTTCCCTTGCTCCCTGCTACTCTGTTCAATTGCTGTAAGCAAAGAGAAAAATAGGGAACATATGACTCATATATCTTCCTTCCACATGACAGCGCTAATGCTTAATAATTGGCTAACTCTGGGAACCCAGCCTTGTCACAAGAGAAGGGAAAAGATTACTTTGAGCTGTGTAGGCTCTAATCACAACAGGAATTCCACTCTGTAACCAAAGAATCGTGAGAGCAAGATAAGCATGCGCAGCTGGCGAGCGCTGTTGCTTTGCCATACATGGTTGTACTCACCTTTCCTTTGCTCATTTTTCATTCTGTTCAGGTTGCTGAAAGTGATACAAATACCTGGTTCTTCCAAGTATGGAGCAGAACGTGGCTCACTCTATGTGACAGTATTAAGCTACTTACAAAGTGTCAGCAATGTCACATGGGGAGGGTTCTGTCCTGTGTTACAACTTAAGTGACTCATTGCTTACGTAGGGCAGCTTCTCCTGCTATAGAGAGTAACAGAGCTGCAGAAGTGTGTAGGAAAGGTAGGTTTGTGATGCCCTGCATGGCAAATCAGATGTTAACGTTAATGTGTTTCCAAGGCCAACTTTTTGTAATAGTTTTGTGGAATCCAATGTTTTGGGTTGTCACCAGAACAGGAATAGAGAGTAAATCTTCCAGTGGGTTTGGATTTACATTGGAGAAGCTTTCTTCTGTTGTGTCTCAGAGACAGAAAGTGAAGAAACATCTTTGCAATAGGTCACAGGCAAAAAAACAAAACAAAAAAACTTGACATGGGTTTAACCAATCCATACTCTATCCAAATCAAAGCAAAACAAGCAAATAATTTTAGATATACTTTGTACAAAAAAAAAGAAAAAGGGATGGTCAAAAGAAAATACCACCTTCCCCCGTGAATACTTAAAAGGGCACAATGTTGTCTACCAACCAACAGTCATGCACTGCACATTTCAATCACACTCTGAAGTTCTTGCACATCCTAAAAACCACCCATATGGTGCCAAGCGGCATGGATGCTCCAATGGCACACAGTCAATGCCTTCCACCTTGTAAACTGCAGTACTGGGAGGGCACAGCTTGGCACAACAAGAGTCGGTCAAAGAGATTTACAGATTTCTACCCCAGCTCTAGCCAGAAAGATTCTCAAGATGGCACAGACGTATACTCACACAGGGAAGGAGACAGCCACTCCACTTTTGAAAACTTCCTGCCTGAGAATCGAGAGCCACAATTGAACACCATGCTGCCCCTCAATCTTTATTACTCTCGCCTAAGGGCCCAGTGAGTAAGAAAATGTAAGAATACGCTGCTGTCCATTAAAAATGAGCTGCAGCTGCATTTACACAGTGATATTTCTAAATTGCAATCTCAGTTATAACATGTAGAGTAGGGATGAGCCGAACACCCGCCTGTTCAGTTTGCACCAGAACCTGCGAACGGACCGAAAGTTTGCGCAAACGTTAAAACCCTATTAAATACAATGGACGCAAACGTTCAAAATCTAAAGTGCTAATGATAATGACTAATATGCATGTTATTGTCCTAAAAAGGGTTTTGGGACCCGGGTTCTGCCCCAGGGGACATGTATCAATGCAAAACGAAGTTTTAAAAACGGCCGTTTTTCGGGAGCAGTCATTTTAATGATGCATAAAGTAAAAAAAAAAAAGTGAAATATTCCTTTAAATATCGTACCTGGGGGTGTCTAAAGTATGCCTGTGAAGTGGCATGTGTTTCCCGTGTTTAGAACTGTCCCTGCACAAAATGACATTTCGAAAGGAAAAAAGGCCATTTAAAAGTGCTTGCGGTTTTAACCTCCCTGGCGGTATGATTCTTTCTGGAATTATGTACCAAAAGCGGTACAATTATTTTGCATGGAAATTTGTTGTTATGTATTATAGGCCTGCAATTCTTAGTAATTACTTACTTAAACCTGACCAAACCAGAGTCTAGTAGACATCCCGGGTACGATAAAGTTTGAAACACAAAATCATAAATTATAATATAATAAATAACTATAAATAATTATAAAAAATAGTAATATAATTATAATAAAAATTATTCAATAATGTAATCAAATCAAAAACACTGAAATTTGCTCAGTTGCAGAATTGTCGCTGTCATTAGATTTAGTGTTTGATGACGAATTTCCCCACAAATCGCTATCGCTCAATTCTGCGAGTGATTCTAATTTATTATCGCTGTTTTCTAGCTGGTCTAAAACCTCTTTTGACATAAAGGGACCTTTTTGGTTGCTATGGACAATCTCCAGTTTCCAGGCAGAAAGAACCGTTTTTATTATATAAAAGTGCATGCAGGACACTGGACAGACCACTAGGGACAAAGGGTGTGTGTAATTATTACATACAGTACTGTAATCAGTAAGATTACAGTATACTGTATGTGTATTGTGTGTTTCACTGTTTGAATTTGCCGCCCAGTTCCGCTCCCATGCGCCGCTGCGGCTCGCAGGGAACGGAACCAGGAAGTCAGATGGGGTCGGAAAGTGCCGACACTCGCCGGTGATCTCGCTGGCGATCACAGCAGAGGACATCATCGCTGGATCGCCAGGAGAAGGTAAGGAAACTCCGCTGCGCGCTCTGCAATGCTTACCCCGAGCGTGACTCGGGGTTACCGATTTTAGCAGAAAAAAACAACCCCCGAGTCCCGCTCGGGATTACCGCCAGGGAGGTTAATGTCATGTCTTGTCCTGGCAATATGGATGAAAATCTTTGAGAAAAATGGCATGGCTACCCCACCCCCCCCTCCCCCCTACCCCAGCCCATTACCAGCCCCTTTGGGTCTTGTATGGATATTAAGGGGAACCCCGTACCCAAAATAAAAAAAAGGCCCTATATACTCTGAACAGCAGTATAAAGGCGGTGCAAACAAGACAGGGAACTGTAGGTTTGTTCTTAAGTAGAATCTGTTTGTAATTTTGAACAGGTACATTGTTTAAGTGTAGCTCCAGCCAAAAAATCTATTTTTAAGCTTTTTGGAAAACACAGGGAAGGGTTATCACCCCTGTAACATTTGTTTTGCTGTCTGTGCACCTGTTCAGAATATTTCACCTCACTTTCCGTCCCAATGACAAATGTTTTTGAAAAGTGGGGTTTTTATTGAAACAAGGATTGGTGATAAAGCATCAGTAGAGAGGAGACTCCTTTTTCCCATATTAACTCTTACAGGAGAGAATTTCCCTTCCTAGGGGTAGATTTCCTCTCACTTCCTGTTGTCTCCTTCCGTTTGCAAGTAGGAGTCGTTTGTAAGTTGAATGTTTGAAAGTAGGTGCCTGCCGTATATACTCTGCTGAAATTTGCCCCTTACATGTTGGTGTTGCCACAACACTGTGAGCCCTCACAGTTACTCTTGGTGGGCGCTGGAACACCCTGCTGTGAACTATTATATCAGGAATTGTAATTACATGCCATTGTTGAACAGTGGTAGGAAAAATTGGGCCTTTGGTGGTGGTGCTGGTGCTACAACACTGTCAGCCCTCACAGTTACTCTTGGTGGGCGCATGAATGGGCCCTACTGTAAATTATTAGATCAAGAATAGTATTTGCATGCCCCTGTTGAAGAGGGGCAGAAAAATTGGGCCTTTGGTGGTGGTGCTGGTGCTACATTGTCAGCCCTCACAGTTACTCTTGGTGGGCGCATGAATGGGCCCTACTGTAAAATATTAGATCAAGAATTGTAATTGCATGCCCCTGTTGAAGAGGGGCAGAAAAATTGGGCCTTTGGTGGTGGTGCTGGTGCTACAACACTGTCAGCCCTCACAGTTACTCTTGGTGGGCGCATGAATGGGCCCTGCTGTGATTTATTGCATGCCCCTGTTGAAGAGGGGCAGAAAAATTGGGCCTTTGGTGGTGGTGCTGGTGCTACAACACTGTCAGCCCTCACAGTTACTCTTGGTGGGTGCATGAATGGGCCCTACTGTAAATTATTACATCAAGAATTGTAATTGCATGCCCCTTTTTGAAGAGGGGCAGAAAAATTGGGCCTTTGGTGGTGGTGCTGGTGCTACAACACTGTCAGCCCTCACAGTTACTCTTGGTGGGCGCATGAATGGGCCCTGCTGTGATTTATTAGATCAAGAATTGTAATTACATGCCCCTGTTGAACAGGGGCAGAAAAATTGGGCCGTAGGCACTGGTGCCACAACACTGCAACCCCTCACAGATACTGTACTTGGAGCACAGCAATGAGCCCTGTTGCAAAGTATTGTATCAAAAATTGTAATTACACGCCCCTGTTAATCAGGGGCTGAAAAATTGGGCCTTAGGCACTGGTGCAACAACACTGCAACCCCTCACAGACACTGTACTTGGAGCACAGCAATGAGCCCTGTTGCAAAGTATTGTATCAAAAAATTTAATTACACGCCCTTGTTAATCAGGGGCTGAAAAATTGGGCCTTAGGCACTGGTGCCACAACACTCCAACCCCTCACAGATACTGTACTTGGAGCACAGCAATAAGCCCCTTTGGAAAGTATTGCATCAAAAATTGTAATTACACGCCCCTGTTAAACAGGGGCTGACAAATTGGGCCTTAGGCACTGGTGCTGGTGCAACGACACTGCAACCTCTCCCAGATACTCTAGTTGGAGTGCAGGAATGAGCCTTGCTGCAAAGCATTGCATAAAAATTGTAATTACATGCCCCTGTTAAACAGGGGCTGAAAAATTGGGCCTTAGCCACTGGTGGCGGCACCCAGAAACAAAAATGTTCTTCCAAGCTATCATCATGAATCGGATCATTGAGGAGGAGGAGGATAGTCAGTCAACATAACAGGACAGTCACTCAGCATCAGCATCAGTCTTGAAGGGATGTGACATTTGAAAATAAATTAGTCTGTTACATCAGCTTCAGGTGCTTGGTAGCTGGTGGTTATCCAAGACTGGTTCATCTTTATGAAGGTCAGTCGATCAACCGAGTCGGTGGACAGGTGGACCCTGTGATCCGTGACAAAGCCTCCAGCAGCACTGAATGTGCGTTCCGAAAGAACGCTGGATGCAGGACAGGCCAGTAGCTCAATTGCATACTGTGCAAGCTCTGGCCAGTGATCCATCCTCAAGACCCAGTAAGCCAGAGGATTTTCGGTGGGAAAGGTGTCCAAGTCTGACCTTGCCCCTAGGTATTCCTGCACCATGTATATCAGACGCTAGCGATGGTTGCTGGAACCGATCATACCTTGGGGCTGCGGACTAAAAAATTGTCTGAATGCATCGTTTAGACAGCCCCCTTCCCCACCGCTCCTTCTGCTACTGACCGAAGCCTCAGCAACTCATTGTCCAGGACCAGGAGTTTGTAACCTCCCAGTCTCTGGGAACGCGTAGCACAGACCATTCTGCAAGGCCTCCCGGAGATGTCTCATCCTCTGCTACCTCTGTGACGGTAAGATAAGGTCCGCAACCTTACCCTTGTACCATGGATCAAGGAGAGTGGCCAGCCAGTAATGGTCCCTCTCCTTGATCCGAAGAATACGAGGATCCCTCCGCAGACTTTGCAGGATCAGGGAGGCCATGCAGCATAGGTTAGCTGAGGCATTCGGTCCGGAGTCCTCTGGGTCACTAAGGACGACATGATCCGCAGCCACCTCCTCCCAGCCACGTACAAGTCCACGGGTTTCTTGGGACTGTAAATCATCCCTAAAAGACTGCTGCTGTTGATGCTGAGTGCCAGGCTCCACCTCCATGCTGACACAATCCTCCTCCTCCTCCTCGTCCTCTTCCTGTGCGATGGGTGGGACACGAGGAACACTGTCTGGGTAAAGGGGGCCTTGAGAGGCAAGGAAGTCCTCCTCTTCCTGCCTCTGTTCTGCCTCAAGTGCCCTTATTCCACGCAGCGTATGCTCCAACAGGTGGACAAGAGGTACAGTGTCACTGATGCATGCACTGTCACTGCTCACCATCCTCGTGGCCTCCTCAAATGGTGCCAGGACAGTGCATGCATCCCTGATCATGCCCCACTGGCGTGGTGAAAAAAAACAGATCTCCCCTGACCCTGTCCTGGTGCTGTAGTCTCACAGGTACTCATTGATTGCCCTCTGCTGCGTGTGCAGCCCCTGCAGCATGGCCAACGTTGAGTTCCACCTGGTGGGCATGTCACATACAAGACGGTTCTTGGGCAGGTTCAACTCCTTTTGCAGCTCAGCCAGCCGAGCACTGGCATTATATGATCTGCGGAATTGCACACAGACTTTCCTGCCCTTCCTCAGGACATCCTGTAAGCCCGGGTACCTGCCCAAGAACCGCTGCACCACCAGGTTAAGGACGTGAGCCACACAGGGCACATGGGTCTGTTGTCCCTGTTGGAGGGCGGAGAGGAGGTTGGTGCCATTGTCGCAAACCACCATTCCTGGCTTAAGCTGGCGTGGCATCAACCACCTCTCGGCCTGCCCCTGCAGAGCTGACAGAACCTCTGCCCCAGTGTGGCTCCAGTCCCCCAAACACACTAGCGCAAGCATGGCATGGCATCTTTTTGCCTGCGTACTTGCATAGCCCCTTGAACGCCTACGGAACACCACTGGTTCCGAGAACAAAGCACAGGAAGAGGCCACGGAGGAAGAAGAAGAGGAGGGGGTGGAGGAGAGAGGTGTGTCACAAACAGTAGTAGCATTTTGGAGGTGGAACAACCTCCAACACTACTGCACCTTGTCCTGCATCCTTCCCAGCTGCCAAAAGAGTGACCCAATGGGCCGTGAAAGAAAGGTAACATCCCTGTCCATGCCTGCTGGACCATAAGTCAGCGGTAATATGCACCTTACCGCTGACCGCCCTGTCCAGCGAGGCATGGACATTGCCTTCCACATGCCGGTAGAGAGCCGGAATCGCCTTCCGTGAGAAAAAGTGGCGTTTGGGAACCTGCCACTGAGGAACCGCACATTGCACAAACTCACGGAAGGGGGCCGAGTCTACCAACTGAAAAGGCAGCAGTTGAAGTGCTAGCAATTTAGCCAAGCTAGCATTCAACCGCTGGGCATGTGGATGGCTGGGAGTTCTTTTGACGGTCCAGCAGCTGGGGCAGGGAAATTTGCCTGCTACAATCGGACGTCGGTGTACTGCTAGCAGAGTGCCCGCAAGTACTTGGCTGTGACACACCTAATTCTACACCTTCATTCCTCTCAGTGCAGGTTTCAGAGAGGACTGAAGGTATAGTGGGGTTGGAGATCCCAGCAGATGAGGAGCAAGGAGAGGTCCGCTTTGTTGTTTGGTGTGGGTCTTTAAGGTACGCTTGCCAACGAGCTGCATGGCAGGTCAACATATGTCTGGTCAAGCATGTGGTGCCCAAGCGGCTGATGTTTTGGCTACGCGAGATATGCTTGAGACATATGTTGCAAATAGCAGCGGTGCAATCTGATGCACTTGACTCAAAAAAGGTCCACACCAAAGAACTTTTGAAATAAAAGGCAGAGGCAGCGCCCTGCACAGGCGGAGCTCTGCGGTGTGATTCAGTCGGTGTGCTGCCCTTACGCTGGCCCCCGGGGGGCATCCTGCCTCGGAGATGTGCCTCCTCCTCATCCTCCTCCTCTCTCCTATCAGGCACCCACGTGGAGTCAGTGACCTCATCATCCCCTCCCTCCTCATCACTGGAGCCAATCTGGCAGTATGCTGCAGCTGCTGGAACATGACTGCCAGATTGCTGTCCTTCTTGAGCATCCCCTCTCTCTGCGCTCACGCTACTGCCTTCCTCTAGCTGGGTATCATCATCAGACCCTTCAAAACGCTGGGCATCCTCCTGGAGCATGTACCAAACACTGTGCTCAAACAGTTCGGGGGACTCCTCAGGAGGACAGACATGGTGGGTCTAGGGAAGGAGTGACTGATGATGACATTGATACGAGGGAAGAGGATGCTTTGGCAGCTGCTTTGCCAGTACCCTGAGCCTGGGTGAGAGAGAATGAGGAGGATGAGGAGGGCTTGGTCATCCACTCTACCAAGTCTTCGGCATGATGCGGCTCAACACGTCCAGCTGCCGAAAATAAGGACAAGCGTGTCCCATGGCCACGTGCTGATGACAATTCACCGTGTCCACGACCAGCACTGTTGCCCCCAGACACAGAGCCTGCTTGCCCTCTTTTATTGGCTCGTGACTGTCTGCCTCTCTTTGTTGGCCTTCCAGACATTCTAATGGCCTGCAGGGAGATGGTAAAACCAGCAATACGGGGTAGCTTCAGGTGTATACTGTGCAGGAGGCACCTACACCCACTGTAACTACTTGCAGATGCCTGTCTGTGTTACACAACAGAACAACACCACGAGCAATAAGGGGTAGCGTATACTGTGCAGGAGGCACCTACACCCACTGTAACTGCTTGCAGATGCCTGTCTGTGTTACACAACAGAACAACACCACGACGAGCAATAAGGGGTAGCGTATACTGTGCAGGAGGCACCTACACCCACTGTAACTGCTTGCAGATGCCTGTCTGTGTTACACAACAGAACAACACCACAAGCAATAAGGGGTAGCGTATACTGTGCAGGAGGCACCTACACCCACTGTAACTGCTTGCAGATGCCTGTCTGTGTTACACAACAGAACAACACCCCGATGAGCAATAAGGGGTAGCGTATACTGTGCAGGAGGCACCTACACCCACTGTAACTGTTAGCAGATGCCTGTCTGTGTTACACAACAGAACAACTCCACGAGCAATAAGGGGTGTAGCGTATACTGTGCAGGAGGCACCTACACCCACTGTAACTGCTTGCAATAGCCTGTCTGTGTTACACAACAGAACAACACCACAATGAGCAATAAGGGGTAGCGCATACTGTGCAGGAGGCACCTACACCCACTGTAACTGCTTGCAGATGCCTGTCTGTGTTACACATTAGAACAACACCACAAGCAATAAGGGGTAGCGTATACTGTGCAGGAGGCACCTACACCCACTGTAACTGCTTGCAGATGCCTGTCTGTGTTACACAACAGAACAACACCCCGATGAGCAATAAGGGGTAGCGTATACTGTGCAGGAGGCACCTACACCCACTGTAACTGTTAGCAGATGCCTGTCTGTGTTACACAACAGAACAACTCCATGAGCAATAAGGGGTAGCGTATACTGTGCAGGAGGCACCTACACCCACTGTAACTGCTTGCAATAGCCTGTCTGTGTTACACAACAGAACAACACCACGACGAGCAATAAGGGGTAGCGCATACTGTGCAGGAGGCACCTACACCCACTGTAACTGTAAGCAGATGCCTGTCTGTGTTACACAACAGAACAACTCCACGAGCAATAAGGGGTAGCGTATACTGTGCAGGAGGCACCTACACCCACTGTAACTGCTTGCAGATGCCTGTCTGTGTTACACAACAGAACAACTCCACGAGCAGTAAGGGGTAGTGTATACTGTGCAGGAGGCACCTACACCCACTGTAACTGCTTGCAATAGCCTGTCTGTGTTACACAACAGAACAACACCACAATGAGCAATAAGGGGTAGCGCATACTGTGCAGGAGGCACCTACACCCACTGTAACTGCTTGCAGATGCCTGTCTGTGTTACACATTAGAACAACACCACAAGCAATAAGGGGTAGCGTATACTGTGCAGGAGGCACCTACACCCACTGTAACTGCTTGCAGATGCCTGTCTGTGTTACACAACAGAACAACACCCCGATGAGCAATAAGGGGTAGCGTATACTGTGCAGGAGGCACCTACACCCACTGTAACTGTTAGCAGATGCCTGTCTGTGTTACACAACAGAACAACTCCATGAGCAATAAGGGGTAGCGTATACTGTGCAGGAGGCACCTACACCCACTGTAACTGCTTGCAATAGCCTGTCTGTGTTACACAACAGAACAACACCACGACGAGCAATAAGGGGTAGCGCATACTGTGCAGGAGGCACCTACACCCACTGTAACTGTAAGCAGATGCCTGTCTGTGTTACACAACAGAACAACTCCACGAGCAATAAGGGGTAGCGTATACTGTGCAGGAGGCACCTACACCCACTGTAACTGCTTGCAGATGCCTGTCTGTGTTACACAACAGAACAACTCCACGAGCAGTAAGGGGTAGTGTATACTGTGCAGGAGGCAACTACACCCACTGTAACTGCTTGAAATAGCCTGCCTGTGTTACACAACAGAACAACACCACGACGAGCAATAAGGGGTAGCGTATACTGTGCAGGAGGCACCTACACCCACTGTAACTGCTTGCAGATGCCTAAAGAAAAACCCACCAGGGAGAAACCTAGAAAGTTGGACTCCCCCTGGATAAAGAAGCCACAGGTGGACCACGCCGCTTATGAAAACAGATAACTTTTAATGGTACAAAAATTTATTTTATTTTTTTTTAAATAATAATAGAAAAATCAATACACAAATTACTGATGCTCAAAAAAAAAAAACACACCAGCACCCACAGACAATTAAAATGAATATGATGACGTCATCAATATTAAAACCACAAACTACTTAAATGCGGACGCATGCATGCATTAGAGCAGGGTAATCAACTGGAAAATTGGTCCAGGTAATGGCCCTGTGTATAATAGGGCCAGTCAATAGGGCTAGACCAGTTCCAAAGGAACATGAAAAATGCAGATATAGCTGTGCAATGAAAAGCTGAAACTGGGATAAAAAAGTGACACTATGCAAAAAATACAGTTCTAATTGAGTATTTTGGTATGAAATAGCAATGATGAATGAAAATTGGATAGGTCACATTATAGCAATCTATTCACTGGTTGAAGCAAGCAAAAAGCAGAAAAAGCAAAAATAGAAAACGCAGGTCAATGCAGGGCAGCAAATTGGCAGCAGACAGCAAAAAACCACTGAGTGTGGATCACTTTTTTATCCCAGTTTCAGCTTTTCATTGCACAGCTATATCTGCATTTTTCATGTTCCTTTGGAACTGGTCTAGCCCTATTGACTGGCCCTATTATACACAGGGCCATTGCCTGGACCAATTTTCCAGTTGATTACCCTGCTCTAATGCATGCATGCGTCCGCATTTAAGTAGTTTGTGGTTTTAATATTGATGACGTCATCATATTAATTTTAATTGTCTGTGGGTGCTGGTGTGGGTTTTTTTTTGAGCATCAGTAATTTGTGTATTGATTTTTCTATTATTATTTAAAAAAAAAAAAAAAAAAAATTTTGTACCATTAAAAGTTATCTGTTTTCATAAGCGGCGTGGTCCACCTGTGGCTTCTTTATCCAGGGGGAGTCCAACTTTCTAGGTTTCTCCCTGGTGGGTTTTTCTTTATATATCTATCTATAGGCCACAGAGACCGCACCTGACTTGGTGAGTCCGCCATCTAAACGTCACACTGTGCGTCTGTTATTTTTCAGGCATAGTGTGAGTGTACAGTATATACATAGTGAGCACTGGGACCTCTCCCCTTCTTTTCCTTGCTTGCAGATGCCTGTCTGTGTTACACAACAGAACAACACCACGACGAGCAATAAGGGGTAGCGTATACTGTGCAGGAGGCACCTACACCCACTGTAACTGCTTGCAGATGCCTGTCTGTGTTACACAACAGAACAACACCACGACGAGCAATAAGGGGTAGCGTATACTGTGCAGGAGGCACCTACACCCACTGTAACTACTTGCAGATGCCTGTCTGTGTTACACAACAGAACAACCCCACGACGAGCAATAAGGGGTAGCTTCAGGTGTATACTGTGCTGGAGGTTTAGCGAAGAATATCACTGACACTCTCCTTGCCTATCCTTCTCTGTCCCTGCACACCAACACACTTTAAATGCACAAGGTTTCAAAGGATGTCACTGACACTCTCCCTGCCTATCCTTCTCTGTCCCTGCTAGGGATGAGCTTCGTGTTCGAGTCGAACATACGTTCGACTCGAACATCGGCTGTTCGATCGTTCGACGAAGATCGAACGATTTGGGCCGTTCGCGCCAAATTCGAGTGACGCGAACGGCCCACAATGCACTACGCCATCGCAGTGTCATCCAGGCGCTGTGATTGGCCAAGCATGCACTGTGACCCCGCATGCTTGGCCAATCACAGCGCCGGCAGCGAGGAGAGCAATGATTGGCCACAGGCAGGATGCCTGTGGCCAATTATTGCTGAGGGTGTTTAGTACACGCCCCACACTATAAAAGGCCGCCAGCACGGCGGCCTAGTGTAGTGTGTTCCGGAGCAGGGATAGAGCAGCATAGGCAGGGACAGTGACTGTTATTTCTTTCTTGCTTAACCTGGATTCCTTTAGTTTAGGGAAAGAGAAGGATAGGTAGGGAGAGTGTCAGTGTGTTTTGTGCTTGTGCTATAGTGTGCTTAAAAAAAACATTTATTCTAGGGACAGAAAACTGTAGGTAGGGACAGTGTCAGTTTCTTTCACTCTGCAAGTCCTTGTTTCCAGGGACCTGGAAGGACAGTGAGTGAATTGTCCTTGTGCTATATTGTGCTTAAAAAAACATTTATTCTAGGGACAGAAAACTGTAGGTAGGGAGAGTGTCAGTTTCTTTCACTCTGCAAGTCCTTGTTTCCAGGGACCTGTAAGGACAGTGAGTGAATTGTCCTTGTGCTATATTGTGATTAAAAAAAACATTTTTTCTAGGGACAGAAAACTGTAGGTAGGGAGAGTGTTTTTTTTCTTTCACTCTGCAAGTCCTTGTTTCCAGGGACCTCTAAGGACAGTGAGTGAATTGTCCTTGTGCTATATTGTGCTTAAAAAAAACATTTATTCTAGGGACAGAAAACTGTAGGTAGGGAGAGTGTCAGTTTATTTCACTCTGCAAGTCCTTGTTTCCAGGGACCTGGAAGGACAGTGAGTGAATTGTCCTTGTGCTATATTGTGATTAAAAAAAACATTTTTTCTAGGGACAGAAAACTGTAGGTAGGGAGAGTGTTTTTTTTCTTTCACTCTGCAAGTCCTTGTTTCCAGGGACCTGTAAGGACAGTGAGTGAATTGTCCTTGTGCTATATTGTGCTTAAAAAAAACATTTATTCTAGGGACAGAAAACTGTAGGTAGGGAGAGTGTCAGTTTATTTCACTCTGCAAGTCCTTGTTTCCAGGGACCTGTAAGGACAGTGAGTGAATTGTCCTTGTGCTATATTGTGATTAAAAAAAACATTTTTTCTAGGGACAGAAAACTGTAGGTAGGGAGAGTGTTTTTTTTCTTTCACTCTGCAAGTCCTTGTTTCCAGGGACCTGTAAGGACAGTGAGTGAATTGTCCTTGTGCTATATTGTGCTTAAAAAAAACATTTATTCTAGGGACAGAAAACTGTAGGTAGGGAGAGTGTTTTTTTTCTTTCACTCTGCAAGTCCTTGTTTCCAGGGACCTGTAAGGACAGTGAGTGAATTGTCCTTGTGCTATATTGTGATTAAAAAAAACATTTTTTCTAGGGACAGAAAACTGTAGGTAGGGAGAGTGTTTTTTTTCTTTCACTCTGCAAGTCCTTGTTTCCAGGGACCTGTAAGGACAGTGAGTGAATTGTCCTTGTGCTATAGTGTGCTTAAAAAAAACATTTATTCTAGGGACAGAAAACTGTAGGTAGGGAGAGTGTCAGTTTATTTCACTGTGAAAGTCCTTGTTTCAAGGGACAGAGAAGGACACCTGAAGGTAGCCCTTATTGCTTTTTTCCCATCTCCCTGCAGGCCATCTATTAGAATGTCTGGAAGGCAAACAAGGAGAGGCAGACAGTCAGGAGGCAATAAAAGAGGGCAAGCAGGCTCTGTGTCTGGGGGCAACAGTGCTGGTCGTGGACGCGGTGCATTGTCATCAGCACATGGCCATGGGACACGCTTGTCCTTCTTTTCGGCAGCTGGACATGTTGAGCCACATCATGCCGAAGACTTGGTAGAGTGGATGACCAAGCCCTCCTCCTCCTCCTCATCCTCTCTCACCCAGGCTCAGGGTACTGGAAAAGCAGCTGCCAAAGCGTCGTCTTCCCTGGTATCAATGTCAGACAAATCATCAGTCACTCCTTCCCTAGACCCACCATGTCCTCCTCCTGAGGAGTCCCCCGAACTGTTTCAGCACAGTGTTGGGTACATGCTCCAGGAGGATGCCCAGCGTTTCGAAGGGTCTGATGATGAAACCCAGCTAGAGGAAGGCAGTAGCGTGAGAGCAGACAGAGGGGATGCTCAAGAAGGACACCAATCTGGCAGTCATGTTCCAGCAGCTGCAGCATACTGCCAGATTGGCTCCAGTGATGAGGAGGGAGGGGATGATGAGGTCACTGACTCCACGTGGGTGCCTAATAGGAGAGAGGAGGAGGAGGAGGATGAGGAGGAGGCACATCTCCAACGAGGCAGGATGCCCTTTGGTGGCCAGCGTAAGGGCAGTACACCGACGGAATCACACCGCAGAGCTCCGCCTGTGCAGGGCGCTGCCTCTGCCCGTCATTCAAAAAGTTCTTTGGTGTGGGCCTTTTTTGAGGCTAGTGCATCAGATCGCACAGCTGCTGTTTGCAACATATGTCTCAAGCGTATATCGCGTGGCCAAAACATCAGCCGCTTGGGTACCACATGCCTGACCAGACATATGTTGACCTGCCATGCAGCTCGTTGGCAAGCCTACCTCAAAGACCCACACCAAAGAACAAAGCGGACCTCTCCTTGCACCGCATCAGCTGGGATCTCCAACCCCACTATAACTTCAGTCCTCTCTGAAACATGCACTGAGAGGAATGAAGGTGTAGAATTAGGTGTGTCACAGCCAAGTACTTGCGCCCACTCTGCTAGCAGTACACCGACGTCCGATTCTAGCAGGCAAATTTCCCTGCCCCAGCTGCTGGACCGTCGAAAGAAGTTCACTCCCAGCCATCCACATGCCCAGCGGTTGAATGCTAGCTTGGCTAAATTGCTAGCGCTTCAACTGCTGCCTTTTCAGTTGGTAGACTCGGCCCCCTTCCGTGAGTTTGTGCAATGTGCGGTTCCTCAGTGGCAGGTTCCCAAACGCCACTTTTTCTCACGGAAGGCTATTCCGGCTCTCTACCGGCATGTGGAAGGCAATGTCTTGGCCTCGCTGGACAGGGCGGTCAGCGGTAAGGTGCATATTACCGCTGACTCATGGTCCAGCAGGCATGGACAGGGACGTTACCTTTCTTTCACGGCCCATTGGGTCACTCTTTTGGCAGCTGGGAAGGATTCAGGACAAGGTGCAGTAGTGTTGGAGGTTGTCCCACCGCCACGCCTCCAAAATGCTACTACTGGTTGTGACACACCTCTCTCCTCCACCCCCTCCTCTTCTTCTTCCTCCATGGCCTCTTCCTGTGGTTTGTCCTATGAACCAGCGGTGCTCCGTAGCCGTTCACGGGGCTACGCAAGTACGCAGGCAAAAAGATGCCATGCCGTGCTTGCGCTGGTGTGTTTGGGGGACAGAAGCCACACTGGGGCAGAGGTCCTGTCTGCTCTGCAGGGCCAGGCCGAGAGGTGGTTGACGCCACGCCAGCTTAAGCCAGGAATGGTGGTTTGCGACAATGGCACCAACCTCCTCTCCGCCCTCCGACAGGGACAACTGACCCATGTGCCCTGTGTGGCTCACGTCCTTAACCTGGTGGTGCAGCGCTTCTTGGGCAGGTACCCGGGCTTACAGGATGTCCTGAGGCAGGCCAGGAAAGTCTGTGTGCATTTCCGCAGATCTTATAATGCCAGTGCTCGCCTGGCTGAGCTGCAAAAGGAGTTGAACCTGCCCAAGAACCGCCTTATATGTGACATGCCCACCAGGTGGAACTCAACGTTGGCCATGCTGCAGCGGCTGCACACGCAGCAGAGGGCCATCAATGAGTACCTGTGCGACTACGGCACCAGGACAGGGTCAGGGGAGCTTGGTTTTTTTTCTCCACGCCAGTGGGGCATGATCAGGGATGCATGCACTGTCCTGGCACCATTTGAGGAGGCCACGAGGATGGTGAGCAGTGACAGTGCATGCATCAGTGACACTGTACCTCTTGTCCACCTGTTGGAGCACACGCTGCGTGGAATAATGGACAGGGCACTTGAGGCAGAACAGAGGCAGGAAGAGGAGGACTTCCTTGCCTCTCAAGGCCCCCTTTACCCAGACAGTGTTCCTTCTGTCCCACCCATCGCACAGGAAGAGGAGGAGGAGGAGGAGGAGGAGGAGGAGGATTGTGTCAGCATGGAGGTGGAGGCTGGCACTCAGCATCATCAGCAGCAGTCTTTTAGGGATGATTTACAGTCCCAAGAAACCAGTGGACTTGTACGTGGCTGGGAGGAGGTGGCTGCGGATCATGTCGTCCTTAGTGACCCAGAGGACTCCGGAGCGAATGCCTCAGCAAACCTACGCTGCATGGCCTCCCTGATCCTGCAAAGTCTGCGGAAGGATCCTCGTATTCTTCGGATCAAGGAGAGGGACCATTACTGGCTGGCCACTCTCCTTGATCCACGGTACAAGGGTAAGGTTGCGGACCTTATGTTACCGTCGCAGAGGGAGCAGAGGATGAGACAACTCCGGGAGGCCTTGCAGAAAGGTCTGTGCAACGCGTTCCCAGAGACTGGGAGGTTGCAAACTCCTGGTCCTGGACAACGAGTTGCTGAGGCTTCGGCCAGTCAAAGAAGGAGCGGTGGGGAAGGTGGCCGTCTGACCGATGCGTTCAGACAATTCTTTAGTCCGCAGCCCCAAAGTATGATCGGTTCCAGCAACCATCGCCAGCGTCTGATAAACATGGTGCAGGAATATCTAGGGGCAAGGTCAGACTTGGACACCTTCCCCACCGAAAATCCTCTGGCTTACTGGGTCTTGAGGATGGATCACTGGCCAGAGCTTGCACAGTATGCAATTGAGCTACTGGCCTGTCCTGCATCCAGCGTTCTTTCGGAACGCACATTCAGTGCTGCTGGAGGATTTGTCACGGATCACAGGGTGCGCCTGTCCACCGACTCGGTTGATCGACTGACTTTCATCAAGATGAACCAGTCTTGGATCACCACCAGCTACCACACACCTGATGCTGATATAACAGACTAATTGATTTTAACATGTCACATCCCTTCAAGACTGATGCTGATGCTGAGTGCCTGTGCTGTTATGTTGACTGGCTATCCTCCTCCTCCGAGTCCTCAATGATACGATTGATGATGATAGCTTGTAAGATCATTTTTGTTTATGGGTGCCGCCACCAGTGCCTAACGCCCAATTTTTCAGCCCCTGTTTAACAGGGGCGTGTAATTACAATTTTTGAAGCAATACTTTGCAACAGGGCTCATTGCTGTGCTCCAAGTACAGTATCTGTGAGGAGTTGCAGTGTTGTGCCACCAGTGCCTAAGGCCCAATTTTTCAGCCCCTGTTTAACAGGGGCGTGTCATTACAATTTTTGAAGCAATACTTTGCAACAGGGCTCATTGCTGTGCTCCAAGTACAGTATCTGTGAGGAGTTGCAGTGTTGTGCCACCAGTGCCTAAGGCCCAATTTTTCAGCCCCTGTTTAACAGGGGCGTGTCATTACAATTTTTGAAGCAATACTTTGCAACAGGGCTCATTGCTGTGCTCCAAGTACAGTATCTGTGAGGGGTTGCAGTGTTGTGCCACCAGTGCCTAAGGCCCAATTTTTCAGCCCCTGTTCAACAGGGGCATGTAATTACAATTCTTGATCTAATAATTCACAGCAGGGCCCATTGCTGCACCCACCAAGAGTAACTGTCAGGGCTTACAGTGTTGTGGCACCAGCACCACCATCAAAGGCCCAATTTTTACTACCACTGTTCAACAATTATATGTAATTAAAATTCCTGATATAATAGTTGACAGCAGGGCGTTCCAGCACCAACCAAGAGTAACTGTGAGTGCTTACAGTGTTGTGCCAACACCAACAACTAAGGGGCCTATTTCTGCAGAGTATATACGGCAGGTCCCTACTTTCAAACATCCAACTTACAAACGACTCCTACTTGCAAACGCAAGAAGACAACAGGAAGTGAGAGGAAATCTACCACTAGGAAGGAAAATTCTCTCCTGTAAGAATAAATATGGGAGAAAGGTGTCTCCTCTGTACTGATGCTTTATCAGCAATCCTTGTTTCAAGAAAAAGACCACATTTCAAAAAGAGTTGTCATTGGGACGGAAAGTGAGGTGAAATGTTCTGAACAGGGGCACAGACAGCAAAACAAATGTTACAGGGGTGATAACCCTTACCTATGTTTTCCAAAAAGTTTAAAAATAGATTTTTGGTCTGGAGCTACACTTCAACAATGTACCTGTTCAAAATTACAAACAGACTCTACATAAGAACAAACCTACAGTCCCTGTCTTGTATGCACCGCCTGTATAGGGCTGTTCAGAGTATATAGGGCCTTTTTTATTTTATGTGCGGGGTTCCCCTTAATATCCATACAAGACCCAAAGGGGCTGGTAATGGGCTGGGGTAGGGGGGGGGTCATGGGGTAGCTATGCCATTTTTCTTAAAGAATTTCATCCATATTACCGGGACCAGACATTACATTAAAGCCGCAAGCAGTTTTAAATGGCTTTTTTTTCCTTTAGAAGTGTCATTTTGTGCAGGGACAGTTCTAAACACGGGAAACACGTGGCACTTCACAGGCATACTTTAGACACCCCCCAGGTACGATATTTAAAGGAATATTTGACTTTTTTTTTTTCACTTTATGCATCATTAAAATGACTGCTCCCGAAAAACGACCGTTTTTAAAACTTCTTTTTGCATTGATACATGTCCCCTGGTGCAGAACCCGGGTTCCCAAACCCTTTTTAGGACAATAACATGCATAATAGTTGTTATAATTAGCACTTTAGAATTCGAACGTTCGCATCCATTGTATTTAATAGGGTTCTAATGTTCGTTCGAACTTTCGGTCCGTTCGCGGGTTCTGGTGCGAACCGAACCCGGGGGTGTTCGGCTCATCACTAGTCCCTGCACGCCAACAGACTGTAAATGCACAAGGTTTTAAAGGATGTCACTGACACTCCCCCTGCCTATCCTTCTCTGTCCCTGCACACCAACAGACTGTAAATGCACAAGGTTTCAAAGGATGTCACTGACACTCTCCCTGCCTATCCTTCTCTGTCCCTGCACACCAACAGACTGTAAATGCACAAGGTTTCAAAGGATGTCACTGACACTCTCCCTGCCTATCCTTCTCTGTCCCTGCACGCCAACATACTGTAAATGCACAAGGTTTCAAAGGATGTCACTGACCCTCTCCCTGCCTATCCGTCTCTGTCCCTGCACGCCAACAGACTGTAAATGCACAAGGTTTGAAAGGATGTCACTGACACTCTCCCTGCCTATCCTTCTCTGTCCCTGCACGCCAACACACTGTAAATGCACAAGGTTTCAAAGGATGTCACTGACACTCTCCCTGCCTATCCTTCTCTGTCCCTGCACGCCAACAGACTGTAAATGCACAAGGTTTCAAAGGATGTCAAAAACACTCTCCCTGCCTATCAAGCTCTTTCCATGCACGCCGGAACACACTACACAAGGCCGCTGCGCTGGCGGCCTTTTATAGTGTGGGGCGTGTACTAAACCCCCCTGAGCTATGATTGGCCACAGGCATCCTGCCTGTGGCCAATTATGGCTCTCCTCGCTGCCGGCGCTGTGATTGGCCAAGCATGCGGGGTCATAGTGCATGCTTGGCCAATCATCAGCCAGCCATGCACTGCGATGCTGCAGTGAATTATGGGCCGTGACGCGCCACTCGAATTTGGCGTGAACGGCCCATAACGTTCGATCTTCATCGAACAGCCGATGTTCGAGTCGAACGTGTGTTCGACTTGAACACGAAGCTCATCCCTAATGTAGAGTAAAGAACTGACCTTTTAGAGAGAAAAATGGAAGAATATGCATATCATGTGGATGGCAATAGCAGACTCTCTACAGATATTCAATAGCTTAAAGACAAAGTCTCTGATTTAGATACCAGATCTCAACAACCTGAAATTAAAGGAGCACTAAAGCTTTTTTTTTTTTTGCTTAAAAATAACAAACATGTTATACTTACCTCCACTGTGCAGCTCGTTTTGCACACAGTGGCCCCGATCCTGGTCTTCTGGGGTCCCTCGGCGGCTGTCTTGGCTCCTCCCCGCAAGGACTCCACACCTTAATGCGAGTGAGCTCGCATGGTGTGGAGTGATTGCGGGCGCGCTCCCGTGATACAGCGGCGGCCATAGCCGCCGACTGTATCACTCGGCCCCGCCCCCCGGCGTGCCGTGTCATTGGATGTGATTGACAGCAGCGCCAGCCAATGGCTGCGCTGCTTTCAATCCATCCAGTGTAGCCAATCGGCGGCCAGGCTGAAAAACGAAGAGGATGACGGGGACGAGCATGGGACTTTCGAGGGGCCAGGTAAGAAAAACGGGGGCTTGGGGGGGGGCGGTATTGTCGAATGTTTTTTCACCTTAATGCATAGGATGCATTAAGGTGAAAAAACATGTAACTTTACTACTCCTTTAAGGGATATTCCCAAGTCATTTACTCTGTTGGAGCTTATTTCCTTAATACAGCAAATGCTTAAACTAATGTTACCTCTTGAACAGCCTCAGGACTTTACGGTAGACCGGCCACACATTTTGAAACCAAATCATCTCCCTGACTCAATACCCAGAGATGTACTAGCCAGAGTACATTTCTTTCACATCAAGGAGAGCAATAGACGCTGCCCATAAGGCAGGAAAATTCTTGGACCCTTATCTCGGAAATCTCTGGAGCCACAATACAATGCAGTAAGCAGTTTGTATAGATTACTAATATTCTCTGATACAACAATATTGCATACAGGTAGGAATACCTGACTAAAGTCTTAGCCCACTACCTAAATAAACTTACCTCACTAATATCCCCTGAGGAAGCTACTAAAATCTTACATGCCTGGGGCCTCATCACTAACTCATCTCCTAAATTCTCACCAAGAGAAAAAAAAGCAGAGTTAGTTTCTTACCAGTAACTCTGTTTCCAGTAGTCTTCCAGGGCAGCCCTTGAGAGATGGAGCTCCTCCTCACAAACAGGAAACACGTTGCCTTTAATTTCTTTAAGAGGCGGTCCCTCAGGTCCCTGGTCAATCATCCATGAGAACCGAAGGCCGGTATCTGAAATGACATAATACACAACACAACCCCACATGGTTAGACATTTTTAGGGTGGGATCGTGCTGCCCTGGAAGACTACTGGAAACAGAGTTATCGGTAAGAAACTAACTCTGCTTTTCCCCTTCCAGGTCAGCCCTTGAGAGGATAACCAAGAACTCTCCAGATCTAGGGTGGGACAACGGCTTGGAGGACTTTTCCTACCAAAAGCCTGGTCCTGGCTGGAAATCAGATCCAGCCTGTAATGCTGAACAAAGGTCGAAAATCTTGACCAGGTTGCTGCCCTGCAGATTTGTTCTGGAGTGGCTCCTGCCCTTTCTGCCCAAGAGGCTGCTGAAGCCCTTGTTGAATGAGCTTTAAGTTCTTTTGGCGGTGTTATCTCCATAAAACTGTAGCTCTCTAGTATGGCTGCCTTGATCCATCTGGCTATTGTTTTTTTGGACGCTTGTTTATTCTTCAGTTGGCCTGCGTACAAGACAAATAGAGCATCTGATGTTCTGAATTCATTAGTAACTTATAATATTGAAGTAGATACCTTCTAACATCAAGAAGACTTATGCCGCGTACACACGATCATTATTCACGGCGGTTTAAAAACCGCTGTGAATAATGACATTTTAAACGAGGGAACAGCTTGTTCCCCACACACGGTCATTTTTCTCGTCATTTTTTAAAATGACGAGAAAAACGATCGTCTATGGGCTCCGCGGCAGTGTTTCCCTATGGGAAACACTGCCGCGGAAGAAATGTCAGGAAAAACGACGAGAAAAATTAGAACATGTTCTAATTTTTCTCATCGTGATTAATGCCGTTTTTCCCGTCGGGAAAAACGGCAAAAAGCCCACAGACGATCGTTTTTCTCGTCCAAAGGAAAAAATGTCATTTTTCCCGACGGGAAAAATGATCGTGTGTACGCGGCATCAGTTCCTGTTCTTTGCTGTTTGGTGAATTGCAAAAAGAAGGTAGGACTATATCCTCAGATTTATGAAAAGTTGATGTCACTTTTGGAGTAAATCCCGGATCTGTTTGAAGGACAATTCGATCGTCATGAATTTTTAGAAAAGGCTCTCTGACAGACAGAGCCTGTATTTCTCCTATCCTACGTGCTGTTGTGATGGCTATGAGGAAAACCATTTTAAGCGTCAGCAGATGTAAGGATGTATCTTGTAGCTGTTTGAACGGATGTTTGATGAGACCACTGAGTACTACCGATAAATCACATGTGGGACATTTTTGTGTCTTGGGCGTTTTGTATTTTGCCAAGGCCCTGCAAAAACGAGAGACTAACAGGTACCTCTTGTAGTTTCCGTTCCAGATACACCAACAGCACTACTATCTGAACTGTACTTCAGTGTACTGAGCGCTAACCCTTTATCAGCACCCTGCTGTAAAAACTCAAGGATAGTCGGTGTATCCATTTTTTGTCTTTTGTTTTCAGTGCACCAACTGTTAAACTTCCTCTAAGTCTTTCTGTAGTTGGCTCTGATGTTTGGATTTCTGGCGCTCAGAAGCGTTACCAACACTTTATCTGAGAGTCCTTGAGATCTCAAGATGTCTTCCTCAGTAACCAGGCCGCCATTTGAAACTTTCTTGTTTTAGGCCTGTCAGGGGTCCCTGACACATCAGGTCTTTCCTGTGAAGAAGAAGCCACGGCTCTTCTGCCGAGAGACTGAGGAGTTGAGAGAACCAGGTTCTCTTTGGCCAGTGTGGTGCGATCAATATAAGTTTTGTCTGTTCCTGTAGGAACTTCTTCACCACCCGCGGAATCAGATGAACCTGAGGGAAGGCATAGCATATTTTGAAATTCCAAGGATTTTGGAGAGCGTCTATCCCTAGAGGCTGATCTTGCTGGTTTAGCGAGAAGAAACGCTTCACCTGAGTGTTCTCCTGAGAGGCAAACAGGTCTATGTTTGGAACTCCCCAGCGGGCTGTAATTTCCCTGAACACCTCCGGGTGTAATACCCATTCCTCTTGGGAGATCTCCTGGCGGCTGAGGAAGTTCGCTACTTGGTTGTCTTCCCCTTTTAGATGGACTGCTCTCAGTGACAGCAGGTTCCCTTCTGCCCATCGGCATATCTGATTGGAGATGTGGCTTAGGGAGGGGCTTCTTGTGCCCCCTTGCTTGTTCACATAAACCACTGCTGTGGCGTTGTCCGATTATATCAGGATGTGACGACTTCTTAGCTGATTTTGGAAGAATTCTATGACCTTGGCTATCGCCATAAGCTCTCTCCAGTTTGAAGATGCCTGTGCTTTGTCCGGGGACCATCTCCCCTGAGCAGATTGCCCTGCTAGGTGAGCTCCCCATCCCCAACTGCTTGCGTCTGTGGTCAATTTCCGTGAGATCGGAAATGACCAAACCAGACCCTGATTTAAATTCATGTGGACCCTCCACCATCACAGCGACCTCTTCACGGATGTCGGGAGTAATACTGACCTGTCCAGATCTTCTTTTTGATTTCTTAAGAGAAATATTTGAAGGGGCCTTAGATAGTACTTTGCCCACTGGACTGCTGGTATCAATTATGTCATCAGACCCAGAACCGACATTAGCTCCCTGATTGTTATCGGGAGGTTGTTCTGTATAGAACTGACCCTCTTGATGAGGCCTTGAATCCTCTACTCTGGTAGGGACGTCTTCTGTTCTATGGATTTGAGCAGATACCCCAAGAATCGGATGTTCTGAGTGGGACACAGGTTTGACTTTTCTATGTTTAGAATCCAGCCCAGCGACTTCAACCATAGTTGAGCTTCTGTAAGGTCTTTTACCAGCTGTGCTTCTGATGGTGCTGCGAACAGTAGGTCGTCCAGGCATGGTACTACGGTCATCTTTTTCAAACCTAGAGGGCCAGAGCTTCCGCCAATACTTTAGTGAATATCCTTGGTGACGAGGATAGCCCGAAAGGAAGAGCTCTGCTCTGGAAGTGGTATTATTTTCCCTCTATTTCCACCGCTAACCTTAGGTATCTCTGGGACGGGAATGTGGAGATATGCATCCCTGAGATCCATGGTCGCCATGAACGTTTCTGGTTGCAGGATGTTTTTGACCGAGAATATGGATTCCATGCAAAAATTTTTGTATTGTATCGCTTGGTTCAAGGGCTTTAGATTTAGTATCAATCGAAAATTTTCCAGAAGTTTTTTTGATCACGAATACATGAGAGTAAAAACCCTTTTTTTTTTCTTCTGTGGGACTGGAGCAAGGACCTTCTGGTCCACCATTTCCCCTAGCAACAGTGGAAGAGCCTTGGCTTTTTCTGGATCCCTGGGAAGTTTCGTTAATAGAAATCTCTCTGGTGGATGACAATTGAATTCCAGGGAGTAGCCCCTTGCGATAAATAAATTGATTGGCTGTTGTCTTCTGCCATTGAGGTAGGAAGGTAGCCAGTCTTCCCCGTACTGGCACTCTGTTGTCATTGTTTGGTGGTTTGGTTAGAAGAGCCAACGAGGACATTACTCTTTGGTTTCCCTTTGTGACCTGTTCAGTTTTTCTTAGGGTAATCTTTCTTCTCTTCTTGGGGACGTTCTCTTCGTCCACAAAAAAAACTATTTTGTGGAGGCTTGCGCTTTTCTGCAGGAAAGGTTTTCTTCCTGTCCGCTGTTCTTTTCAAGGCTTCATCTAGGCCTGGTCCGAGCAGAAAGTCCCCAGTAAATGGGAGATTGTATAACCTAATTTTGGATGCACAGTCCCCTGTCCAGGTTTTCATCCAAATTGCACATCTGGCTGCGACAGCTAGTCCTCCTGACCTAGCTGCTAGTTTGACAGACTCTGCGGATGCGTCCGCAATGTAGCCAACTGCCTTGGAGAGAACTGGAAGAGTCTTCATAATCTCCTCTCTAGGCGTTCCATTCTTAATATGGTCATGCAATTGAGATAACCAAAATTCAAGATTTCTTGACACGCAAGTGGTGGCAAGCGCTGGCTTTAGGCTGGCGACACTTGTCTCCCAGGCCCTCTTTAAGATAATGTCGCCCCTCTTATCCATGCCATCTTCAAGGTGTCCCATATCTTTGAAGGCCAATGAAGATTTTTTAGAAACCTTGAAAAGTGGCGCATCCAATTTTAGGATTTTTGTTCCACACTTACTGTGGATTGTCACTGAAAGAAAACCGCTTCTTGTGACTGGCCGCAAAGTAGGGTTTCTTTTCTGGGTCTGCCTATTCATTTTTCACGGTGTCTGACCTCACCGGATGAACTGGGAACACTTTGGATTTTTTCTTCCTCAAACCTTGGTACATCAGGTCATGTTTGGAAGGAAGTTCTTTTTCATCTTCAATATCCAAAGTTTTGTATATGGCCCCAAGCAAATCCTCCACATCTTCTAGAGACAATTTGTACTTGGTTCCTTCCTTTCTTCTCTCCCATCTTCCTGTGTCTGAGCTGTCGGTGGCCATGACAACAACTGCGCTGCTGCCCGCTCGCTCCCTCACCATCTCCTGCGACCCTGAGGCGACTTCTGATCTAGGTGAGGCCATGGGAGAGGAACTTCCAGAAGGAATTGCTGGAGGTTTAACCTCTGCGATAAATTTTTTGAGATCCTTAAAGGTGGAAGCCATATCATCCCTCACGGATTCCAAATCTTTTGCATAAACTGTATTTGACTGTTTTTTAACCAGTCTGTCAATGCATATTTGGCATAGCAGCTCTGTGTATTCCAAAGACATTTTGGTAGAACACTTTGCACACCGCTTTCTGGGAGTGGGCTTTTCTTTAGGTGGTTTAACCTGTTAAAAAGACAGGGAAACGCATGGCGGTGAGCAACCCTCCATTGCAGCAGGCGTCACCTTGACTGGCTCCGGCAGGGGGGGGTGTACCCACGGCCGGAGGCTAGTTTGACCCGGAAGACTGGAAACGCATGGCCATGGGCAACCCTCCATTGCAGCAGGCAGGAGGCGTCCCGGATTCCCCCTCTCTCTGAGCCCAGGCATGGAGATAGACGCCGATACAGTGTCACCTTGACTGGCTCCGGCGGGGGGGGCGTGTACCCACGGCCGGAGGCTAGTTTGACCCGGAAGACCACCCACTGGTGCCTACCTGTGTCCTGCTGGTGCCTTCGCCTCCTGGAGCCTGGGCCAATGGTATGTCCTCTTCCTCCTGCATCCTGGAACGATCATGGTGTCCCTGCTGTAGCCTGCAGCCGTCCACGCCAAAAAAAGGCACCAGCCGGCCATTTCCACCCTCCGCGCCTTTCAGGGGATTGGACCAGCTTCCCCGGCGCACGCCGATGACGTCGTCCGCCCCCGCGTCTTCCGGGTCAAACTAGCCTCTGGCCGTGGGTACACGCCCCCCTGCCGGAGCCAGTCAAGGTGACGCCGTATCGGCGTCTATCTCCATGCCTGGGCTCAGAGAGAGGGGGAATCCGGGACGCCTCCTGCCTGCTGCAATGGAGGGTTGCCCATGGCCATGAAAACCGTCCTCCTCTACCCCATAACAACGGCGCTGGTAAATCCACTGACCCCCTGCCGTTCAAAAGGCTCCACTCCAGCCGCTGTAATGCTTGTATCTGCTGCCCTGCTGGACCCCTGCCCTGGTCAACCTTTGAGAGATAGAGCCCCTCAGGTCCTCTGGCAACATGTCTCCTCCGGACGGAGGAAACACTAAGACTGACCAGGGACCTGAGGGACCGCCTCTTAAAGAAATTAAAGGCAACGTGTTAACTGTTTGTGAGGAAGAGCTCCATCTCTCAAGGGCTGACCTGGAAGACGACTGGGGGAAAAAGTATCTTACATGCCTGGGGCCTCATCACTAACACATGTCCTAAATTCTCACCAAGAAAAAAAAAAAGTATTTTTGCATGCAGTGGGGCTATGCCTGCACTGCCTGAGTTAACTGCTCGATTTTGTCTAGGGGATTGCGGAGCGAAAATATACTTACTTAATCTGCCGACCGCAAGATCGGTCCCCGCCACTCCTGCCCCTCCGCATGCTAGCGGTCTTGTGAATAGACTGTTCCTGACGTCATCACACCCATAGACCGGCTCTGGACATGAGGACAGCAGGAACAGTCCGCTGCTCGACGTGGGGAGCGCAGTTTTCTGGAGGATCAAAGGACTGGGTAAGTACAGCTTTTTACTTGCCTTCCTAGACAAAAGGCAGAGCCCCACTGCATGGGAGAAAATTGGGAGTTCTGCTGGGAGTTCTGTTTAAAATTAACAGCCTCTAATGTTATGGTTACTGTGGGCACATTGTGATTTGTGCTATATTTCAATAACACATAAGATTTGAATCTTATGGACATTACTACACCCCACAGCATATGTGTGCTGCCCACATTGCTGTATATGCTATTTGTTTGGGTAAGTACTAATAAATGTTTTAGGCCTGAGGTAAAGGCCATGTATCATTGTTTATTAAAAGATGTTTCCATCTGTCAGTGTACTACCGCTATGTGACATGTAGGATTTACACCCTTGATGCCTTCAATGTCATAGTGATTATCATTCCACTGCTCACGCAGAGTCCTCCTCTATCCCACTATACAGGCAACTCCAAGCATGCCCTAAAAAATCATTAGAAGTCTTAAAATAACCTCATTAGGCCCCTTTAACACTTGCACAACTTTTCCTACGACTTGGGACTGCAAAGTCGTATGACAAGACGTTCCCCATGATTTCCAATGATAACCATTCATATTAGTACGACTTCAGGTTGTGCCGACTTCAAAGTAGTCTCTGCACTACTTTGGTCCAACTTTGATGCAAGTTCAGGTTCAAAGACCTCAAGTCTCCCTGAAATCACTGCAAAATCGGGGCCTCGAAATCGCGATAAAATCGCGCCACTTTGAAGTCGCGGTAGTGTGAAAGGGGCCTTTAACCACTTGTCCCCCGCCCACTGTCAATTGACGGCGGAGGACACTCTCGTTCTGGGAGGACTTCATATGACGTCCTCCCTTTAAAACGAGCTAGGGCGCGCGCGCGCCGCGTTCCTAAGGCCCCGATGCGCGTGCCCGGCGGCCGCGATTGCCGCCGGGCACCCGCGATTGCCCGGGAAACGAGCAGTAAAGTGGATCTCTGTGTGTAAACACAGAGATCCACGTCCTGTGAGGGAGAGGGGACCGATGGTGTGTCCCTTGTACATAGGGACAACCATCGGTCACCTCCCCCAGTCAGTCCCCTCCCCCCACAGTAAGAACACATTGAGGGAACATATTTAACCCCTTCCCGCCCCCTAGTGGTTAACCCCTTCCCTGCCAATCACATTTATACAGTAATCAATGCATTTTTATAGCAGGGATCGCTGTATAAATGTGCATGGTCCCAAAAATGTGTCAAAACTGTCCGATGTGTCCGCCGCAATATCGCAGTCACAATAAAAATCGCAGATCGCGCCATTACTAATAAAAAATAAAAAAAAATGCTATAAATCTATCCCCTATTTTATAGTCGCTATAACTTTTGCGCAAACCAATCAATACGCGCTTATTGCGATTTTTTTTTTTTTACCAAAAATATGTAGAAGAATACGTATCGGCCTAAACTGAGGAAAATTTTATTTGAAAAAAAAAAATGGGTATTTATTATAGCAAAAAGTAAAAAATTGTGTTTTTTTTCCAAACTGGACGCTCTTCTTTTGTTTATAGTGCAAAAAATAAAAACCGCAGAAGTGATCAAATACCACCAAAAGAAAGCTCTATTTGTGGGAAAAAAAGGACGCAATTTCGTTTGGGAGCCACGTCGCACGACCGCGCAATTGTCATTCAAAGTGTGACAGCGCTGAAAGCTGAAAAATGGCTTGGGCAGGAAGGGGGTTTTCGTGCACAGTAGAGAAGTGGTTAAAGTGAAGGGACAAAATATCCTTTATTAAGATTCTATGTTGTACAGAGAAGCATGAATGCAGCAATGTGACATCCATTTTGTTCAAAAAAACTCTCCTGTGTAAAAATAACTCCCCCCTCCCCTCCAGTTTAAAGCGTAACTTCCCCACTGCTACTTTACATTTACAAAAAAAGCAGTCACGATTGCAGTTGAAAATACGATTGCTGTTATTTTTAGAATGTGACTATGGGGGAAGGTATATCATCTTAGGAGTGAATATTAATAATCAGAGCTATACTGTTATTAACTTATGCTCACTGAATGTAAATCAAAAATCCTTCTTAGCTGCTCTTATTAGGAAAATTAGGAAACTCCAACAAGGCAGTCTCATAATTGCGGGGAAAGGTTGAGTCCCAGGCGCTAATCACAGTAAAAACCACATGATGCAATATATGTTCAGCTGAACCGTGCTGTTGTCTAATGGCAAAGGATCAGATGCTGAAATGCTGAAGTCAAAAAGGGTTGACAGCGCTCAAGAACTGAGCTTGATTTGATGGATAATGGCTGCAATGAACCACATGTATACTCAAAAAGAGTGCTGGCGATTTATTCCAAAGATTAAAACAGTACAAATTTAAATGACAAAGTTGCCACAAGGCTGTAAGGCTGGCTCAGGCACTGATGGATCACTAGGACCAACCGGGACAACCAACCAAGGGACACTGACCATCGGAGAAGGAAACAGCTGTGGCCAACATGGAGCAGGTCGTCTCTGTTGCTGTCACTACCGGTTTCGCATGCAGAACTTGACAAAGTACGCAAGCGTGCGAAACCGGTAGTCACGGAAACACAGACACCCGGTTCCACATTGGCCACGGCTGGTTCCTTCTCAGATACCTCAGTTCCTGCTTGTCTTTGGTGACGCCACCTTCCTTAGATGCTCACAACTGAGCTTTTCTCATGGACACAGTCAGCTGCTTGGCTCTATTCACATCGCCAGTGTCAGTGACGCCATCTTACCTCGCCGGCGGGTCGGGCTCTACACACTGCAGCTGGCATGTCCTTGTGGCTTTCCATGGTCGTTGCCCTTGGTTGGTGGTCCCGGTTGGTCCTAGTGATCCATCAGTGCCTGAGTCAGCCTTACAGCCTTGTGGTAACATTGTCATTCAAATTTGTACTGTTATAATCTTTGGAATGAATCGCCAGATTCAGATTAGAGTATACATGTGGTTAATTTCAGCCATTACCCATCAATTTAAGCTCAGTTCCAGAGCGCTGTCAACCCTTTTTGTCTTTATAATTGTGGGGACTTGCTTTGTGCACTGGTCCAAATCATTTGGTGGAGGGGGGATTATGGTGTGGGGTTGTTTTTCAGGGGTTGGGCTTGGCCCCTTAGTTCCAGTGAAGGGAACTCCTAGAGCGTCAGCATACCAAGACATTTTGGACAATTTCATGCTATCAACTTTGTGGGAACAGTTTGGGGAGGACCCCTTCCTGTTCCAACCTGACTGCGCACCAGTGCACAAACAAGGTCCATAAGGACATGGATGAGCAAGTTTAGGGTAGAGGAACTTGACTGGCCTGCACAGAGTCCTGACCTCAACCCGACAGAACACCTTTGGGATGAATTAGAGCAGAGACTGCGAGCCAGGCCTTCTTGTTCACATCAGTGCCCAACCTCACAAATGAGCTTCTGGAAGAATGGTCAAACATTCTCATAGAAACACTCCTAAACCTTGTGGGCAGCCTTCCTAGAAGAGTTGCAGCTGTTATAGCTGCAAAGGGTGGCACTCAATATTGAACATTACAGACTAAGACTAGGATGCCATTAAAGTTCATGTGCGTGTAAAGGTAGGCGCCCCAATACTTTTGGTAATATAGTGTACTTCACCTAGCTCCCATTTATTTAAATCAAATTACTCTGCCTTACTACTGAAAATGTAATGTAATGTAATGATCTCTTGAGAAGTCTGATTTTCTAGGCTGGAAGAATCTTTGTGGTTTAAAATGTGCATGCTCCCAAACATCTTATACTGTACTTGTTCAGTTATGACTAAGCACCAGTAAGGGTGTGAAACGCGCCAGCGTCATTTGTACCTGTACCTTTGCTGTATATGGAATTTTATTTTCTACAATAAAATGGGTTTTGTATTGGAGTGCGGCCGTCCAAATCTCTCTCTCTTTCCTTCATCATCATACATGATTAGAATGTTTCCCATACCACCTCTTACTTCCTATCTACATGTAGCGACCTCACCCCTCTCACCCCTTCTCATTCTCAGCTTGTCTGTCTTTGTCTAGGGGTGTCAGTACCGGGGGGAGGGATGAGATACACCACTGCCCATGTCCTCCATAGTGAAGAGGTGAAGGCCAGAAAGATCAGGCTTTGTGTAGGTGTCCTAGGGTCAAATCCTTTCCTCCGTCCTTGACTCCCCCTTTGCTCCTAGTAACCAGAGTTCCACACACTGAACACAGTTTTATTCTTCTCAGCGAATAAACGTACAGCACAGTCAAGTTGGGACCTTTTCAACAGTTCATTATTAATGGGAGTAGGTCGAGGCACAATCCTTTAAAGTATCGCTAACCACTGTTGTGTCACCAGTGGCGAATAGTCACTGCCACTGACTATATGAGGTAGAACATGAATTACCTTCGCTAGCACAGCCCACGTCAGGGGAAGGATATCCGTCCAAGGGAGTCACCGGAGGCCTCTCTGTCACCAGCAATGCTGCGCCGGACTCTCCAGAGAAGTTCCGCTCACCAGTCTCCTCGACCTCAGACACGGGCACCCAAGGAGTTAGGGCCCCCTCGGATTCCTCCACCCTCGCGGAACTCAGTCGAAGGTACTGAGCCCCAGGCATCCGCCATAGTACCTTACCCCAGGCTAAAGGTGCCTGAGATGGACTCCATCTCCCGCTCCGGCCAGGTCAAGGGCACCTGGGCCCGGAATACCGGCACCCAGGCTGAGGGTGCCTGAGTGCGGTCGCGTCCTCCGACTCCGAACTCTGAACCCCGTGGTAAGGGCGTCCGCCCCTTTTATCCCCTCTCCCTTTGCGTCACAGCGGGTTCCCCGCCCCGCCGTACCAGCGCCAGGGGAGGACAAAAAGGCACAGTCTTGCGGTGTGGGTTCAACTCCGGCCAGGGCGACAATGCCACCTGCAGGCCGCAGGGAACCTCACACCACCAGAGTCCTCCAAGAACCATAAAAAGGGTCTTGGATTCCCTAGCAATCAGTGCATCTGGGTTACACTACCACTCAGATGCTTCCCTTAAATTCAAATACCCGCTACATACACAAACTAAAACCTATTCTTAAAGCTAAACTCCAGGCACAAAAACTTTCAATCAAAAATATTTGTCAATCCACTCTGTGGATTCCCAGATATTACCTGGGAAAAATAACAGTGACATCATCATTCTGCTGTATATAGCCTGTACAGAGAGCAAAGCTGGGAGAGGGACCCAGTAGCTCTACCCAGTACAGGTTGCCCAGAGGAGGGGGTGGGTGCAAGACCAGTCACCCTGCACAAGGAGAGAGAGCAGAGGTGGCTGGTCTTTATTACAGGAAGTTTTTTCACAGAATCAAAGTTTCACACTGGATTACTGCACAGATCTGGAAAAAAAACACAAAGTACAAGGTTCAAGTACAAATACACATGCCTCGTGTATTTAGACAATATTTGCCTATCCTGGAGTTCAGCTTTAACTGGTATCCTTAATTCTACCTAAATCATCAGCTGAAATGGGGGGCCCTCAACATTGCCCAACACCATAGAGCTACCCTATTGCAACAGTTGAAACACTGGTGCTCTAATGCCTAATGCCGCGTACACACGGTCAGAATTTCCGCCAGCAAAAGTCCGATTTGAGCTTTTGAAAATTCCGACCATGTGTATGCTCCATCTGACTTTTGCTGGCGGAATTTCCACCAGCAAAATATTGAGAGCAGGTTCTCAATTTTCAGACGAAAAAAATTCTGATCGGAAATTCTGATCGTCTGTAGCAATTCCGACGCATGCTCGGAAAAAATTTGACGCATGCTCGGAAGCATTGAACTTAATTTTCTCTGCTCGTCGTAGTGTTGTACGTCACCGTGTTCTTGACGGTCGAAAGTTCCGAGAACTTTTGTTTGACCGTGTGTATGCAAGCCAAGCTTGAGCGGAATCCCGTCGGAAAAACCATCCTAGGTTTTTCCAACGGAATTTCCGCTCGTGTGTACGGGGCATAGGATTAACATTGGACACAAATAGAAATGACAACTTTAAATACATAACCTAAAGATCTAATTCTTCTAATATACAGTCCACATCTGACTCACCTTATGACAATTATTCCTGTTAAAATATGGAAATCTCTTACCAGTTCTTTACAACACTCCACTATGTCCTCTACCATGTCTTTCCCTCTAAACTCTAGAATTCTTCACCACAGAATGTTCCCTTCAGAGTTGGAGATCCCTGGGTTTGGACACTCTCAACCAATTATGTGATGAGGACTCACTTAACCTCCCTGGCAGTATGATTATGTCAGATTTTTGATGCTGAAAGCGGTACCATTATTTTGCATGAAAATTTGGCATTTTATATTGTAGGCCTGTAATTCTTATGCCCCGTACATACGATCGGAATTTCCGACGGTATAAACTCTGACTGAATTTTCAGACGGAATTCCGTTCAAGCTGTCTTGCATGCACACTGTCACACCAAATTCCGACCGTCAAGACGTACAACACTACGACAAGCCAAGAAAATTTAAGTCCAATGCTTCCGAGCATGCGTCGACTTGATTCTGAGCAGGCCTGTTTTTTTATCCATTGGAGTTCCATACAGACGAACGGAATTTCCAATGGAAATTTTTTCCGTCGGAAAAAAAGAGAACATGTTCTCTTTCTAACTCCGTCTGAATTTCCGACGGAAAAAGTCCAATGGGGCACACACACGGTCCATAAGATTACAGTATTCTGTATCTATACTGTGTTTTTTACTTTTTGAATTTGGCGCCGAACTCCGCCCCTGTGCGTCGCAACGCTCGCAGGGAACAGAGCTCGGCACTGTGAATCGAACGAGACACGGCGGCTCGCAGACACAGCGGGGAGACATCGCAGGATCCAGGGGACATGGTAAGTAACCTCTACATGGATCCTGCGATGAAATCCCGAGTGTGGCTCAGGGTTACCACTTTTGGTATGAAAAATTCACCCCCAACCACACTCGGGAATACCGCCAGGGAGGTTAAATCTTTTGAGAACATATATCAAAAATATTCCACATCCCCAATAAAGACTTTGAAAACACCTTTATGTCAGAGCATTACTTGTATTGAGGATGCTTATGCAAACTTTTATTCCCAGGGACATTCTTCTGTATCTCACTGAAACATTTTAAGGGCATAGCATGCCTGTAATGTACCCTCACACTGGTGTGACTTGTCATGCGACTTTGGACACATAAATTCACGTAACAAGTAGCAGCCCTTTGTTTTCAATGGCACCTGTTCAGATCGGTGTGACTTAAAGGGTAACTCCACTTTCGTGGGAAAGAAAAAATAAAATAAAAAATAATAATAATATAGCGTATACAATTGCATCACGAGTCATATTGTAATTGAATGTTTCTTAAAAATTACTTTTCCTTTTCAATCTGCAGCTCTGTAAGTTTCTGTAAAATGCAATATGGCTACCTGGAGGTGTTCTGTACACAGAATGTGTACAGAACGCCCCTCAGAAACATAATTTTCCCCTTGGCTCACTGATTTTCCCAAAAGTTTATACTAAGATACAAGTCAGATTTCAGGCACCCCCTGCAACAAAAATTTCATTTTTGGTGAGATACTGCCAATAGGAAATCATGTCTAAAGGCATACAGACCCTGCAACTATCCTCATTTGCAGTTGCAGCAGTTGGTTGTCTCACTCGCCACATGGAAACAGACAAAGACACATGGATTTCTGCAGAATAACAAAAGGTAGGAATCTGCAACAAAGTTTGTTATAATCCTTGTAATGTACAAAGATTACCCAGAAGGAATGTTTTTTTCTCAACAACAACAAGTGGAGTTACTCTTTAAGGCCGGGTTCACACCGTCGCCGCATGCGGCTCACAGCAGGGGTCCGGTACATGCTGGTTCACCGTTTCAGGTCCGATTTCAGCCCGAATTTTGGGCTGAAATCGACCCTGAAACGCACCAAAAAAGGCACGCGTTTTTCCGGCACACCGCACCGGACCCGCTGCGGAGATATGTGAACTAGGGAGACCACATTTCCAAACTACCATTCAGGGACACCCTCCCTTCCCAAAAATCAGCTTGTGCTGTAACGAATCACAGCACAGTGATTGGACACAAGAGGCGGGATTTATGATTTCTCCAATCACAAGCAGGGGGCGGGGATTATGCTCCTCCAGGCATTCCCGGCCAGGACAAGTACTGTCAGTGAGTAAAGCAGTGTGATGTGGCGGCCTTTTTTGGGGGCATCAGATTGGCCCGGGGGGTGGCTATGTCAGTTTCATTCCGGGACACTGTATTGTTCTGGAATGAAGGTGCCCGGGACAGACCTGCAAAATGCGGGACTGTCCCGGGCAATACGGGACACGTGGTCACCCTAATGTGAACCTGCTCCATAGAGAGCCAGTCACATTCTCCTGCTATGCTAATTGAATGCACATTCAATTCGCAGAAGTGTCAACCCGGCCAAAAAGGTGCCTGCACTACTTTGATGTGCCTTTTGATGCAACTTAGTGCCAGAGAGTATAAAGTCGGATCAAAGCTGCACTGGAAATTGTGCGACTTTGGAGTCACGCAAGTGTGAATAGAGCCGTGCTCAACCTTTGGCTCTGCAAATGCAGTGGCATCAGGCAATGGAATGGCATTTTTAACAAGAGATTAGTTGCAATTCATTGACATGATGATTTGTACCTTTTTTGAATTGATCTTCTGTATGTTGCACGTTTCTTCCATGTGTAGCGGGGTCCCCATATTTGGGGCCGCTATATTTGAAATTTAGGGGGTAGCCTGAGAAATAGTTGGCTCAGGCTGTTGAAATTCCTTGAATTGGACTCTGCTCTGCTGTGGTGTTGCCTGCGTGTATAGTTCCACTTTGACCTGTAGGTGGCCTTGTTGCCCAGGTCTCAGGTTGAATCACAGGTGGCATTGTGGTGTGATTGGGTGTCCTCTCTGAGTGGTTGTACAGTGGGCGTGGTCTACCTGCTGTGCATGCCGGGAGAGGGTACTTAAGGGGCAGACACCATTGGATCTTGGTCTTTGTCCTCGGCACGTACCCCACCTTCGGTGGCCCTCATGGCCAGGGGTGCGTGTGAATGTGCTGGGTCCCGGGCACCTTTGGCCCGAGGCCCCATTGTTCCAGGTAGGCCCAGTACCTTTTACTGAGGCCTACAACCAAGCAACGGAATCCCAGGGTGCCCGTGGGAGGGTGACCCGCTCTGAATGAGAGGCAACCGGGGGAGGACCTTTCTAAGGGGATCGGTGAAGGATGTCACCGTCTCGGGAGAGGCCTGGTTACCTGTCAAAGGGAAGGATTCTGTGATATACCTTAAGCCCTTGTAATGTGCCCCATTGGCACCTATGGTCTCTAGTTACAAGTGCTGAAAAGTTCGGGACTTAGGAGCTTAAAGGTTCTGTGGCAGAGGGTCTTCCTGACACGTCCCTAGGAGAAACCAAGCTAAAGTAATTGTTTGTGCTTCACTCCGGCTGCTAGGACCCGGAGAGGGAACTATCCGGATGGGCAAAACCCACTCAGGCTTGAGTGGCGACGAGGGTAAATAAGTGCCGCGTGCCTGAACCTGCCTCCCTATCCAACTCTATCTCTATCTTCAACTTTCCTACTAAGTTACTAGCAAAGAGAAAATAAACTCGTCTGTTGGAGTTTAACACTGTCTGGACATTGGCCTTCTTTATTAGAGAAAATAGACTTTTCCCTACACCCTAGGGATGAGAACCAGCGGAGGGGAGGTAACTCGCTGCAGAAACTCAAAAACTGTTAACACCACTCACCCTCTACAAAATGGAGTAAACTGGGCATGTGGAATGGTGTGTCCTATCCTGCAAGTGGAGGTAAGCAGGACAGGGATCTGTGTGCTACACATGTTTTTGTAAAACAAATTTTAAAAAAATGCAGTATTGGGAGGAAGTCTGTGCTGAATCTAACCTCACTCACATCATTGTATGTCAAGACACAACATACAAGCTATAAAAGCAAGCCAAAGTCCAGCCATTAGGTCAGTGATAGAGCAGAAACTGACAGTTCACATGGACCCAGGTACACGCTGGAAGCAGAAAAATGCAATAGAAAAAAAATCCTTAAAGTGATTGTAAACAATCAGCTTGTAAAACAACCAATTCAGTTTAAAATAGAAATGAAATGCAAAACATTTTTGTATAGATGTAATTTTTTTTTTTTGTTTAAATACCTCTTCCCCTTTTTTTATAAAAGTGATCACATTCCCTCTGTTCTCAGCTGCATAAGAGCTGGAGGGAGGAGAAGCAGCAGCACACTGAGCTTCCCAGTGAATGGCTGTGCAGCGGGAGCATGTCAGGACAAGTCTGATCATTGGAGGAGAGCACACTGAGTTCCCAGCATAACTAGAGAACTGACCACGGTGTGTTTTCCTGCTAGTGTGGTCAGTTTTTAATAGTAAAGCAGAACGACTGGCAGGAGCACCAGGGGTTTCACATGAAGGAAGTAATACAAAAAGAACTGGATACTTTCTGATACAATTACATGGTACAGCGGTCACATATCAGGAATATGAAATGTTGGGGTAGCAAGCAAAGTTAGTATAGGTTTGTGGATGGTTAAAAAAAAAAAAGCACAATAATAAATATATACATAGCCGTTGAAGTTTTATCTTTTATATTTTATTTATTAATTTATTATTTGCTTTGATAAACATCTGTGCAAATATCAGGGGACGTACATAATGAACAGCACCATCTTTGGTCTAGCCACCTGACTGCACATGTGTGGGTAGGGAACGAAGCCAAGTGCTTGTTTGTGAGGTTCCTGGGGCATTGAAATGAGCAGCTGAAATAGTAAGCATTTTTTACTAAACAGAGCACTGCCTAATATTGTACTAAAGATCCTGTAATGCTTGGGGATGTTTTTAGAAAAGGACAGATAAAAGGTCAACAACCCCTTTAAAGTGGATGTAAACCCACTCTCATCCTTTCTAAACTACTGCCATAGTGCTGATCTATAAGGATAGAGATGCCTCCTGCATGTATCCTTATCTGTCAAATGTCTCCCCTCTGTCTGTTATGAGACCTGAAAAACTGCAGATTCTGTGGGTGGATCTGTTGTCTGGAGCTTGGTGGGTGGAGTTGTGATGTCAGTAGACTCTCCGCCCACCTCTACACTCCCCTTGTCAACATGCATTTTCTCATGTGTATTCCTTACACTGAACTTCTGCTATGATCACTAACATCCAGTCAAAAATCCAGAAAAGTAACAACATGACTTCAGAAAAGGAGTGGGGGTGGGAATTAAAAAATAATGCCTGTCTCAGGCTTAGTGCATGAGATATGTACTCACTCACTCACTCATATGTAAATAACCTGTCATTCACAGCAAGGGGGCGGAACGGACAAAAGTTTTCCTGTTTGTCCGTTTATCTTACTGGAAAAAAAAAGGAGGATTGCTCAGAGCTGGATTAACTCTATGTGGCAAGACCTGCCACAAATGATAGGAAATCTTATAATCTACATTGAAACAGCAAAATAAGAAATAAAAATATTTGGGTTTACATCCACTTTAAGGTTAAGGTAACATTTACTAATACATTTGCTCTTATTTTTCAGGTCAGTGCCTATGGCTTCATGACTCACGATTTTAAAAGTTATTCTGATCATTACTACGACAAGGAAAAAACTGAAGTAACGTTGTACATAAATCATGATTTTCTTTTGGAGAAAGATTTGTGGGCACAGTTGCACCGTGAAAATATCATCAAACTCTACCAAAGGACATAGAACAGTTTTAGTTTTTTTAGTTTTTTTGTATGGGAACTTCAATGGATATATCTCCTGTGGTCATGGATTAGATCAACACTTTAAGTTCATATTGATTTTTGGATGTCCTATGACTGCACTGATTTCTTCAACAATCCAAGATGTACTAAAAACCTAAAGGACACGTCTATCAAAGACTGATATAAAAATTTTGAGTAAAATTGATATTATTTGTGATTAATTGTTTCTCCCTGTGTTTTCAATGAGACATGTTGTGGTTTTGTTTGGGACAGAATAAAACATTTGTTGCACAAATTGGAAGCAAGGTGGGTGACAGCATTTGAGACTTGCCAGTCATTTCAAGAATAGGCAGATATAAGGCTAAACTCCAGGCAGATATAAAAGCAGCACCAATTAATGTAGTTATGTACAGTGGAATCTTGGATTACGAGCATAATCTGTTCCAGGAGAATGCTTATAATCCAAAGCACTCACATATCAAAGCGAGTTTCCCCATAGAAATCAATGGAAACAAAAATAATTTGTTCCACATTGACTTCTATGGCATGTAATACCGCATGTGGCCAGAGGTGGGGGGGCGCCAGAGAGACTCGGAAATACTCAGAGGCCGCTCGGCTGCATTCGGAAAGGCTCAGAAACACTCAGGAACTGAGTATTTCCGAACGGCTCAGATCGGCTCCGGACCTCTGGCCAAATGCGGTACTGCACACCGCAGAGGCTTGAATCCTGCTCATTTTGCGAGATAACACTCGCAAACCGAGTCAGGATTTAAAAAAAAAATTGCTTGTATTGCGAAATGCTTGTTAACCGTGTTACTCACAATCCGAGGTTCCACTGTATTAATTAAAGTAGTATTACATACTAAATACTATACACACACTCATAGTTTACATTGTCCCTTATATTTCTATATGTGGATAATTGTACTGTAATCATTTTAATAAAAAAAAAGTACCTTTTTCATAATTGATATAAAGCTGTCACATAACTCAGCCTGTCTGTAGGGGAACATAAGCAAAAAGAGCTTATAGTCCTCTACTGCTGGTCACATGTTAAAAAAAAAAAAAAAAAAACTGCCTTTGGAATACAGAGTAAAAGTAAATAAATAATATCAATAAACTGTTTTAAATCAGCACACAAATATATATTGGAAATCAAATCTTAATTTTTTTGTGGAAATAACAGTGTGGGTGGATTTCTGCCAGTCACAGGCTGTGTCACTCCCCTCCAGCCTTGTCTTAGAATGAGAGGGAGGGGAAGCCTCCATTAATCTACATGTAATATCCCACCCAAATTGTGTTTAGCTGGATAGTGGGCACAGAGGAGGGAGGAAGTGGGCTGTCATTTATCGCTGTGTATACGCCCACCTGTGTGACTCTATAGTCACATGGGCTGCTCAGATATGATAGGGAAGAAAGGCTCAGCGTAGAAACTCATTGAAAACTAGTATGTGCAGAGTTGCCACCACAGCTGCAAAATCCCTAGATGATTTGGGGACATGGACAGAAGGTGGAGACAGAGAACAGCGGGATCAACCAGGTATTTAGCAGAGTACAGAAAACAAATATCATAATGACTAAGAATGATGAGTAATACAGCATTTATTGATAGTTTTTTTTTTTTATGTGGGTTTAATGATACATTCAGGTTTCAACTTTTACAAATATAACACATTAAGCACAATAAAATAAACATTCCCCAGTAAATTATTTGTTAAAATTCTTACTCCAGCATTTACAGTTTACAACTTTCAATGCTGCTGGATTATGCTCTCATTGCTGCTTCCCTAAATTTCTGGTCTTCACAGAAAAAAGAGTAAAGCCTAGTACACACGGCCGAGAATCTCGTCAGGAAAAAACACGTTGTTTTTCCTGATGAGATTCTTGACAAGAATCTTGTCCCGGCCGAGTGTACACACGCTCGATTCAAAAGAACCGCCGTTCTTTTAAATGGAATGAACGCGGTGACGTCAACGACTACGACGAGCGTGCGCTCGTCACATTTGATGCCGCCGCCGCCATCTTGCTACACCCTACCTATGCCTAGGAAGCTACCACGCATGCGCCAAAGTCATTTCGAGCATGTGCGGGTTTCCACGGCGACAGGTAAGCATACACACTCTCGGGTTTCTCGTCGGGAAACAGGCCGACGAGAATCTCAACGAGAAAATAGAGAGCAGGTTCTCTATTTTTCTCGTCGAGATTCTGGGCAGTTTTCTTGTCGAGAAACCTAAAAGACTTGTACACACGGCCGGTTTTCTCAGCAAGAAAGCTCTCCCGGCAGTTTTTTTGTCGTTTCTTGACGAGAAAACCGGCCGTGTATACGAGGCTTTAACAATAGACAGTGCAATATCTAGTCAGTCTGCTAGCTTGCAGAGGGGAGGGGGGGAGGGGCAGGGAAGGGCTATGCCATCCTAGGCCAAGGGGCTCTGTGCTTTTATTGATGCACACAGTGTAGGGAGACACATCTCTAGTCCCTGCATGCAAGGATGCAGCAAGAGAAAGGAGCCACCCTGAAACAGGAAACCTAGGACAGTGATAGTAAGTGATTAATTTATTCGCTGAAAGTGGTTAAAAAACACAAATAATAATATCACTTTAAAAATCGTTACATCTCATTTTAAATGCATCTGTTGTAAGTACCTGAATTTGACTTGCCTCTTGTAGTTTCCTGCACAGTACACTGGGAGAAAGGGGCAGCGCTAGGAACCAATCAGGTGTGCTGTGTGCAAATATAATAAAGCGGAGCTCTATCCAAAAGGGGGAGCTCTGCTTGTTTGCGCCTTCCCTCCTGCTCCACTGCCACATATGGCACTTTTTGAGGGGGGGGCAGCGGGTACCTGGTTTTGACAGGTACCCAGACCTGAGTAAGATCACCACTCAGCGATCTATGACATTTCTGGCCCTTCCTCAGGAAAGACAGCGGGACCATTCGGAAAGTGCAGCGCGACTCGCACATGCCAGTAGGAAACAGGCTGTGAAGCTGCAAGGCTTCACTTCTTGTTTCCCTTACTACAGATGCCGGTGCCTGCACCCGAAGCCAATTGACGAATTGGCTAGGGGTGCCGACATCACGGGATCCCTGGACAGGTAAGTGTCCTTATATTAAAAGTCGATAAATGTTTTTGCCATACCAGAAAGACTAGTGAGTTTGCCACATCCCTGGATATATAGAAAAGGTTTAAATACCCCTAATTAGGACTTTAAATTGGCAAAGACACTAATAGAATGAGTAAAATCATTTTATTAAAACAAATAGAAACTAAAAAATCATCGATTAATAAAACAAACGTACATCAGACACAGACACACGTAATACAATATCTTGTAATAGATTACACAATTACGTGTAGCGGACCCCCGAATTTGGGGTCGCTATGCTTGAAATTTAGAGGGTGGCCTGAGCCATAGTTTGTTCTGATTCTTTAAATTGGACTCTGCTCTGCTGTGGTGCTGCCTGGATGTATAGTTCCCTTTGACCTGTAGGTGGCGCTGTTGCCCAGGTCTCGGGTTGAACCACAGGTGGCATTGTAGTGTGATTGGGTGTCCTCTCCCGGAGGCCTGCGGTGGGCGTGGTCTGCCTGCTGTGCATGCCGGGAGGGGGTACATAAGGGGCAGACGCCATTAGGGGGAGGAGAATTCCAGGGGGACCCCTGGTGGTGGAGTCGCGCCTTTGGCCCTGCTGGCCATGGGTGCGTGTATTGATCGAGAAGTCTCGGGCACCTTTAGCCTGAGGCTACAGCGTTCCAGGTAGGCTCAGTACCTTCAACTGGGTCTACAATCCGACCATCGGAATCCCAGGGTACCCGTGGGAGGGTGGCCCGCTCTGAAAGAGAGGAAACCAGGGGAGGACCTGTCCGGAGGACCGGTGAAGGAAGTCACTGTTCCGGGAGAGGCCTGGTTGCCTATCAGAGGGAAGGATTCCGTAAATCGCAAGGCACCTATGGTCTCTAAAAGTTACAGGCGCTAAAGAGTTCTGGATTCAGGAAATAAAGGATTCTGTGGCAGAGGATCTCCTGAACCTGTCCTTGGAGGGGACGAATCCAAAGTAATTGTTCGTGTTTCACTCCAGCTGCTAGAACCGTGAGAGGGGACTATCCGGGTGAGCAAGGCCCACTCAGGCTTGAGTGGCGAGGAGTATAGATAGATGTTGTGTGCCTGAACCTACCTCCCTATTCAACTTATTTTCTCTCTTCAACTTTCCCTGTTGATTGCAAACAAAGGAAAATAAACTCTTTTGTTGGAGTTGATATTGTCTGGACATTGGCCTTCTTAAGGAGAGAAGATAGACTTTTCCCTACATTCTAGGGACGAGAACCAATGGAAGGAGGTAACTCGCTGCAGGACACAGAAACATTGTTAACACCGCTCACTCTCTACAAATGGAGGATATTGGGCATGTGGCATGGTGTGTCTCGCTCTGCAGATGGAGGTAAACTTGGGCAGGAGAGAGATGGGTGTGCTACACGTGGGTGCTCGAGTCCGGGATTTTTGCAGCTACCCCTGAAACTTGGACTATTTTTTTTTTCCTGCGTATGTGGTTCTGTGAAAGTCGGCCATTTTGGGGAAAACTGAACTGCGTCACTTGTGAGAGAAATGGAGGTACAGACCTGTACTGGATTTTTCTAGCTGCGTAGTTCGTGGGCGTGTCTCAAACATAGAAAAGCCCGCAAGCTACGTACAGCAAGAGAAAAAGGGGAGGAGCCCCCGCCAACTGTGAGTTGCATGTGGTGTAACTGGCGCCAAGGGACAGTGCGAGCTGGACCAAGTGAAGGAGAAGCAATATGGCTGCTACCCCATGGACTTCTGTTGCACCGGGACCTCGGATGTTCCCAACCACCTCAACCATGGGCATTTCTCCCCTCACTGCCCCCCTGACGGACACAGGGATCCAGATAAAGCCTAGGGGCCGTTTCGCCCTTTATACTTGTAGAGATGCGGAGGCCCTGGGTGTGCTCTGTCCCAGATGCGGAGGATTGACCGTGCAGATACGGCCGTTTGGAAGATGTTTGACCTGTGGGGAGTTCTTGTTTGAGGTGGACCAGTCCACCGAGTCACCCTGAGCTTACCGGGTCAATTATGTTACCGGGACTGTAACTTCGGAGGAAGAAAACTATGCCCCAGTGGCCGGGCCCGCGCGCACCACCGTGGCTACAGCGGATGTGGAAGATGGAGCCCCAGCCACTACAGAGCCAGTGACGGACGTTACAGCGGATGCTGCTTCCGTCACCACCGAGACCTCCATCCCGCCCGCCAAGCGAAAGGTGGGCGACGTCAAGGCCTCCCGCGGCCGCGGTCGAAGCCTACCTCAGCACCTGCCTGAGCCGGATCTTCAAACCGGAGGGACCACCAGGAGATTCACGCCAGGGGACGGTAAGGCGGCTGGGGAAACTGTGACATTAAGTTTGCCAGGGAAGGGGAAGAAGCTCATACCTCACACTACTGGGGATATGTGGACAGCCAACCCGCGGGAACTTTCCATATTTGGGGACAATGTGTCTGTGTCCACCAAAAATTATTTGCCGGCAGAGGAGTATGACACTTCCGATCTGGATTCATCATCCGATGTGGGGGATGACTATGAGATCGACGAGGTTTTCTTTAAAAAGGGAAGGGACAAAGCTCCTGTGACTTCACCCCGCAGCTTTAAGGCGGAATCACCAATGGACTCTGGGGAAACTACACCCCGAGTGGAAACCCCTACCTTAAAAGGAAGAAGTTGTACCGATTCCCGCTCTGCCTGCACCTGCATTGTCAGTACCTACTGCCACAGAGGGATGTCCGCCGCTGCGACTACCTCTGCCACAGCTAGAACCAGCACCAATGACAAGGTCCCCGGATGCTATTGTTCTTCCTGGAGCAGGAGATCGAGAAACCATGCCACCCTTAGCCCAGTTGCAACGGCTCGTGAACAAAAAGATTGTCACGGAGTACGGGTGGGAATACCCTTACGTTCCCAAAGAACTTCTCTTTGAGATCGAGGCCTACGGTGGTATGCTGACTTTGTCTGGGACCACTTGGAAGTACACAGAGGCCGCAGGTATTTCAAATGTTCGGCTACCATGACGGATCGCTATAAAAATTGCCGTAGGGAATGGACTTATGGCCGGCATATTCATGCGGATCGAGTGGTAATCCTCCCAAATCCTCAATACTACCTGTGAAGTGGAACTTGTATGCTGTTCTATTATCCCGTTTCACAGGAACTCATTGCCCTGAACTCATGACCTTGCCCTCCGCTGCAAGGGAGATCTACTCAACTGAGGAACCGGAGAACTGTTGTGTTTTTTTTCTCTCCCTCCTCAGCTCCGCAAAGGAAAGAGATCGTTTTTTTTCCTCACTGAACAATGGGGTAGATTAGCCAGGGCCAAAACGAGAAACCGCCGTGGTCAAGATGGAAAATTCATGTGAAATAAAATCCATTCCCACGCGCAATGGTGGAGAGTGTAGTGACTTGTGCTGCCACTTGGTGGTAGTGTTCTGTAGAAATGCTCAGTGAAGATAGGCTTAGCAATTCAAGTTTACAGAGGATAGTCATCTCTTTCGGGAGAGATGATTTGTCTCTGTGTATATGTTAGGAAGTAGGATGTGTTTATTGCATGTTGTTTTTTTTTTCTTTCCCTCTGCAGGTGACCTGCTATCAACTCTGTCGGAGCATGGGTGGGGTAGATATGTTAGGAGGGGTGGAATTGTCAATTGTGGTGTATTGTGTGTTTTATACAAACCATGATGTATATTGCTATATGTTCTTCTTTTCTTTCTTTGCTCTGTTCTCCAAAATTATGGTTCAGGCACAAAAAAATAAAAATAAATATATATATAGTTAAATAATTTTGTGTATATAGGGAATAGACCAGAACCCACTCAGGATTGAAGGAGATATTTCTGATCTATTCCAGCCACTGGGACAGTGGCTTATTCAAGAGGGGGGTGTATGTAGCGGACCCCCAAATTTGGGGTCGCTATGCTTGAAATTTAGAGGGTGACCTGAGCCATAATTTGGCTCAGGCCTTCTGATTCTTTAAATTGGACTCTACTCTGCTGTGGTGCTGCCTGGATGTATAGTTCCCCTTGACCTGTAGGTGGCGCTGTTGTCCAGGTCTCAGGTTGAACCACAGGTGGCATTGTAGCGTGATTGGGTGTCCTCTCCCGGAGGCCGTGCGGTGAGAGTGATCTGCCTGCTGTGTATGCCGGGAGGGGGTACATAAGGGGCACACACTATTAGGGGGGGGAGACTTCCAGGGGGATACCTGGTGGTGGAGTCGCGCCTTTGGCCCTGCTGGCCATGGGTGCGTGTGTTGATCGAGAAGTCTCGGGCACCTTTAGCCTGAGGCTACAGCGTTCCAGGTAGGCCCAGTACCTTCAACTGGGTCTACAATCAGACCATCGGAATCCCAGGGTACCCGTGGGAGGGTGGCCCGCTCTGAAAGCGAGGAAACCAGGGGAGGACCTGTCCGGAGGACCGGTGAAGGAAGTCAAGGTTACTTCCGGGTATCGCCGCACCAGCCAATCACAGCGCCGCTCCGGCGCTGTGATTGGCCGGAGCGGCGGAGACGTCACTCTACGCATGCGCGCGAGAGCCGTCACAATCGGCTACGCCCAGCTATTGCTGGGAAGTAGCCGATTTTGTGAATGGGATTAACCCCATGAATGCGCCGTTGTCTATGGCGCGCATGCGCCGTAGACAGCGGCGCCTGTCATTTAACTAAATATCTCCTAAACCGTGTAGGTTTAGGAGATATTTCTTGCACCTACAGGTAAGCCTTAATCTAGGCTTACCTGTAGGTGCAAGTTGAAAAAGTGGGTCTACAACCACTTTAAAGAGAGAAAATAGACTTTTCCCTACATTCTAGGGACGAGAACCAATGGAAGGAGGTAACTCGCTGCAGGACCCAAAAACATTGTTAACACCACTCACCCTCTACAAATGGAGAATATTGGGCATGTGGCATGGTGTGTCTCGCTCTGCAGATGGAGGTAAACTTGGGCAGGAGAGAGATGGGTGCGCTACATACGTATATAGAGTAATTTCCTCCAGTCCCCAAGAACACTTTCCGATAACCAAATCCAGGGAAAGCTATCCGGTACCCTATAAAGTATTTGTAGCTGCTGACTTAAACTTTTTTATTTTTTTACAGACTGGACTTTAAATATACTGAGATGCTGATAGGTATACTGATGGATGCTGATAGGAGGAGAGAGCAGACCGCTGGGCTCAACAGTCTGCTTCTGCGCTTTCTCGTTCCAGTCACTGGCTGGGAGTATTGCATAACTGCTTTCTGACTTGGTCACTGACTCAAAGCAAGGGCATCAATTAATCAGCACAACAGCCATTACACTAGCATATCCAGTGGGAGGTCAGCACTGACAGCCTCCATATTTCAGCCTACCTGTAAAAGAAGAATTTATGTACTTACCTTTACAGTGGATCAGTCGAATGCCTTCTGTCACAGTGGCTGGCAGGGGAAGCAAGCATTCAAATCATCCAAGAGGCTTGTTTTTGTTTTGTTTTTGGGCAAAAGTGACCCTGTGGTGACAGGGTCACTTTAAAGTGGAGTTACGCTGAAATTTTCTTTTTTTTTAAAGTCAGCAGCTACAAATACTGCAGTTGCCGACTTTTAATATATGGACATTTACCTGTCCTGGGCGCCTGCGATGTCGGCACCCGAAGCCGATCTGTCCCTCGGCTCTCAGATGCTGCCGCCGCCATCTTTGGTAAGGGAATCAGGAAGTGAATCAGGAAGTGAGCCACGCTGCACGATCCCACTGGTCCCTGCTGTCTTCCGGGACCTGTGTGTCTCCCAGAAGACAGTGGGGGGGGGCGGTGGAGGCGCCAGACGTGGCGTAGGTCACCGCAGTGATCTATGCCCGGAAGTGGGAGAAAATACCTGGATTACATAGGTATCTGCTCCCTCCCCCCACCTGAAAGGTGCCAAATGTGACACCGGAGGGGGGGAGGATTCCGAAAAGTTAAATTTTTGGGTGGAACTCCGCTTTAAAGTTCAGATTTTCATGAAGGAACAATCGTTGAAAAAGTTATTCAAGTTTAATTAAGGGAATAAATCTGGAATTTGAAAGCTCCTGTTCTGTAGTCTATTAGCACTCGTTTTGGTGTTTGAAGAGTGAAAATTCTAAATTTTGGCAGGGCATAGTTTCTTTTCAGTTCCATGTCCTCACATCTTGCTCTATAGGCACAACCATGGGGCCTAAGAGTTGCTAGGTGATACTGTGAAAAACGTATTCATTTTGGCTTGAAAATAATCCCTCGTTCAGCGAGCCCTGCTGAGGCAGTGGATTAACTGCCTGTCTTTCACACTCTTGCTATTTATTGGCCTTCTTTCCCTTTCTCTCCCTCTCCTTCTATTATTTGTATGTGTCTGCTTTAAGTAGCCATGCATTCTGTTTCCTGAGCACTCCCTCTGTTCACTGTTTAGTGGTCCGGTTTCTCCGGGAAAAAAAACGAGATGCCAAATAACATGCTGTGCAATACTTGGAATATTTATTAAATACTAAGCATCAAGAAATCCCCAGATCCTGAACTAAATGAGCTCAAGCACCTTATTTAACCTCAGAATGACATTCTTCTTCTTTTGCATTAAAGCAGGGGTCTCAAACTGGTGTCCCTCCAGCTGTTGCAGAACTACAATTCCCATGAGGCATTGCAAGGCTAAACAGTTACAAGCATGACTCCCATAGGCAGAGGCATGATGGGACTTGTAGTTCCGCAACAGCTGGAGGGCCGCAGGTTTGAGACCCCTGCATTAAAGTGTTACAGCAGGTATGTCAAACTTTACTGAAACAAAGGGCTGAAAGAAGTGCAAGGGTTCACTTTGAGCTGCAATGATGTGTAATGGCTAGGTTCCTTTTGGGAATTTTGCATTACATTATTGGAGATGCCTTTTTTCCTGCTTCAAGGAAATACAATTTTGAAAAAATGCCTTTTAACCCAATGGAACCTCTGAAAAGAAAAAAGAAAAACTGAATTGGGTAAAGGACTATTCATACATTGCTCAAAAAAATGAAAGGAACACTTTTTAGTATAGCATCAAGTCAATTAAACTCCTGGGATATTGATCTGGTCAGTTAAGTAGCAGAGGGGGTTGTTTGTCATTTCAGCTGCTTTGGTTTTAATGAAATTAACAACAGGTGCACTAGATGGACAACAATGAGACGACCTCCAAAACAGGAATGGTTTTACAGGTGGAGGCCACTGACACTTTTTTCCCCTACTCATATTTTCTGACAGTTTTTCACCAATTTTGCATTTGGCTAGGGTCAGTGTCACTACTGGTAGCATGAGATGTTACCTGGACCCTATAGGGGTTGTTGCACAGTAGGGATGAGCTCGGTGTTCGAGTCGAACACATGTTCGAGTCGAACATCGGCTGTTCGATCGTTCGACGAAGATTGAACTTTATGGGGCGTTCGCGCCAAATTCGAGTGACGCGAACGGCCCACAATACACTGCGCCATCGCAGTGCAATCCCGGCCCTGTGATTGGCCAAGCAGGATGCCTGTAGCCAATCATAGCTCAGGGGGGTTTAGTACACGCCCCACACTATAAAAGGCCGCCAGCGCGGCGGCCTCGAGCAGTGTGTTCCGGCGTGCAGGGAAAGAGATAGATAGGCAGGGACAGGAGTTAGTGGGTGTTGTGTGCCTCCAGCACAGTATACACCTGGATCTACACTTTATTGCTGTTCTCTTAGCTAGATAGGCAGGCAGGGAAAGAGATACATAGGCTGGGACAGTGTGTTCTATGTTCTATTGTTTTCTCAGGCATCTGCAGGAGTTAGTTAGTGTTGTGTGCCCCCAGCACAGTATACACCTGTATATATCCGTCATTGCTATTCTCTAAGCTAGATAGGCAGGCAGGGAAAGAGATACATAGGCAGGAACAGTGTGTTCTATGTTCTATTGTTTTCTCAGGCATCTGCAGGAGTTAGTGGGTGTTGTGTGCCCCCAGCACAGTATACACCTGTATATATCCGTCATTGCTATTCTCTAAGCTAGATAGGCAGGCAGGGAAAGAGATACATAGGCAGGGACAGTGTGTTCTATGTTCTATTCTTTTCTCAGGCATCTGCAGGAGTTAGTGGGTGTTGTGTGCCCCCAGCACAATATACACCTGTATATATCCGTCATTGCTGTTCTCTAATACAGGCATCTGCAGGAGTTAGTGGCACAGTGTACACCTGTATATACCCGTCATTACTGTTCTCTAATACAGGCATCTGCAGGAGTTAGTGGCACAGTGTACACCTGTATATATCCGTCATTACTGTTCTCTAATACAGGCATCTGCAGGAGTTAGTGGGTGTTGTGTGCCTCCAGCACAACATACACTACCCAATTGCTGGTTTTCCCATCTCCCTGCAGGCCATTACTATGTCTGGAAGGCCAACAAAGAGAGGCAGACAGTCACGAGCCAATAAAAGAGGGCAAGCAGGCTCTGTGTCTGGGGGCAACAGTGCTGGTCGTGGACGCAGTGCATTGTCATCAGCACGTGGCCATGGGACACGCTTGTCCTTATTTTCGGCAGCTGGACGTGTTGAGCCGCATCATGCCAAAGACTTGGTAGAGTGAATGACCAAGCCCTCCTCATCCTCTCTCACCCAGGCTCAGGGTACTGGCAAAGCAGCTGCCAAAGCGTCCTCTTCCCTCGTATCAATGTCATCATCAGTCACTCCTTCCCTAGACCCACCATGTCCTCCTGAGGAGTCCCCCGAACTGTTTGAGCACAGTGTTGGGTACATGCTCCAGGAGGATGCCCAGCGTTTAGAAGGGTCTGATGATGATACCCAGCTAGAGGAAGGCAGTAGCGTGAGCGCAGACAGAGGGGATGCTCAAGAAGGACAGCAATCTGGCAGTCATGTTCCAGCAGCTGCAGCATACTGCCAGATTGGGTCCAGTGATGAGGAGGGAGGGGATGATGAGGTCACTGACTCCACATGTGGGTGCCTGATAGGAGAGAGGAGGAGGAGGATGAGGAGGCGGCACATCTCCAACGAGGCAGGATGCCCTCCGGGGTCCAGCGTAAGGGCAGCACACCGACTGAATCACACCGCAGAGCTACGCCTGTGCAGGGCGCTGCCTCTGCCCGTTATTCCAAAAGTTCTTTGGTGTGGGCCTTTTTTGAGTCGAGTGCATCAGATCGCACTGCTGCAAATTGCAACATATGTCTCAAGCGTATCTCGCGTGGCCAAAACATCAGCCGCTTGGGCACCACTTGCTTGACTAGACATATGTTGACCTGCCATGCAGCTCGTTGGCAAGCATACCTTAAAGACCCACACCAATGAACAAAGCGGACCTCTCCTTGCTCCTCATCAGCTGGGATCTCCAACCCCACTATACCTTCAGTCCTCTCTGAAACCTGCACTGAGAGGAATGAAGGTGTAGAATTAGGTGTGTCACAGCCAAGTACTTGCGGGCACTCTGCTAGCAGTACACCGACGTCCGATTGTAGCAGGCAAATTTCCCTGCCCCAGCTGCTGGACCGTCAAAAGAAGTTCACTCCCAGCCATCCACATGCCCAGCGGTTGAATGCTAGCTTGGCTAAATTGCTAGCAATTCAACTGCTGTCTTTTCAGTTGGTAGACTCGGCCCCCTTTCGTGAGTTTATGCAATGTGCGGTTCCTCAGTGGTAGGTTCCCAAACGCCACTTTTTTTCACGGAAGGCGATTCTGGCTCTCTACCGGCATGTGGAAGGCAATGTCTTGGCCTCGCTGGACAGGGCGGTCAGCGGTAAGGTGCATATTACCGCTGACTCATGGTCCAGCAGGCATGGACAGGGACGTTACCTTTCTTTCACGGCCCATTGGGTCACTCTTTTGGCAGCTGGGAAGGATGCAGGACAAGGTGCAGTAGTGTTGGAGGTTGTTCCGCTGCCACGCCTCCAAAATGCTACTACTGGTTGTGACACACCTCTCTCCTCCACCCCTTCCTCTTCTTCTTCCTCCATGGCCTCTTCCTGTGCTTTGTCCTTGGAACCAGCGGTGCTCCGTAGGCGTTCAAGGGGCTACGCAAGTACACAGGCAAAAAGATGCCATGCCGTGCTTGCGCTGGTGTGTTTGGGGGACAGGAGCCACACTGGGGCAGAGGTTCTGTCAGCTCTGCAGGGGCAGGCCGAGAGGTGGTTGACGCCACGCCAGCTTAAGCCAGGAATGGTGGTTTGCGACAATGGCACCAACCTTCTCTCCGCGCTCCGACAGGGACAACTGACCCATGTGCCCTGTGTGGCTCACGTCCTTAACCTGGTGGTGCAGCGGTTCTTGGGCAGGTACCCGGGCTTACAGGATGTCCTGAGGCAGGCCAGGAAAGTCTGTGTGCATTTCCGCAGATCATATAATGCCAGTGCTCGGCTGGCTGAGCTGCAAAAGGAGTTGAACCTGCCCAAGAACCGCCTTATATGTGACATGCCCACCAGGTGGAACTCAACGTTGGCCATGCTGCAGCGGCTGCACACGCAGTAGAGGGCCATCAATGAGTACCTGTGCGACTACGGCACCAGGACAGGGTCAGGGGAGCTCTGTTTTTTTTCACCACGCCAGTGGGGCATGATCAGGGATGCATGCACTGTCCTGGCACCATTTGAGGAGGCCACGAGGATGGTGAGCAGTGACAGTGCATGCATCAGTGACACTGTACCTCTTGTCCACCTGTTGGAGCATATGCTGCGTGGAATAATGGACAGGGCACTTAAGGCAGAACAGAGGCAGGAAGAGGAGGACTTCCTTGCCTCTCAAGGCCCCCTTTACCCAGACAGTGTTCCTTGTGTCCCACCCATTACACAGGAAGAGGAGGAGGAGGAGGAGGATTGTGTCAGCATGGAGGTGGAGCATGGCACTCAGCATCAATAGCAGCAGTCTTTTAGGGATGATTTACAGTCCCAACAAACCCGTGGACTTGTACGTGGCTGGGAGGAGGTGGCTGCCGATCATGTCGTCCTTAGTGACCCAGAGGACTCCAGACCGAATGCCTCAGCTAACCTACGCTGCATGGCCTCCCTGATCCTGCAAAGTCTGCGGAAGGATCCTTGTATTCTTCGGATCAAGGAGAGGGACCATTACTGGCTGGCCACTCTCCTTGATCCACGGTACAAGGGTAAGGTTGCGGACCTTATCTTGCCGTCGCAGAGGGAGCAGAGGATGAGACAACTCCGGGAGGCCTTGCAGAAAGGTCTGTGCAACACGTTCCCAGAGACTGGGAGGTTACAAACTCCTGGTCCTGGACAACGAGTTGCTGAGGCTTCGGTCAGTAGCAGAAGGAGCGGTGGAGAAGGTGGCCGTCTGACCGATGCGTTCAGACAATTTTTTAGTCCGCAGCCCCAAGGTATGATCGGTTCCAGCAACCATCGCCAGCGTCTGATATACATGGTGCAGAAATACCTAGGGGCAAGGTCAGACTTGGACACCTTTCCCACCGAAAATCCTCTGGCTTACTGGGTCTTGAGGATGGATCACTGGCCAGAGCTTCCACAGTATGCAATTGAGCTACTGGCCTGTCCTGCATCCAGCATTCTTTCGGAACGTACATTCAGTGCTGCTGGAGGCTTAGTCACGGATCATCGGGTGCGCCTGTCCACCGACTCGGTTGATCGACTGACCTTCATAAAGATGAACCAGTCTTGGATCACCACCAGCTACCAAGCACCTGAAGCTGATATAACAGAATAATTTATTTTCAAATGTCACATCCCTTCAAGACTGTGACTGATGCAGAGTGACTGTCCTGTTATGTTGACTGACTATCCTCCTCCTCCATGATCCGATTCTTGATGATAGCTTGGAAGAACTTTTTTGTTTCTGGGTGCCAATTTTTCAGCCCCTGTTTAACAGGGGCATGTTATTACAGTTTTTGATGCAATGCTTTGCAGCAGGGCTCATTCCTTCACTCCAACTAGAGTATCTGTGCTCCAAGTACAGTATCTGTGAGGGGTTGCAGTGTTGTGGCACCAGTGCCTAAGGCCCAATTTTTCTGCCCCTGTTTAACAGGGGCGTGAAATTACAATTTTTGATGCAATACTTTGCAGCAGGGCTCATTGCTGTGCTCCAAGTACAGTATCTGTGAGGGGTTGCAGTGTTGTGGCACCACCACCAAAGGCCCAATTTTTCTACCCCTCTTCAACAGGGGCATGCAATTACAATTCTTGATCTAATAATTTACAGTAGGGCCCATTCATGCGCCCACCAAGAGTAACTGTGAGGGCTGACAGTGTTGTAGCACCAGCACCACCACCAAAGGCCCAATTTTTCCTACCATTGTTCAACAATGGCATGTAATTACAATTCCTGATATAATAGTTCACAGCAGGGCGTTCCAGCGCCCACCAAGAATAACTGTGAGGTCTCACATTGTTGTGGCAACACCAACATCTAAAGGGCAAATTTCAGCAGAGTATATACGGCCGGCCCCTACTTTCAAACATCCAACTTACAAACGACTCCTACTTGCAAACGGAAGGAGACAACAGGAAGTGAGAGGAAATCTACCTATGGGAAGCGAAAATTCTCTCCTGTAAGAGTTAATATGGGAAAAAGGTGTCTCCTCTCTACTGATGCTTTATCACCAATCCTTGTTTCAATAAAAACCCCACTTTTCAAAAACATTTGTCATTGAGACGGAAAGTGAGGTGAAATGTTCTGAACAGGTGCATAGACAGCAAAACAAATGTTACAGGGGTGATAACCCTTCCCTATGTTTTCCAAAAAGCTTAAAAATAGATTTTTTGGCTGGAGCTACACTTAAACAATGTACCTGTTCAAAATTACAAACAGATTCTACTTAAGGACAAACCTACAGTCCCTGTCTTGTTTGCACCGCCTGTGTACTGCTGTTCAGAGTATATAGGGTCTTTTTTTTATTTTGGGTGCGGGGTTCCCCTTAATATCCATACAAGACCCAAAGGGGCTGGTAATGGGCTGGGGTAGGGCGGTGATGGGGTAGCCATGCCATTTTTCTCAAAGATTTTCATCCATATTACCGGGACCAGACATAACATTAAAGCCGCAAGCAGTTTTAAATGGCTTTTTTTCCTTTAGAAATGTCATTTTGTGCAGGGACAGTTCTAAACACGGGAAACACATGCCACTTCACAGGCATACTTTAGACACCCCCCAGGTACGATATTTAAAGGAATATTTAATTATTTTTTTCACTTTATGCATCATTAAAATGACTGCTCCCGAAAAACGGACGTTTTTAAAACTTTGTTTTGCATTGATACATGTCCCCTGGGGCAGAACCCGGGTCCCCAAACCTTTTTAGGACAATAACATGCATATTAGTCGTTATAATTAGCACTTTAGATTTTTTTTTTTTTTTTTTTATTTGTAACCAATAACAGAGGAGTCGATCCACACGGATCCCCATAGTGAATAACAGACATATACATCCAAAATAAAATATGGCACAGCAGTACAGGGGTATCCCCTTGGAGCTCAGATCTCCTAGTGGTCGATCATATAATTAAATTCCCCAGTGGGGGGGTGAAGCTCCCACTGGTCTCCAGTGTATCTCTCCGCCGCCAACTTGAACATGTCCGTCATAATACCGTTGACATCAGAATGCTCGGGTCCCGCTGAGATCGCCTCCCCCCTAGTTTTATCCAAATAGTATAGAAACAGGAGGTATAGTACCTCAGGTAGAGAAGAATTGGGTCGAACCCAGAAAAAAAGAAAAGGAGAGAAAAAGGAAGGAGCATAGACAGCAATAGAAGGAGGGGGTAGGGAATTAGACAGGGAAGGACAAAAGGGAAGGGTAGGAGGAGGAGGAGGGGTGGGGACCAGGTAGACATACATCTAGGTGATGGTGACTAACCTATCAGGATGTCGTGACCCCGGCGTGTCGCCTGCGTGTTGAGGGCTGGTTGCAGGCGAGACACACTTCCGGGGGATGAACAGTCCGGGCACAGACTCACGTGGGCAACTCAATCCCCCTAAGGGTCTGCCCTTCGTCAGAATATTTAAAAATGTTCCATAACTGCCAGGTCCTGGAGTATGTCTCGCGTCTATGCTGGCTAGAGAGGATCAGGTCTTCCATGAGGCTGATGTCGTCAACTCTGCGGAGCCACTGAGCAATGGATGGGGGGGATGTGGATTTCCAGTTGAGGGGTATGCAGGCCCTAGCTGCATCCAGAAGGTGGCGGACCACCGATCTCTTATAGACTTTTGCAGGCATGTCAGTCACCTGCAAGAGGAAGTAGGCTGGCGTATCCGGCACGGTACGATCTGTAAACTCTTGGGTCACCCTCCTTACCTCCTCCCAAAATCTCCGCAGCCCTGGGCAGGCCCAGAAGACATGCAGGAGGGTCCCCTCCTCTCTCCCACACCTCCAGCAATGGTCAGAAGTATCAGGGAACATTTTGTGTAGAAGGGAAGGGGTCCTATACCAGTGTGTAAGCAATTTATAGTTCGCCTCCTGGGTCCTAATGCAAAGAGACGACTTGTGAGTGAAACGGAGTATGTGCCGCTTCGTGTCATCAGAAAATTGGCAGCCGAGCTCCCGCTCCCACCTAGTAAGACAGGGAACCCGGAGGGGCCCCGGCGGCTCTATCAACTTGCCATAACACCACGAAAGCGTGTGCTGAATCCTACCCGACTCTGTACATAGCTCCTCGAGAGGCGTAAGGGAGTGTGTCGAGTCGCTGGGCGGGGGCGGTATGGTCGAAAGGAAGTGGCTGAGCTGCATGGCTCTCATAAAATCTAGGCCGTACGAGCCCCTCGGATCCGACAGCTCTGCATACGACCTCCATCGCCCCCGTACACTAAAGTGGGACGCCTGGTGAAATCCCGCCTCTCTAAGTGCGAGAAATCTCCTGTCCTGCAGTCCCGGGGAGAACCGGGGGTGACCCAGCACCGGACGCAGAGGGGAGACCGGGGACGAGAGCGAGGGTCGCTTCAGTAGGGCTGAGCACACACCCAGGGTATTGCCTATCAGGGGATGTCTTTTCAGTGTGGGTGGCAAATCCGAATGGCACCAGTGGGCTCTGTCTAGGGGTATGTCACTCTGCTCTTGTTCGATGCTTGTCCACAATTTGGTGCCCCTATGTCTGCACCAATCCAGGAGCCGGCCGAGGTGGGTCGCCCTGTAGTATGCACGGATATCCGGCATTGCAAGGCCCCCATATGATTTCGGGAGGCAGAGTAAAGTCCTGGTAAGGCGTGGGCGTTTCCCAGCCCAAAGGAACCTGGTGAAGGCCGCATGGACTTGCCTAAAATAGGTCCCAGGGATGGCTATCGGGAGGGCCTGTAGAAGGTATAGGAACTTAGGTAGTATCGACATTTTAAGGATGGCGCATCGGCCAAACCACGAGTGGAGGCCACTGTCCCACCCGTCTAGAAGCTCTCGAACTGTCTTTAGTAAAGGGGGAAATTTAATGCGAATAATTTGGTTAATGTCATGGGTATGAATGTCCCCAGATATCTCAATGCCACGTCGTTCCACTTTAACCTAAATCCGTCTTTAAGTTGTTTAAGTTGGGCCGCCGCTATCCCCACGCCCATCGCCTCCGATTTGGTGAAGTTGATCTTAAGATTGGAGAGGGAGCCGAAAACCTCAAACTCTCTCAAAAGTGTCGGGAGGGATACCGTCGGGTTTGTGAGGGAGAACAGAAGGTCATCGGCGTATGCCGACACCTTATACTGTGTCCCATTCTTTCCCACTCCCGTGATATCCGGGTTCCGGCGTACGTGACAGAGAAAGGGCTCCAGCGTCAGGGCGAACAACAGAGGGGACAATGGGCAGCCCTGTCTGGTCCCATTCCGAATGGGGAACGCCTCTGACATGACCCCGTTCACCCTCACCCTGGCCGTCGGTGCCGTATAGGCAGCGGTCACCCAGTTCAGCATCGTCTCCCCCAGCCCTATGTGTCTCAATGTCTTGAACAGGAATCCCCAGTGAACCCGGTCGAATGCCTTTTCGGCGTCGGTACCGAGGAATATGCAGGGCGTCTTGCTTTGAGTTGCAATATGTAACAAGTTAAGGACTTTAGTGGTGTTATCCCTGGCCTCTCTAAACGGAACAAACCCCACTTGGTCTAGATGTATCATGTCAGGGAGGTATGTTTGCAGTCTAGTGGCCAAGATCTTAGTGAAGATCTTGAGGTCTGCATTCAGCAGGGATATCGGGCGATAACTTCCACATAGCCCCGGATCCTTTCCCTCCTTAGGTATCACCGAGATCTGGGCCAAAAGCGTGGAGTCGTGGAAACGCTTCCCTGATCCAACATCATTGAAGAGATCTGCCATATGTTGGCCCAAGGAGGGCAGGAGGGCCCTGTAGTAGGCGGTGGTCAGACCGTCCGGGCCGGGGGCTTTGCCCGGTTTGGTATTCTTAAGTGCCACTTGGATTTCAGTCAGCGTAATGGGTTCCTCCAGTACAGACCGCGTCTCTACCGTAAGTGAGGGCATGAGGGACCGGTCCAAATATTCCCGCATGGATTCTAGTATAGGTCTCGTGTCGGGTATGTTGTAAATGGAGCGGTAAAAGGCCCCAAACTCTCGCGTAATATGTTGGGGAAGGCTAGCCTTCTGCCCAGTAGCGGTCTGAATGTGTGGAATGTAGACAGCTGAACTGGGTCTGCAGCGTTCGGGCCAGGAGTCTCCCACATTTGTTGCCCGACTCATATGATTTCCGGCGGCATATCTGTATCGCCGCCTTGGCTTTAAATTGAAGAAGATCTTTTATCTGCGATCTGACCGTATCTAGGTCTAGGCCCAATTGTTTGGATGGAGAGGCCTTATGAGCCACCTCCAGGGCCTTCAGCCTGGTGAGGAGCAAGTCAAGTTGCGCCGTCCGCTCGCGTTTGATTCTGGAGCCGTGCCCCATCAAGGACCCCCGAATTACAGCTTTGTGGGCCTCCCACACCACCCCAGGGTCACTGTCGGTCGTTTTGTTTGTGGAAAAATAAAATCCCAATTCCCTGACTAAGTCAGCCAGGACCACCGGGTCCTGGATGAGGCTCTCATTCAGTCTCCACGGAGAACGTTGCCCCGTCATTGTGGCGGATAGCGAGTACCGAAGCCCGACCGGCGCATGATCCGACCACGTGATGGATCCGATGTAAGTCTCCCTAATCGCGTGTAGCTGTCCATGTGGTATCAGAAAGTAGTCGATACGTGAGTAGGACTGGTGGGGTTGTGAGAAGAAGGTGAAATCCCGAGCACCCGGGTGCATAAGGCGCCAGGCGTCAATCAGTTGGGCAGAGTGTAGCGCATCACCAATGCGCTTACGTATGACTCGGGCGGTGGAGGATATCCCAGAGGAAGTGTCTTCAGACGGGATCAGTGGCATATTCAGGTCTCCCCCCACTATCAGTTGCCCCTCAGTGAAGCGCAGGAGATGTGCCATGCGCCTACTGATGAACGTATCCTGTTGTTCATTCGGGGCATAGAGATTGGCCAGAGTAATTTTCCTGTCCCCTAGTATACCCTTCAAGTATAGGTAGCGGCCCTCCGCGTCAGTCAGTGAGTCTATAAGTTTCCATGGGACCTTGGCCGAGATAAGAATGGACACCCCTCTGGATTTAGCCCCTGTGTACTTAGAGTGGTAGACCATGGGGAAGTGTCTATTTCCAAGTATTGGGATGTTGTCCTCCCGGAAGTGTGTCTCCTGTACAAAAACTATATCCGCCCTCACGCGCCACATGTCCTGTAGCAACATCCGTCTCTTTTCCGGGGTATTAAGCCCCTTAGCATTAATAGACACAAAATGGATGTCCCCCATATTTAAATAGGGATAGGATCAGGGAGGGTATTGGGGGTAAGGGAGGGAGGGGAGGAGTAGGGGGGAGGGGGTGGGAGGTTGAAGTAGGACCAGAAAGTGGAAACGAGATAAGAGGATAGCAGTACAGATAGAGAAAAGAAAGGAAGATTACTCCCTATGAAACGAAGAAACAGAAAGTTAGGAGGCTGGCACTAGAAGGTGCCGCTGCTGAAGAGAAGCTAAATTAGCCCTAAAGGCTCGGGTGCTCCCCAGGACAGTCCCGGGATTGGAGCACAGTCCTAAACGGGGGAGTGGACAGACAGAGCCAGAGTGAGAGCCCCCAGCCCTCTCCGCCCCCCCCCTCGGCAAACTATCAATGTATGATAATTAATAAACCAGTACAGCTACACAGGCAATACCAAATGCATCACGTAAAACATACAGAGCAGAAAAAGTGCAAAACAGATCAACAACATTACAGACAGTGCAACACAGCTTGGGGCATAAGCCCCAAGCACCTCCCCGACCCACAGCAGCTTGACCTCCCCTCCGTCCGACCCCCTCCCAACAAAATGCCTGTCCCCAAGAGGCACAGCAACCGTCCGGTGCATAGAACCTGAATGAGTTCACAATGTGTTTCCTCCGTTAGTGCAAGAGTGGGAGCACCAGTCCGCCGGGTTGAACAACTAGAGACCTCCATCGGGGTTTCCCACAGTAGCCATCCCCCACCCCCTCCCCCGGGCAGTACAGGAGAACAGGGACCCAAGACATACCCCCCCCCCAGCCCGGATCACCCCCTTCCCTGAAGCCATCCCACCCCCACCAGGCAGGACCCATGCTGCCAAAGTGAAACGGCATTGCCTGATACGTCTCTACTATGTGGATGCGGTGGAACTACAGCCACCCGGGGGGGAATAACACACCTCAGGGGCGGGGGCAGGCGTCCGAATCTAAGTCAGTCTACCCCTCTCTCTCCCCTCCATGAAAAGTGTCTCGGGAGGGCCCGTGGTGTAGGCGGGGGACGGCAGCAATCCAGTATAGTTACAGATCCCGGTGCGGGGCGAGGCAGGAGGGCGGTCGGGTGAGGCACCAAAGGGGGATCATGGCCATTTAGCTAGCGGTGGTCAGGGTAGGGCGGCCCACGGCCTACTCACGTGCCTCTCCTCTGGATACAGATCGGCGTCTCCGTCTGCCTCTCTGTCGGCGGGGCGGCAGAGGACCGTGTTGTACCGCTGGTCCCGATCTGCCCATCTGGCGAGGGAGGATCTGGCGCCAATCTGGAACTAGGATCGGCGGCACCTCCAGGAATTGAAACAGGGCAGGGAGGTCAGCCATGGTCTGGAGGGTAAATGTTCCAGAGTCTCTGCGAAACGTCACCGATAGTGGATATCCCCAGCGGTAGGTGATGTCCTTTTGTTTGGCCACATCCAGAACGGGGTGCAGTAGGGCTCTTCTCCGTAGGGTTGCCCTCGATAGATCCGGCAAAATCCGTATTCGTGCGTCGCCTCTTTCCACATCTCCATGGTCCCAGGCCGCCCGCAGGATCGACTCTTTCTGCGCATATCTGTGGAGCCTACAGATCACGTCTCTCTGCCTATCCGGATCTAGGGACTTGGGGCCCAGGGCTCTGTGTGAGCACTTTAGATTTTGAACGTTCGCGTCCACTGTATTTAAACGGGTTCTAACGTTCGTGCAAACTTTCGGTCCGTTCGAAGGTTCTGGTGCGAACCGAACCGGGGGGTGTTCGGCTCATCCCTATTGCACAGGCAGTCCAACTGTCTCTAAGCACAAGTCTCAAGAGCATGGAGAAGATTCCAGGAGACAGGCAGTTACTCTAAGAGAACTGGACAGGGCCGTAGAAGGTCCTTAAAGTGGTTGTAAACCCTCAGGGACAACTTTTACCTACAGGTAAGGCTAGATTAAGGCTTACCTGTAGGTGCTTGCAATATCTCCTTAACCTACACGGTTTAGGAGATATTTGCAGAAAAGTGCGTGCCGTTTCCGAAGGCGATCGCACCATCACTGGAGGCTCCCGTGCGCATGCGCGGGAGTGACGTCATCGCCGCTCCGGCCAGTCACAGCGCTGGAGCCGCGATATCCAGAAGTCACTCCGGGAGAGATGGCGGCGACGGAGGAGAGGAACGAGGATCGCTGTGGGGGCTTCGATCTCAGGTAAGTAATTCATAATGAGCTAGTATGCTATGCATATTTGCTCATTATGCCTTTGTCTTGCTGGGTGTAATTTTTTTTTTTTTCAGAGGGTTTACTTTCTCTTTAACCCATCAGCAGGACCGGTATCTGCTCCTTTGTGCAAGGAGGAACAGGATGAGCACTGTCAGTAGGCCCTGTGCTCGCTGCCAGGCACCATGGAGCTCGATTGAACACCAGAATTGGCAGGTCCTCCACTGGTGCCCCATGCTTTTCACAGATGAGAGCAGGTTCACCCTGAGCACATGTGACAGACGTAAAAGGGTCTGGTGAAGCCATGGAGAACATTATGCTGCCTGTAACATTGTTCAGCATGACCGGTTTGGTGGTGGGTCAGTGATGGTCTGGTGAGGCATATCCATGGAGTGATGCACAAACCTCTACAGGCTAGGCAATGGCACCCTGACTGCCATTAGGTATCGAGATGAAACCTTTGGACCCATTCTCAGACCCTACACTGGTGCAGTGGGTCCTGGGTTCCTCCTGGTGCACGACAATGCCCAGCCTCATGTGTTGAGAGTATGCAGCCAGTCCCTGGAGGATAAAGGAATTGATACCATTGAATGGCCCCCACGCTCACTTGATCTAAATCCAATAGAACACCTCTGGGACATTATGTTTCAGTCCATCCCACGCCGCCAGGTTGCACCTCAGTCTGTTCATGAGCTCAGTGATGCCCTGGTACAGCAAATACCCCAGGACAACATCCGTCATCTCATTAGGATCATACCCCGACATTGTCAGGCATGCATACAAGCACGTGGGGGCAATTTTGAGTTGCTGCAATGAAATTTCAGCAAAATGAACTAGCCTACTGCATAATTTTTTTACTTTGATTTTTGGGGTGTCTTTGAATTAAGCCCACTGTAGGTTGATCATTTTCATTTCCATCAAACGATGTGCCATCCTTTTGTTCCTAACACATTATCCAGTCCATATCAGTATAGATATCCAGCATATTTTTCCCTATTAAGATCTGATGTGTTTTCAAAGTGTTCCTTTAATTTTTTGGAGCAGTGTATATACTATATTAAATATTTGCATTTACATTTAACATACAATTGTAGCACTACCCCCACAGGAGCTTCTGGTTATATTTTTGGGCCTTGCCGTTACCTGTTTGTTCACCATATCCGCCATAGGGGTCCCATTGAAGAGTTGTTCACAGATATCTGCACCAAACACTTAAGCCTTGTACACACGGCTGAGAATCTCGTCAGGAAAAAAAACATCGTTCCTGACGAGATTCTTGACAAGAATCTTGTGCCGGCCGAGTGTACACACACTCCATTCCAAAGAACTGCCGTTCTTTTGAACGGAACGAACGCGGTGACGTCATCGACTATGACGAGCATGCGCTCGTCACACTCAATGCCGTCGCCGCCATCTTGCCATCTTGCTACACCCTACCCTGTTTCCCTTTTTTCCCCCTCTCTTTCCTTCCCTTCCCTCACTTTCCTCCCTTTCCTTTCCCCTGTTCCCACCTTATCCATGTTCCTTTTTCTTTCCCCTCTGTCTTTCTCCTTCTTCTTTCACACACATTTTTCTTCAATTTTTTTATTAATTTATTTTATTTTTTAAGTTTTTAATTTTAAATTTTTATTTTTATTTCATTCATAATTTTATTATTATTTTTATTTATTTTTTATTTTTATTTATTTAATTTATTTTTTAGTTCACACCACTTTTGCTCACACAGTCTCCCTCACATACATCACCACGCATCGCATCTATTCTAGCACTATCCCTTTTTCATATTCTTTCATCATCATCGTATTTATTCCATTACCATCCCTCACCACCATCCTCACATTTTTCCTTTTCACCATTTCACACATTGTTTCACTTGTTCATTCACCTCACTCATTCAACACTCACTATCTGATATACCTCATTCACCCTCTTCTCTCTCCTCTCTCGTTCTTTTCTTTTTCCTTTTTTCCCTTTTCTTCCCTTTCTTTCTTTCTCCTTTCCCCTTCGCCTGTAGGCCTATCACACAGGGGCCCCTTTCACGTTTTCCTTTTTTTACACCATCCTACCAACTATTTAAATCTCTATTATGTTAGTTATAACAACAATATAGAAAAGGTGGTTTGACCACTACCAGCTTGCCACAACCACTTCCTAATATTTGACCACATAGTAATCCTTTACATTTATACAATCATATGATGTATGCATCTACTATTACTTCTATTGATGTCTTGCTATGATCCACTTCAGGTGTAATGGCCCCCCTTTTTCCGCACCACTTCAGGCGCAGGATCTTGTTCTCCTGTGATGACTTCTTGTAAGTCAGGTACGACCCAGTGGGGTGTCCCATCACCAGTGGAGGTTCCTCTGCCGACCGACGAGCCGGATATGGGATTCTATGAGGATTCCCTTTTAATAAGGAAGGATTTCTGGTCATGTGATCGTGTACAAAACAGTCTGGTAAATATGTTGAATACAATTTCATGATTGCTACTACTATGGTTTTTCCAATTTCTTGTATGATTTATTAAATGAATTTTTCCTTAAGTTAAACATATCTTCTGAAGAAGACCCTACAGGGTCGAAACGCATCAAGATATATGTAGTCATTTACATTGCACTTTAGCAGCGATGTTATGTGTTACATAATGTTCATATTGTTTTGTACTCCCAATTCATTCATGTACCAGAGCTCATATCTTGATTCAATTTTATTGGTGCAAACTTCCGTTTTCACAATAAATAACTTTTTTACCATACATGTATCCAATCTCTGCTGCCTTCGAAAACCCCACTTGGGGGAAACTTCCCATAGCTACACCCTACCTATGCCTAGGAAGCTACCGCGCATGCGTCAAAGTCATTTCGAGCATGCACGGGTTTCCACGGCGACAGGTAAGTATACACACCCTCGGGTTTCTCGTCGGGAAAGAGGCCGACAAGAATCCAGACGAGAAAAAAGAGAGCAGGTTCTCTTTTTTTCTCGTTGAGATTATGGGCAGTTTTCTTGACGAGAAACCTGAAAGCCTCGTACACACGCACGGTTTACTCGGCAAGAAATCTCTGCCAGCAGTTTTCTTGCTGTTTCTTGCCGAGAAAACCGTGCGTGTGTACAAGGTTTGAGTCTCTTTTCCAATGGTTTTATTAAAGAATGTCAGTTAGAGGGATGGAGGGTTAGGGGAGATTCAGGTACCTTGCTTTGCGGATCACGGGTACTTCTTTGATCCATAGAACAAACGGTTTCCACACTGAATCTAGCAACCACCGAATAGGCCTCTCCCACTGACCTAGCAGCCGGTATGAAACTCGGTCAAAAGTCTCTGCCACAGACTTGATGAATGTAATGGAGTCGTTGTACAGTTCTCTGCCACAGGACGGCATAACCACACACTTTGCACAGTTCAAAAGACACAGCTACACAGTACCAGTTTCTTTCAGCCAGCCGGCAGCACTGTGATGCAGATTGGTCAGGATGCGTCCCCGAATTGAGTCTCCAGGCTCTTCTTGAGATACCAGCCCTTTCACTCAGTCCTCTCTGAGAAAAGTCCTCCCCTGGTTTCTCCAATTGCTTGGCTTCTTCCCACAGACAAGACAGCACAGGACCACCCCTGGACCAGTAGGCCCCAGAATCTCCTGGGCCTACTATCAGTAACGGAGCCTCGGGCCAGCAGGCCCAGAGGCAGAAAAACTGCTATGACATACCTGATGCCAGGAGGGCCATCAGGTCAGGATCGTAAGACCCCGAAAAACGGTGTCTGTCCCTTAAGTACCCTCTCCCAGAATGCACATCAGGTGAACCACTCCCACTGGGCTGTTTCTGGGCAAAGAATACTCAACACACCCAGCCTGCTGCATTTCCAACCTTGACCTGTGGTGACAGCGACACCTACAGTCAAGTGGAAAATGTGCAACACAGCTGGACTGGAACAGAAACCAGCAATTTAACACAATCATTCTGAGCCAAACTACAGCTCAGATAACTTAAATTTACATATAGCGCCTACTCAATAGGAGCAGGGCGCTACACAATGTTTTCAGTCTACCACAACTCTGGACAAGCATTACTTTTATTTGTAGGATCTCTTACGAATATAATTTGGGTGCTGCATTTCAGCAGATATGACAGGGTCAAAATGTGCAGCTGCTTCCTGGGATAAGAGCTTATATAGCCCAGATGGAAATCAGCCTGAAAGTCTTTTAGGAAATTGGCTACAAAACTGAACTGCAGTAATGCGTAAAGTACAATTCATCTTGCAGTGAACAGAGCTGTCTCCCCAAAACTCATAACATTTTTGTTGATCTGTTTCCTATATCTCTCCAGAGGTGATTGTGACTATCATTCTCCCCCCCCCCTCCAGTCTATAGCTTTCCCTCTGTCTTATCTCACTTGCTGATAGCTTGCCTGGGGTATAGTCCAAGTATGTCTGTATGCCATGTACCCAATAGCACTATGCTTATGCAAATAAAATCAGACCAAACATATCTTTTGGGTTTAAATGGCCATAGCAGCCCTTTTATTACAACACTTATTACAACATTTATTAAAAATAACTTTATACATATTATACTTTAATAAACAGATATAGCGCACTCACCCCTGCTTTTCTTTATTTGGCTCCTCCGCAGGAAAGACTGAGGCACACCGCACTACATGCCCGTACCCTCCTGGATGGGGAGGTTGAGCGGTGTTAGTTTTCTCGGGCCTGCCTGCGGCTGGTGTTTGAATCCTCCCGAGCTGATCTAATTTCTGGCTTGGCCAGAAACAAGTCCGTAATTCTCCCCAGTAAAGCCATTGTCCACACCAACTGAAAGTCCAACCTCTGTATTTATTTTGAATGGATAATAAATAGTCCCTTTAAGAGCAGACAGGTTGAGACGAGACACAGGTCAGATAAGGTGGGAGAGAGGTCCAGGCACAAACACAAATCTTGGTTCTCTTACTGTTCTGATACGCACGAACAGGCTTGGCGTGCGATCTTTATCACAGGCCTAATGAATCATGAATGTCACTGCCACTATGACCTACAGAACGTGCACTGCCTTCTTGAAGAACTTGGCCCATGTCAAGAGAAAAGCATCCCTCCGGAGAGTTACCAGAGGCCCTTACTGTCACCACGACTCTGCGCTGGGTCTTCAGAAAGGGTCACCTCCCTGGCCTCCTCAATCCAAGATACGGGTCCCCTCGCAAGGCGGTACCCTGGGAGCTCCTTGATCCCTGGCGGATCCCAGCTGAAGGTTGCTGGGCTCCGGGCCTCCTCTTTAGTACCTCACACCAGACTGAAGGTGTCTGGGATGGAACAGCAACTTCGCCTCCAGGCCTAAGGCACCTGGAGGCAACACATCCAGGCCTCCAGGCCTAGGGCACCCGGAGACGACCCACACCCCAGGCCTAAGGTGCCTGGGGCCCGACTCCGAACACGACCCCCTCCGGGCCAAGGGCACCTGGAGGCGACACACACACCCAGGATGAAGGTGCCTGGGCGTGGACCCCGAACTCCCTGTGGAAGATGGCCGCCCCCTTTTACACCCTCTCCCGACAGGCACAGCAGGTTCTCTGCCCCGCCGCACTGCTATCAAGAGGGGATAAGTAACGGCACAACCTTGTACCGTGGTTCAACCCGGGCCTATGGCAACAGCGCCACCTATAGGCCCCAGGGAACTGTACAGCAGTACTATCTCCCAAGGACAGAAATGGTCCATGAACCCTATCAATTTGTGTATCTGAGCCTTATTACCACTCCGATACTTCCCTTAAATATAGCACCCCGCTACACAGAAAAAACATACCCTAACCTCTCAGCCTGAATGTAACTGCCTATTTATGTCTTAGGATTTTGAAGGCACCCTTGACTGACCATCTGGTGCTATTCCTTTTACGGCCCCCAGCCGCAACTTACGCCGACTCGGGGACAATTGTTTGGTACTTCTCCAGCCTATACAGCTATCAGCCCCAACACGTATCACTTCCGCCCTTATTAGGGCAGTAACACCCATACCAGAGATGGGCTTAACCCATCGTTCACCAAAGAACGTAACCATCCCCACCTTCAAAAACCCTACAACCTCTGCCCGCTGCTACGACTACCTTCCATCACCCTACACTAGGGATGAACCGAACACCCCCCGGTTCGGTTCGCAGCAGAACCTGCGAATGGACTGAAAGTTTGCGCGAACTTTCGAACCCAGTTAAAGTCTATGGGACTCGAACGTGAGAAATCAAAAGTGAGAATTTTAAAGGCTAATATGCAAGTTATTGTCCTAAAAAGGGTTTGGGGACCTGGGTCCTGCCCCAGGGTACATGTATCAATGCAAAAAAAAGTTTTAAAAACGGCAGTTTTTTCGGGAGCAGTGATTTTAATGATGCTTAAAGTGAAAAAAAAGTGAAATATTCCTTTAAATATCGTACCTGGGGGGTGTCTATAGTATGTCTGTAAAGTGGCACGTGTTTCCCGTGTTTATAACAGTCCCTGCACAAAATGACATTTCTAAAGTAATAAAAGTCATTTAAAACTGCTTGCGGCTTTAATGTTATGTCGGGTCCCGGCAATATGGATGAAAATCATTGAGAAAAACGGCATAGGTACCCCCCCCCCCCCAGCCCATTACCAGACCCTTTGGGTCTTGTATGGATATTAAGGGGAACCCCGCACCCAAATTAAAAAAAGGAAAGGCGTGGGGCTCCCAGGCCCTATATACTCTGAACAGCAGTATACAGGCAAGCAAGACAGGGACTGTAGGTTTGTTCTTAAGTAGAATCTGTTTGTAATTTTGAACTGGTACATTTTTAAATTGTAGCTCCAGCCAAAAAAAACAATTTTTAAGCTTTTTGGAAAACAGGGAAGGGTTATCACCCCTGTAACATTTGTTTTGCTGTCTGTGCACCTGTTCAGAAGATTTCACCACACTTTCTGTCCCAATGACAATTGGATTTTGAAAATGTGGGGTTTTTAGGGAAACAAGGATTGGTGATAAAGCATCAGTGGAGAGAAAAAATGGGCCTTTGGTGGTGGTGCTGGTGCCACAACACTGTAAGTCCTCACAGTTACTCTTGGTGGGCGCTGGGATGGGCCCTGCTGTGAAATATTAGATCAAGAATTGTAATTACATGCCCCTGTTGAACAGGGGCAGAAAAATTGGGCATTAGGCACTGGTGCCACAACACTGCAACCCCTCACAGATACTGTACTTGGAGCGCAGCAATGAGCCCTGCTGCAAAGTATTGCATCAAAAATTTTAATTACCCGCCCCTGTTAAACAGGGGCAGAAAAATTGGGCCGTAGGCACTGGTGCTGGTGCCACAACACTGCAACCCCTCACAGAAACTCTAGTTGGAGCGCAGGAATGAGCCCTGCTGCAAAGTATTGCAGCAAAATTTTTAATTACACGCCCCTGTTAAACAGGGGCAGAAAAATTGGGCCTTAGCCACTGGTGGCGGTGCCCAGAACCAAAAATGTTCTTACAAGCTATCAGCATAATCATTGAGGAGGAAGAGGATAGTCACTCAGCATAACAGGATAGTCACTCAGCATCAGCATAGGCAGTCCTGAAGGGATCTGACATTCCAAAAAAAAATATTCGGTTACATCAGCATCAGGTGCTTGGGAGCTGGTGGTGATCCAAGACTGATTCATTTTTATGAAGGTCAGCCGATCGACCGAGTCAGTGGACAGGCGCACCCTGTGATCAGCAGCACTGAATGTGCGTTCCGAAAGAAGCCTGGATGCAGGACAGACCAGTAGCTCAATTGCATACTGTGCAAGCTCTGGCCAGTGATCCATCCTCAAGACCCAGTAACCCAGAGGATTGTCAGTGGGAAAGGTGTCCAAGTCTGATCTTGCCCCTAGGTATTCCTGCACCATGTAAAACAGATGCTGGCGATGGTTGCTGGAACCGATCATACCTTGGGGCTGCGGACTAAAAAATTGTCTGAACGCATCGGTCACACGACCACCTTCTCCACCACTCCTTCTGTGACTGACCGAAGCCTCTGCAACACGTTGTCCAGGACCAGGAATTTGTAACCTCCTAAGCTCTGGGAACACGTTGCACAAACCTTTCTGTAAGGCCTCCCGAAGATGTTTCATCCTCTGCTCCCTCTGCGATGGCAAGATAAGGTCCGCAACCTTACCCTTGTAACGTGGATCAAGAAGGGTTGCCAGCCAGTAATGATTCCTCTCCTTGATACCACGAATATGAGGATCCTTCCGCAGGATTTGCAGGATCAGGGAGGCCATGCAGCGTAGGTTTGCTGAGGCATTCGGTCCTGAGTCCTCTGGGTCACTAAGGACGACATGATCCGCAGCCATCTCCTCCCAGCCACGTACAAGTGCATGGGTTTCTTGGGACTGTAATTAATCCCTTGAAGACTGCTGCTGATGCTGAGTGCTAGGCTCCACCTCCATGCTCACACAATCCACCTCCTCCTCATCCTCTTCCTGCGTGATTGGTGGGCCAGCAGGAACACTGTCTGGATAAAGGGGGCCTTGAGAGGTAAGGAAGTCCTCCTCTTCCTCCCTCTGTTCTGCCTCAAGTGCCCTGTCCATTATTCCACGCAGCGTGTGCTCCAACATGTGGACAAGAGGGACAGTGTCACTGATGCATGCACTGTCACTGCTCACCTAGTGGCCTCCTCAAATGGTTCCAGGACAGTGCATGCATCCCTGATCATGACCCACTGGCGTGGCAAAAAAAAAACAAGCTCCCCTGACCCTGTCCTCATGCCATATTGACACAGATATTCATTGATGGCCCTCTGCTGCATGTGCAGCCGCTGCAGCATGGCGAACGTTGAGTTCCACCTGGTGGGCATGTCACAGATTAGGCAGTTCTTGGGCAGGTTGTATTCCTTTTGGAGGTCAGCCAGCCGAGCACTGGCATTATATGACCGGCGGAAATGCACACAGAGTTTCCTGGCCTGCCTCAGGACATCCTGTAAGCCCGGGTACCTGCCCAAGAACCACTGCACCACCAAGTTAAGGACGTGAGCCAAACAGGGCACATGGGTCAGTTGTCCCTGTCGGAGGACGGAGAGGAGGTTGGTGCCATTGTCGCAAACCACAATTCCTGGCTTAAGCTGGCGTGGCGTCAACCACCTCTGAGCCTGCCCCTGCAGAGCTGACAGAATCTCTGCCCCAGTGTGGCTCCTGTCCCCCAAGCACACCAGCTCAAGCACCGCATGGCATCTTTTTGCCTGCGTACTTGCGTAGCCCCTTGAACGCCTACGGAGCACCGCTGGTTCCGAGGACAAATCAGCACAGGAAGAGGCCATGGAGGAAGAAGAAGAGGAGGGGGTGGAGGAGAGAGGTGTGTCAGAATCACCACTAGTAGCATTTTGGAGGCGTGGTGGCGGAACAACCTCCAACACTACTGCACCCTGTCCTGCATCCTTCCCAGCTGCCAGCAGAGTCACCCAATGCGCCGTGAAAGATAGGTAACGTCCCTGTCCATGCCTGCTGGACCATGAGTCAGCAGTATTATGCACCTTACTGCTGACCGCCCTGTCCAGTGAGGCCAAGACATTCCCTTCCACATGCCGGTAGAGAGCCGGAATCGCCTTCTGTGAAAAAAGTGGCGTTTGGGAACCTGCCACTGAGGAACCGCACATTCCACAAACTCACAGAAGGGGCAGAGTCTACCAACGGAAAAAGCAGCAGTTAGCCAAGCTAGTATTCAACCGCTGGGCATGTGGATGGCTGGGAGTGAACTTCTTTCGGCGGTGCAGCAGCTGGGGCAGGGAAATTTGCCTGGTACAATCTGACATTGGTGTACCGATAGCAGATTGCCCGCAAGTACTTGGCAGTGACACACCTAATTCTACACCTTCATTCCTCTCAGTGCAGGTTTTCAGAGAGGACTGAAGGTATAGTGGGGTTGGAGATCCCAGCTGATGAGGAGCAAGGAGAGGTCCACTTTGTTCTTTAGTGTGGGTCTTTTCTGTACGCTTGCCAACGGACTGCATGGCAGGTCGACATATGTCTGGTCAAGCATGTGGTGCCCAAGTGGCTTCTGTTTTGGCCACGCGAGATACGCTTCAGACATATGTTGCAAATAGCAAAGGTGCAATCTGCTGCACACGTCTCAAAAAAGGCCCACACCAAAGAACTTTTGGAAAGAGACAGCAGTGCCCTGCACATGCGGAGCTCTGCGGTGTGATGCAGTTGGTGTGCTGCCCTTAAGCTGGCCCCTGGAGGGCATCCTGCCTTGTTGGAGATGTGCCTCCTCCTCCTCCCTCCTATCAGGCACCCACGTAGAGTCAGTGACCTCATTATCCCCTCCCTCATCACTGTAGCAAACCTGGCAGTATGCTGCAGCTGGGGGAACATGACTGCTAGTTTGCTGTCCTTCTTGGGCACCCCCTCTCTCTGGGCTCACGTTACTGCCTTCCTCAAGCTGGGTACCATCATTGGAGCCTTCAAAACGCTGCGCATCCTCCTGCAGCATGTACCCAACACTGTGGTCAAACAGTTCGGGGGACTCCTCAGGAGGACAGGGTGGGGCTAGGGAAGGAGTGACTGATGCCATTGAGCAGAGGGAAGAGGCCGCTTTGGCTGACAAAGTACCCTGAGGCTGGGTGAGAGAAGATGAGGAGGATGAGGACGGCTTGGTCATCCACTCTACCAACTCTTCAGCATGTTGCGGCTCAACACGGTCAGCTGCTGAAAAAAAGGACAAGCGTGCCCCACGGCCACGTGCTGATGAGGATGCACCGTGACCACGACCAGCACTGTTGCCTCTAGACACAGAGCTTGCTTGCTCTCTTTTATTGGCCTGTGTGTGTCTGCCTCTCCTTGTTGGCCTTCCAGACCAGGGCCGGCCCTACCATGGGACCCAATGGGACCGTGGTACCAGGCGGCATTTAGGAGGGGGCGGCAGTCAGTGTGTGACATTCAGTCAGGGCAGAGAGCAGAGCGAAGCGGAGCGGAGCGGATGCTGGTCGGCGCCGCGGTGCGCTATGCCTGTGCGGTGCAGCTGCTAATGCTGCTTTCTCCTGCACTGTGTCTGCCGAGTCCCGACCGTTGCCTAGCAACCGGTGACGTCAGGAGGCCGCGGCCGCCCCAGCATTCACAGCGCTCAGCCTCCGTGCCAATCAAGATTGCTCCGCCCACACACCTCATCCACCACAGGGTTGGGAATGGGATTCAGTGTAGGAGGAATTCTGCTGTGGCTGTGCCCTGGACAGTGACCTTGTGAGTTGAGCCTGGGCTGCCTCTCTGCCTCTGATAAAAAGGGTGAGTTATGTGGGATTTTTAATGTGTATTGTACCCATGTTTTCCCTGTAATTTAAAGCAAAACTTTATTCTTTTAAACACTTTGCGCCCGCGCTATAGACAAAAGACGTCTACAGCGCGGGCGCGGGGCTCAATTGCCGGGAGGGCGTCCATGGACGTCCTCCTGTTTACTTCCGCGATGCGCGCCGCTGTGGGCGCGCATCGGGGAAAAGCTGTGCCCGCCGTGTCACTCGGGTGCCGATGCGCGTGCCTGGCGGTCGCGATGTCCGCCAGGTACCCGCGATTAGCTGTCACAGAGCCAAGGACGTGTATCTGTGTGTGTAAAAACACACACAGATCCACGTCCTGTCAGGGAGAGGAGACCGATGGTGTGTCCCTTGTACATAGGGACAACCATCGGTCTCCTCCCCCAGTCAGTCACCTCCCCGCACAGTAAGAATCACTAATAGGGAACACATTTAACCCCTTCCTCGCCCCCTAGTGTTAACCCCTTCCCTGCCAGTCACATTTATACAGTAATCAGTGCATATTTATAGCACTGTTCGCTGTATAAATGTGAATGGTCCCAAAAATGTGTCAAAAGTGTCCGATGTGTCCGCCATAATGTCGCAGTCACAATAAAAATCGCAGATCGCCACCATTACTAGGAAAAAAAAAAGTAATAAAAAAAATGTCATAATTCCATCCCCTATTTTGTAGGTGCTATAACTTTTGCGCAAAGCAATCATTATACGCTTATTTTTATATTTTTTTACCTAAAATATGTAGAAAAATACGTATCGGCCTAAACTGAGAAAAAAAATATATATTTAAAAAAAAAAATTGGGATATTTATTATAGCAAAAAGTAAAAAATATTGTGTTTTTTTCAAAATTGACGCTCTTTTTTTGTTTATAGGGCAAAAAATAAAAACCGCAGAAATGATCAAATACCACCAAAAGAAAGCTCTATTTGTGGGGGAAAAAAGGACGTCAATTTTGTTTGGGAGCTACGTGGCACGACCGCGCAATTGTTTTTCAAAGCGTGACAGTGCTGAAAGCTGAAATTTTGCCTGGGCAGGAAGGGGGTTATGTGCCCAGTAAGCAAGTGGTTAAAAAAATGCAAACTATAAAATGATTTGTATTGTTTTCTTGGTTTCTAATCAAGATGCAATGGTCATGTCATGAATTTTAATGGGAACAGGCATAAAAAAGGTTACTGCTGTGTTTCAACTCCCTCTCTGTGCAGGATAGATCATTGTCAGTAGAGGTGACATATGGCACATGTTCTTCTCAGGATGCCATTGCCTGCCCTGTATGTACAGCACAAAAAACACAATTTAAAAAAAACATTAAGGCTGCTTTCACACGGGGGCAGGTGGGCATTGATGGTAAAACACTGCTAGTTTTAGCGGCGCTTTACCGTCATTTTAGCGGCGCTATTCGACCTCTAGTGGGGCGTATACACCGTTCCTCCACCGCCCTATAGATGCAGCCTGCAGGACTTTTTTTTAACATCCTGCCAGCGCATCATCCCAGTGTGAAAGCACTTAGGCTTTCACACTGGGACTCCAGGGGAGGCGCTTTACATGCGCTATTTTAAGCCCAAAAGCGCCTGAAAAATGCCTCCAGTGTGAAAGGCAGCATCTTTGGGTCACTTTAGGAGCGCTGTATACACCACTCCTCCACTCCTTGCGGGCGATTTTAACCCTTTCTCGGCCATTAGTGGGGGTTAAAAGCGCCCCGCTAGTGGGTGAAATGTGCCACAAATCCGACGGTAAAATAGCGGTGTTTTGCCGATATTTTACCGCCAACGCTATGGGCGTGTGAAAGGGGTCTCAAGGTTTCTTACCTTAATGCATTCTATGCATTAAGGTAAAAAACCTCCTGTGATGCAGCAGCCTCCCTTTTACTTACCTGAGCCTGGTTTTTCCCACGACGGGGACGAGCACACCAGCTCCACAGCCGGTGTCTCGGGTCCTGATTGGATAGATTGATAGCAGCGCAGCCATTGGCCCCGCTGCTGTCAATCAAACCCAATGATGCGGGAGCCGACTGGCGTGGCAGAGTCTTACTGTGTGTGGCAGGATCGCCTGTCTGCACCCTGCTGTCTTTCTGTGGCTCCAGTGTTTACCGTGTTGTCTCTGACCATCTCCTGTATCATTGTCTGCACACAGTCTCTGACCATCTCCTGTATCATTGTCTGCACACAGTCTCTGACCATCTCCTGTATCATTGTCTGCACACAGTCTCTGACCATCTCCTGTATCATTGTCTGCACACAGTCTCTGACCATCTCCTGTATCATTGTCTGCACACAGTCTCTGACCATCTCCTGTATCATTGTCTGCACACAGTCTCTGACCATCTCCTGTATCATTGTCTGCACACAGTCTCTGACCATCTCCTGTATCATTGTCTGCACACAGTCTCTGACCATCTCCTGTATCATTGTCTGCACACAGTCTCTGACCATCTCCTGTATCATTGTCTGCACACAGTCTCTGACCATCTCCTGTATCATTGTCTGCACACAGTCTCTGACCATCTCCTGTATATTTGTGGCGGGATCGTCTGTCTGCACCCTGCTGCCTGTCTTCGACTCCAGTGTTTGTTACTGTGTTAGCAGGTAAGAGCTTGTCATTACTGTCATTTGACAAAAATTTACTAGCCTGTCATCTAACTGTAGCACTGCCCCCGTAGGAGCTGCTAGTTTAGTTTTGGGCCTGCACTCTGCCTGTCAACCCCCAGAATTTGGCTCAATCCCCTCTGGCACAAATGGGCAATAATGTGATTGAGGACCCCAATTGGCTGTTAGGGACCTCAATAGTGTATACACAACAATATAGTTGTAACCAATTAACATGAGATAAACACAAAATAACACTGGAGTTTGTGGTTTGGATTTGAACGTAATGGTATGTCATGTAATTTTGCATATGGTGCTGTTGCATGTAACTCTGCTTTTCTGATAAATAAAATTTTACTTATCATGATATAAAATAATGAATGTGGGGGCGTTTTGGTGGGCGTGTTTTTTTTTTTGGGGGGGGCAGCATTTCATTCTTGGTCCCAGGCAGCACCATGTCTTGGGCCGGCGCTGTTCCAGACATACGTTATTTGATGTATTGGAATAGGTAGGTACACAAGGTATTGTCTGCAGTCAGCTTTAGCTGCACACTGTGGCCAGTATACAGTACACTGACTGAAAATACTGCAGCTGTCTGTTTGTGGTATTATTAGGAAGAGAACACCAGCAATTGTCTGCAGTTAGCTTTAGTTGCACACTGTGCACAGGATAAAGTACACTGACTGAAAATACTGCAGCTGCCTGCCTGTCAGTATATTAGGAAGAGAACACCAGGAAGTGTCTGCAGTTAGCTTTAGTTGCACACTGTACACAGGATACAGTACACTGACTGAAAATACTGCAGCTACCACAATCAACTGCCTGCCTGTCATTATATTAGGAAGAGAATAACAAGAACAGATCTAGCTAAACTGAATACAGTGTGTGTGTGTGTATATATATATATATATATATATATATATATATATATATATATATATATACACATACACATACACACACACACACATACACACACACACACACACACACACACACATCCTAGGATGCATATATATACTAAATACGCTGACTAAAGCTAACGCCTGCCTGCTCTATCTAACTGAAATGAAATGACACTCTGACTCTCTATCCATCTCTCTCCGCCGCCGCAACACACTACACAAGGCCGACACGCAAGTGGCCTTATATAGTGTGGGGCGTGTACCTACTCCCCTGAGCCATGATTGGCCAAAGGCACCTTTCCTTTGGCCAATTGTGGCTCTCTGTGCTGACGGCGCTGTGATTGGCCAAAGCATGCGGGTCATAGTGCATGCTTGGCCAATCATCAGCCAGCAATGCACTGCGATGCCGCAGTGAATTATGAGCTATGACGCGCCACTCGAATTTGGCGCGAACGGCTCATAATGTTCGAGATTCGGCGAACGGCCGAACAGCCAATGTTCGAATCGAACATGGGTTCGACTCGAACATGAAGCTCATCCCTACCCTACACCAAAAGAACATTAAAGAACTGAACAAAAAGGAAACCACCCTTGACCAAAACAACTCCCACAGGGAGGGAGGGTGGGAAAACCTTTTCGGTGCTGTCCCCTGGGCCATCTGAAACTTGGAGGGTCGCCTCCCACTAAGGAACCCCTAAGACCCCACCCTAACCTACTCCAATGAGTTAAAACATGATTCCCCTCCTATTAAAACAAACCTTGCATTAACCCCTAAGTGACTATAGCCTCTCTGGACAAACCCCATCGTGTAGGCTTATGCTGCGCCTGAGCTCCTGGCCTGTCCTTGCTTGGGGTATAGCCCAAGTATCGGCTGTATGCCAATACCACTATGCTTATGCAAATAAATCAGACCAAACGTATATTTTGGGTTTAAATGGCCATAGGAGCCCTTTATTACAACACAAACCATGAAAATAACTTTATACATATTATACTTTAATAAACAGAAAAAACATACCCTAACCTCTCAGCCTGAATGTAACTGTCTATTTATGTCTTAGGATTTTGAAGGCACCCTTGACTGACCAACTAGCTGTATCTGGTACCACCTTGCCTTTTTACGCCCCCCAGCCGCAACTTACGCAGACTCTGGGACAATTGTTTTGTACTTCTCCAACCTATACAGCTATTGAGCTATTGACCCCAACACGTATCACTTCCGCCCTTATTAGGGCAGTAACACCCATACCAGAGATGGGCCTAACACATCGTTCACCAAAGAACGTAACCATCCCCGCCTTCAAAAACCCTACGACCTCTGCCACAGACGCCCAGCGTGAAACCTTACACCTGGGTGGCATGCCAAACTCGAATGGCACGCTGGATACTGGATAGTGGATACCATCCTGCAGACCCAAAAACCAAAGGTCAAACCCCACTGCATTTAAATGAACCCCATTCCCTCTCAGGAACAGCCAATGGTCCTTCTCCAGGTCCCAGTGGCGAATAGCTAGGCCACCGTTACGGACAAAAAACGTAGCCACCCCCTTGTTCACTTTGTACCTAGCCTTGTTAGCCCGATCCACCGATTGCGGCAAACGCCAGGAAGTCCTGGCCACTAGGGATGAGTCGAACACCCCCCCCCCCGGTTCGCAGCAGAACATGCGAACAGGCAAAAAATGTGTTTGAACACGCAAACACCGTTAAAGTTTATGGGACACGAAAATGAAAAATCAAAAGTGCTAATTTTAAAGGCTAATATGCAAATTATTGTCATAAAAAGTGTTTGGGTACCCGGGTCCTGCCCCAGGGGACATGTATCAATGCAAAAAAAGTTTTAAAAACTGCAGTTTTTTCGGGAGCAGTGATTTTAATAATGCTTAAAGTGAAACAATAAAAGTGAAATATTCCTTTAAATTTCGTACCTGGGGGGGTGTCTATAGTATGCCTGTAAAGTAGTGCATGTTTCCCGTGCTTAGGAAAGTCCCAGCACAAAATGACATTTCTAAAAGGAAAAAAAGTCATTTAAAACTACTCGCGTCTATACTGAATTGCCAGGTCCCGGCAATACAGATAAAAGTCATTGAAAAAAAGGCCCTTTGGGTCTGGTATGAATATTAAGGGGAACCCCAAACCAAAATTTAAAAAAAAGCGTGGGGGTCCCCCAAAATTCCATATCAGGCCCTTCAGGTCTGGTATGGATATTAAGGGAAACCCTGCGCCATTTTTTTTTTTAAATGGCGTGGGGTTCCCCCCAAAAATCCATACCAGACCCCTCAGGTCCTGGTATGGATTTTAAGGGGAACCACGCACCAAAATGGGAAACCTGCGACACGCCCGAGAGGGCGGGGTCACCCGTACACATCATTGGGTAACCCCGGGCTTTCTCCTTGCGTCAGAGAGGGGGCGGGGTCACCTGCACATGTGACAGGTGGCCCCGCACTCAGCTATAAAAGAACTGTCACACCGGATCGCTCAAGAGTGGATTACATCGTTGGAACATTTTTATTTATTTTTTTAATAAAGAACTTGTCCCAAACTGTCTCCTGTGGTTTTTAACATTTTGACACTTTTTTTGTGAAATGGTAGGGGTACAATGTACCCCGTTACCAATTTACATAGGGAGGGCCGGTATCTGGGGGTCCCCTTTTTTAAAGTGGGCTTCCAGATTCCGATAAGCCCCCCGCCCACAGACCCCCACAACAACCGGGCAAGGGTTGTGGGGATGAGGCCCTTGTCCCCATCAACTAGGGAACATCCTCCCCATGTTGAGGGCATGTGGTCTGGTACGGTGCTCGGATAAGGGTCTGGTATGGATTTTTAGGGGGAACCCCACGCCATTTAAAAAAAAAATTATGCAGGGTTCCCCTTAATATCCATACTAGACCTGAAGGGCCTGATATGGAATTTGGGGGGACCTTCACCCTTTTTTTTTATTTTGGTTCAGGGTTCCCCTTAATATTCATACCAGACCCAAAGGGCCTGGTAATGGACTAAGGGGGGAACCCATGCTGTTTTTTTTCAATGACTTATCTGTATTGGACCCGGCAATTCATTATAGCCGCGAGTAGTTTTAAATGACTTTTTTTCCTACTTTTCTAAGCACGGGAAACATGCGCTACTTTACAGGCATACTATAGACACCCCCCAGGTACGAAATTTAAAGGAATATTTCCCTTTTATTTTTTCACTTTAAGCATTATTAAAATCACTGCAGTTTTTAAAACGTTTTTTTGCATTGATACATGTCCCCTGGGGCAGGACCCAGGTCCCCAAACACTTTTTATGACAATAACTTGCATATTAACCTTTAAAATGGGCACTTTGGATTTCTCCCATAGACGTTTAAAGGGTGTTCCGCAGCTTTTCGAATTTGCCGCGAACATCCCTACTGGCCACCATGTCTGACCACACAATAATAGTGTTAGGATACAGGGTCCGCAAGCGCAGGAAATCAAATTTGATATCCCTACACAATTCTCGTGAGGCGGGCAGCCCCATGTCATTGCCCACCACATGCAACAATCGGGGGCCTGTCAAGCCGAGAATAGTGATGAACCTCAGGTAAGACCCTGGACCATAACATCCCTGGGACGCCGATCCATCTGATCTGATCCTGACCTGTCCCCTGGGAAAACATAACTGTCGCCCCTCGGGCCTAACAGCAGCCCTCTTCTCCCCCCAAAAAACATAGGAATGGCCCAGGATCTACACCAAACACCCACGTCCCTCTACCGTGCTTGTCCGTTTTAGACCTGTCAAGAAAGATGGAAACCCCAGCATCGTGCTGGACCACATCAGCCATGTCCAAGCCCCCACCTCCCCGTTTCGATCTGCACACTAGCTCGCTAACCCTGAATGCCCCAAAAAAAGCCAATACAAAGCCCGTTCTTAAAAAGCGCTGCTTCACAAGCAGAAGAGCAAACAACCCCCAACCGTCCCAAGATGGCCACCAGCATCTCAAATGAAACCAGGCGGCGGGAATCTGGAACCACCTTACCCCTGCAGTACCCCCGCAAAGCCCTCTTCACCAACACGAGCTTTGTCACGTCCCCAACCCCCAACAACTAAAACCAACACGCTAATCTGGCCATTTTTTGACCAACCTCGAAACCGATATCCCTTCCTCCACGTTCCTGCCAATAAAATACAGCAACAAGCACAAACAATCGTCATCGCCACAACAACCGCCTACCTCATTCGCCAGGCCCTGCCATTCGCCCCAAACCTTCTCGTATGCACTCCAAGTAGCCTGGCACACTGAATTCCAAAGTAGCCCAGCTACTGTTCAAAGGCGATGTCCCACAAGCGGTCCGGGCAAGGCACCCCATGCTGCTCCGCTCCCGGCGCCAACACACGGAATCTGTCCCACTGCAGGCGAGACAACGCATCAGCCACATTATTATTCACGCCCGGCACATGGACCGCACAACATAAGACATAACAATTTAGACACAAACATTGCAACACCAGGTGTCTAAGGAAACACACCACCGGTGGGGATAAAGCGGAAACCTTGTTAATGGCCTGCACCACCCCCAAGTTGTCACAATGAAAGCGAACCCTCATGTTCCTAAATTCCCGACTCCAAATCTCCACTGCCAGCACAATTGGAAACAATTCCAATAGAACGAGGTTGCCCAGCAAACCTGCCTTGCGCCACGAATCAGGCCATCTGCCCGCACTCCACTGACCCCCAAAAAATGCCCCGTACACTACAGCACCTGACGCATCTGTAAACAGCTCCAAATCCCAGTCTGAAACCAGTGCCTTCATCCACCATTTAACTGCTCCAGGAACAGCTCTCACACAGCAAATCGGCCCTATGGGACGCAGTCAACCGAACATAATGGTGCGGCGACCGGATACCCAACGTAGCCGAGGCCAGCCTCCCTCAAAAAACTCACCCATGGGCATGATTCGACGCGCAAAAATTCAGCTTGCCCAGCAACGACTGTAGGGAGCGCAGCTGAATCTTTTTGCTGCCGAGGGCCACCGACACAACTGACCGCAGGTCCTCCACCTTCTCAATCGGCAGCCGGCACTCCATCACCGCAGTGTCAATCACAATACCCAGAAATGTCAACTCGGTGACCAGCCCCTTTGTCTTCTCAGCCGCCAATGGCACCCCGAAAAGCTCAAACACATGTTGCAGGGTGGCCAACAGAGTATGGCAAGCCCTGCTACCCGAAGGGTCGATCACCAAAAAGTCATCCAGGTAGTGGAGTATGGACCGCAAGCCCGACACGTCCCGCACCACCCATTCCAGGAATGAGCTAAAAGTCTCAAACAAGGAACAGGAAACCGAACACTCCCAGACGCAGCCCAACAGGTGGACACTGAGAGGATGGACAGGAAGAAGGTGGAAAGCCGACTCAATGTCAGTTTTAGCCAACAGAGCCTCTGTCCCAAACTTCGGCACCCATGTCACAGCCTTGTCAAAAGATGCATAAGAGACGGTACAAAATTTGCGATTGATGAATCAGCCAAAATGAATTGGGTTACTTCTTAGGAACCACCCCTAGCGGAGAGATTACCAGATCATCCAGGAGAGGAACCGCGAAAGGACCCGCCATCCTACCCAAGGCCACCTCCATAGCGAGTTTTGCTGATACCACTGAAGGGTGGAGCCTTGCCGATTTGCAAGTTAGTGGGGACTGGAGGAACGCCGGACAACGCGCAAGGTATCAAGAAACCCTCCGAAAAACCTGAGAAAAGAAGACGGGCCGCCTTCCACTGCCTGAACTGCTCATCGTATCTTAACCAGGCCACACCCCTGTATACCCGATGGGCCTCGTTAATAGAGTCCAAATAGCAAAAAAGTGCCAAGCACTGCTCGGGGGACTTTTCGCCAATTAAACTGGCCAGGATATTAAACGCCTTGAGCTAATTACCAAACGTCCTGGGAATCAACCGATAACGCCGCCTCTCCTCCTCCTCTTTCTTACTCTCATCTGGCTTGACCTTATCTAAATTGAATTTCTCAAGGGGCAAAAGGGAGAAGATCTCCACATACTCACCCTTCCATATGCGATTCCTCACCTCCTGCTTCAGATGAGCACCAAGCGGCCCTCGAAGCACACGTAGACTTCGCACTTTGCTAAATCCGCCAAACGCACTCCATCCGCGTCCCCCGTCGCCTTCTTGCCCTCCCCCGCCGCCTTGTCCTGAAAAGGTGGCGGCACCACAGCAGAGGTCGACACCTCCCCTTGCAGCTGCGACCCTGATGGAGCAGAAGACGGCGACTGAGCCCCGACACCCTGGCTCGTAGCACCCAAGGGTGACCCCATGCCGGCCGCCGCCCCGTCAGCGTTGCGGGGGCCCTGGCAGCCGTCCATGCGGCCCCTGGGGAAGAAACTCCCGATAAACCCCACCCGGATCACAACGGGCCAGTATCTCACCAAACCCCGCCGTGAATGCCTGCATTCCGGAGCTCATGCAGCCCCCCCGCAGCTGCCGCAACCGGCATCACCTGCTGAGAGACCCTCGCACCCGGAGCCCCTCCTAAAGCCTGACCCAATCCACCACCCACACTGCCCACACACCCAGCACACACATCAGGAGACACAACAGGAGACAAGCAGTTCACATGGGGATACAGAGCTGACTTACCAGGCTGCCCAGCGACGTCCGTCTGCCCAGCTGCAGATCGGGATCACTGTAGCTCTGCTCTAGCATCGTGCGGGGGGTCATCCTGGGCATCCACCTCGGCGGTCAGCTCCCCTTCCGAATGGTCCTCCTCCCCAGGCAACCCGCGGCCTCGGGCTCACTGCTCCGGAACCCGGCGATGACGTCACTGTCGGGCGCCGCACCACCCGCCCGAACACTCCTCCTCCACTGCGCTCTCTGCCTGGAAGGCCTAGTGGAGAAGCGGTGCACCGGTCCCGAAAAGGCGCAGACACGCCGGCGTTCCTTCTCGCAGTACCTTGGCTTCCCGCACTGGTAGTCCCGGCCGCCCCAGGCATCCGGCCGGCACTGGTAGATCTCGCCTTCCCACGCTGGGCTGATCTCACGGCAGGCAGGGCACCCGCTGTGATGGCCGTATGGTTCCGATCGTCAGTAGAGGGGGGTCGTGAGCGGGCAGAAGACCTGCACTCCCCCCAGGGCACGCCTGTGATGGGGATTCCTCCCAGCCTCACCAGCCGACAGAGCAGGCGTTCTCTTGGTGGTGGAGACTGAAGGGTCCAAGATTGGGCTCCCAGCGCGGCAACGACCCCTCGGGGTCAAATCAGGGCTGAAGCGCACAGGAGGCCTTGACCTCCTAGCGCGTGGAAGTTCTGGGGCAGGTGCAGCAGCCACCTGCCCTGACCCCGACATCAAGCCAGAAAGCTGATCCCGTAGCCACCGCGGCCCATTTGCGACTGCAGCCGAGCAAATGTTGGCCAGCATGCTCTCTAAGTCTTCCATCACTGGGGCAGCAATTCCACTCAGCAGGCAGAAAAAACCTTTTCCGTGCTGTCCCCTGGGCCAACTGAAACTGGGAGGGTCGCCTCCCTCTAAGGAACCCCTAAGACCCCACCCTAACCTCCTCCAATGAGATAAAACCTGATTCCCCACCTATTAAACCAAACCTTGCATTACCCCTAAGTGACTAAGTGGCTGCGCCTGAGCTCCTGGCCTGTCCTTTATTACCATCGCCATACACATTGATTTGCATGTGTTTGTTTTTCTTTTCCCTTTCCCTCAGAGTTTTTTTTTGTTTTTGTTTTGTTTTAACATTTCACCTTCTGCTAAAACTTTTGTGAATCAGTACTGCTTGGACCTTGAAGAAGGGGACACACCCCGAAAGCTCGTTTATGAAAAATTATATGTTATTGCAAATAAATAAAAAAAGTATCATGGACAGTACTCAATTTTCTATATCTCTCCTAAATACTAATGCCGCATACACACGATCGTTTTTAATGTCATTTTCAAAAACGACGTTTTTCCTCGACGTGATTTTTCTGGTTTCCTCTCAAGCCTGTCTTGCATACACACGTTCATTAAAAAAAATGCTCGAGCAAAGCGCAGTGACGTAGAACACATACGATGGCACTATAAAGGGGAAGTTCCGTTTGAATGGCGCCACCCTTCATGTTAGTAAAGTTTGTTGAGCGACGATTCGCGCTTTTTAGCCTCATGCTTTTCAGTCTGTTACAGCGTGACGAATGTGCAATCTCCATTACGAACACTAGTTTTACCAGAACGAGCGCTCCCCTCTCATACTTGATTCTGAGTGTGACAGATCTAGCCGGGACAGAGGCTTTTGGAGAGGACTGAATGCGAGCCTCCTGCCTTCCGATTATGGGCCAGGGCCCCAAGACAGGAATGCGGATGGGTTATCCCGGCAGACGGACCTGGAACCTTAAGACTACTTTTCCAACATCCTCGAGTTGACCCGTTTGGGGTCCCACTGTGGCTGTTGGACTGTTTCCCAGGGGGGAGTATTGTCATGAGCCTTGGAATAGTGAAGTATTTCTCCTTTGAATCTATTACACAGTGGGGGGGGGTCTTCTTCCCTGTCTTAAGGCTAAACCCCCCCCCCCTCCAGACGGCTCCATGGTCTAGAAGAAAAGCATTGTTCTGTGATAGACTGTTTGTTTATGTACTTTAATTACCCCCTGGGGCTTCTGTGTCAATACACATTCTGTGTCAATACACATCTCAGTTCTCCTATTCAAGCTATCGGACCAATTCCTGCTGACCCTGTTTCAAGTCCTCAGTTGCATGGCCAAGAGAATCTAATTGAGAAATACAATGGACTTACAATTGACCAATAGGAAAGTGGTTGTTGGGGGCAGGGTGTTCAAACTGCTGTATAAGAGTGTGTGTGTGCATCCAATAAAAGGAGATTCCTGTTTGAACTTACATACAGCCTGCCTGGTGTTTGTTCTGAACTATCACAAATGGATTAGAATGTCACATAGCTGTAGTTTGAATCCTGGAGCATCGGATGGCCAAGCCATCAGACGTTGCGATCTGCAATATGATCCAATAGTAGCAGAGGAGTGTCAGGAGAGTGGAACCGAGCGAGCAAGGGGCTCGTTACACTGAGCATGCGTGTTTTTTTCCCCCTCGTAAAAGCATACACACTACCGTTTTTCACAATGGGAAAAAAAATGACGTGAAAAAATAGAGCAGGTTCTAATTTTTTTTAGGCCGTTTTTCACGTCGTTAAAAATGCTCTAGAGCCTACACACGATCGTTTTTAATGCCCAAGTTAAAAAATTGCATTTTTAACGACGTGAAAAACGATCGTGTGTACGCGGCATTAGGCTCCGTTCACATTATTGCGGGTCGGGAATGCCTGAAAAAACATGCTCATTTCCAACCTGCAGGCAAACATGCTGCTCTTTTGCAGATACACGGGGGTTATCCTTAATTCTTAATGGAACCCACACACTTTGGCAAATGTGACTCATTTTCACCTGCACCAAATCACATGGTATTGCAGCACCATGCGGCTCAGTGCAGCAGGATTTAAAAAAAAAAGGTTAAGGACCTCTTTCCCTGTGTTTCTGCAACTAGGGCAGCCCAGTAAAAGGAATGGACTGAACGTAGATTACATTATGCTGCGTACACACGATCGAAAATTCCGACAAGAAAAGTCCGATGTGAGCTTTTGGTCCGAAATTTTGATCGTGTTTAGGCTTCATCAGAATTTTTCGGTTGGAATTTCCGCCAAGAAAAATTTGAGAGCTGGTTCTCAAATTTTCTGACAAGAAAAGTTCTTGGAGGAAATTCTGATCGTCTGTATGCAATTCTGACGCACCAAAAACCATGCATGCTCAAAATTAAGTCGACGCATGCTCGGAAGCATTGAACTTCATTTTTTTCGGCTCGTCGTAGTGTTTTACGTCACCGCGTTCTTGACGGTCGGAATTTGGTGTGACCATGTGTATGCAAGACAAGATTGAGCCAAGATTCCGTCGGAAAAAAATCCACGGTTTTCTTGTCGGATTTTCCGAACGTGTGTACGCGGCATAAGTGCAGGGCGGGATTCCAGACAAGGCCACCGAGGCCAGGCCTCGGGGCGGCAGTGGTTTCAGGGGCGGCACCGAGTGCAGCATGCTGAGTGATCTGGAGGATTGCGGAGTTCCTGCAGTGTGTTGTGACAGTTTTTTGTCTGATTGCGGCCTCTCTGCCCGCATTTCCCAGGGGCTTTAATACACCACCACTGGAATGTGTCCTGATCTGTGCCTTCTGGTGACCCCACACTGGGACTTCCCCTCTTCTCACTGCCTTCCCACCCGCTGACATCTAAATGCCGCAATCAGTACTGCAGGAGGCGGCGCTGGGGGGAGTTCAGCGTGCACACTGAGCCGCCCGGTAGGACTGAAGTGCCGGAGGAGAGAGGGAGATCCCGGGAGGGTGTGTGCGGGGTGGCGGGAAGAGGAAAGACTAAAGAGCGGTGATCGGGTAGTCGGCGGAGTCCGGCGCTGGAGGGAGAAGTGAGGAAAGTTTTGCAGAGAAGTTGGAAGTTGCAGCGGAGAATGCAGGAGGAGGAGACGGGAGAGCGGAGCCCTGAGGACGGGGCAGGTAGAGGAGAGAGACCGGGGAGAGGAGGACCTGTCTGGGCTCACCTCCATCTATACTACCTACATCACCTTCTACACCACCTACCTGTGATCACCTACCTTCCCCATCCCACTACACAGGTGAGATCTCCTCCTACCTGTCTGATCATAGACATTTATATATATATATATATATATATATATATATATATATATATATAAAAAAAAATCTTCCTTTAGCTATTCACTATATATATATATATATATATATATATATATAGCGGCCTCACCCCGTCCTCTTTAGCTAGGGGTATGTCGAGCGACAGAGTGAGGTGCGCTACGGCCCATGTCCTCCCCATGGCTGTGGGTGAGGTGAAGGCCAGTACCAATCTTTTCCTCGGGCCAAATGTGTGCTGGTTATGAGGGTCAGTCCTTCCGTGCCAGAATCTCCCTTTGTTCCCATCAACAGAGTCCATACACCCATCAAAGTCCAAACTCAGGTTTATTGCGTATCTCCACATACAGTCAATGCAACGGCATGATACGATGGGGAAGCAGGTTCGAGGCACTGTACAGGTTCCTAGTCCCTACACTCCCTGTGCTATGACCAGGGGTTGCAGGAGTCTTGATGAAAGCTCCTCCGCTGCGCTGTAGCCCCTATCAGGGGAAGATGTCCTCCAAGGGAGTTACCGAAGGCCCATCCGTCACCGGGTTGACACTACACCGGGTCTTCGGACGGGTGACCTCCCCAGCCTCCTCACCTCAGATGCGGGTCCCCTCGCAAGGGGCGCCCTGGAGCAACTTCACCCTCGCGGGACCCAGTCGGAGTCACCGGGTCCCAGGCCCCCTCAATAGTACCTCACCCCAGGCTGAAGGTGCCTGGGATGGACTCCATCTTCATTCCGGCCAGGCCTAGGGCGCCTAGGTCGGAACCTTGAACCGCCCGCACCCAGGCCTAAGGTGCCTGGGTGCGTGAAGAGATGATCCCCCCCCCCAAAAGACCTTGTGGCGAGCGCGTCTCCCCCTTTTATCTCCTCCCATCGACACCACGGCGGGTTCCCCGCCCCAGCCGTACCATCTCCAGGAAGGGACAAAAAAAAGGTAGCACTGTGATAGTGATTCTACCTCGAGCCTGTAGGTACGTCGCCACCCACAGGCCAAGGAGAATATTGCACCACCCAATCCTCCACGAATAACAAAAAGGGGTCTAATCCCTGACATAATTACACACCTGGGTCTCTCTACCCCCAGGTGTATCCCACTAACTTTGAAGACCCCGCTACACACTCCCCCTTGTGATTTGACGCTGGTCCCCAGCGTCAGGTGCACACCCATGTCTCCCAAGGAATGGTGACATGAAGTGGGCCCCAGAGGCTATCCCTCAAATTTTGGATACTGTGTGTGCCAAGACCTGCTCCAGGGAAAGGGAACTATAAAACATTAAAACTTTTTGTATAAAACATCTGTCATGTACACATATACAATCCCTCCCGTCACTGTCTAAGAACCACCCCATACTCAGTAGTCTTGACCGACGAATCTCCTGCAGAAGGGAAACAAAAAAAAAACACATCCTAACACTCTGTGTTAACTTGGCATGAGTGGGTCCGTCAGCCGAGAGACCCACTCACTCCAATAAGTAAGTAATGCATGTGTAACATTTCAAACAACCGTTGCACAACACTGCCACCTGGTGACAGCGCTGCGGTAATGACACTTGGTGAGATCTTCATTCTTCCAGCTTTCCTACTCTGACTCTACCCCAAAAGTCTCTGCCTTTGGCACATGGAGAAAAGGGAGAAAAAAAAACAACAGCTCCCAAGTCTCCAGTGAGGAAAAGAAAAGCCCAAATCAAAACAAAAGTAGGGCACAGTTCTAGGCGTCTGGGAATGTCTCTTCCAGAAAGTTTCAACAGCAACAAGATAGGAGCTCACTTCTCCTATAAAGTAGAACCTTGGATCCGGCAGAAACAGGGGCTTCAGGTGCCCGTCAAACACTTCCACCGAAAATTCAACATCCTCTCCTTCTTTCCTGCAGATGAGCACCTTATCGGCATGAATATGGCGCCCAAGTCTCCAATCAGCTCTGCAGTCCTTGAACTTTTTAGACACAGGCGGCGAACATGACAGGTATCGCCTGGCATGGGGTACTTTAAGCTTTTCCCATACAAACTCGTCATACCACCTTGGTCGCAGGACCTCGACTTCATACAATAAGTCCCGAGGCAAGTAAGGGTACTCCCACCCATATTCACGGGCGACTCTCTGGGAGAAAAGTCTCTGCAACCTGGCTAGAGGCGGCATCACATCTCGCTCACCTTCTCCTGGCTGTACGATGGCCTCCGGGTGCCGAGGTACCTTCACCATCTCGGGTTGCTTTGTCTTTGGTGCCCGCAACGAAGCACGCTGCATCCCCACAATCTGAGCGGGTGATGTAGTTGAATGAGGAAAGTTGGTCGGAGGACTAGATTTCCTCGGGAACTCCGGGGCCTTCACCCGGAGCGTACTGTCTTCTATGGACATGGGGGAATCCTGCGGTTTACTCAGCACAGGTAGTGGGCGTCTGTCCCAGCCCTTCTGGTGAAACAGTTCGTCTATCTCTCCGTCATCCCCACAGTCTGACAATGACTCTAGGTCGGAGGTGTCATACATCTCAGCGGGAAGGTAGTCTCTAGTAGACGGAAGGCTACCCTCCCTTGCGGGCTCCACCGACTGTGGCCCCCCGACACCTCCAACCAACACCACAGTCCCAGCCCCTGGCTCACCTGGACCTTCTGAAGAACTGGGATGTCCGGGACTCTCTTCTCTACCGGCGCCATCCAGGCCAGGCAAGCGGCGGGGTGAAACTCGACCACGACCATAGGATGCCTGTACCAGGCCGACTTTCCTCTTTGGAGGTGGGAGCAGGGAGTCTGTAGTGACCGAAGCAGTGTCCTCGGATTTTTCTCTCTCAGTCTCTGGTTGGGCAGTCACTTCGCCCTGGTCAGCGCGCACGGGAAACTCCGCAAAGGCTTTGATCTCTCCCTCCGGAGTGGCGGTTCCTGTGATGCAGTTGAGGCGTAGGGCCCGGGGCCTTTCCGTGTGTGGTTCAACCTCAAAAAGGAACTCCTTGCATGCCTCACATTGCCCGAATGGCTTTAGTTGGACCACCAGTCCCGAGCATCCGGGACAGATCACACCGAGGGCCTCCGTGTCTCTGCATGAATACAGAGTCAACTGTCCTCGGGGCCTGAGCCTTATCCCCATGTCTGTAATGGGCGCAGCAAATGCAGTCATCTTGAAAGGATAAGGTACCGGCATCCACGGGGAGCCTGAGTTCACTCCGACCACTTGCTGCTCCATCACGCGCTGACCTCGCGCCGGAGTCTCCACGTGTATCTCCACACGTGGCCAGACTCCTCCCACGACTTGCACGTTTTCGCGGGCTTCCTTCAGTCTCCTCCCACGAATTGCACAGTCATGGGGTGCCTCGTGGCGCAGTGCAGCAAAAGTCCCCACATGTAGTTCGTCACACGGCTGGACTCCTCCCTCTTCCCGCTCTTTCTGCATGGGCCTCTCCCGGTTTTTCAGAGAAATTTCCACGACTTCGAGCACAGGGACGCACTTTGGCCAATCACATGGCCGACCTGCTCGGACCTCCTCCGGGCAGCAAAGTTCAAACACAGCCGTTCCAAACCTCAGGGTCAACACACATTTCATCCCGGACTCACGAGCCCCCACGTGTAGCGGCCTCACCCCGTCCTCTTTAGCTAGGGGTATGTCGAGCGACAGAGTGAGGTGCGCTACGGCCCATGTCCTCCCCATGGCTGTGGGTGAGGTGAAGGCCAGTACCAATCTTTTCCTCGGACCAAATGTGTGCTGGTTATGAGGGTCAGTCCTTCCGTGCCAGAATCTCCCTTTGTTCCCATCAACAGAGTCCATACACCCATCAAAGTCCAAACTCAGGTTTATTGCGTATCTCCACATACAGTCAATGCAACGGCATGATACGATGGGGAAGCAGGTCGAGGCACTGTACAGGTTCCTAGTCCCTACACTCCCTGTGCTATGACCAGGGGTTGCAGGAGTCTTGATGAAAGCTCCTCCGCTGCGCTGTAGCCCCTATCAGGGGAAGATGTCCTCCAAGGGAGTTACCGAAGGCCCATCCGTCACCGGGTTGACACTACACCGGGTCTTCGGACGGGTGACCTCCCCAGCCTCCTCACCTCAGATGCGGGTCCCCTCGCAAGGGGCGCCCTGGAGCAACTTCACCCTCGCGGGACCCAGTCGGAGTCACCGGGTCCCAGGCCCCCTCAATAGTACCTCACCCCAGGCTGAAGGTGCCTGGGATGGACTCCATCTTCATTCCGGCCAGGCCTAGGGCGCCTAGGTCGGAACCTTGAACCGCCCGCACCCAGGCCTAAGGTGCCTGGGTGCGTGAAGAGATGATCCCCCCCAAAAGACCTCGTGGCGAGCGCGTCTCCCCCTTTTATCTCCTCCCATCGACACCACGGCGGGTTCCCCGCCCCAGCCGTACCATCTCCAGGAAGGGACAAAAAAAAGGTAGCACTGTGGTAGTAATTCTACCTCAAGCCTGTAGGTACGTCGCCACCCACAGGCCAAGGAGAATATTGCACCACCCAATCCTCCACGAATAACAAAAAGGGGTCTAATCCCTGACATAATTACACACCTGGGTCTCTCTACCCCCAGGTGTATCCCACTAACTTTGAAGACCCCGCTACATATATATAATTAATAACATAGCTGAAGGTAAAATAGGCACTCTGAGGACTTCTAACAAAGGAAGGTGAAGACAATACAGTTGCCCTATTACACCTTGTCCTCATCATCCTCCATTGGCATTAATTTGAATGCCTATTCTACTATCTATCTATCTATCTATCTTTCTATCTATATCACTCGATCCCATGGGGGGGGGTGCTTTTTAGCTCAGAAGTTGGTTCACCCTTTCATGTTGTAGTCGTGAGCTATAGAACACCTCCCCCTATGTTATGGAGATGGAATAGAGGGAGGTATTTTGTAGTCCTGATACCTTTGTTAACAATGGGCCATAGATTGTTTGTTTAGTGCTTGCATGCTGTCCCGAGGTCAGGAAGTGTTTTACTGCCAGGATTATCAGGTTAAAATAAAGTAAGGAAATGCCTGGAAAAAAAAAAAAAAAACACTAATGCAGCTGCCAATGACACAATATGCAAATCACAAGTACTTTCAGGTTTTTTTTTGGCGGGGGGGGGGGGGGCGGCAAAGGGAGTAAATCCGGGCCTGCATAAGCGTGAGCCTAGTAATAGTAGTATAATAGTAGGTAGTAATATCTCCACACTTAGCTTGACAAACTTTTACCTGTACCATGTATTAGGTTGTCACTCTGCTTGATTGATTTTTAATGTACAGTACAGCAATGTGCGAAAGTTGTAGACATTTGCAAAAAATAAAATAATCCTGTAAAGAAGGGATGCTTTCTAAAATTAATAGATTTACCAATTAACAATCTACAACAGTGCATAAACAATAAAAAAAAAAAAAAAAAATCTGATAAATATTTGGTGTCCACCTCATAAAGTCTCCTAGGTATGCAGTTTTTTAGGGTGCTCAGCAGGGAAGTTGTTCCAAATATTTAGAACAAACCACAGTTGTTCGTCTGTGGATTTGGTCTCAGTTGCTTCTGTCTCCTTGTGTAATCTCAGATAAACTCAATGATGTTGAGATCATGGCTTTTTTTGGGGCCATATTATTACTTCCAGGTGTTTTTGTTCTTTTGCTGAAGAGAGTTCTTTATGACCCTGACTGTATGTTGGAGGTCATTGTCCTGCTGCAGACTGAATTTGGGACTGATCAGATACCTCCCTGATGATACTGGCCATACTTTATACCTCTGAGGAGACCACTAAAGCTGGCCAAAGATGGCTAGAATTTCAAACGAAAATTCTTAGGAAAAGAGTTTGTACGAAATTTCTCTGAACATTCGATTGTCATTTAAAAGTTTTAATTTGCTGTTAACATTTGATTTTAGAATGAATGGACTCTACCAAATGAAAAACCACATACATTGTAAAAAATGATTTTGTTCAAGAAAAGTTTTCCATCCTGCTCCTTTGAATTTTCTTGTTACTGGGGTTGACAATGAACATCAATTTGAACCACTAGTGAATAAACTTTTTGAGTACATTCTTTTCCTAAGATCTTTTGTTTAAAATTCAGCTTAGGGCTGGCCTCAGAGGGATCATTTTTTTTCCAATGAGCCAGAGGGCTCATTGAAAAAAAAATGAATGGGTTCCTCCATCCACACAAGCGAGACGGATAGTGGAATCCAATCTGCTGTACTATTGTATTCTGACACCAAGGACTCCCCTGCTGTCAGAATACACTGATCACGATTGAAACCGATTGGCTGCAGCCACTGATCAAATAAGAAAATTCTCAAACTTTCCCGTTTGACAAATGTAAATTGTTAGATCAACTTCTGTCGAGTGGCAATGGCTATTGATGGATTGACTTTGCTAACCTGGGCAATTTTGATCAATCTATGGGCAGCTTAATTCTCAGACCAAAGCCCTGACTCAATGTGCAGAAATATAACACGTTTGTGTCTGCAAGGAATCTCCACTGTGCTTCACTCCTGCCTGCAGACACCAATCAAGGTACCGGTCTTGTACCTTCAAAAAACTGTCTTTTGTTATAGCCATTTATTGGCTACACCAGTGCAGAGCACCTGCATGGGACAGTGACAAGGGAGCGAGCACACAGCAGTGCCCCCAAGGCAAACAGCTTTTTTTGGGGGCACTGCTCGAGGGGGGAGGAGCCTGAAATGCAGGTGGGGGACCCGAAAAGAAGAGGATTGAAGCTGCTCTGTCCAAAACCACTGCGCAGAGCAGGTAGGAATAACATGTTTTTTATTTGTCTGGTCCTGCAATGCTGTACCCAAATAAAATTGATGTCCCTTTTTCCCACAAATAGAGCTTTCTTTTGGTGGTATTTGCTCCCCTTTTGCGGTTTTTATATTTTTGCGCTAGAAGCAAAAAAGTTTGACAATTTAAAAAAAAAAAAAAAATAAGCTTGTTATAACAGCTTACCTGTAAAACTTTTTTTCTTGGAGTACATCATGGGACACAGAGCACCATAGTCATTACTATGTGGGTTATACGCCACCTATAGGTGAATGGACACTGGTACATTCAAAAGACAGGAAGTCCCCCTCCCAATATAACCCCTCCCATCCAGGGAGTACCTCAGTTTTTGTAGAAAAGCAATATATATATATCGCAATAAGAGGGGCGGGACTTCTTTGTCCCGTGATGTACTCCAAGAAAAGGATTTTTTCAGGTAAGCTGTTATAAAAATCCTATTTTCTTTTTCGTACATCACGGGACACCGAGCACCATAGTCAAACTATGTACAATGTCCCAAAGCAATGCCTTCTGAGGGGAGGGAGACACAAAGCAAAACGGGCAGGCGTGAGGTATGCAGCACACTGCCCCCGCCTGCCAACTTACATCCATCTGATAGAATTTTGTGAATGTATGTACTGACGACCAAGTAGCGGCCTTGCAAATCTGAGCCACAGAGGCTTGGTGATGCACTACCCATGAAGCACTGACTGCCCTGGTAGAGTGCGCTTTAGCCTGAAAAGGCAGAACCCTTTCCTTTAGACTATAAGCCTGACTAATCACCTGACTAATCCACTTAGCAATAGTTGATTTTGATGCTGCCTGGCCCTTTCTGGGGCCTTCTGGCAGCACAAACAAAACATCAGTTTTCCGTATCTGAGCTGTCGCCTTCAGCAGGGCTGGTGCAAGGATCTTTGACACCCTAGGCGAAACCTAATTTTGCCGCCCCTGACTCCACTTTACCCTGCCCTTGCAACACATGTGACCTATCTGACCCCTACACTGACCCCCTGACACATACACTGACCCCCTGTCCCCAACGCTAACCCACCTGACAATTACACTGACCTGACACATACACTGACCCCCCCCTTACCTGAAACATACACTGACCCCCCTTACATGACACATACACTGACCCCCCCTTACATGACACATACACTGACCCCCCCTTACATGACACATACACTGACCCCCCCTTACATGACACATACACTGACCCCCCCTTACATGACACATACACTGACCCCCCCTTACATGAAACATACACTGACCCCCCCCCTTACATGAAACATACAGTGACCCCCCCTTACATGAAACATACAGTGACCCCCCTTACATGAAACATACAGTGACCCCCCTTACATGAAACATACAGTGACCCCCCTTACATGAAACATACAGTGACCCCCCCTTACATGAAACATACAGTGACCCCCCCTTACATGGCACATACACTGACCCCCCTTACATGGCACATACACTGACCCCCCTTACATGAAACATACAGTGACCCCCCTTACATGACACATACAGTGACCCCCTTTACATGAAACATACAGTGACCCCCCTTACATGACACATACAGTGACCCCCCTTACATGAAACATACAGTGACCCCCCATTACATGACACATACAGTGACCCCCCTTACATGAAACATACAGTGACCCCCCTTACCTGATACATACACTGACCCCCCTTACATGAAACATACAGTGACCCCCCCCCCTTACATGGCCCATACAGTGACCCCCCTTACATGAAACATACAGTGACCCCCCCCCTTACATGAAACATACAGTGACCCCCCCTTACATGAAACATACAGTGACCCCCCTTACATGAAACATACAGTGACCCCCCTTACATGAAACATACAGTGACCCCCCATTACATGACACATACAGTGACCCCCCCTTACATGACACATAGTGACCCCCCCTTACATGACACATAGTGACCCCCCTTACATGACACATACAGTGACCCCCCTTACATGGCACATACAGTGACCCCCCTTACATGAAACATACAGTGACCCCCCTTACATGAAACATACAGTGACCCCCCCTTACATGAAACATACAGTGACCCCCCCTTACATGAAACATACAGTGACCCCCCTTACATGAAACATACAGTGACCCCCCATTACATGACACATACAGTGACCCCCTCTTACATGACACATAGTGACCCCCCCTTACATGACACATACAGTGACCCCCCTTACATGGCACATACAGTGACCCCCCCTTACATGAAACATACAGTGACCCCCCTTACATGAAACATACAGTGACCCCCCTTACATGAAACATACAGTGAACCCCCTTACATGGCACATACACTGACCCCCCTTACATGGCACATACACTGACCCCCCCTTACATGAAACATACAGTGACCCCCCTTACATGGCACATACACTGACCCCCCTTACATGAAACAAACATACACTGACCCCCCTTACATGAAACATACAGTGATCCCCCTGACTCCTACTTCCTGCACTATTTAAACACACACCCCCCTCCCCCTCATACAGCATGTAGATCGATCCGTCCTCCTCCTTACCTCTGCTCTTTGGTGCTTCGTCAGCCATCATCAGGGCTCTGCTCAGGGGCCAGGCCAGAGCCATCCATCCGCTCCACGGAGTCCCCGCCAGGGCCAGGCCAGGCCAGCGCCGCCAATGCGATCCACCCGCTCCATGGAGTCCTCGCTGGGCGGGAGGTCAGTCAGCTACTCCTCTCAATGCTGACAACTTCGTCAAAACCCCGCCCCTCCGCTGCACACACAAGACACACAGCGCCGCACCAGAGGGACAGGCTGGAGCAAAGGAGTCCCGGAGCGGCGCTGTGTGATTTACCTGTCTGAGGACTGAGATGTGACAGCGCAGCGGGGCGCTCTGCGCTACACATGGAGGGATTGGTGGCGCCGTGGTGGCACACTGAATGGGGCCAGCGATCAGGAGAGAGGAGAGCCTAGCTCACACAGGACAGAGGCTGTGGTTGCGCCCTAGGTGGTAGTGCGCCCCTAGGCGGCTGCCTACTTCGCCTAGTGGTAGCGCCGGCCCTGGCCTTCAGATAGGCTTTGACTGCTCTCACTACATCGAGAGAATGTAACAATCTTTCTTCTGCAGAACGAGGTTCTGGAAAAAAGGAAGGCAGGGAAACATCCTGATTTAGATGAAAATCTGACACTACCTGGCAAAAAGGTTGGGTGAGGACGCAACCTCACCTTGTCCCTATGAACAATCAAGTATGGCTCTTTACAGGAAAAGCAGCTAATTCTGACACTCGTCTTGCGGAAGTTACCGCAACTAAGAACACCAATTTCTTTGTCAAAAGAAGCAAAGGAATATTGTGTATTGGCTCAAAGGGCTGTCTTTGCAAACCTGACAGAACTAGATACAGATCCCATGGGCACAAGGGTGACCTGACTGGCGGACTTATCAGAGTTACCCCTTGTATAAAGGCCAGGACCAAAGAATGCAAAGCAAGCGGCCTTTGGAAAAATACTGCCAAGGCCGAAATCTGACCCCTGATCATACTCAAGGCCAGCTTAATTTCTACCCCAACTGTAGAAAGGCAAGAATTCTATTTTCTGACATACTTTCGAGGGTGCCAACCCTTGGTTTCACACCAGGAGGCATAGGCCCTCCATACCCTATAATAAATGGTCCTAGACACTTGCGAAAAAACTGAGGTACTCTCTGGATGGGAGGGGTCATATAGGGAGGGGGACTTCCTGTCTTTTGAGTGTACCAGTGTCCATTCACCGATAGGTGGCGTATAACCCACATAGTTATGACTATGGTGCTCTGTGTCCCGTGATGTACGAAAAAGGAACAATATTTTTTAGTTTCTGCTATAAAACATACCCAATAAAAAAAAAAAAAAATAAGTCAAATCTAATTTAATTCAAATTCTAATTTCTTCAACAATTAAGCCCAATATGTATTCTGCTACATATTTTTGGTAAATAAAATCCCAATAAGCGTATATTGATTGGTTTGCACAAAACTATGGAATATTTTTATGGCTTTTTTTTTACTAGTAATGGCGGTGACCAGCACTTTTTAGCGGGATTGCAACATTGTGGCGGACAAATCGGACACCTAACTGACACGTTTGACTTTTTTGGGGGAACCAGTGACATTACAGTGATCAGTGCTAAAAATATACACTGTTACTGTACTAATGACACTGGCAGGGAAGAGGTTAACACCATTAAAGGGTAAAGTGTGTCCCTAGGAGGTGCTTGCTAACTGTGTGGGGGATGGATTGACTGTGTGAACACAGAGATCTGTGTTCCTGCTTAGCAGGAACACAAGATCACTGTGTTCTTCCCTGTCAGAACGGCAATCTGCCTTGTCTACATAGACAGATCGCCATTCTGCCTCTCTGGGGAACGATCAGCGGGTCCCGGCGGACATCGCATCCGCTGGACCCGCTAACTGACTCCCCCTCTGGCCAGTCAGCACGTGCCCCTGCTGTCTATTGCACAAAATTACATACAGGTAAATAGGCGCAATAGAGCCGCCCTGTCGCAGTATATCTGTGGTAGGCAGTCTTCATGTGGTTAAATCTGAACTTCATTCTTCAGTCACCTCAACTTGAAGAGCATGGCTTTTACTCACTAAGTTTCATTCCTTCTACACAGCTGAATCTGATATAAATAGGAATTCCAGATATGGATATTTTTACATATTTAAATTGGTGCAAATTGTAACTAATGTAACTATGCATATACCATACATTTTTCAGGATATTGCTTAGGCACAAATAATATCTCTTGATGTCCCCTATCAGATAGAAAATCACTTTATGAGTTCAAGACGAGTCCACTTTGAGGGCTCAGGTATTCGATAAAAAAATTCAATGCATTTCCAAACCTTTTTTTACAGATGTCTACTTTGTGGCCTCATTCACGAGCGCTGAGGCCTGTACACTGTGGACTAGCCCCATGTACTGTGTGTCTACGGAGGTGCAACGGCTATATGGACACCGCCGCTTGTCCTTATTTGACAAGCGTGGGGGTGCCAGTGATTGGCCCCAAATGTAGACTGTGTTGATTATGGGCGCTCACCTGCCAAACTAAGATGATTGAATGTGTCCCTTCAGCGACTGCATCACTATAGACTTACATGGGTCACCTGCTTGCAGCACCTGGCGGCTTTAGCTGTCGAATGACCAATTCATGGTGTATAGGCCTCAGCGCCCATATGAATGAGGTCTAACAATAACACCAAGAACATTTTTTTACTGGGGTTTTCTCAATCTAAAAAAACCTGAACTTCTATTTCAATGATATTTGAAGGATTCCTGCTCAAAACAAAAAATATTTTATTTTTATTTTGCTACTATATAAACGTATAGGTACCTCCGTGGGGGCTGCTAATAAACTCTATATCCCATTGGTTACCTCGACTCTGCAAATCTTCTCTTACCTCTGACACATTGGGTTCCATCCTGCAAAGCTGCAACAATAATGAGAAACTCACACAGTATCACTGAACCACTCAGATATGTTTACTGAGATGAAAGGAACACAAAGAATGGCATGAATAAAACACAGCTTTGGTTTAACAGTGAATAGATCTTATAAATGATATACAAAAATGCTTAACATAAATCTACTACAAGACCTATGTGAACAGGTAGACAGAGAACAAATATCCAATACTGTAACACATATACTGGATACCTTCCCTCTGCGCCCTCAGCACACAGACTAGTGGTGGACATATGCTTTTATTGAACACAATGTAAATTGAACAATATTCTAAAGATTGTCTCCCCCTGTGTTTGCAGTCCAATACTTCAGAAAAGGAATGTACAGAAATTGTACACAGCAAAGAAGAAATTACAAATGTTCCTTCAGTTCCGGTTATCTTCAGCTAGCCTGTTGTTTATACTGCAGTATAATTTTTAATCCAAAGTAAGAGAAAAGGAGAAAAAAGATGAACTAATCTGCACTTTATCTGAAGGAAGGTATGTTCCTCTTTAACTGTGTCAGGAAGAGGTGTACAGTATTGACTTTAAAGCACAATGGGAAAGAATAGACCCCAAGCGCCTGCTATGTGAGGCCTGGGAAAAAGTAGATTCACATCCGTGGAACTACAAGCATCAGCAGTCAGTCTGTAAAGGAATTAGTCAGCACACTGTTATCAACTGTTATCAACTGTTACTATCACAATGGGCTGTGGGCTGTGCCCGCTCACCACGGAGGACATCAGATGGGTAGAGGGTTCAAGTCCAAATTCTCTGTGTCTCTGTCCTGTGGAAATGGTGCCACCGCGCCATGCTGTAGCTTCCGATGAACTGGAATGCAGGTGTCTCCAGGTGGTCTGCAACACGGGCCGGTCCGCTATGCTGGAATAGCGATTCAGTCCTCTAAGATCCCTCTGAGGCTGGCAATCTGGCTCCCCACTGTGTAGGCCCAGAATCTCACTCGCTGTCACACAGACCTCCTGCTGGCAGGGTCAGAATTGCGTCCAGAGAGACAGAAATCATGCCACATCTACCTTTTTATTTCCTCTCCCAGCAAGATGTTCTGTGCGCATGGCATTCTGTTACCTTTGGTCCAGATTAGTCCTGCTGACAGTGTCACTTCCTTTTCCCAAACTACATGTCCCATGATGCTTCGCTCTGCATCTTTAGACAGTGTAAAAACACAAACATATAGAGTCCAGCGGGCACTAGAGGGAGCCAAACCCATATAACAATAAAGTAACTGTCCCTTAATCATAGCATAGTAGCAAACCTTGGCTACATAAACAAAAAAAAAAAAAAACATTAAGCAGTCAAGAACCCACATCTGTGTAAATATGTTTCATTATAAAGCCCTCGTCTAGATCTTTCATTTTGCTGAGCGTGCTACATTTTACTTGGTACCTCAGCCTTAGGTAAACACTGCTTCATGCATATGTTAAAGAAGGGATTAGCACGTACAATAGTTGAATACTTTGAGGTTAAAAAATTACCTGCTCGACCTGTCATCGTGATTGTGTTTCAGTATTCTGAACTCGAGTAAACACCTTCATGTGAACATTGGTATGCACACAAGCACGGCCATCGCAAGCCCTTCCTTCAGCATTGTTTTCCAAAACAATATAGACACTTAAAATGTAAATAATCCATAACAATAAACTTGTCTTATTTGCTCCCTTTTGGATTGATAAATGTACCATTGAAAGTGTTTTGATATACACTATATTGTCAAAAGTATTGTGACGCCTGCCTTTACATGCACATGTACTTTAATTGAATCCCAGCCTTAGTCCATATGGTTCAATATTGAGTTGGCCCACCCTTTGCAGCTATAACAGCTTCAACTCTACTGGGAAGGCTGTCCACAAGATTTAGGAGTGTGTCTATGGGAATGTTTGTCAGGCACTGATGTTGGAGAGAAGGACTGGCTTGCAGTCTCTGCTCGGATTCATCCCAAGGGCATAGTTGCCAACATTGCAAAAAAAACATCTGGGACACTTTTTTTGTATTGAGGCGGAGCCTTGCTATAATCAGGGGGCGGGGCATTCGTTTGTAGGCGTGTCATGCCGGAGTGAAAAATGCGTCGCGCGAAGCGCGCCGCGGCAAAAAATGGGCGTGGTTTACGCACGGTAGTGGGTGTGGTTTAAATGGGCGTGGTTCAAAGGGGTGTGGCTAGAGTCCGAGGTGAGAGAGAGAGAGAGAAAGAAATAGAAAGAGAGAAGCCAGATCCTACACCACAATAGTAATGTGTAACAAAATTGGCAGATCAGGATACTCCAAAACACCTGTTGGCGCTTCAATCATCCCGACACCATGGTTGTTACGGTGTCAGGATGATTGAAGTGCATTATTTCTATTTTTACATTGTAATATAAAATGAAATCATTCAACTCACCATAATGCCGAATCAGTGGAAGCCCTGAGCGTGTTACCTGCCACGTCGCCTGCCACCAGATGGCCTCCCCAGCAGTCCGTCCTTGCATCAGGTGCCTCCCCAGCAGTCCGTCCTTGCATCAGGTGCCTCCCCAGCAGTCCGTCCTTGCATCAGGTGCCTCCCCAGCAGTCCGTCCTTGCATCAGGTGCCTCCCCAGCAGAGCCCCCTCCACACTTGTGGACAAGGGTCCAAAAATCGTGCTTGTCCCGGGAAATTCGGGACTGTTGGTAACTATGCAGGCGTCCCCAGTGGAGTCCCCCCTTACATCAGGCGTCCCCAGTGGAGTCCCCCCTTACATCAGGCGTCCCCAGTGGAGTCCCCCCTTACATCAGGCGTCCCCAGTGGAGTCCCCCCTTACATCAAGTGTCCCCAGAGGAGTCCCTCCTTACATCAGGCGTCCCCAGCGGAGTCCCTCCTTACATCAGGCGTCCCCAGAGGAGTCCCTCCTTACCTCAGGCGTACCCAGCGGAGTCCTTCCTTACATCAGGTGTACCCAGAGGAGTCCCCCTTACATCAGGCGTCCCCAGCAGAGTCCCCCCTTACATCAGGCGTCCCCAGCGGAGTCCCCCCTTACATCAGGCGTCCCCAGCGGAGTCCCCCCTTACATCAGGCGTCCCCAGTGGAGTCCCCCTTACATCAAGTGTCCCCAGCGGAGTCCCCCCTTACCTCAGGCGTCCCCAGAGGAGTCCCCCGTTACCTCAGGCGTCCCCAGCGGAGTCCCCCCTTACATCAGGCGTCCCCAGCGGAGTCCCCCCTTACATCAGGCGTCCCCAGCGGAGTCCCCCCTTACATCAGGCGTCCCCAGCGGAGTCCCCCCTTACATCAGGCGTCCCCAGCGGAGTCCCCCCTTACCTCAGGCGTCCCCAGCGGAGTCCCCCCTTACCTCAGGCATCCCCATCGGAGTCCCCCCTTACATCAGGCGTCCCCAGCGGAGTCCCCCCTTACATCAGGCGTCCCCAGCGGAGTCCCCCCTTACCTCAGCCGTCCCCAGCGGAGTCCTCCCTTACCACAGGCGTTCCCAGCGGAGTCCCCCCTTACCACAGGCATCCCCAGCGGAGTCCCCCCTTAACCACAGGCGTCTCCTGTCTCGGCCGCCATTATTGTTTCCCCTTCCCCGAAGGGGAACAAAATAGAGGCGGAGCCGACAGTGTGGCTGAAAAAAAAAAATTAAGCTGTGGCGCTGCCGACCCCCGCCCCTTTCCATTACAGACAGACCTGCAGCGGGGCGGGGCGGGGCGGGGGGTGGCCTGCCGGCCAGCCAAAACACAGATGTAGTACAATAGAAGATAAAGCTGCTGCGGCGCCGCCCACCCCCGGGGAGGTGCGGGGTGTGGGCGGCGCCGCAGTGGCTTTATTTTCTATTGTACTACATCCGTGTTTTGGTCTTCTTGAACATGGCGGCCGGCCGAGACATTGTCTCCACCAGCCGTGGACCTCTAGCGGCGGTGGCCTGCGGCGTCCAAATTCGGGGAAAACGGGAAAAATCGGATTGGCCGGGACAAAATAAATCCGGGAAAAGGGTTTGAATCCCGGGAACGTCCCGGCCAATCCGTGACTGTTGGCAACTATGCAAGGGTGTTCTATCGGTTTGAGGTCAGGACAGTCATCCAACCCAAACTCGCTCATCCATGTCTTTTTGGACCTTGCTTTGTGCACTGGTGCACAGTCATGTTTGAACAGGAAGGGGCCATCCCCAAACTGTTCCCACAAATTTGGGAGCATGAAATTGACCAAAATGTCTTGGGGTGCTGATGCCTTGAGAGTTTCCTTCTCTGGAACTAAGGGGCCAAGCCCAACCCCTGAAAAACAGCCCCACACCATAATTACCCCTCCACCAAATGATTTGGACCAGTGCACAAAGCAAGGTCCATAAAGACATGGATGAGCGAGTTTGGGGTGGAGTTACTTGACTGGCCTGCACAGAGTCCTGACCTCAACCTTATAGAACAATTTTGGGATGAATTAGAGTGGAGACTGCGAGCCAGGCTGTCAGGGTCACCTGTGGCCAGGTGACAGATGCACACCGTAGGGGGACAGGAGTGCACCGCGGGGTAGTGAACCCTATGGCTGGCTTCTGCGGATAGGAAACTGGGTGGTTGTGGAAAGCGGGACCAGAGGAGCACAACCAGGATCCTAACGGAAGCGAGAGCCAAGATTCCCCAGGGCGCGGAGTCTAAGACCCAGCTGGTCTTCTCCAGGGCCTCTAGTGGTGAGGATGTTACGCTGCAGGCTGGGACCAGGTCGCGGCCCCTGGAGTTTCCTAGCTCACGCCCCGTAGGGTAAGGGGAAAAGAGGGGAAGCAGCAGCACACGATAGAGAGAACCGAATAACAAGCTGAAGGTCAGGGGCCACAAGCAGACAAGGATAACGAAGAACGAGCCGAAGGTCAAGGGTCACGAGCAGACAGGGATAGTCGGGGACAAGCCAATAACGTAACAGAGAGACAGACGTAGCACACGGCAGGCAGGAACCCAAACACACAATGCCTAACAAACACGTTGATCAGCAAAGCAGGCTTGCAGTGCACAGGTTAATATAGTGTTCTGTGATAGGGCCTGGGGTGGAGTCAGGCTGGGAGGAGATTATAAAGGAAGCCAGGTGAAGGAGGTCTGGTCTCTAGATGAACACATGAGGAGGAAGGTAAGATGGCAGACAGACATTAATGCATATCCATGACAGTACCCTCCCTCTTACGAGGCCTCCCCCTTCCCCGCCTGGGCCCAGGTTTAGAGGGAAACTTCAGATGAAACTCCTTTAACAGACGAGGTGCAAAGACCTCAGATGCAGTGATCCAAGACCTCTCCTCAGGACCAAACCCTTTCCAATGAACGAGGTACTGAAGAACGCCTTTACAGAGTCGGGAGTCCAGAATTTGACTGATCTCGTACTCCTGATTATCCTCAGAGACAGGCGCCATGGTAGGGAGAGGACGAGAGAATTTATTGAGGACTAAAGGTTTTAGAAGAGCAACATGAAAGGAGTTAGTGATTTTAAGGCTCTTAGGAATCTGGAGTTTGAAACAAACCGGATTCAGTTTAGCAGTTACCGTGTATGGACCGATGAATCGTGGAGCAAACTTCAGAGAAGGAACTTGGAGCTTGATGTTCCTGGTAGAGAGCCAGACTTTGTCCCCTGGCTGAAGAGAAGGCGGTTTACGCCTGCGGCGGTCGGCAAAGCCTTTGAATTTTTCAGCAGCTGCCCGGAGGGAATCATGAACGTGACCCCAAACGGAATTGAGAGACTCCTGAACCGAAGCCAAAGCTGGAATGTCTGGAGAACAGATCATGGGAAGAGGAAGTTGAGGGTGTTTTCCATAAACTGTGAAAAAGGGTGTCTTCTGCGAACTGGAATTCACATGATTGTTATGGGAGAATTCTGCCCACGGGAGTAGAGAGGACCAATCGTCATGGTGAGAAGACACAAAGGTGCGAAGAAAGACCTCTAACTCCTGATTAACCCTCTCAGTCTGTCCATTGGATTGGGGATGGTAAGAGGAAGAAAAATGCAAGACAATATTGAGGGATTTGCAAAAGGCTCTCCAAAAACGAGACGTGAATTGGACTCCCCTGTCGGAAACAATATGAGAAGGGACCCCATGTAGGCGGAGAATTTCCCGAATGAAAATGGGAACCAAGGCAGGGGCAGAAGGAAGACCAGGAAGAGGAACAAAATGAGCCATCTTGGAGAATCGATCGATTACCACCCAAATGACTGTATTATTCTCAGACAGTGGGAGATCGGTGATAAAATCCATGGCAATATGGGCCCAGGGTTCCTTAGGAATGGGCAAGGGCATGAGGAGACCAGCAGGAGCTTGTGTGGAGGATTTGGACTGAGCACAGACATGACAAGCTTTAACGTAGTCTTTGACGTCTGAGCGGAGATTAGGCCACCAGTAGTGACGACTGATGAGTAGGAAGGATCGGAGGAATCCAGAATGCCCTGCCACCTTGGAATCATGTCCCCAACGAAGGATCTTAGCTCTTAGCTCAGTGGGGACAAAGGTCTTACCAGGCGGAATTTTAGACTTCAGGGTGGTAGAGTGGGCAACAATGCATGAGGTGGGAATGATCGGCTCAGGTTCAGGGGCGGACTCCTCGTCCAAAGTGTCAAATGACCTAGAGAGCGCATCAGCCCGACCGTTGCAGGAACCAGGTTTGTAGGTAATCGTGAAATTAAAACGGGCAAAGAAGAGACTCCACCTGGCCTGTCTAGGATTCAGACGTTTAGCATTCTGTAGATACTGTAAATTCTTGTGATCGGTAAAGATCGTTATGGAGTGAGGGGAACCCTCCAAGAGATGACGCCACTCCTCTAGCGCCAATTTAATTGCGAGAAGTTCCCGATCACCGATGGCATAATTCCTCTCTGCCTGAGAATTTTTTTTGGAGAAGAACGCACATGGTTGGCGTCTCTTCTCAAAGATTTGAAGAAGCACAGCTCCCACCCCCATTGAGGAAGCGTCCACTTCAATAAAAAATGCATTCCCAGGATTTGGTCTCCTCAAGAGGGGGCCAGAAACAAAGGCCTGTTTCAGGTTGTGAAATGCAGAGACAGCTTCGGGAGGCCAGTCTCTGGCATTCACACCCTTCTTGGTCAAAGCGATATAAGGCGCGGCAATGGAAGAGTAATTCCTTATGAACTGCCTATAATAATTAGTGAAGCCAAGAAAGCGCTGTGTGGCCTTGAGGCTAGCAGGAAGAGGCCAGTTGGTGATAGCCAAGACCTTCCCAGGGTCTATACGAAGCCCCGAACATGAGACAAAGCACCCCAAAAACAGGACCTCAGAACATTCAAAGGAACATTTCTCCAGCTTGGCATAGAGATTGTTCTCTCTAAGACGTTGAAGTACAGTGCGGACATGGTTTCTGTGGACGAGCAGATTTTCAGAAAAGATCAGAATGTCATCCAGATAGATGACAACAAACTGGTACAGCAGATCTCTGAAGATTTCATTGACAAAGTTTTGAAACACGGCTGGAGCATTACACAGACCAAAAGGCATCACCAGATATTCGTAATGCCCGTCTCTAGTGTTGAATGCAGTCTTCCATTCGTCACCCTCCCGTATTCGAATGAGATTGTACGCGCCTCTGAGATCCAACTTGGTGAAAATGGAGGCACCCTTCAACCTATCGAATAGCTCAGATATTAAGGGTAAGGGGTATCGATTTTTAATAGTAACCGCATTTAAACCCCGATAATCGATGCAGGGTCTTAAGGTACCATCCTTTTTGGCAACAAAAAAGAACCCTGCCCCTGCAGGCGATGAGGATTTCCGGATGAAACCTCTCTCCAGATTCTCTGCGACATACTCCGACATGGCCTGGGTCTCTGGGATGGACAGAGGGTAGGTACGACCCCTGGGTAGAGTTGCTCCGGGGACAAGATCAATAGCACAGTCAAAAGACCTGTGGGGAGGAAGCACCTCAGCTGATTTTTTACAGAACACATCCCGGTAATCGCTGTATGCAGCAGGAAGATCAGAAGAAACAGAAGTGGCAGCAACCGGAAGACTCTCCTTGGGGGTCACCTTGAGAAGACACGACGAGAAACATGAGGAACCCCAGGCCAGGATCTGCCCAGAGACCCAGTCCACATGTGGAGAGTGGAGCTGTAGCCAAGGGAGGCCCAATACAACTGGGGTAGAGGCCTTGGGTAGAATAAGAAAGGATATCCACTCCTGGTGGAGAATCCCTACCGACATCCTAATGGGTAGCGTCTGGAAGCGAATAGGGCCCCCTGGGAGAACAGTGCCATCAATAGCCGAGACTACCAATGGGGTAGTGAGAGGTGAAAGGGTAAGCTTCATAGAAGAAGCAGTTCTCCAATCCATAAAATTGCCGGCAGCCCCGGAATCCAGGTATGCAAGGGTTGACTGAGGAGAAGTGCCTACATGAAGGAACACCGGCAAGAGCAGGCGAGAAGGTGATGTTTCTGGGTCCAATACTCCACCTTCCAAATGTATTACGCCCGAACGTTCTCCGGACAGAAGCGAGCAAAAGTCACGAAAATGACCCTTGCCCCCACAATAGAGGCACAAGCCCAGAGTTCTGCGCCTAGCACGTTCTTCGGGGGTTAGTCTGGTCCGGCCCAGCTGCATAGGTTCTTCAGCAGGTAGAGGATGCTCCACGGAATGAAGGGAGGGGAGCTCAGACTGGCTAGGACCCAGAGAGTGCTGGCGTCTTTTTTCTAAGGACCTCTCTTGAAAACGAATGTCGATCTGGTTGCATGATGAAATTACATCGTCCAGACCGACGGGAATGGCTCTTCCCGCTAATTCGTCTTTCACTCGGTCAGAGAGGCCATGTAAAAAGGTAGCGACCAGGGCCTCATTATTCCAGCTCAATTCAGCTGTGTGGATACGGAACTGAAGAGCATATTGCCCCACTGAACTAGATTCTTGGCGAAGACGTAAGACAGCACTAGCCGCTGAAGAAGCCCGAGCCGGCTCTTCGAAGATATTACGAAAGAGCTTCAAGAAATCGGACAGACTGGAAACCACCGGATCGTTCCTCTCCCACAGGGGGGCAGCCCAGGCTAAAGCTTCACCGGAGAGGAGGGAAATGATATAGGCTACCTTAGCCCGGTCAGACAGGAAGCTTTGAGGCTGAAGCTCAAAATGAATTGTGCATTGGCTGAGAAAGCCCCTGCAGGCCTTGGAGTCCCCAGAGAAACGGAACGGAGCTGGCAATCTTAGTGAGTGTGAGGCTGCGACTGGTGCGATAGGTACAGCCGCTGGTTGTACCTGGGGTTGCGGATTCGGGGTTCCCAAGGAGACCTGAAGCTGCTCGAATCGAGAAGCCAGATCCTGGAGGAATCGCATCACCTGGGTCTGATTTGATTCCTGGGACTCAAGTCTGCAAACTATGCCCTGCAATGGATCATCCGCGGGAAGCGGGATGTCAGCCGGGTTCATGGCTGATCAAACTGTCAGGGTCACCTGTGGCCAGGTGACAGATGCACACCGTAGGGGGACAGGAGTGCACTGCGGGGTAGTGAACCCTATGGCTGGCTTCTGCGGATAGGAAACTGGGTGGTTGTGGAAAGCGGGACCAGAGGAGCACAACCAGGATCCTAACGGAAGCGAGAGCCAAGATTCCCCAGGGCGCGGAGTCTAAGACCCAGCTGGTCTTCTCCAGGGCCTCTAGTGGTGAGGATGTTACGCTGCAGGCTGGGACCAGGTCGCGGCCCCTGGAGTTTCCTAGCTCACGCCCCGTAGGATAAGGGGAAAAGAGGGGAAGCAGCAGCACACGATAGAGAGAACCGAATAACAAGCTGAAGGTCAGGGGCCACAAGCAGACAAGGATAACGAAGAACGAGCCGAAGGTCAAGGGTCACGAGCAGACAGGGATAGTCGGGGACAAGCCAATAACGTAACAGAGAGACAGACGTAGCACACGGCAGGCAGGAACCCAAACACACAATGCCTAACAAACACGTTGATCAGCAAAGCAGGCTTGCAGTGCACAGGTTAATATAGTGTTCTGTGATAGGGCCTGGGGTGGAGTCAGGCTGGGAGGAGATTATAAAGGAAGCCAGGTGAAGGAGGTCTGGTCTCTAGATGAACACATGAGGAGGAAGGTAAGATGGCAGACAGACATTAATGCATATCCATGACACAGGCCTTCTTATCCACATCAATCCCAGACGACGTCTTTTCATGCCGAAACGCGTAGGTGTGGCCTGCAGTTCATACGTCATCACGCTTTATCGAGATACGGAGCACAACAAGCAGGAGAAGCTTTGAGGAGACGCCGCGTCCCCGCCATACCATACGATACGCTCGCACAGATCAACACTTCTGTAAGTGCAATACTGTGTGGTTAATAAATATTTATTTGCAGTATTACGCTATGGTTTCTTTCCATGTCTTCTGCAGTTGAATAGATATCATTTCTGGATACACATCCACCCACTATTGCTCTAAGGGGAGACTTTAAACCCCTGCGCCCGAAGAGACCACCGTAACAGTGGTCACACAGTTGCGGTAAGCAGATTATATTATCACTCTTCTGGTGCCTCGTGATTCTGGTGGATGAAGACTTCCCTATCATAGACCTTCCTTCCAACATATATAATATCATTTTGTTACTTCTTTAAAGGACTGATTCGCTTCATTTGTGGCACTTTTTTTAGAACACCTTTCAGAACTTTTAAATGTTGCGGGATTTTAGTTTAACCCTCAGCTCTTTCACGTTCACAGTTTATAGGTTGATTATCACCTATTGGATTTCACATATTGTCCTGTGATTCACATTTAAGCTTTATATTCTTTCAATTGATTTTTTGTATACACTCATATGTTTTTTCACATTGTTTTTATCACTACTTATATAGCGCTGTACTAATTTTTTACTATTATCCACATCAGTGCCTGACAAACATTCCCATAGACATACTCCTAAACCTTGTGGACAGCCTTCCCAGAAGAGTGGAAGCTGTTATAGCTGTAAAGGGCGGGCCAACTCAATACTGAACCCCACAGACTAAGACTGGCATGTCATTAAAGGTCATGTGCGTGTAAAGGCATGTGTATCAATACTTTTGGTAATATAGTGTAATGTACTTATCTCTCTCCAAAGCGCTAAGTGTTGTTTCTCTCTGGTAGTTCATTCCTCTGTTATGAGCATGAGTCACTTCTGAGAAGTTTTCTGACACACGAGATACATTTGTGCAGGAGGGAGGGTTGGAGAGCTCAACAGACAGCTTGTCTGTTAAGAACACAGTTTTTCTGCTATGTGGAGGGGGGTGTGTGCCTTTCCTCCAATCAGCTCTTACACACTGTTACTGCAGCCTCTCTGCCCACTCCTCTGTGCTCCTCACAGATGATTTTTTTTTAACACTTTTCTGCCCTTTTGAAGAGGTGTAGGGAAGAGAAGACTGCAGATAAACAAGTACAACCTACGTAGGAGGATTTGTTTCATCTCTGTGTATCACCTGGGTTGTTCACTTCACTGAGTATATGTGAGGGTTTACATCCACTTTAACCTTACCCGAGCATGGGTCACCCCCTTGGTTTGGTTAATTTGCATAGTGTGAGTGGTCTGAATCAAGCCTCAGTACGGTTCACTGAGCATAGGAGCAGGGATCACTGTGATGTGGTTGGCAAAGGTGATTTAAGTAAGCTTACCCCAGGAAACTTCCTTATAGCATAGTGTGAGTACAGGGGGGGACAGATGGACGGACAGTAGACTGGGGCATGGTCCAGTACAACCTTGCCTGAATTTTAAAACTTTTGATTGTTTAGCATTGTTTAGTGTGAGGCTTTGTTATGGATGGATGCAATTTGACATTAGCAATTCTGACATTGTGCTTGACCTGAGCATTTTGCCCCATACACACAACCGGTTTTCCCATCGGAAAAAAAAAAACTATGGTTTTCCCAACGGAATTCCTCTCAAGCCTGCCTTGCATACACACGGTCACACAAAAGTCTGGTGAACTTTTGACTGCCAAGAACGCGGTGACGTAAAAGACTATGACGAGCCGAGAAAATTAAGTTCTATGCTTCTGAGCATGCGTCGATTTGTTTCCGAGCATGCGTGTTTTTTTGGCGCGTCGGAAAAGCATACAGACAAACGGTTTTCCCGCTAGGATTTTTTCCTGATGGGAAAAAAGAGATCCTGCTCTCTTTTTTTTCCCGGCAGTTTTCCTGTGGGAAAAAGTCAGATGGAGCATACACACGGTCGGGATTCCTGACAAAAAGCTCTCATCTGACTTTTTGCAACGGGAAAACCGGTCGTGTGTACGGGGTATTAGAAGCATTGTTGAGGTTTAACCAACCATTGGCCTTATTCTTTGTTTGCCAAGTGCAGAAAAAAAAAACCTGTTGGTCTGCTAGGAATCTAACGAGCTTCTAACTTCCTGTTTAAAGGAGAAGTACAGCCAAAGCCCATTTGGCAGTACTTCTCCTATGGATCACAGAAGTGTAGTTCGTTTTGCACTCCTGTGACTGTTTCCAGCGAAAAGCGGACTGAAGTCCGCTCTCTACTGATGTCACAGAGTCGGTCCAGGCTCGGCTTTATCACGACCATGGAGTCAGAACTCCGCCCAGATCCCTGGACCGACACTCGGCTCAGCCTTTCAGCAAACCGCTTAGAGCCTGTGCTGGCCACTCCCACCCCCTCCACAACCCAGCTCTCCAGTGAGCGAGGAAGGGGCATCGCACTGATGCTGCATCCACCTAGGCCAGTATGAATAAAAAAAAAACCCAAGCTAGTCAGTAACCACCATCTGTTATCCCTACCAGCTAGGCTACAGAACTACACCCATCCCCACTCCACTCTGTCCCTTTCTACATGGAGGCTGGAGATGGGCTTTAAAGGATATCTAAACCCCAAAACAAAAATGTATTAAGTTGCAACTTGCAAATTACTGGATGTGGTGACTGCATTTGTTTTCTTTTGTTTAAGTTTGTTTTACAAAAGACACCTCTCTAGCATTTCTAGCGACGGCCATCTTGAGTAAGGACAGATGATTATGTAGCAAGTACTTAAGGAGGAGGTCGAACCTGGGTGAAAAAAAAATTAGAAGTCAGCAGCTACAAATACTGTAGCTACTGACTTTTAATATTAGGGCACTTACCTGTCCAGGGAGCCCACAATGTCGGCACACCAGACTCCTGGGTGTTGCCGCCACCATTCCTGGTAAGGGAACCCGGTAGTGAAGCCATTCGACTTCACAGTGGGTTTCCTACTTACTGCTCATGCGCAAAGCGCGCTGAGCTCTCTAATTGGCCTGGTGGTGGGGGAAGGAGGAAGGGGGGCCGAACTTCCGCGAGATTGGGCTGCGGCCCGTCTCCAGAAGTGGGGAAGGGGATCTGTCAAAATCAGGTCCCCCAAACCCACCTGTGCCCTAAAAAGGTGCCAAAATGTGGCACCAGAGGGGGGGGGGGACGTAGCTTATAAGCGAGAGTCCCACTTTTGGGTGGAACTCCGCTTTAATGGAATCCATATGCCCCTGGTTCAGGCATGTAGGCAGGAGGGTGTACTTAGCTGAGAAAGAGCATCCTCCCCTCCTCTAGAAGAAAGAAAAAAAAATGCCCATAAAGGCTCCTGGGATCCTGTATGACATAATTTTGGCCTAGGCCAGAATCCAGGAAATGTAAATAAATAGGTAAAACAAGAAAACGGAAAATTGTATACTTACCTTTCCGTAATTTTCCTTTCCTGGTGCCTACCATGGCAGCATACTAAGGGTTAATGGCTCCGCCCCGATTAACTCACAGGACCATGTAACTCTATAAAAGAAAGAGTTACTCCCCCCTCAGGTATTCTTGTAACTAGTCTTCAGAACTTTAAGGATTATAGAAGGGCCTGTATGCTGCCATGGTAGGCACCAGGAAAGGAAAATTACGGAAAGGTAAGTATACAAATTTTCAGTTTTCCTGGTGCCTTCATGGCAGCATACTAAGGGTACCTAACTCGCTTACAGGGATGGTACTGCAATAATACAATTAAATGAGTTTACAGAACTGATAGTTCCAAGAGACCTCCTCCCAAATCTCGGGAGATAAGGATTGCCGCGCCTAGGGTATAGTGCGACATGAAGGTGATGAAGGATGACTAACTAGCCATCCTGCAAATTGTCTCCGGAGAGACCCTAGTCCAAACGTTGCCGAGGCAGAGGACCTTCCCCGTGATGAGTGCGCATTCGGGGCACTTTGGACTGGGAGACTACTAGCCCGATACGTCCTTGGACTAGCTTGGAGGGCGTCATTGCTTTCTTTGCGCCCTTGGCAATAACGAATGAATATTGATCTTTGTGAAACTGTTGTGTTAGTTCTAAGTAACGCCTCAGGGATCTGGCTATATCCAAACCGTGTAGTTTGAGGAGATTGGATCTTCTCTGAAAGTCAGGAGAAGCCATACCCGGCTGAGAATGTAGAGTGCAGACACTTTAGAGACATGCTAGTGAATAGGCTGTAGGGCTACCCTGCCTGGGAAAAAGGTGACGTAGGGTTCCTGTGCCCCTAGAGGTTGTGTTTCTGACGCCTTACGACCTGATATGATGGCAATCAGCAAGGTAGGTTCCCAATGTAATGCCTCCCAATGCACACTCTTTAGTGGGTGCAAAGGAAGGGTCTGCTAAGACATCTGTGAGACACCCATATGGGGTATCAGTCTTCCCGGGAGGACGTGGACTTTGACTGTTTTCAGGAAACGTTCTAAGAGGAGATTCAGTGCCCAGCGTGCGCCCGTCAAAGCTGACAAGGCTACAGGCTAAACCTTCAGAGTGCTTTAGACTTCAGCCTAAGTCCAGACCAGTTAGTAGAAAGAGTAGAATCTTTGGAGCCCAGGGCCTAGTGGATTGAAATGGTTGGATTCTGCCAGTTCTGTGAATCCCCTTCGAAACCTAATATAAGGTGGCATAGGTGGAGGACTCTCTTGGTTGTAATAATGTTTGGGTGACACCATGCGAGCACCCTAGATCACCCAGTCTGCTCTGCTCAGCTTTCAGGGCTTCAAGTCCAGGATCCCCGGACGTGGGAGAAAGAAGTCGTCTTGATATAGGAGGTTGACCGTGTGTGGGAGCTGTACTGAGCTATTTGACTAATAGTGGAAACCGTGTGTGGAATCGGAAGTGGGCTGCACCGAGCCATTTTGACTGAGAGTGGAAACCATTGTCCCCTTTCCTAGTATGGCATGGTTGCCAGGATAGTGACCTTCTCCGACAATAGAAGCTGGAGGAAACTCAGTATCAGAGTAATCTTGAGGGAATCTCATAAAAAGCAAAGGAGTTTCGCTTTGAGTGGGAAGCTCAAAGCTCTCAATGGGGAGTACCCCGCTGTTGGTATATCCACCGGACAATCCACGGGCCTAGTGACTATTCGTTGTTGCTGTTGAAAGACCTTGAAAGGCGATCGGTTAGCTGATTCTCAGGGGCTGGGATGTAGGCCGCCTGAAGATTGACCAAATTGTCCTCCGCCCATGAACTAATTGGGGCCACGTCGCTGGACAGAGACCTGCTGTGCGTCCCGTCTAGGCTTTGAACATAGGCCACTGCCGCCTTGTCTGTCTGAACCAGTATGGACTTGCTCTCAAGAAGAGGGACTAGATGCGCCGTCCATGCCACTCTTAGCTCTAGGATATCGGAAATCATACTCTCCGAGTTGAAACACCATCTTCCTTGTACTAACTGGTTCTTTTGGTGATGTGTCACCCCCCAGTCCAGTTGACTTGCTTCAGATGCAAGAATGGGTCAAGGGAGCGGTGAACTAGGAGGTTGGGAGGCCATGCCCACCCCCAAGGCTGGTTTCCACCGATGATAAAAGTAAATAAATGCGCTACCCAAAAAACACATAAATAATAACAACTCTATAGAGGGAGGTGAAGCAGCTGTGCTGGAATGTGACAAATTCAAACAAAGTGGAAGGTAATAGTACAGCGCTACATATAGGCCAGTAAAAACTGGACTGTAACTCAAATGTGACCATAAATGGAAACACACAAAAAAGTGAGAAGGGGCAGGCTGAACGCCCTACCCAATATATATATATAAAATGTCCACAATAATAAACAACAATTTTTTTATGAGTGTCCAAAACAGTGGATAAATAACAAGGAATGGATGTAAAACTTCTGGCACAATTCTTCACGTGGATTGCGACATTCGTGTGTGCTTACCAGAAACGTTGGACCCGAATGTCATACGACAGCGGATCAATCGAGCTTGAGAGTATCTGCAACGGCTGCTCCACAGGAACGTCCCCGGATCTCTGATGGATGTTGAGGTATACCGGCTAGACGATCGGATGTCTTCAATCCTGGGTGGAACTGATGGATGCAGTACTTCTCGGGTCTCCAATACCCCCAAGGCTGGAGATCCCACCAGAAGACTGGCACTCTGGATCCCGGTATTCAACCGGACGATGGGATACGATCAAACTTAAATGGAAAATACCCCGACAAGGGAATTGTAGAAGGACCAACTGGAGAAAACTGAAAAAAACTTTTCCTCACCGATTTCATGCAAAGAGAAGAAAAAAAAAATAGGGGGCTCCAATGGTGTAGGTCAAAAAAAATTGGGTTTTTAAATCAGAAAAACACCAACATACAAAGATAAAAAGTGATCACAGTTCATATATTAAAAGACAACATGGGAAGCAAAATGCATAGCCCGACGCATTTCGTTCCTAACAGGATGTCTACAGGGGCATTGAATGCATCCAGAGTGCCAGCCTTGGGGGTATTGGAGCCCCGAGAAGTACTGCATCCATCAGTTCCACCCAGGATTGAAGATATCCGATCGTCTAGCCGGTATACCTCAACATCCATCAGAGATCCGTTTTTACTGGCCTATATGTAGTGCTGTACTATTACCTTCCACTTGGTTTCCACCGATAACTCTCATTTGTCTTCGGTGCCTCTTTCTTCATTGTGCCAGAAAGCCCAAACGGAGATTGTAAACACCAACTGTTCACTTCCTCCACCTTCTATACCAATTCCGGCATCCTCTGATGGAAGTGACACCGCCTTCACCGGGATGTTGACTAAAGTTTGCAGCTGCGCCCGTAGGCTTCAATTGACTGAGCAGATAAGTCACTCGATTTGGAAGAAATGCAGGACCCTGGCTTCCTTTCCCAGAAGGAAGCCAGGATGGTTGCTAAGACCTTGGTGAAGGTTTTGGGGATTGATGAAATCCCTAAGGAAAGATATTGGAAGTGGAGGCACAACCCGGGAAAAAGATTGGAAAGCTGATGGATGAGAATGTGAAGGAAAGAAATCCTGGAGACTTAGAGACCATCCAAATATCTGGCTGTACTGACAGAATTACAATGTCTAGGGATACCGAATGACATGTTCTACCCGAACGTATCCGTCAACCTCTCTGGATCCAACACGAGTCTCCAGCCCCTGAATTCCTGGGAACTAAAAGAAATGACTGGGGAGTAGAGCCCCGGGTGTTTCTCCAAGTTTGGTACTGGCAATACTGCTTGTTGGTGTAGAAGTATTTGAATACACTGAAAGAGAGCTTCCTTCTCGCCCTTCGAGATCAGAATTTGGTGGGTTGGAGAGAAGGGGGGGTTGGAGGATGGATTGAACTTCCAAAAAAGAATAAGCCCCTGAAGGATCGTGGAGGCTGCCTGGACCATTGCAGTTTTCCCACTCAAACCTAGATGAAAAGGCCTGATGTTACTGCCAGACCTGTGGATCAGGAGGGTCAGAAGGACTTCTGGCTCTCAACCGACAAAGACGCGGTCTTAAGAATTGTCCAATTTGGGAAAGGTGGCTCTTCTCTCTTGATCTTTGTTTGGTAACTGACCGTGAGGCGAAATCTCTTCTCCTATCTTGGGGAAAAAAAAAAATATTATATATATATATATATATATATATATATGTATTTATTTATATCGCCGAATTGGTCCTTCCATCATATGCAACATCAGGATTGCATTGCAGATGGGTCCACTGACCATGGCTTTAGCCGAAATGCCCTTCTGGTCGTGATGAAGTATAGCATGGCTCTGGGGGAGCACCCCAGGACATCGATGGCTGCATTATTGGATAGCCTCATGACCGACGCGCTCAAAGTCGGATCTGAACCAAGGAGCTGAGCATCTGCTTCTGAGACATTGATTGTAGGCGATGTGCTTTCGCCCCTCGTTCTCCTGACCTCATAAAGGTAACGGTCGAAGCTTTCTTTGTCAGGTGAGAGAAAAAACAATATATACTCCCGTTTGGACAGAGGATACCGGATCTTCCTCCCACTGAATCGCATCTTTTAACGCAATAACATGATAACAATGTGATGCGATTTTACTAAACTGACATCAAAATGTTGATATGTTCTTTTTGGCTGCAATCGACTTGCCTTCTGAACCAATCTGGAGAGAAAATAGCGCGTTTTATTGCTCTTTCCTCCTTAGACGGACCTTGGCCATACACCAATTTTCCCAGTAGGGCTTGTTCCCACAAACTCAACAGGCTTTTCCCCTGGACGTGCAAAATTGCGCTGGGAGTCATGCCTGGTTGGGGTATGCTGGGGTGACCTCCGTCACTGCGGGTGGCTCTCGGTGCGGGCTTGCGGAAATAAACAGAGAATATTTCCATATGCCCTGTGCTCTTTGAATGAAGGAACTTACCTGTTAGTTGCAGCCCTTACCTAGCGGTATGTTGAGGATCTTTATTGATGCGGCATTGTAATATCAGAGCGGCTAGGGCTAAGATTAAATCTAAATACGTAAAGGTATAGGAAGGGGATACTAATTAATACTACTATTAATTATTTACCAATATACCGATGTACCTACACATCGATATACGCATATACATGTGCGCATGCACACACACACACACACACCATTAATACTACTGGTCAGGCTATATGAAAATGTAATGGAGGGAGCAGAGAATAGGAGATGTCTTATTTTTACTTTGGCGGGCTTTAAATTAGCCAAAAAATCATACAATCTACAGGGTGTACCAAGATGGTCGCTGCTCGGCCTCAGAAGGCTACTGCGCATGCGCTGTGACGTTCCGCTGTGACTCCACCCCTGAGATGATGAGACTGTGCAAGGAGACGCGCGCGAAGCGCCCGCACCCACAGGGGGGGGGGATGGCGGCGCACCCGGCGGTATTATCAGGCCACTCACGGCTCCCACCAATGGAAGGAATCTTCAGGAGAGGACCGCACCTGGGGGCAGCGCCTATGAGTATAGTGTCTAGCGCCACAGCACCGTGTACACATGGGGCAGTGTAAGGTGCACATGCAGCGCCAGGTACATATGGGAGGCAATGTTAGGCCAGAAATTCATGAGTGCAGAGTTAGGTGCACATGGAGGCATCACCAAGTACACATGGACTCAGTTTTAGGTGCACATGGAGGCATCACCAGGTGCACATATATGCAGTGTGAGGTGCACAAGCATGCAATGTTAGGTGCACATGGAGGCACCACCAGGTCCACATGAACTCAGTGTTAGGTGCACATAGAGGCATCACCAGGTGCACATGTATGCAGTGTGAGGTGTAGGGATGAGCCGAACACCCCCGGGTTCGGTTCGCACCAGAACCTTCGAACGGACCGAAAGTTCGCGCGAATTTTCGAACCCTATTCGTTATAATGGACGCGAACGTTCGAAATCAAAATTGCTAATTACAACGGCCAATATGCATGTTAATGTCATAAAACAGGTTTGGGGACCCGGGTCCTGCCCCAGGGGACATATATCAATGCAAAAAGAAATTTTAAAAACTAAAGTTTTTTCGGGAGCAGTCATTTTAATGATGCATAAAGTGAAAAAAAAAAAAGTGAAATTTTCCTTTAAATATGGTACCTGGGGGGTGTCTAAAGTATGCCTGTGAAGTGGCATGTGTTTCCCGTGTTTAGAACTGTCCTTGCACAAAATGACATTTGTAAAGGAAAAAAAGAAGCCATTTAAAACCACTTGCGGCTTTAATGTCATGTCTTGTCCTGGCCGCCATATGGCTGAAAATCCTTGAGAAAAATGGCATGGCTACCCCATCACCCCCCCCCCCCCCCACCCCAGCCCCTTTGGGTCTTGTATGGATACTAAGGGGGACCCCGCACCCAAAATAAAACCCTATACCTACAACCCTATATACTCTGAACAGCAGTATATAGGTGGTGCAAACAAGACATGGACTGTAGGTTTGTTCTTAAGTAGAATCTGAACAGGTACATTATGAAGTGTAGCTACATCCCAAAAAAAACAATTTTTAAGCTTTTTGGAGAACATAGGGAGGGGTTATCACCCCTGTAACATTTGCTGTCTTTGCACATCTGTTCAGAACATGTCACCTCACTTTCCGTCCCAATGACAAATGTTTTTGGAAAAGTGGGGTTTTAATTGAAACAAGGATTGGTGATAAAGCATCAGTAGAGAGGAGATACCTTTTTCCCAAATTAAATCTAACAGGATAGAATTTTCCTTCCTAGGGGTAGATTTCCTCTCACTTCCTGTTTTCTCTTGCCGTTTGCAAGTAGGAGTCGTTTGTAAGTTGGATGTTTGAAAGTAGGGGCCTGCCGTATATACTCTGCAGAAATTTGCCCTATTAGATGTTGGTGTAGCCACAAGACTGGTGGGCACAGGAATGGGCCCTGCTGTGAGTTAATAGATCAAGATTTGTACTTGCATGCACCTGTTGAACCGGGCAGAAAAATTGGGCCTTTGGTGGTGGTGGTGGTGGACGGTGTTGCCACAAGACTGTAAGCCCTCACAGTTACTCTTGGTGGGTGCAGGAATGGGCCCTGCTGTGAGTTATTAGATCAAGATTTGTAATTGCATGCACCTGTTGAACAGGGCAGAAAAATTGGGCCTTTGGTGGTGGTGGTGGTGGTGGACGGTGTTGCCACAAGACTGTAGGCCCTCATAGTTACTCTTGGTGGGCGCAGGAATGGGCCCTGCTGTGAACTATTAGATCAAGATTTGTAATTACACGCCCCTGTTAAACAGGGGCTGAAAAATTGTGCCTTAGGCATTGGTGCTGGTGCCACAACACTGCAACCCCTCACAGATACTGTACTTGGAGCACAGCAGTCACACCTGTTGCGAAGCATCTTTTTAAAAAATTGTAATTACACGCCCCTGTTATACAGGGGCTGAAAAATTGTGCCTTAGGCACTGGTGCTGGTGCCACAACACTGCAACCCCTCACAGATACTGTACTCTGAGCACAGCAATGAGACCTGTTGCAAAGCATTGCCTAAAAATTGTAATTACACGCCCCAACAGGGGCTGAAAAATTGTGCCTTAGGCACTGGTGCTGGTGCCACAACACTGCAACCCCTCACAGATACTGTACTCTGAGCACAGCAGTCACACCTGTTGCGAAGCATCTTTTTAAAAAATTGTAATTACACGCCCCTGTTATACAGGGGCTGAAAAATTGTGCCTTAGGCACTGGTGTGGTGGCATGGATCATTGAGGAGGAAGAAGAGGATAGTCAGTGAACATAACAGGACAGTCACTCAGCATCAGCATAGGCAGTCTTGAAGGGATGTGACATTATAAATTATTCCGTTATATCCGCTTCAGGTGTCTGGTAGCTGGTGGTGATCCAAGACTGATTCATTTTTATGAAGGTCAGTCGATCAACCGAGACGGTGGACAGGCGCACCCTATGATCGGTGACAAATCCTCCAGCAGCACTGAATGTGTGTTCGGAAAGAACGCTGGATGCAGGACAGGCCAGTAGCTCAATTGCATACTGTGCAAGCTCTGGCCAGTGATCCATCCTCAGGACCCAGTAAGCCAGAGGATTTTCGGTGGGAAAGGTGTCCAAGTCTGACCTTGCCCCTAGGTATTCCTGCACCATGTATATCAGACGCTGGCGATGGTTGCTGGAACCGATCATACCTTGGGGCTGCGGACTAAAAAATTGTCTGAACGCATCGGTCAGACGTCCACCTTCCCCACCGCTCCTTCTGCTACTGACCGAAGCCTCAGCAACTCGTCGTCCAGGACCAGGAGTTTGTAACCTCCCAGTTTCTGGGAACGCGTTGCACAGACCTTTCTGCAAGGCCTCCCTGAGATGTCTCATCCTCTGCTCCCTCTGCGACGGCAAGATAAGGTCCGCAACCTTACCCTTGTACCGTGGATCAAGGAGAGTGGCCAGCCAGTAATGGTCACTCTCCTTGATCCGAAGAACACGAGGATCCTTCCGCAGGCTTTGCAGGATCAGGGAGGCCATGCAGCGTAGGTTAGCTGAGGCATTCGGTCCGGAGTCTTCTGGGTCACTGAGGATGACATGATCGCCAGCCACCTCCTCCCAGCCACGTACAAGTCCACTGGTTTGTTGGGACTGTACATCATCCCTAAAAGACTGCTGCTGCTGATGCTGAGTGCCAGGCTCCACCTCCATGCTCACACAATCCTCCTCCTCCTCCTCCTCCTCTTCCTGTGTGATGGGTGGGACAGAAGGAACATTGTCTGGATAAAGGGGGCCTTGAGAGACAAGGAAGTCCTCCTCTTCCTGCCTCTGTTCTGCCTCAAGTGCCCTGTCCATTATCCCACGCAGCGTATGCTCCAACAGGTGGACAAGAGGTACAGTGTCACTGATGCATGCACTGTCACTGCTCACCATCCTCGTGGCCTCCTCAAATGGTGAGAGGACAGTGCATGCATCCCTGATCATGCTCCACTGGCGTGGGGAAAAAAAGCCAAGCTCCCCTGACCCTGTCCTGGTGCCGTAGTCGCAAAGGTACTCATTGATGGCCCTCTGCTGCGTGTGCAGTCGCTGCAGCATGGCCAACGTTGAGTTCCACCTGGTGGGCATGTCACATATTAGGCGGTTCTTGGGCAGGTTCAGCTCCTTTTGCAGCTCAGTCAGCCGAGCACTGGCATTATAAGATCGGCGGAAATGCACACAGACTTTCCTGGCCTGCCTCAGGACATCCTGTAAGCCTGGGAACCTGCCCAAGAACCGCTGCACCACCAGGTTGAGGACGTGAGCCATACAGGGCACATGGGTGAGCTGCCCCTGTCGCAGGGCGGAGAGGAGGTTGGTGCCATTATCAGAAACGACCATTCCTGGCTTAAGCTGGCGTGGCGTCAACCACCTCTCGGCCTGCCCCTGCAGAGCTGCCAGAACCTCTGGCCCAGTGTGGCTCCTGTCCCCCAAACACACCAGCGCAAGCACGGCATGGCATCTTTTTGCCTGCGTACTCGCGTAGCCCCTTGTACGCCTACGGAGCACCGCTGGTTCCGAGGACAGAGCACTCGAAGAGGACATGGAGGAAGAAGAAGAGGAGGGGGTGGAGGAGAGAGGTGTGTCACAACCAGTAGTAGCATTTTGGAGGCGTGGTGGCGGAACAACCTCCAACACTACTGCACCTTGTCCTGCATCCCTCCCAGCTGCCAATAGAGTGACCCAATGGGCCGTGAAAGAAAGATAACGTCCCTGTCCATGCCTGCTGGACCATGAGTCAGCGGTAATATGCACCTTACCGCTGACCGCCCTGTCCAGCGAGGCATGGACATTGCCTTCCACATGCCAGTAGAGAGACGGAATCGCCTTCCGTGAGAAAAAGTGGCGTTTGGGAACCTGCCACTGAGGAACCGCACATTGAACAAACTCACGGAAGGGGGCCGAGTCTATCAACTGAAAAGGCAGCAGTTGAAGTGCTAGCAATTTAGCCAAGCTAGCATTCAACCGCTGGGCATGTGGATGGCTGGGAGTATACTTCTTTCGACGGTCCAGCAGCTGGGGCAGGGAAATTTGCCTGCTACAATCGGACGTCGGTGTACTGCAAGTACTTGGTTGTGACACACCTAATTCTACACCTTCAGTCCTCTCAGAGCAGCTTTCAGAGAGGACTGAAGATATAGTGGGGATGGAGATCCCAGCTGATGAGGAGCAAGGAGAGGTCCGCTTTGTTCTTTGGTGTGGGTCTTTTATGTGTGCTTGCCAACGAGCTGCATGGCAGGTCGACATATGTCTGCTCATGCTTGTGGTGCCCAAGCGGCTGATGTTTTGGCCACGCGAGATACGCTTGAGACAAATATTGCAAATAGCAGTGGTGCGATCTGATGCACTCGTCTCAAAAAAGGCCCACACCAAAGAACTTTTGTGATAACGTGCAGAGGCAGCGCCCTGCACAGGCGGAGCTCTGCGGTGTGGTACAGTTGCTGTGCTGGCCTCTAGCTGGCCTCCAGGGGGCATCCTGCCTTGTTGGACATGTGACGCTGCATCCTCCTCCTCCTCCTCCTCTCTCCCTTCAGGCACCCACGTGGAGTCAGTGACCTCATCATCCCCTCCCTCTTCACCACTAGAGCAAACCTGGCAGTAAGCTGCAGCTGGTGGAACACTACTGCCAGATTGCTGTCCTTCAGCATCCCCTCTCTCTGCGCGCACACTACTGACTTCCTCAAGCTGGGTATCATCATCCGAGCCTTCGAATCGTTGGGCATCCTCCTGGAGCATGTACCCAACACTGTGCTCAAACAGTTCGGGGGACTCCTCAGGAGGACATGGTGGGTCTAGGGAAGGGGTGGCTGATGATGCCATTGAGTACGCGTTGGCAGCTGCTCTGCCAGTACCCTGAGCCTGGGTGAGAGAGGATGAGGAGGATGAGGAGGGCTTGGTCATCCATTCTACCAAGCCTTCGGCATGATGCGGCTCCACATGTCCAGCTGCCGAAAACAAAGACAAGCGTGTCCCATGGCCACGTGCTGATGACGATGCACGACCACGTCCACGGCCAGCACTGTTGTCTCTAGAAACAGAGCCTGCCTGCCCTGTGTTCTTGCCTCGGCACGCTCTGCCTCTCCTTGGCGGTCTTCCAGCCATTGTAGTCGGTAGTGTATATAGTATAAAAAATAGAACTCCTATGTGTGCTCACAACACACTGTAGGTCCTATGGGTGCTGACACTAACACACTATAGGTACTATGTGTGCTGCTGACAAGAAAATATAGGAGCTCTGTTTGCTGCCACTAACACACTAGAAGTCCTATTGGTGCTTCTGAGATGAAAATATAGGAGCTCTGTGTGATGCCACTAACACACTAGAAGTCCTATGGGTGCTGCTGAGAAGAAAATATAGGAGCTCTGTGTGATGCCACTAACACACTAGAAGTCCTATGGGTGCTTCTGAGATGAAAATATAGGAACTCTGTGTGATACCACTAACACACTAGAAGTCCTATGGGTGCTTCTGAGAAGAAAATATAGGAGCTCTGTTTGCTGCCACTAACACACTAGAAGTCCTATGGGTGCTGCTGAGAAGAAAATATAGGAGCTCTGTGTGATGCCACTAACACACTAGAAGTCCTATGGGTGCTTCTGAGATGAAAATATAGGAGCTCTGTGTGATGCCACTAACACACTAGAAGTCCTATGGGTGCTGCTGAGAAGAAAATATAGGAGCTATGTGTGATGCCACTAACACACTAGAAGTCCTATGGGTGCTTCTGAGATGAAAATATAGGAGCTCTGTGTGATGCCACTAACACACTAGAAGTCCTATGGGTGCTGCTGAGAAGAAAATATAGGAGCTCTGTGTGATGCCACTAACACACTAGAAGTCCTATGGGTGCTTCTGAGATGAAAATATAGGAGCTCTGTGTGATGCCACTAACACACTAGAAGTCCTATGGGTGCTGCTGAGAAGAAAATATAGGAGCTATGTGTGATGCCACTAACACACTAGAAGTCCTATGGGTGCTGCTGAGAAGAAAATATAGGAGCTCTGTGTGATGCCACTAACACACTAGAAGTCCTATGGGTGCTTCTGAGATGAAAATATAGGAGCTCTGTGTGATGCCACTAACACACTAGAAGTCCTATGGGTGCTTCTGAGAAGAAAATATAGGAGCTCTGTGTGATGCCACTAACACACTAGAAGTCCTATGGGTGCTTCTGAGATGAAAATATAGGAGCTCTGTGTGATGCCACTAACACACTAGAAGTCCTATGGGTGCTGCTGAGAAGAAAATATAGGAGCTCTGTTTGCTGCCACTAACACACTAGAAGTCCTATGGGTGCTGCTGAGAAGAAAATATAGGAGCTCTGTGTGATGCCACTAACACACTAGAAGTCCTATGGGTGCTGCTGAGAAGAAAATATAGGAGCTCTGTTTGCTGCCACTAACACACTAGAAGTCCTATGGGTGCTGCTGAGAAGAAAATATAGGAGCTCTGTGTGATGCCACTAACACACTAGAAGTCCTATGGGTGCTGCTGAGAAGAAAATATAGGAGCTCTGTGTGATGCCACTAACACACTAGAAGTCCTATGGGTGCTTCTGAGATGAAAATATAGGAGCTCTGTGTGATGCCACTAACACACTAGAAGTCCTATGGGTGCTGCTGAGAAGAAAATATAGGAGCTCTGTGTGATGCCACTAACACACTAGAAGTCCTATGGGTGCTTCTGAGATGAAAATATAGGAACTCTGTGTGATGCCACTAACACACTAGAAGTCCTATGGGTGCTTCTGAGAAGAAAATATAGGAGCTCTGTGTGATGCCACTAACACACTAGAAGTCCTATGGGTGCTGCTGAGAAGAAAATATAGGAGCTCTGTGTGATGCCACTAACACATTAGAAGTCCTATGGGTGCTGCTGAGAAGAAAATATAGGAGCTCTGTTTGCTGCCACTAACACACTAGAAGTCCTTTGGGTGCTTCTGAGAAGAAAATATAGGAGCTCTGTGTGATGCCACTAACACACTAGAAGTCCTATGGGTGCTTCTGAGATGAAAATATAGGAACTCTGTGTGATGCCACTAACACATTAGAAGTCCTATGGGTGCTGCTAAGAAGAAAATATAGGAGCTCTGTTTGCTGCCACTAACACACTAGAAGTCCTATGGGTGCTTCTGAGAAGAAAATATAGGAGCTCTGTGTGATGCCACTAACACACTAGAAGTCCTATGGGTGCTTCTGAGATGAAAATATAGGAGCTCTGTGTGATGCCACTAACACATTAGAAGTCCTATGGGTGCTGCTGAGAAGAAAATATAGGAGCTCTGTTTTCTGCCACTAACACACTAGAAGTCCTATGGGTGCTGCTGAGAAGAAAATATAGGAGCTCTGTGTGATGCCACTAACACACTAGAAGTCCTATGGGTGCTGCTGAGAAGAAAATATAGGAGCTCTGTTTGCTGCCACTAACACACTAGAAGTCCTATGGGTGCTGCTGAGAAGAAAATATAGGAGCTCTGTTTGCTGCCACTAACACACTAGAAGTCCTATGGGTGCTGTTGGGGTGCAATGCTGTGCTAACAGCACTGCGGTTGGTACTACTGCAATACTGTACTAACAGTAAGCACGCACCAGACTAATCCCCAGCAGCAGCTAATAACACGCTAACTGTGCAATCAGCAGCAATGAACGATCAATGACTTAGGTAGCAATGGTTTAGCAAAGAAATAGCCAATGGTTTAGCAAAGAAGAGCAAATCTTTCAGTATCAAGCAAAGACAGAATCAGCAGACTGATCTCTCCTAAAGCCGGAACTCATGTGACCGGGGCCGATGGCGTGGCGGCCTTTTAAATGGTGGGGCATGTACTAAAGCCCCTGAGCTGTAATTGGCTACAGGCGTCCTGCCTGTAGCCAATTATTGCTCTCCGAGTTTCGGGCGCTGTGATTGGCCAAGCATGCGGGGTCACAGTGCATGCTTGGCCAATCATCAGCCAGCAATGCACTGCGCCGGCCGCGCCGGCCGCAATGCATTGCGGGGCCGCTCGCATCACACGAATGTGATGCGAACGGCCCAAATAGTTCTGGGCTCGACGAGCGAGCGAACGCCCGGTGCTCGATTCGAACATGGGTTCGAATCGAGCACCGGGCCCATCCCTAGTGAGGTGCATATGGAGGCAGCACTAGGTTCACATAGATGCAGTGTTAGGTGCACATGGAAGCATCGGCAGGTGCACAAGTATGCAATGTTAGGTGCACATGGAGGCAGCGCTAGGTACACATGGCTGCAGTGTTTAGGTGCACATGAATGCAGTGTCACGCATGAATGCAGTGTCACGTACAGATGAGGAAAAAAAAAGAACTCCACTGAAGTGCTCTAAAAGGTACCTTGTGCTGTCTTGCCCTGGAATAGTCAGCCAAAAGCCACAGAGGAGAAGGAGGTGCTCCTGGATGTTTTAGACAGGCCCCAAAAAGATCCACAGAAAAACAGGCTCCCATACTTATGTGATGCATTTAGCAATCCAAGTGATGGGACTCCATCCTGCAGGAGAGCATGAACCTGCAATGGTTACACCATATGACGGTGAGGTAGGGCTGATCTGTGATCCTGCAGTTTTGGATGAGGACAGGAAAAAGAATACCTGAGGGGGGAGTAACTCTTTCTTTTATAGAGTTACGTGGTCCTGTGAGTTAATCGGGGGCGGAGCCATTAACCCTTAGTATGCTGCCATGAAGGCACCAGGAAAATAGAATATACCCTCTTATCTATTTTCTAATGCTAGCAGCATGAGGATTTAAAAATAGTTAATGTTGATTGAGAAAGTTTAGTTCCACTTTAAGTAATAAGCGTTATTGCATAATGAGTTATTAAGGATGCACATACCTCCCAACAGGCACGGATTCTGCGGGTTTTTCCCGCATAGCCCCCTCCATTCCCGCGAGAGTAGTATTATTCCCGGAACTACGACCCAGTGGAAGCAGGTAACTCCCCCCCCCCCCGCTCAACAACTGTCGTTTGCAGGGGAGAGGGTGGGACTTTTAAAAGTTGGGAGGTATGGATGCAGACGTTATGTTTCTTCAAAAGGCACCATGCAATAAAGACTCTAAAAAGCAAATATTTATTGGGAGAACAACAATTAGAAACAAATACTTTAACTACAACAAAGGTTGTTAAGAAAAATCTAAGCACACCAAGGATGGCATTGCGGGTGTACAAAGATAACAAAGCGCCACATCCTATTATTGTGAGGAATTGAGAAATAATAGAACTGGAAAAATGTACTTTATAGGCACCACTGATAAAAGTGTAGCAAGGTCTCCGGTCTCCTTCAGTCTAATGAGAACCTCCAGGGCCAAAGATAGCTGACATCCTTCTGTATGTGGTGGGTTGTAAGGCATAGTGGGTGTAATGCAATGTAGATTCATTGGGTGCCAGACACTTCTTGAATGCAAAGAGATTTTTATTTCTCTTAACAGAACTTTGGGAGAGAGGGTTAGGGCCAGGAAACCTTTAGATAGTTGCAATGTTAATTGGCCGACTCCGAGACTTCAACAGGAGGACAGCCATGCAGGGAAAGGCCATCCAGCAAGACGTCACATCTGAAGTTTCCAGATTCTTCACCGTCCCCGGTTGGTGAGAGTTCTGCTCCAATACCTGCTTCAGCTACTCACTGTAGTTCCTGGTAATAAGGTGGTTGGTCCCTTAGTGGCGACAGCTTCCCCTCTACCTCCGACCACGGCAGGTTCTCCGGCTGGCAGAACCGTAAATTCTGGCCCTCAGACAGCCTAGCAGTCAGATGTCCCTGGAATAGGTCCAAACTCCGGCCTAGCAGCCCAGGCAGTACAACACACGTCCACCCAGACAGCCGTCCAGGTGGCACAGAATACTGATCACCTGACTCCACCCAAATATATAGGTTCTCCCAGCAGGCCAAGGGATTTAAGAAAAACCCTGCCACTTGGCAGGAATACCCCATATACCCATAATCTGACCTTGCATTGCTCTTCTCGTATCTAATGCCACCAGGTACCCAGCCATCTTGCGGCAAAAGAGAATTATGAGGCATAGCAGGGCATATTACATGGGGGCAAGAGGATACATTATGGGGCACAGCAGGGGATATTACATGGAGCAAGAGGGAACATATAGGGCACAGTATGATGCACACTACGGGGCACTGAATGATGCATCAAAGGGCACACAGCAGGGCACATCATATGGCACACAGCAGGGTACAGGGTACATCATGGGACATACAGTAGGGCTCAGGACACATCACAAGGCCCACATGAGGGAATTGGGCACACAGTGGGGCACATAGTAGGGCATGGGGCACACAGTATGACACATCATGGGGCACACCACAATTGCACACATTAGAGCACATCATGGGGCACACAGTAGGGCATATCACGGTGCACACAGTAGGTCATGGGACACATCACAGGGCACATCATGGGGGCAGGCAGCAGGGCATGGGGGCAGACATCAGGGCATGGGGCAGACAGCTGGACATGGGGCACGGGCGTACAGACCAGGGCATGGGGGCACAGACCAGGACATGAGGGCAAAGAGCAGGGCATGGGGGCACACATCAGAGCAATGAGGGCACCCATCAGAGCAAGGGGGGCATACATCAGAGCAATGGGGGCAAAGAGCAGGACATTGGGCAGACAGCAGGGCATGGGGCAGACAGCAGGGCATGGGGTAGACATCAGAGCATGGGGCAGACATTAGGGCATGGGGGCACAGAGCAGGGCATGGAGCAGACAGCAGGGCATAGGGGCACACATCAGAGCATGGGGGCAAAGAGCAAGGCATGGGGGCAGACAGCAGGGCATGGGCAGACATCAGGGCATGGGGCAGATATCAGGGCTAGTGATGAGCCGAACACCCCCGGGTTCGGTTCGCACCAGAACCCGCGAACGGACCGAAAGTTCGAACGAACATTAGAACCCTATTAAATACAATGGATGCGAACGTTCGAATTCTAAAGTGCTAATTATAACAACTATTATGCATGTTATTGTCCTAAAAAGGGTTTGGGAAGCCGGGTTCTGCACCAGGGGACATGTATCAATGCAAAAAGAAGTTTTAAAAACGGTCGTTTTTCGGGAGCAGTCATTTTAATGATGCATAAAGTGAAAAAAAAAAAGTCAAATATTCCTTTAAATATCGTACCTGGGGGGTGTCTAAAGTATGCCTGTGAAGTGCCACGTGTTTCCCGTGTTTAGAACTGTCCCTGCACAAAATGACACTTCTAAAGGAAAAAAAAGCCATTTAAAACTGCTTGCGGCTTTAATGTAATGTCTGGTCCCGGTAATATGGATGAAATTCTTTAAGAAAAATGGCATAGCTACCCCATGACCCCCCCCCCCCTACCCCAGCCCATTACCAGCCCCTTTGGGTCTTGTATGGATATTAAGGGGAACCCCGCACATAAAATAAAAAAGGCCCTATATACTCTGAACAGCCCTATACAGGCGGTGCATACAAGACAGGGACTGTAGGTTTGTTCTTATGTAGAGTCTGTTTGTAATTTTGAACAGGTACATTGTTGAAGTGTAGCTCCAGACCAAAAATCTATTTTTAAACTTTTTGGAAAACATAGGTAAGGGTTATCACCCCTGTAACATTTGTTTTGCTGTCTGTGCCCCTGTTCAGAACATTTCACCTCACTTTCCGTCCCAATGACAACTGTTTTTGAAATGTGGTGTTTTTCTTGAAACAAGGATTGCTGATAAAGCATCAGTACAGAGGAGACACCTTTCTCCCATATTTATTCTTACAGGAGAGAATTTTCCTTCCTAGTGGTAGATTTCCTCTCACTTCCTGTTGTCTTCTTGCGTTTGCAAGTAGGAGTCGTTTGTAAGTTGGATGTTTGAAAGTAGGGACCTGCCGTATATACTCTGCAGAAATAGGCCCCTTAGTTGTTGGTGTTGGCACAACACTGTAAGCACTCACAGTTACTCTTGGTTGGTGCTGGAACGCCCTGCTGTCAACTATTATATCAGGAATTTTAATTACATATAATTGTTGAACAGTGGTAGTAAAAATTGGGCCTTTGATGGTGGTGCTGGTGCCACAACACTGTAAGCCCTGACAGTTACTCTTGGTGGGTGCAGCAATGGGCCCTGCTGTGAATTATTAGATCAAGAATTGTAATTACATGCCCCTGTTGAACAGGGGCTGAAAAATTGGGCCTTAGGCACTGGTGGCACAACACTGCAACCCCTCACAGATACTGTACTTGGAGCACAGCAATGAGCCCTGTTGCAAAGTATTGCTTCAAAAATTGTAATGACACGCCCCTGTTAAACAGGGGCTGAAAAATTGGGCCTTAGGCACTGGTGGCACAACACTGCAACTCCTCACAGATACTGTACTTGGAGCACACCAATGAGCCCTGTTGCAAAGTATTGCTTCAAAAATTGTAATGACACGCCCCTGTTAAACAGGGGCTGAAAAATTGGGCCTTAGGCACTGGTGGCACAACACTGCAACTCCTCACAGATACTGTACTTGGAGCACAGCAATGAGCCCTGTTGCAAAGTATTGCTTCAAAAATTGTAATTACACGCCCCTGTTAAACAGGGGCTGAAAAATTGGGCGTTAGGCACTGGTGGCGGCACCCATAAACAAAAATGATCTTACAAGCTATCATCATCAATCGTATCATTGAGGACTCGGAGGAGGAGGATAGCCAGTCAACATAACAGCACAGGCACTCAGCATCAGCATCAGTCTTGAAGGGATGTGACATGTTAAAATCAATTAGTCTGTTATATCAGCATCAGGTGTGTGGTAGCTGGTGGTGATCCAAGACTGGTTCATCTTGATGAAAGTCAGTCGATCAACCGAGTCGGTGGACAGGCGCACCCTGTGATCCGTGACAAATCCTCCAGCAGCACTGAATGTGCGTTCCGAAAGAACGCTGGATGCAGGACAGGCCAGTAGCTCAATTGCATACTGTGCAAGCTCTGGCCAGTGATCCATCCTCAAGACCCAGTAAGCCAGAGGATTTTCGGTGGGGAAGGTGTCCAAGTCTGACCTTGCCCCTAGATATTCCTGCACCATGTTTATCAGACGCTGGCGATGGTTGCTGGAACCGATCATACTTTGGGGCTGCGGACTAAAGAATTGTCTGAACGCATCGGTCAGACGGCCACCTTCCCCACCGCTCCTTCTTTGACTGGCCGAAGCCTCAGCAACTCGTTGTCCAGGACCAGGAGTTTGCAACCTCCCAGTCTCTGGGAACGCGTTGCACAGACCTTTCTGCAAGGCCTCCCGGAGTTGTCTCATCCTCTGCTCCCTCTGCGACGGTAACATAAGGTCCGCAACCTTACCCTTGTACCGTGGATCAAGGAGAGTGGCCAGCCAGTAATGGTCCCTCTCCTTGATCCGAAGAATACGAGGATCCTTCCGCAGACTTTGCAGGATCAGGGAGGCCATGCAGCGTAGGTTTGCTGAGGCATTCGCTCCGGAGTCCTCTGGGTCACTAAGGACGACATGATCCGCAGCCACCTCCTCCCAGCCACGTACAAGTCCACTGGTTTCTTGGGACTGTAAATCATCCCTAAAAGACTGCTGCTGATGATGCTGAGTGCCAGCCTCCACCTCCATGCTGACACAATCCTCCTCCTCCTCCTCCTCCTCCTCCTCCTCCTCCTCTTCCTGTGCGATGGGTGGGACAGAAGGAACACTGTCTGGGTAAAGGGGGCCTTGAGAGGCAAGGAAGTCCTCCTCTTCCTGCCTCTGTTCTGCCTCAAGTGCCCTGTCCATTATTCCACGCAGCGTGTGCTCCAACAGGTGGACAAGAGGTACAGTGTCACTGATGCATGCACTGTCACTGCTCACCATCCTCGTGGCCTCCTCAAATGGTGCCAGGACAGTGCATGCATCCCTGATCATGCCCCACTGGCGTGGAGAAAAAAAACCAAGCTCCCCTGACCCTGTCCTGGTGCCGTAGTCGCACAGGTACTCATTGATGGCCCTCTGCTGCGTGTGCAGCCGCTGCAGCATGGCCAACGTTGAGTTCCACCTGGTGGGCATGTCACATATAAGGCGGTTCTTGGGCAGGTTCAACTCCTTTTGCAGCTCAGCCAGGCGAGCACTGGCATTATAAGATCTGCGGAAATGCACACAGACTTTCCTGGCCTGCCTCAGGACATCCTGTAAGCCCGGGTACCTGCCCAAGAAGCGCTGCACCACCAGGTTAAGGACGTGAGCCACACAGGGCACATGGGTCAGTTGTCCCTGTCGGAGGGCGGAGAGGAGGTTGGTGCCATTGTCGCAAACCACCATTCCTGGCTTAAGCTGGCGTGGCGTCAACCACCTCTCGGCCTGGCCCTGCAGAGCAGACAGGACCTCTGCCCCAGTGTGGCTTCTGTCCCCCAAACACACCAGCGCAAGCACGGCATGGCATCTTTTTGCCTGCGTACTTGCGTAGCCCCGTGAACGGCTACGGAGCACCGCTGGTTCATAGGACAAACCACAGGAAGAGGCCATGGAGGAAGAAGAAGAGGAGGGGGTGGAGGAGAGAGGTGTGTCACAACCAGTAGTAGCATTTTGGAGGCGTGGCGGTGGGACAACCTCCAACACTACTGCACCTTGTCCTGAATCCTTCCCAGCTGCCAAAAGAGTGACCCAATGGGCCGTGAAAGAAAGGTAACGTCCCTGTCCATGCCTGCTGGACCATGAGTCAGCGGTAATATGCACCTTACCGCTGACCGCCCTGTCCAGCGAGGCCAAGACATTGCCTTCCACATGCCGGTAGAGAGCCGGAATAGCCTTCCGTGAGAAAAAGTGGCGTTTGGGAACCTGCCACTGAGGAACTGCACATTGCACAAACTCACGGAAGGGGGCCGAGTCTACCAACTGAAAAGGCAGCAGTTGAAGCGCTAGCAATTTAGCCAAGCTAGCATTCAACCGCTGGGCATGTGGATGGCTGGGAGTGAACTTCTTTCGACGGTCCAGCAGCTGGGGCAGGGAAATTTGCCTGCTAGAATCGGACGTCGGTGTACTGCTAGCAGAGTGGGCGCAAGTACTTGGCTGTGACACACCTAATTCTACACCTTCATTCCTCTCAGTGCATGTTTCAGAGAGGACTGAAGTTATAGTGGGGTTGGAGATCCCAGCTGATGCGGTGCAAGGAGAGGTCCGCTTTGTTCTTTGGTGTGGGTCTTTGAGGTAGGCTTGCCAACGAGCTGCATGGCAGGTCAACATATGTCTGGTCAGGCATGTGGTACCCAAGCGGCTGATGTTTTGGCCACGCGATATACGCTTGAGACATATGTTGCAAACAGCAGCTGTGCGATCTGATGCACTAGCCTCAAAAAAGGCCCACACCAAAGAACTTTCTGAATGACGGGCAGAGGCAGCGCCCTGCACAGGCGGAGCTCTGCGGTGTGATTCCGTCGGTGTACTGCCCTTACGCTGGCCACCAAAGGGCATCCTGCCTCGTTGGAGATGTGCCTCCTCCTCATCCTCCTCCTCCTCCTCTCTCCTATTAGGCACCCACGTGGAGTCAGTGACCTCATCATCCCCTCCCTCCTCATCACTGGAGCCAATCTGGCAGTATGCTGCAGCTGCTGGAACATGACTGCCAGATTGGTGTCCTTCTTGAGCATCCCCTCTGTCTGCTCTCACGCTACTGCCTTCCTCTAGCTGGGTTTCATCATCAGACCCTTCGAAACGCTGGGCATCCTCCTGGAGCATGTACCCAACACTGTGCTGAAACAGTTCGGGGGACTCCTCAGGAGGAGGACATGGTGGGTCTAGGGAAGGAGTGACTGATGATTTGTCTGACATTGATACCAGGGAAGACGACGCTTTGGCAGCTGCTTTTCCAGTACCCTGAGCCTGGGTGAGAGAGGATGAGGAGGAGGAGGAGGGCTTGGTCATCCACTCTACCAAGTCTTCGGCATGATGTGGCTCAACATGTCCAGCTGCCGAAAAGAAGGACAAGCGTGTCCCATGGCCATGTGCTGATGACAATGCACCGCGTCCACGACCAGCACTGTTGCCCCCAGACACAGAGCCTGCTTGCCCTCTTTTATTGCCTCCTGACTGTCTGCCTCTCCTTGTTTGCCTTCCAGACATTCTAATAGATGGCCTGCAGGGAGATGGGAAAAAAGCAATAAGGGCTACCTTCAGGTGTCCTTCTCTGTCCCTTGAAACAAGGACTTGCAGAGTGAAATAAACTGACACTCTCCCTACCTACAGTTTTCTGTCCCTAGAAAAAATGTTTTTTTTAATCACAATATAACACAAGGACAATTCACTCACTGTCCTTCCAGGTCCCTGGAAACAAGGACTTGCAGAGTGAAATAAACTGACACTCTCCCTACCTACAGTTTTCTGTCCCTAGAATAAATGTTTTTTTTAATCACAATATAGCACAAGGACAATTCAGTCACTGTCCTTCCAGGTCCCTGGAAACAAGGACTTGCAGAGTGAAATAAACTGACACTCTCCCTACCTACAGTTTTCTGTCCCTAGAATAAATGTTTTTTTTAATCACAATATAGCACAAGGACAATTCAGTCACTGTCCTTCCAGGTCCCTGGAAACAAGGACTTGCAGAGTGAAATAAACTGACACTCTCCCTACCTACAGTTTTCTGTCCCTAGAATAAATGTTTTTTTTAATCACAATATAGCACAAGGACAATTCACTCACTGTCCTTCCAGGTCCCTGGAAACAAGGACTTGCAGAGTGAAATAAACTGACACTCTCCCTACCTACAGTTTTCTGTCCCTAGAATAAATGTTTTTTTTAATCACAATATAGCACAAGGACAATTCAGTCACTGTCCTTCCAGGTCCCTGGAAACAAGGACTTGCAGAGTGAAAGAAACTGACACTGTCCCTACCTACAGTTTTCTGTCCCTAGAATAAATGTTTTTTTTAAGCACACTATAGCACAAGGACAATTCAGTCACTGTCCTTCCAGGTCCCTGGAAACAAGGACTTGCAGAGTGAAATAAACTGACACTCTCCCTACCTACAGTTTTCTGTCCCTAGAATAAATGTTTTTTTTAATCACAATATAGCACAAGGACAATTCAGTCACTGTCCTTCCAGGTCCCTGGAAACAAGGACTTGCAGAGTGAAAGAAACTGACACTCTCCCTACCTACAGTTTTCTGTCCCTAGAATAAATGTTTTTTTAAGCACAATATAGCACAAGGACAATTGACTCACTGTCCTTCCAGGTCCCTGGAAACAAGGACTTGCAGAGTGAAAGAAACTGACACTGTCCCTACCTACAGTTTTCTGTCCCTAGAATAAATGTTTTTTTTAAGCACACTATAGCACAAGCACAAAACACACTGACACTCTCCCTACCTATCCTTCTCTTTCCCTAAACTAAAGGAATCCAGGTTAAGCAAGAAAGAAATAACAGTCACTGTCCCTGCCTATGCTGCTCTATCCCTGCTCCGGAACACACTACACTAGGCTGCCGTGCTGGCGGCCTTTTATAGTGTGGGGCGTGTACTAAACACCCTCAGCAATAATTGGCCACAGGCATCCTGCCTGTGGCCAATCATTGCTCTCCTCGCTGCCGGCGCTGTGATTGGCCAAGCATGCGGGGTCACAGTGCATGCTTGGCCAATCACAGCGCCTGGATGACACTGCGATGGCGTAGTGCATTGTGGGCCGTTCGCGTCACTCGAATTTGGCGCGAACGGCCCAAATCGTTCGATCTTCGTCGAACGATCGAACAGCCGATGTTCGAGTCGAACGTATGTTCGACTCGAACACGAAGCTCATCCCTAATCAGGGCATGGGGCAGACAGCAGGGTATGGGCAGACAGCAGGGCATGGGGGCAAACAGCAGGGCTTGGGGTAGACAGCAGGGCATGGGGCCACAGAGCAGGGCAAGGGGGCACAGAGCAGGGCAAGGGGTAGACATCAGAGCATGGGGCAGACATCAGGGCATGGGGGCACAGAGCAGGGCATGGGGGCACACATTAGAGCATGGGGGCACACATCAGAGCATGGGGGCAGACAGCAGGGCATAGGGTGGACAGCAGGGCATGGGGGCACAGAGCAGGGCAAGGGGGAACAGAGCATGGTATTGGGTAGACATCAGAGCATGGGGTAGACATCAGAGCATGGGGGCAAAGAGCAAGGCATGGGGGCAGACATCAGGGCATGGGCAGACATCAGGGCATGGGGCAGAGAGCAAGGATCTCAAAGCGAGTGTGAAAGAGGACCTGGTGGATGGAGAGTGGGATGAGTCTGAAGCATTATGGGTGGAACTGCATACAGATGTGCGTAGTTCAAAGCTAAATCATTGGAGTTTGTTATAGACCACCCAATGTTAATGAGGAGGTGGAGACTCAGCTCCTTGCACAGATGGAAAGGGCTGAAAGGGCTGGGACGGTGATAATAATGGGGGATTTTAACTACCCAGAAATTGACTGGAGTAATGGAACTGCTGGGACAGTTAAAGGGCAAAAATTTATAAACCTATTGCAGGACAATTTTATGGTCCAGTTTATTGAGGCCCCAACTAGGAATGATGCTCTGTTGGACCTGGTAATCTCAAACCATGCAGAACGTATTACTAATGTTCAGATAAAGGAACACCTGGGTAGCAGTGACCATAACATTATTTCGTTTGATGTTATTTGTAAGCAAAAATCACATACGGGAAAGATAAAAACACTTAATTTCAAGAGAGCAAATTTTCCAAGGATGAGCGCTGCTCTCCAGGACTAATGCCGCGTACACACGATCGTTTTTAATGTCATTTTCAAAAACGACGTTTTTCTCGACGTGATTTTTCTTGTTTCCTCTCAAGCCTGTCTTGCATACACACGTTCATTAAAAAAAACGCTTGAGCAAAGCGCAGTGACATAGAACACGTACAACGGCACTATAAAGGGGAAGTTCCGTTCGAATGGCGCCACCCTTCTTGTTAGTCAGGTTTGTTGAGCGTCGATTCGCGCTTTTCAGCCTCGTGCTTTTCAGTCCGTTACAGCGTGACGAATGTGCTATCTCCATTACGAACACTAGTTTTACCAGAACGAGCGCTCCCGTCTCATACTTGATTCTGAGCATGCGCGTTTTTTTCCCCTCGTAAAAGCATACACACTACCGTTTTTCACGTCGTTAAAAAAAAATGATGTGAAAAACGACGTGAAAAAATGGAGCAGGTTCTCATTTTTTTTAGGCCATTTTTCACGTCGTTAAAAATGCCCCGGAGCCTACACACGATCGTTTTTAATGCCCAATTTAAAAAATTGCATTTTTAACGTCTTGAAAAACGGTCGTGTGTATGCGGCATTAGACTGGGAGGGAATATTGGCATCAATGGGCACAGAAATGGGAATTCTTCAAAAAGACTGTTTGTGAACTCACTGCGAAGTATATTCCCATGGGCAATAAGTTTAAAAGGCTAAAAATAAAACCTATGTGGCTCACTGCCAAAGTTAAAAAAGCTATAAACTATAAGAAAAGAGCTTTTAAAAAATATAAAAATGAGGGAACACTAGTGTCATTTAAATGTTACAAAGAATATAACAGGATATGTAAAAAGGAAATCAAGGATGCAAAAATTCAAAATGAACGACAGATTGCAAAAGATAGTAGGACAAACCCCAAAAAATTATTCAAATATATGTAGCGGGTACTTGAATTTAAGGGAGGCATCTGGGTGGTAGTGTAACCCAGATGCACAGGTTACTAGTGTATCCGAGACCCTTTTCTGGTTCTTGGAGGACTCTGGTGGTGTAAGGTTCCTTGTGGCCCACAGGTGGCGCTGTTGCCCTGGGCCGGGGCTGAACTCACACCGCAAAACTGTACCTTTTTGTCCTCCCCTGGAGCTGGTACAGCGGGGCGGGGCGGGGAACCCGCTGTGACGCAAAGGGAGAGGGGATAAAAGGGGCGGACGCCCTTACCACGGGGTTCAGAGTTCAGAGTTGGAGGACGAGGCCGCACCCAGGCACCTTCAGCCGGCGTTCCGGTGTTCCAGGCCTAGATGCCCTTGATCTAGCCGAAACGAGGATGGAGTCCATCCCAGGCATCTTTAGCCTGGGGTGAGGTACTGTGGCGGATGCCTGGGGCTCAGTACCTTCGACTGAGTTCCGCGAGGGTGGAGGAATCCGAGGGGGCCCTAATTCCTTGGGTGCCCGTGTCTGAGTTCGTGAGGACTGGTGTGCGGAACTTCTCTGGAGAGTCCGGCGCAGCATCGCTGGTGACAGAGAGGCCTCCTGTTTCTCCCTTGGACGGATCTCCTTCCCCTGACGGGCAAGGCTAGCGAAGGTAATTCACGTTCTACCTCACATAGTCAGTGGCAGTGACTATCCGCCACTGGTGATATCACAATGGTTAGCATCAGAAGGGAAAGGATTGTGCCTCGATCTGTCCCCATTATTACTCAGTAGAAGAAACTGTTTATTGTTTGGAAAGAAGAATAAAACTGAGTTGGACCTATTCACTGTGTGGAACTCTGGTTACTAGGAGCAAAGGAGTCAGGAACGAAGTACTGGACTTGACTCTAGGACACCTGCACAGGGCCCAATTTTCTGGCCTTCACCTCTTAGTTATGAAGAATATGGGCCGTGGTGTATCTCATCTCTCCCTCCCAGGGACCCCTAGACAACAGCCGCATAACCGATAAAGCAAGAGGAGAGAGAGAGGTCGCTACATATATTAATAGTAAAAAGATCAGGTCTGAGCATGTAGGCCCTTTACAAAATAATCTAGAGTGGGTGACTGGGGACAAAGAGAAGGCTAATTTATTAAATACTTTCTTCAGCTCTGTGTATACAAAGGAGCATGGGGGAGCTCATGTCCAAAATGGGGGTGGTAGTGACACAGCCCCAAATCCACAATGGCTCAAAAGTGATATGGTCCAGAAATATTTAGATGGAATAAAGGTGGATAAAGCACCTGGACCAGATGGCATGCACCCACGGATCCTAAAAGAATTGAGCTCTGTAATTTCAAAGCCATTGTATTTAATTTTTAGGGACTCATTAATGACAGGAATAGTACCACTGGATTGGCGCAGGGCCAATGTGGTGCCTATATTTAAAAAGGGAACAAAGTCTTTAACAAGTAACTATAGACCTGTTAGTCTAACTTCTATAGTTGGGAAGATACTGGAGAGATTAATAAAAGACCACATAGATGAGTTCTTGCTGGAAAAAAACTATTTAAGCAACAGACAGCATGGATTCATGAAAGACAGAAGTTGTCAGACAAACCTGATTTCTTTTTATGAAGAGGTAAGTAAGACCTTGGATAGAGGGGTGGCTGTGGACGTGGTATACTTGGATTTTGCAAAAGCGTTCGATACAGTAACACACACACAGCTCATGTGTAAGGTAAAGTCAGCAGGATTGGAAATATTAGTTTGTAAATGGATAGAAAACTGGCTAAAATACAGAATTCAGAGAGTAGTGGTTAATGATTCTGACTCTGAATGGTCCAAGGTTATCAGTGGTGTACCCCAAGGTTCAGTGCTGGGACCCAGGGGCGTACATAGAGCATTTGGCATCCGGGGCGGATCCTATATCTGGCACCCCCCCCACATTAAAATGTAAAAACACCCCACTGTGCCCCCTGCATACCTCTGCATCCTTCAATATCTCTTTGTCACTACTGTGTACCCCCTCTCCACAACTGCACCACTGGACCCCTCTACATTACACAGCACCCTGCATCTCTGGGCCCCTTTACATTACACAGCACCCTGCACCTCTGGACCCCTTTACATTACACAGCAACCTGCATCTCTGGACCCCTTTACATTACACAGCACCCTGCACCTCTGGGTCCCTTTACATTACACAGCACCCTGCAGTTCTAGACCCCTTTACATTACACAGCACCCTGCATCTCTAGACCCATTTACATTACACAGCACCCTGCACCTCTGGGTCCCTTTACATTACACAGCACCCTGCATCTCTAGACCCATTTACATTACACAGCACCCTGCACCTCTGGGTCCCTTTACATTACACAGCCCCCTGCACCTTTGGGCCCCTTTACATTACACAGCACCCTGCCCTTCTGGACCCCTTTACATTACACAGCACCCTGCACCTCTGGGTCCCTTTACATTACACAGATCCCTGCACCTCTGGGCCCCTTTACATTACACAGATCCCTGCACCTCTGGGCCCCTTTACATTACACAGCTCCCTGCACCTCTGGGCCCCTTTACATTACACAGCTCCCTGCACCTCTGGGCCCCTTCGCATTACACTGCACCCTGCAGCTCTGGACCCCTGTACATTACACAGCACCCTGCAGCTCTGGACCCCCTGCATGTTACACAGACCCCCCTTCAGTGTAGCCCCCGTTCAGTGCAGACCCCCCCTTCAGTGCAGCCCCCCTTCAGTGTAGACCCCCTTCAGTGTAGACCCCCCATTCAGTGTAGCCACCATTCAGTGCAGCCCCCCCGTTCAGTGCAGACCCCGTTCAGTGCAACCCCCCCTTCAGTGCAGACCCCCATTCAGTGTAGCCCCCATTCAGTGCAGCCCCCCTTCAGTGTAGCCCCCGTTCAGTGCACCCCCTTCAGTGTAGCCCCGTTCAGTGCACCCCCCCTTCAGTGCAGACCCCCCCATTCAGTACCTCTGATCAGCGTGGCGGGTGTCCTGTCAATATGGGTCCCCCGTCGAATAGTGCCCGTCACATACAAAACAGGTCCTCCCCTCCCCCTGTTTACACATAAACAGAGAGGAGGGGGAGGCGGCTTCACCGCTGCTCGGCTGTGCCTGTGTGACATCCGGGATCACACAGGCAGACAGCCCGCGGCCGCAGAGAGGAGGGGATGGTAGGTGCAGCGGTGTCCCCCTGCACCCCCCCCCCGCACACCCCCTCGCCGATTTGCCACTCGCCTCTCCCCTGCCTGTGCCTGTCACTGTGCCGCGGCTCCAGCGCTGCGACTATTTCAATTGCAGAGGGGGGTGCCGGCCTGACACCCCCCCAGTGTGTGGCACCCGGGGCAGCCCGCCCCCCACTTAGTACACCTCTGCTGGGACCCTTACTTTTTAATATGTTTATAAATGATATTGGGTCTGAGATCAAAAGTAACATTTCTGTCTTTGCAGATGACACCAAGCTATGCAGTGGAATAACGTCCTTACAGGATGTCGTCAATTTACAAGCCGACCTCAATGCTCAGTCTAATTGGGCGACTATGTGGCAGATGAGGTTTAATGTTGATAAATGTAAAGTTATGCACTTGGGGGCTAAGAATATGAATGCATCATACATACTAGGGGGAGTACAACTGGGGGGATCTGTAGTGGAGAAGGATCTGGGGGTTTTGGTAGATCATAAGCTCAATAATGGCATGCAATGCCAAGCTGCGGTTTCCAAAGTGAACAAAGTCCTTTCTTGTATTAAGAGAGGTATGGTCTCCAGAGAGAGAGATATCATTTTGCCCCTGTTCAAATCATTAGTAAGACCTCATCTGGAATATGCAGTTCAGTTTTGGGCCCCAGTTCTCAAAAAGGATATTGGGGAACTGGAGAAAGTGCAGAGAAGGGCAACCAAACTGATAAGAGGCATGGAGGAGCTCAGCTATGAGGAAAGATTAGAGGAACTGAATTTATTCACTCTTGAGAAGAGGAGATTAAGGGGGGATATGATCAACATGTACAAATATATGTATCGGGTATACACTTTTCTCTCCATTTAAAACTGGCAGAGACACCAGCGATGTGCAGTTCCTTGCGGCCCAGCAGGTGGCTCTGTCGCCCTGGTCTGGGGTTGAACCATTGCTGTGTGCCGTGCCTCCTTTTTGTCCTCCCTCGGCAGCGGTGTGGTGGGGCGGGGAACCCGCCGTGCTTGCTGGGAGAGGGTATAAAGGGGCCGGCCATCTTTGTCACGGGGTCGAGTCCCAGGCACTTTCCTAGGCCTAGAGGACATCCGGAGGTCGTGTTCCATCCCAGGCACCTTTAGCCTGGGGTGAGGTACTTGGATGGAGGTCTGGAGCTCAGTGCCCACCACTGAGTTCCGCGAGGGAAGGAGGTCCTAGAGAACCCAGGGATTGGGTACCCGAATCCGGAAGGCGTAATGGACCGGGAGAGATACTCACTTGAAGACCGGGTGCAGCAGATTGCCAGCCTCCCATCGGAGACCGCCTGGAAGGAAATCCCCCCTTGCTCGGAGACCGCAACCCACTTTCAGGGAGGAAAGTGGAGAGTTCATTGTGTCTGGGCCTACTCGCATCCACACCTCCTTGTTTGTTCTGTTATCTAAGGGAGTCTAACTGATTGTGCTGTTCACTCGAGAAGATTAAAGGAGTGTTGGACTTTAATGGTGTGGGGCTCTTTTCTGGTGGACATTGTTCAAGGTAACTCTAGGTGCACAACACTGACCCGAAGGTAGAGAAAGAACTTTGCTTACACCGCACAGACATCATTTGGTGAAGGCTTGGCGTGGTGACCCCACTCTCTCCCCTCTAGGGTACCCCTAGACAAGAGAGAGACGAGCTGATGCAAAGAGGGGAGTGAGGAGGCCGCTACATATATAAGGGGGCACTCTTTGCGTCTAGAGGAAAAGAGATTTCACCTCCAAATACGGAAAGGTTTCTTCACAGTAAGAGCTGTGAAAATGTGGAATAGACTCCCTGCAGAGGTGGTATTGGCCAGCTCAGTAGATTGCTTTAAGAAGGGCCTGAGAAGTAGAGGCCAGGGTTCAGGAATTGGAGAGGGTATATGTTACGGATCCTTCTGATCTGACCAGAGAAGCATGGGTGGCTGCTCAATCGGCCTATCAACAGCTACTTTCCTCCTCAGCTGAGAAGAAAAGGTTCTTTATGAAACAGGCGTTCTTTGAGGAGGGTGAGAAGACCGGCCGACTTTTGGCACGGATTGCGAACTCCCATCAACGCTCGCCTGCTATAGGAGCCATTATGTCCAAGACAGGGAGTGTAGTCTCCCAACCAGAGTTGATTATGGAGGAATTGACGGGTTTCTATGAGACCCTGTATAGTCCTGGAGCGCCATACGCCCAGGAGGATCTGGAGTTATACCTGGCCCGATTGGTCTTCCCTGCGCTCTCCGAGGGTCAGCGTGCCCAGTTGGAGGCGCCGCTTACTGTCGGGGAGCTCTGGGGGGCTGTAGGTGCATTCCCTAATTGTAAGGCCCCGGGGGAGGATGGGTTGCCCATGGAGGTGTATAAGCAATACTCAGAGGAACTACTGCCCCAACTACTGAGAATCTTTAACAGTGCCAGGGAGGGAGGGACCCTTCCACCCTCAATGTCTAAGGCAAACATAGTATTACTGCTCAAACCGGGTAAGGATCCTGTAGACCCAGGGGCGTACCGCCCCATCTCCCTGCTGCAAAGTGACATTAAGATATTAGCCAAGGTACTGGCCATTCGGCTGAATGGGGTGATTACTTCAATTGTGCATGGGGACCAGGCTGGTTTCATGCCAAATAAATCTACAGCTGTTAATTTGCGGAGGTTGTTCCTGAATATACAAGCAAGGGTAGATAACATGGGAGGCAGGGCACTCCTGTCCCTGGACGCCACAAAGGCGTTTGACAGCATAGATTGGAATTATCTTTGGTCGGTGCTGCAGAGGTTCGGGTTTGGTCCAATTTATATATCCTGGGTGAAGTTGCTATATAGTCAGCCGCAGGCCGCCATAAGGACCTTTGGTTCATTGTCTGGGAGCTTTGCGTTAAGGAGGGGGACTCGGCAGGGGTGTCCCCTGTCGCCCCTCCTCTTTGCTTTGGCTATTGAGCCACTGGCCATTAGCATTCGGGCAAATTCTGGCATTACTGGTTTCTGCTATGGTGACACGCAGGAAAAAGTCATGCTATACGCCGATGACACCTTGCTTCTTCTGGGGGACACGGATTCCTCCCTTAGGGAAGCTATGTCGACCATATCCAAATTTGGAGGATTTTCCGGTTTACATATAAACTGGTCAAAATCGGCGCTGCTCCTGTTGGATGGGGACGACACACAGGTGATTAACTCTTCCTGCCCCATTCCCATTACCACTGCTTTCAAGTACTTGGGGGTTCAGATCACAGCCAGGCCACGGGACTTTATCCATCTTAATATCTCCCCCCTGTTACTAAGGTTTAGGGACAAAGTCAAAACCTGGAAGGCTCTTCTCCTATCTGTTGCTGGCAGGGTGAATCTTATAAAGATGATACTCATGCCACAGCTACTATACTTCCTTCATAACACTCCTATGGTTATCCCCCTCAAGACATTCCGTACGGTAAATAGTATTTTTCGCAGGATCAAGTTGGAACATTTACAGCGGCCCAAAGACTGCGGGGGCTTGGCGTTGCCAAACCCTTGGCTGTATTACTTAGCCTCCCAGTTACAGCACCTTATAGGCATGTTTCCATCGGAGGCAGAGAGGGCGCCCACCTTGCAAACCTCGGCTCATAAACTGCTGCTGCTTACTGTGTGCAGAGATCCGGTTCCTGTGGCGTTGGAGGCTCAGGCCTTCGCTAAACCACATAAAAAGTTTCCAACTTATAGCCTAATTCAGAAGGTATGGAACAAGGTTAAATACATTCAGAATGCAGATGGTTATACAGAATATAGCCCTATATGGCAAAATGATACGTATACTGAATTGGCCAAATTGCAGTCTGGGACCAGGTGGAAGCAGTATGGGATTACACATCTTAAGCACATATTCTGTAATGGAGTTCTGCACCCTTTTAGTACCCTAAGGGAATCTTATGGTCTTCCGCAATCAATGTACTTTTGTTATTTACAATTGCTCCATGCGGTGGCGGCACAGGGTCGCTCCTCGGAGTGGCACTTGTCGCCGACCCCGGTGTTTAGTCTTTTGGGGGATGCTGGGTCGTCAAAGGGCTTTATCTCACAATGCTATGCCATACTGTTACAGTCCGTGATGAGGCAGCATCCTCTGAAGATAAGGGAGAAGTGGGAGGCAGATGTTGGCCAGTTGGATGGTGAGCAGTGGGAGGAAATTTTCCAGGCTGTGGGTAGATGCTCACTGAATGTATCCCATAGGCTTACCCAGTTGTACATATTGCTGCACACTTATTTCACACCTCACAGATTACATTTGATGAATCCACAGCTTGACCCCACGTGTACATGATGCAAAAGGGACCACGGAGATCTAGTCCATATGCTGTGGAGATGTCCCAAACTCCACATGTACTGGGCGGGTGTGGTGTCTACCATTAATTCAGTGTTTGGCGTGTGTCTTCCACAGGACCCGAGAGCTTGTCTCTTGGGTGCTTTGGAGGAATACGAGTGGGACGAGGACTGCAGAGAAGCCGTTCATAGGACTCTGTTTCAGGAGAGGAAGCTCATCATGGTACACTGGAAAGCGGAGGCTCCACCGACCTTGAAGGAATGGATTAATAATATTGGGATGGTGTTGAGGATGGAGAAGATGACTTATCAGCATAGGGGTAGTGCTCATAAATTCGAGAAGCTATGGGCAAAATGGCTGAATGTACCGGGCTTGGCCCCGGTGGATTTGGTGGCTGATAGATTGCTAGGCATCAATATGGGATGATATGTGCTTCTAGTGCTTTGACATTTGGGAGAGTGGGTATGTCAATTTGAGGACCGGCTGGCTCCTAGTTCAGATTTGTTTTGAAATGTATGTTTGCAATGATTTCTTACCCCGCTATGTCAAGGGGTGTCTGTATGCCCTGTACCTCTGCAAAATAATAATAAACTTTGTTGGATAAAAAAAAAAAAAAAGGGCCTGGATTCTTTCTTAAATGTACATAATATAACTGGGTACTGACATTTATAGGTAAAGTTGATCCGGGGAATATCCGATTGCCTCTCGGGGGATCCGATTTCCCCTGCTGTAGCAAATTGGATCATGCTCTACTGGGGTTTTTTGCCTTCCTCTGGATCAACTGTGGGTATAGAATTGGGTATATGGGATTGTACGATATTTTTTTTTTTACGGTTGAACTTGATGGACTTGTGTCTTTTTTCAACCTGACTAACTATGTAACTATGTATGGGCAGACTATAGGGCATGGGGCAGCGTTCAGGGCTTTGGGGCACAGAGCATGATGCTGGGCACATAGAGGGGCACAGAGCAGGCGGCTGGGGCACATACAGGGACACAGAGCAGGATGCTAGGGCACATAGAGGGACACAGAGCAGGATGCTAGGGCGCATAGAGGGGCAGCACAGAGCAGGATGCTGGGGCACATAGAGGGGCACAGAGCAGGATGCTGGGGCACATAGAGGGGCACAGAGCAGGATGCTGGGGCACATAGAGGGGCACAGAGCAGGATGCTGGGACACATAGAGGGGCAGCACAGAGCAGGATGCTGGCGCACATAGAGGGGCAGCACAGAGCAGGATGCTGGGGCACATAGAGGGGCAGCACAGAGCAGGATGCTGGGGCACATAGAGGGGCAGCACAGAGCAGGATGCTGGGGCACATAGAGGGGCAGCACAGAGCAGGATGCTGGGGCACATAGAGGGGCACAGAGCAGGATGCTGGGGCACATAGAGGGGCACAGAGCAGGATGCTGGGGCACATAGAGGGGCAGCACAGAGCAGGATGCTGGGGTACATAGAGGGGCAGCACAGAGCAGGATGCTGGGGTACATAGAGGGGCAGCACAGAGCAGGATGCTGGGGCACATAGAGGGGCAGCACAGAGCAGGATGCTGGGGCACATAGAGGGCCAGCACAGAGCAGGATGCTGGGGCACATAGAGGGACACAGAGCAGGATGCTGGGGCACATAGAGGGGCACAGAGCAGGATACTAGGGCACATAGAGGGACACAGAGCAGGATGCTTGGGCACATAGATCTCACACAGGACAGTATACAAGCTGCTGCACTTTCCTTCCTAGATGCAGAGTAGCACGGGAAGCGGCTGTAAACATACCTCTCATGATGCGCTCTTCCCCGCCAGCCCCTCCTCTCTTCTCGTCCGTCCGAGGTGATGACAAATACAAGCACCTGGGGTGGACGGGAGGGAAGGAGGGGCGCATCACAAGAGGTCTGTTTACACTGCAGTCTCTTAGCAAGGAGCAGTGAATCGGGACTGCATGATGAGTTGCGGCTGCGGGCACCTCCAGGGACGGACTGAGCCGGCCCCCCCCCCACCACGGGGCCCTCGGGTGGCCACCGAGTCACCGAATGGTCAGTCCGCCCCTGAATGCAGTGGGTATATATTAAATGCACTGCAGCTCACTGAGTCGCCTGCCTGAAAGTGTCTTTGAACACGTACACCAGGAATGGCCTTCAGTCAGGTATAGGCTTGGCTGGACTACAATGCAGTGGATATATATTTTATTCACTGCAGCTCACTGAGTCGCCTGCCTGCCTGCCTGAAAGTGTCTTTGAACACGTACACCAGGAATGGCCTACAGTCAGGTATAGGCTTGGCTGGACTACAATGCAGTGGATAAATATTTTTTTTGCACTGCAGCTCACTGAGTCGCCTGCATGCCTGCCTGAAAGTGTCTTTGAACACGTACTGCAGGAATGGCCTAGACATATATATATACACAAGCCTGTATATATATATTAAATGCACTGCAGCTCACTGAGTCGCCTGCCTGAAAGTATCTTTGAACACACACTCCAGGAATGGCCTACAGTCAGGTTATAGGCTTAGCTAGACTATATATATATACAGGTCCTTCTCAAAAAATTAGCATATTGTGATAAAGTTCATTATTTTCTGTAATGTACTGATAAACATTAGACTTTCATATATTTTAGATTTATTACACACAACTGAAGTAGTTCAAGCCTTTTCTTGTTTTAATATTGATGATTTTGGCATACAGCTCATGAAAACCCAAAAATCCTATCTCAAAAAATTAGCATATTTCATCCGACCAATAAAAGAAAAGTGTTTTTAATACAAAAAAAGTCAACCTTTAAATAATTATGTTCAGTTATGCACTCAATACTTGGTCGGGAATCCTTTTGCAGAAATGACTGCTTCAATGCGGTGTGGCATGGAGGCAACCAGCTTGTGGCACTGCTGAGGTGTTATGGAGGCCCAGGATGCTTCGATAGCGGCCTTAAGCTCATCCAGAGTGTTGGGTCTTGCGTCTCTCAACTTTCTCTTCCCAATATCCCACAGATTCTCTATGGGGTTCAGGTCAGGAGAGTTGGCAGGCCAATTGAGCACAGTAATACCATGATCAGTAAACCATTTACCAGTGGTTTTGGCACTGTGAGCAGGTGCCAGGTCGTGCTGAAAAATGAAATCTTCATCTCCATAAAGCTTTTCAGCAGATGGAAGCATGAAGTGCTCCAAAATCTCCTGATAGCTAGCTGCATTGACCCTGCCCTTGATAAAACACAGTGGACCAACACCAGCAGCTGACATGGCACCCCAGACCATCACTGACTGTGGGTACTTGACACTGGACTTCAGGCATTTGGGCATTTCCCTCTCCCCAGTCTTCCTCCAGACTCTGGCACCTTGATTTCCGAATGACATGCAAAATTTGCTTTCATCCGAAAAAAGTACTTTGGACCACTGAGCAACAGTCCAGTGCTGCTTCTCTGTAGCCCAGGTCAGGCGCTTCTGCCGCTGTTTCTGGTTCAAAAGTGGCTTGACCTGGGGAATGCGGCACCTGTAGCCCATTTCCTGCACACGCCTGTTCACGGTGGCTCTGGATGTTTCTACTCCAGACTCAGTCCACTGCTTCCGCAGGTCCTCCAAGGTCTGGAATCGGTCCTTCTCCACAATCTTCTTCAGGGTCCGGTCACCTCTTCTCGTTGTGCAGCGTTTTCTGCCACACTTTTTCCTTCCCACAGACTTCCCACTGAGGTGCCTTGATACAGCACTCTGGGAACAGCCTATTCGTTCAGAAATTTCTTTCTGTGTCTTACCCTCTTGCTTGAGGGTGTCAATGATGGCCTTCTGGACAGCAGTCAGGTCGGCAGTCTTACCCATGATTGCGGTTTTGAGTAATGAACCAGGCTGGGAGTTTTTAAAAGCCTCAGGAATCTTTTGCAGGTGTTTAGAGTTAATTAGTTGATTCAGATGATTAGGTTAATAGCTCGTTTAGAGAACCTTTTCATGATATGCTAATTTTTTGAGATAGGAATTTTGGGTTGTCATGAGCTGTATGCCAAAATCATCAATATTAAAACAAGAAAAGGCTTGAACTACTTCAGTTGTGTGTAATGAATCTAAAATATATGAAAGTCTAATGTTTATCAGTACATTACAGAAAATAATGAACTTTATCACAATATGCTAATTTTTTGAGAAGGACCTGTACAAGCCTGTATATATATATGTAGCGGGACCCCCAAAAATTGGGGTCGCTATGTTGTAAATTTAGGGGCAGTCTGAGCAATAGTATGGCTCAGATTCTACAATTTTGTTTAACATGGACTCTGCTCTGCCATGTTGTTGTCTGATGTATAGTTCCCCTGGGCCTGTGGTGGCACTGTTGCCCAGGTCTCGGGTTGAACCACTGGTGACATTGTGGTGTGATTGGGTGTCCTCTCTTGGCTGCCGTGCGGTGGGCGGAGTTCCGTCTGCTGTGCATGCTGGGAGAGGGTACATAAAGGGCAGACGCCATGTTCTAGGGAGAGAGGAGGAGTAGTGGAGAGTGGGAGTGGAGTGCGCCCCATTGGGGTGGTGTGCCAGGGGGATTCCCAGGAGGACCCCTGGTGGCGAAGTCGTGCCCGTTGGCCCTGCTGGTCTGGGGTGCGTGAATTAGCCGAGGAGTCTCGGGCACCTTTAGCCCGAGGCTACAGAGTTCCAGGTAGGCCCAGTACCTTCATCTGGGTCTACAATCAACACACTGGAGTCCCAGGGAACCCGTGTGAGGGTGGCCCGCTCTGAAGGAGAGGAAACCAGGGGAGGACCTGTCCGATGGATCGGTGAAGGAATTCACAGTGAAGGAGAGGCCTGGTTACCTATCACAGGGAAGGATTCGTGAGTTGCAGTATAGCTCCTGTAGTGTGTCCCATTGGCACCTATGGTCTCTATTAATCTATGGGAGTTTTCAAAGTTCTAACTCAATAACTAAAGGATTCTGTGGCAGAGGATCTTTAAGACTTGTCCGTGAAGGGGACTAACTTAAAGAAACTGTTCGTGCTTCATTCCGGCTGCTAGAACTGTGAGAGGGATCTATCCGGGTGAGCAATTGACACTCAGGCTTGAGTGAAGAATAAGGTAACTGGGTGCCGCGTGCCTGAACCTGTCTCCCTACCTGCTTTTGTTACTATCTTCAACCTATTCCCCAAGCAAGATAAAATAAACTCGTCTGTTTGGAGTTTAAACATTGTCTGGACATTGGCCTTCTTTCGGGGAAAAGAACAGACTTTTCCCTAGATTCTGGGGACAAGAACAAATGGACGGGAAGTAACTCGCTGCAGGACCCAAAATAGTAAGAACACCGCTCAACCTCTTATACCAGGAGGATACGGGCATGTGGCACGGTGTGCCTTTATCTCTGCAAAGTGAAGGTAGGCAGGAGAAAAGGGTCCGTGTGCTACATATATATATTAAATGCACTGCAGCTAGCTGAATCAACTGCCTGCCGGAAGTACTGTATTTATTGGCGTATAACACTCATTTTTTTACCCTGAAAATAGAGGGTAAACTGTGCCTGCGTGTTATACGCAGGGGGCTGTGGAAAGTTTTTTTCCTGAAACTTCCCTCTTAAAGTTAGGGTGCGTGTTATACGCCTGTGCGTGTTATACGCCGATACATACGGTATATTAGAAACAGTACACCAGGAACGGTCTGCAGTGAGATCTAGCTAAACTGGATACAGTGTATATATTATATTTATATATACAAAGCCAGGATGTGTATATATATATACTAAATACACTGCAGCTAACTGTATCGCCTGCCTGCCTGAAGTATATTAGAAACAGTACACCAGGAACGGTCTGCAGTGAGATCAAGCTAAACTGGATACAGTATATATATATATATATATATATATTGTAGCGTTCAGGGAACCAGCTAGATCACAGGACACAGGCTTTTCAAACAAAAGGACGTTTATTAAACTTAAATGGCTTCACAGCAGCAAAACAAAAAGAAATAACAGTCTCACTGACTTGTAGAGCTTATAACTGCTGTTGCAGTTAAACAGTCCTTACTTGGTGTTGCAGGTAAGTTTCCCAGCTAGCAGGCTTCCATGCAGGCCACTGCCATGTACATTCACAGCTTTCCAGAGCTTTTCACAGCCTCCACAGCTTTTGCAGTGTCCACCATTCACCATGCACAGACATCACTACACTCCTTCCTCTCACCTAAAACTTCCTGTCTCTCTTAAACCACTTCCTTGGACAGGTGTGTTAACCCTTTCTGTTCCCTTAAAGCAGGGATATGCAATTAGCGGACCTCCAGCTGTTGTAAAACTACAAGTCCCATCATGCCTCTGCCTCTGGGTGTCATGCTTGTGGCTGTCAGAGTCTTGCAATGCCTAATGGGAATTGTAGTTCTGCAACAGCTGGAGGTCCGCTAATTGCATATCCCTGCCTTAAAGGAACCACAGCCCAAACAGAGGGGAAACATAGCGTCCTTCCAGGACCGAGCCACGGCATTCCTGTACAATATATATATATATATATATATATATATATATATATATATATACAAAGCCTGGATGTATATACAGTATATACTACAATACACTGCAGCTAACTGAATCGCCTGCCTGCTCAAACTAAATGAAATTACACTCTCTCTCTCTCTCTCAACAACGCCACCAACATTACACATACCCCCTGAGCCATAATTGGCCAAAGGCACCCTGCCAATTATGGCTCTCTTCGCTGACGACGCTGTGATTGGCCAAAGCATGCGGGTCAAAGTGCATGCTTGGCCAATCATCAGCCAGCAATGCACTGCGATGACGCAGTGGTGCGAATGGCTCATAATATTCGATTTTCGTCAAACGATCTAACAGCCGATGTTCGAGTCAAACTCATGTTTGACTCGAACAGATAGCTCATGCCTACTGGCCACCCCGACTCTGCAAATCCTCTCTTACCTCTGACACCTTAGGTTCCATTCTGAAATGTTGCGTTAGTAATAAGAAATTCACACAGTATCACTGAACCACTCAGATATGTTTACTGAGATAAAGAATGAACACAAGAAAAGATATAAGTGAACACAACTTATGTTTGACAGAAAATATCACTTGACATTGATATATATGGTGTGTACCTTAAAACCTGCAAAAGGATCTACTGTATGTGAACAGGTACACAGAGAAACAAATATCCAACACCTTTAACACATGTATTGAATACCTTTCCTCTGAGGCCTCAGCACACAAACCAGCAAACAGTGTACAGCATATACATACAGTGAACACAGTGTGAATTACCGTATATACTCGAGTATAAGCCGAGTTTTTCAGCACATTTTTTTGTACTGAAAATGCCCCCCTCGGCTTATACTCGAGTCATCTTTTTGCACCTGATCTCCCGGACTTTGGTGACCTGGTACCGGCTGGCTGTAGGTCCCCTGGACCTCAAACTTGTGTGCAAAGTTTGTTGTCCGGGGGACCTACGGCCGGGGAACACAGATTTTTCAAAGCCGGGCACCCCTTCCATAGACTCCCATGTTAAACAGTAATTTCTCTGGTGAGTTGGGGACCCGGTATCGGCCGGTTTTAGATCCCCTGGACCTGGAACTTGCCACACATATAGTCCCATTTCTTCTCTACAAGTATGCAAAGTTTGTTGTCTGGGGGACCTACGGCCGGGGAGCACCGATTTTTCAAACTCGGGCTCCTCTTCCTTAGACTCCCATGTTAAACGTCAGTCTAGTCATGGAACAGTGAGGCATGGGCACAGTGAGGCATGGGCACAGTGAGGCATGGGCACAGTGAGGCATGGACACAGTGAGGCATGCACATGGACACAGTGAGGCAAAGTGAGGCACAGTGAGGCATGAAGATGGACACCCTAGGCTTATACTCGAGTCAGTACGTTTTCCCAGTTTTTTATGGTAAAATTAGGTGCCATTCGGGTCGGGTTATACTTGAGTATATACAGTAGATAATGTCCCACAAAATGGCTCCCCCTAGGTTGTAATTCAATGATTAACCACTTCAATACCCAGCCATAGTAATATGATGCCCACAGATGGGATCTCCCATCCTGGGTGGGCGTCATATGACGTCCTGGGTTTGAAGGGGGACGTCAAAAATTTAAGTTTCTATAATCAGCTGTGTTGTTATTGCCCTAAATATTTTTGTGTTGTCAGCAAACACTGAGATCGAGCTATTTATTCCATCCTCTATATCATTTATAAATACATTAAACAGAATTGGTCTCAGGACAGAGCCTTGGGGTACCCCACTAACTACTCTAGACCATTCTGAGTATACGTTATTTATCACAACCCTTTGGACATTCCCCCTAGCCAGTTTTCTATCCAGGTACCTACCCTATGGTCGATGCCTACAGCTCTCAGCTTGTAGAATAAGCATTTGTGGGGGACTGTATCACATGCTTTTGCAAAATCCAGATCCACCACATCCACCGGCCTACATTTGTCCAGATGGCAGCTCACTTCCACGTAGAAGGCTAATAGGTTGGTTTGGCAAGAGTGACCTTTCGTATACCCGTGCTGATTACTGCTAATGATACTGTTTTCATTAGCAAATTCTTGGATATGGTCCCTTATCATCCCTTCAAATAGTTTACAAACTACCGACGTTAGACGGACAGGGCTATAGTTCCCTGGAATAGATCTCTGCCCTTTTTTTGAATATTGGTACCACAAGGGCTTTTCGCCAATCAGCTAGTTCTAATCCTGTCAGTATGCCGTCCATGAAGATTAGGAATAGCGGTCTGGCTATAACCTGACTGAGCTCTTTAAGGACTCTTGGGTGTAAGCCATCTGGTCCTGGTGATTTCTTTATGTTAAGCTTCTCTAATACTTTCTGGACTCTGGCCTCTGCTAGCCACAAGGGTAGAACCTGTGGCGTGTTGCTAACAATACTGTTGTGGTCTGTATACCCCTCTTTTTCAGATGTGAAGACGAGGAGAAGAAAGCAGCATTTAGCACAGCTGCCTTTTCCTTGTCATCTATATCCACCTTCCCTTCATTTGTCCTTTATTGGGCCAATGTGTTCTGTCCTCACCTTATTACTGTTAATATATTAAAAAAACTTCTTGGGATAATTTTTACTCTCCTCCGCTATGTGTCGCTCATAGTCATTTTTAGCCGCCCTGATTGTGTTCTTACACCTCACATTGCATACCTTGTATTGTTGGAATGCTGACACTGACCCCTCCGCTTTGTACTTTTTAGAGGCCTTTATTTTGTCCTTCATATGACATTTTACATTTTGGTTCAGCCACCTAGGTTTAACCTTTGTTCTTCTATATTTATAACCCCTTTGGAATGCACTTGGTGATACATTTATTTAATATATTCCTAAAGCATTCCCATTTTTCCTCTATGTTCAATGCTTCAAGAATTTGGTCCCACTTAATATCCTGCATCGTTGAGTGCAATTTAGAAAAGTTGGCTGTTTTAAAATTTTGTGTTCTTGTACTCCCCTCGTGCCTCCCTTTCCTATGATGTATGCAGAATGTAATAATTCTGTGTTCGCTAGTTCCCAAGTTGTCCCATATTTCTACATCTGCAATCAGATCTGTATAATTTGTAATTAGAAGATCTAGCAATTCATTACTCCTAGTCGGGGAATCCACCGATTGGGACATGAAGTAGTCCTGTAGAAAATTTAAGAAATTGCGGGCCTGTAATGTGTGGGCTGTACCTTCCGCCCAGTCAGTGTCGGGATTATGATGACATTTCCCTGTCTTTCTGACATTTCTAACTGTGAAAGGAGACCCAACTCCACCTCTTGCCTCAGGTTAGGGGGCCTGTAACATACCCCCACTAGTAATTTCCCACTTACTCCCACCCCTTATGTTCGAAAAGTATCCTATGTGTTGTTATCATGCAATCTTTTACTGTTCTGAATTGTTAATTTATATTGTTACTGTTGAACCAAAATCCTTTGGTAAGAATAAAATACAAAATATGCATTGAATAGTTTTTTTCTCTGTCTTATCTTCTTAACATTTGGTAGTCATATCCCCCAAAAAATTCTAAGAAATATATATATTATTTATCTCATGGACGAAATGTGATAAATAACGTATATATCATACAATCATTCCATAAGCACATACCACATACACTGCATATATTATTTGAGGAAAATATGCTTGTGTAGCGGGGTCTTCAGATTTAGTGGGATACACCTGGGGGTAGTGTGACCCAGGTGTGTAATTATGTCAGGGTTAAGACCCCTTTTTGTTATTCGTGGAGGATTGGGGGATGTAATATTCTCCTTTGCCTGTGGGTGGCGGAGTACCTACAGGCTTCAGGTAGAATCGCCACCACAGTGCTACCCTTCTTTGTCCCTTCCTGGAGATGGTACGGCTGGGGCGGGGAACCCGCCATGGTATCGACGGGAGGAGATAAAAGGGGGAGACGCCCTCGCCACGAGGTCTTCGGGGATCATCTCTTCACGCACCCAGGCACCTTCAGCCTGGGTGCGGGCGGTTCAAGGTTCCGGCCTAGGCGCCCTAGGCCTGGCCGGAATGAAGCTGGGATTCCATCCCAGGCACCTTCAGCCTGGGATGAGGTACTATTGAGGAGGCCTGGGGCCCAGTGACTCCAACTGGGTCCCGCAAGGGTGAAGTGATTCCAGGGTGCTCCTTGCGAGGAGACCCGCATCTGAGGTGAGGAGGCTGGGGAGGTCACCCGTTCAAAGACCTGGTGTAGTGTGAACCCGGTGACGGATGGGCCTTCAGTAACTCCCTTGGAGGACATCTTCCCCTGATAGGGGCTGCAACGCAACGGAGGTATTCATGTCAAGACTCCTGCAACCCTTGGTCATAGCACAGGGGGTGTAGGGACCCAGATCAGTATAGTGCCTCGACCTGCTCATCCCACCGTATCCTGCCATCGCATTGCCTGTATGTGGAGATACGAAATAAGTTGGACTGTGATCGGTGTATGGACTCTGTTAATGGGAGCAAAGGGTGGTTTGGTGGTTTCTGCACAACAGACTCGGTACATGCCCAAGACACACCGGCCCGAGGAAACATCAAGTATTGGCCTTCACCTCACCCACAGTTATGGGGAGGACATGGGCCGTAGCGCACCTCACTCTGTCACGTGACATACCCCTAGCCAACCAGACCGCGGGGTGAGGAGGCCGCTACACGTGGGGGCTCGTCCGGGATGGTGTGTGTCTTAACGATGGAACTGAGAACGTCTGTGTTTGAACTTTGCTGCCCGGAGGAGTTCCAAGCAGGTCGGCCATGTGATTGGCCAAAGTGCATCCCTGCTCAGAGTTGTGGACATGACCCTAAGTCGGGAAAGGCCCACGTGGAGGAGCGTAAAAAGGGAGAGGTCCAGCCGTGTGAAGTACTACATGTGGGGACTGTTAATGCACTGCGCCACGAGGCACCCCATGACTGCGCAATTCGTGGGCGGAGGCTGGCGGAAGCCCGCGAAAACGTGCAAGTCGTGGGAGGAGTCTGGCCACGTGTGGAGATACACGTGGAGAATCCGGCGCGTGGTCAGCGCGTGATGGAACAGCAAGTGGTCGGGATGGCCTCAAGCTCCCCGTGGATGCCGGTACCTTACCCCACGAAGATGACTGCATTTGCTGCTCCCCTGACAGACACGGGGATAAGACTTAGGCCCCGAGGACAGTTGGCTCTGTATTCATGCAGAGACACGGAGGCCCTCGGTGTGATCTGTCCCGGATGCTCAGGACTGGTGGTCCAACTAATGCCGTTCGGGCGATGTGAAGCGTGCAAAGAGTTTCTTTTTGAGGTCGAATCATCCACAGTAAGGCCCCGGGCCCTTTGCCTCAACTGCATCACAGGAACCGCCACTCCGGAGGGAGAGATCCAGGCCTTTGCGGAGGTCCCCGTACGCGCTGACCAGGGCGATGTGACTGCCCAACCAGAGACTGAGAGAGAAAAATCCGAGGACACTGCTTCGGTCACCACAGATTCCCTGCTGCCACCCCCGAAGAGGAAAGTCGGCCTGGTACAGGCATCCTATGGTCGTGGTCGAGCTTCACCCCGCCGCTTGCCTGGCCTAGATGGCGCTGGTAGAGAAGAGAGTCCCGGACATCCCAGTTCTTCAGAAGGTCCAGGTGAGCTAGGGGCTGGGACTGTGGTGTTGGTTGGAGGTGTCGGGAGTCCACAACCGGTGGAGCCCGCAAGGGAGGGTAGCCTTCCGTCTACTAGAGACTACCTTCCCGCCGAGATGTATGACACCTCCGACCTAGAGTCATTGTCAGACTGTGGTGATGACGGAGAAATAGACAAACTGTTTCACCGGAAGGGCTGGGACAGACGCCCACTACCTGTGCTGTGTAAACCGCAGGATTCCCCCATATCCATTGAAGACAGTACGCTCCGGGCGCAGGCCCCGGAGTTCCAGAGGAAATCTAGTCCTCCGACCGACCTTCCATTTTCAACCACATCACCCGCCCCGATAGTGGGGACGCAGCGTGCTTCGTTGCGGGCACCAAAGGCAAAGCAACTCGAGATGGTGAAGGTACCTTGGCACCCGGAGGCCATTGTACAGCCAGGAGAAGGCGGGCGAGATGTGATGCCACCTCTAGCCAGATTGCAGAGACTTTTCTCCCAGAGAGTCGCCCGTGAGTATGGGTGGGAGTACCCCTACTTGCCCCGGGACTTATTGTATGAAGTTGAGGTTTTGCGACAAAGGTGGTACGACGAGTTTGTATGGGAAAAGCTCAAAGTGCCTCATGCCCGGCGATACCTGTCATGTTCGCCGCCTGTATCTAAAAAGTTTAGAGACTGCAGAGCTGATTGGAGACTGGGGCGCCATATTCATGCCGATAAGGTGCTCATCTGCAGGAAAGAAGGAGAGGATGTCGAATATTCGGTGGAAGTGTTTGACAAGCACCTGAAGCCCCTGTTTTTGCCGGATCCAAGGTTTTACTTGTAGGAGAAGTGAGCTCCTATTCTGTTGCTGTTGAACTTTCTGGAAGGAACATTCCCAGACGCTCAGAACTGCGCCCTACTTTTGTTTTGATTTGGGCTTTTCTTTCACTCACTGGAGACTTGGGAGCTGTTGTTTTTTTTTCTCCCTCTTCTTCATGTGCCAAAGGCAGAGACTCTGGGGGTAAAAGTTAGTGTAGAAAAGCAGGAAGAAGGAAGATCTCGGCAAGTGTCATGACCACGGCGCTGTCACCAGGTGGCAGTGTTGCGCAACGAATGTTTGAAAATTTTACACATGCATCACTTTGCTTATTGGAGTGAGTGGGTCTCTCGGCTGACAGACCTATTCATTTCAAGTCAACACAGATTGTTAGGATGTTGTCTTTGTTTCCCTTTTGCAGGAGATTCATCGGTCAAGACTACTGAGAGTGGGGTGGTTCTTAGACAGCGATGGGAGGGATTGTACATGTGTACAGAATAGATGTTTTATGCAAAAGTTTATCGTTTTATATTTTTCCTTTCCCTTTCGAGCAGGTCTTGGCACACTTAGTATTCGCAAATTTAGGGGGCAGCCTCAGGGGCTTGCTCCATGTTACCACTCCTTGGGAAACATGGGTGTGCACCTGACGCTGGGGACCAGCGTCAAATCACCAGGGGGAGTGTGTAGCGGGGTCTTCAGATTTAGTGGGATACACCTGGGGGTAGTGTGACCCAGGTGTGTAATTATGTCAGGGTTAAGACCCCTTTTTGTTATTCGTGGAGGATTGGGGGATGTAATATTCTACTTTGCCTGTGGGTGGTGGAGTACCTACAGGCTTCAGGTAGAATCGCCACCACAGTGCTACCCTTCTTTGTCCCTTCCTGGAGATGGTACGGCTGGGGCGGGGAACCCGCCGTGGTATCGACGGGAGGAGATAAAAGGGGGAGACGCCCTCGCCACGAGGTCTTCGGGGATCATCTCTTCACGCACCCAGGCACCTTCAGCCTGGGTGCGGGCGGTTCAAGGTTCCGGCCTAGGCGCCCTAGGCCTGGCCGGAATGAAGCTGGGACTCCATCCCAGGCACCTTCAGCCTGGGATGAGGTACTATTGAGGAGGCCTGGGGCCCAGTAACTCCGACTGGGTCCCGCAAGGGTGAAGTGATTCCAGGGTGCTCCTTGCGAGGAGACCCGCATCTGAGGTGAGGAGGCTGGGGAGGTCACCCGTTCGAAGACCCGGTGTAGTGTCAACCCGGTGACGGATGGGCCTTCGGTAACTCCCTTGGAGGACATCTTCCCCTGATAGGGGCTGCAACGCAACGGAGGTATTCATGTCAAGACTCCTGCAACCCTTGGTCATAGCACAGGGGGTGTAGGGACCCAGATCAGTATAGTGCCTCGACCTGCTCATCCCACCGTATCATGCCATCGCATTGCCTGTATGTGGAGATACGAAATAAACCTAACAGTTGGACTGTGATCGGTTTATGGACTCTGTTAATGGGAGCAAAGGGTGGTTTGGTGGTTTCTGCACAACAGACTCGGTACATGCCCAAGACACACCGGCCCGAGGAAACATCAAGTATTGGCCTTCACCTCACCCACAGTTATGGGGAGGACATGGGCCGTAGCGCACCTCACTCTGTCGCGTGACATACCCCTAGCCAACCAGACGGCGGGGTGAGGAGGCCGCTACACTTATAAAAAAGTTTACCATTTGCCAAAAAGAAAATATGTCCCCGGACTTCATTTTAAAAATCTGGTCACCTTAGCTCAGGGGGGTCTAACAATGTTTGCCTTTTTTCTTTGCCATTGTTTGGCAAATGTCAGTCTGGAAAATATCACGTGAGCATAATGACGTAAAATAGAAGATGTTTGCCTGCTTAACTGCGTCACTGGAGATGTTGACATCCTGGAAATAGTTTGACATGTGTTCAGTGAGGTGTAATGTATGCAAACAAGGACATGAAGGAATTGCTATAGGGTTGTCATGCATTGGAGATTATCTATAGACTCAGGGAAAACTGGGTCAGAAGGTCATTTGCCTGCTAGGCCAATACAAACCCAAAATGTTCAATTATTATTTTTTGAGCCAGGTGGAAAACATTTGGCTGAACGGCACCTGCATTCAATCAGATGCAGGCAGTGTTTGGATATTCTGACACCTGCTGACTCTGGCTCTTGGAATAAAATTGCTGGTGGCAGGAGATTTCTCCATCTGCACTTTTGAAGTAGATGGAGGAATTTGTTAAGTTTCCTTCATTGAGCATGCAGGCTGAACAAAAGAAATCTGTATATGCATGACCAGCTTGACCATCTACTGTAGATTTAAAGTGTATGTTACCCCAACATTTCATATTCCTAATATGTGTCTGTAGTAGCATGTACTTGTGTTTAAGAGTAACCTGTTATTTTTGCATGTCGTGCTTTGTGTGAAACGTCTCATAACCCACTAGTCGCCCTGCTTACCTATTGCAAGCTGGCCACACTAGGCAGGAGAGCACATTCTCAGCCTGCCTGTCCTCCAATGATCAGACTTCTGCTGACACACCCTCCCCTCTTCACTGAGATCAGTGTATTGCTTTTTCCCTGCCTCTTGCTGACACACTCCACCCCCATCTCCCTAAGTCCCTTATGTAGCTGAGAGCAGAGGTCATGTGATCACTTATAAAAAAGGAAAAAAGGGTATTTATAATGTTTTTTTTAGTATATGCACACATGTTTTGGCTTGAATTTCTATTTTAAACTGAGTAGACTGTCTTTTTTAACAATTAAGGGTTTACATTATATATATGTAGCGCCCCCCCAAATGTTTGGGCGTAAGGAAGCCCGAGAAACCCGACAGGTGACGGTAAGGAGGCTGGGAGAAATGGGTCCACATCCCCCCGAAATTACTTGCCTGCTGAGGAGCATGACACCCAGAGGCGTAGCGTGGGGGGGCAGGGGGGCCATCGCACCGGGCGCAATATTTGGGGGGGCGAATTCCTGCACCGTTTGTGTCACTTTTCTCAAGGCCCGTTAAATTCTATTTACTGTGTCACGGCCGGGCCCGGCCGCCATCTTGCGGCAGCTGGTGCCCTGTGATTGGGCGAATGTGGTCATGTGCTCCGGCAGGGCTGGCCAGTCCTTGAACGCATGCGCGAAGGCCCGCCCGCGCTACTGTAAGCCGCCGTCTTCTCCTCCACCCTTCCTCCCTGACTGGATCTGGAAGTGGTGTAGTGCCTTCATCTGGGACCCAGGAAGTGGAAGTAACGCGGCAGTGTCTCGATTGATGGACAACAAAAAATGGAGGTGAGTGAGGCAGGGAGCCATCTCAGATGGATGGAGCAGACGCCGGGCCCGGTCAGCAGCAGTTAGGGAGAGGAGAGTTGAGTCACGCCACCACCATGTGTTAATGCATGCATGCCTGCGGGCCTAAGTACAGACAGACAGAGACAGTTACATGCCAAAAGCCCCCTCCAAGCCCCCCCCCTCAGGAATCGGATTAATTATTTACTGAGCTTCATGACAGTATCTCTCAGAGCTTTCAGCATCATGTAAGGGGTTGAATGATCAATCCTGCTAGGTATTTGGCATGTTGAATGACCTGAGGAATGCATTATATAGCAGGATTAATCATTTAACCCCTTACATGCTGAAAGCTCTGAGGGATACTGTCATGAAGCTCAGTAAATCATTAATCCGATTCCTGAGGGAGGGGCTTGGAGGGGGCTTTTGGCATGTAATTGAGGTGTTACTCGCAGACATGGAAGGTAAAAAATATTCTCATGGTGCAGTATGTTAACTCAAATAAATGTATTATAAAAATTATTGCACTTACAAGCGTGATGTTGGTATATCAGCGAAACAGCAATCACATATGCGGTCATGTAAGGAGCTGCGGCGTCTCCATTAACCTCTCTACTCCCTATCGTCAATCCGCTGTCTGGAAAGGAAAAACGTGATGAAGTCACCAGGGCTCCACCCGTCATCCACTTTTAAATCAATGGGACAGCGCGGTAATACCGCCCGCAAACCGCGGCAATAGCCGCGGTTTGCGGGCGGTATTAACCCTTTTTCGGCCGCTAGCGGGAGTTAAATTCACCCCCCTAGCGGCCGCATATCGCGGTAAGAACGACGGTATAGCAGCGCTGAAAATCGCGCTGCTATACCGCCACCGCACCTGCCCGCCCCAGAGTAAAAGGGGCCTTAGACTCATATGAATTTAAGAAATGGGAGACTCTGCATTAGTTTTCCTTTTCACCAATTTTTCACATTACACCTATTGACATTTATTCATTTAGCGCTGCACCTCATTTTACATATTTCAGTGTGTGTGTGTGTGTGTGTCAGTGAGTGTAGGGGTCAGTAGGTGGGTCAGTGTAGGTGTCAGTAGGTGGGTCAGTGTAGGTGTCAGTAGGTGGGTCAGTCAGAGTAGGTGTCAGTAGGTGGGTCAGTCAGAGTAGGTGTCAGTAGGTGGGTCAGTCAGTGTAGGTGTCAGTAGGTGGGTCAGTCAGTGTAGGTGTCAGTAGGTGGGTCAGTCAGTGTAGGTGTCAGTAGGTGGGTCAGTCAGTGTAGGTGTCAGTAGGTGGGTCAGTGTGGGTGTCAATAGGTGGGTCAGTGTAGGTGTGTCAGTGTAGGTGTCAGTAGGTGGGTCAGTGTAGGTGTCAATAGGTGGGTCAGTGTGTGGGTCAGTGTAGGTGTCAGTGGGTGGGTCAGTGTAGGTGTCAGTAGGTGGGTCAGTGTAGGTGTCAATAGGTGGGTCAGTGTGTGGGTCAGTGTAGGTGTCAGTGGGTGGGTCAGTGTAGGTGTCAGTGGGTGGGTCAGTGTAGGTGTCAGTAGGTGGGTCAGTGTAGGTGTCAGTAGGTGGGTCAGTGTAGATGTCAGTAGGTGGGTCAGTGTAATGGTCACGTAGGTCAGGTGTGCAAGGTAGTGGTGTGCGGGTTAGTGGTCGTGTGTAGTGTAGTGGAAAGTCCGCAGGCTGGGGGGGGGGCACAAATTTCTTGCCTTGCCCCGGGCGCTGACAACCCACGCTACGCCACTGATGACACCTCAGACCTGGACTCTCCGTCCGATGTGGGGGATGATGCCGAAATGGACGACATCTTTATTAAAAAGGGATGGGACAATATAAAGACTGTTGCCCCGGCCCGCAGCCTTAGAGTGGGATCGCCTATGAGTTCGGGGAGCACTACACCCTGTGTGGGGGTCCCAGCCATAGAGGAGAAGACTGTATCTTCCCCAAGTGGAAAACCCCTACCAGGGCCTGATACGGCTACAGTCCGGAGATCGCCGGATGATATTGTGCACGTTGGAAGCAGGGATCGCAAAACTCTGCCCCAGTGAGTATGGCTGGGAGTACCCCTATGTACCCAAAGAACTGCTGTTTGAGATAGAGGCCTATCGAGAAAGGTGGTATGCGGAGGCCATATGGGACTGTGTCGAAGTGCCTAAGCCATACAGGTACTTTGCTTGCTCGGCCGCCATGACCGATCGTTTCAAGGGTTGTCGTAAGGAGTGGAGCTATGGTCGGCATATTCACGCTGATAGTGTGGTGATCTGTTGTCCAGGAAAAGAGGATGCTGTTTATTTTATAGAGACCCTGGACAAACAATGGAAGCCCATTACCCTGCCAGATCCTAGCTTCTACCTTTGAAACTTCTAGACAGGAACTTGTGTTGTGTTTTTTTTTTCATTTATCCTGTCTTTGCACAGACAAACCGTGCCCTGGATCCAAGTGACTTTGTCCCGCTGAAAAAAAAAAAATGTCTACTCCCAAAGAGGAAGAAAAGTGAAGAGCTGTTGTGTTTTTTTTTTCTCTCTCTCCTGCTCCGAACAAAGGGACAGTTCCTCTGAATTGAACTCTGGGGTAGATTAGTCAGTAGGTCATAGTGAACGGACACCGTGATCAAGATGTGAAATATTCATGTGTGCTGCGTTACAGTCTCATGCGCAGCTATTATGGAGTGTTGAAGTTATGCCAGCACTAGGTGGCAGTGGTTCGCAGAAAAAAAAAAAGAGAGACATTTAGGCTTAGATGTTTTTTTTTTTTTTATATGCTATTTTGTGCTAGGCTTAGCGTAAAGTAACTTTAGAGAAGAGAATTACTTCCTTTAGGGGAGGCAGATTACTTCTAAACTGTATAGAATATTAGGGATAGGATGTTTGTATATTTTTCCTGTTTGCATGTTGTATTTTTTTAGGTATGAGAACGGCTATCAACACCACCGGAGAATGGGGTGGGATAGACAGCTAGTGATGGGTGGAATGTGTATTTTTTTATATTTTGAAGAAATGTCAGTATCTGGATGCAATGTTATCTGTGTGCTTCTTTTCTTTTCTTCTCCCTTCCCCACAATATTGGTTCAGGCAAATGTTCAAACTTCGTAGTTTGTAGGTTGAATCAACAGCCTTAAGGATTGAAGGATTTTGATTAACTTAGCCACTGGGGACAGTGTCTTTTCTTGGAGGGAGTGTGTGTAGCGCCCCCCCCCCCCAATGTTTGGGGGTGCTATGTGAAATTTAAGGGCAGTCTGAGCCAGTAATTGGGCTCAGACCAATTGTGTTCAAGTTGTTGTTCTGCTCGGGGTGTGATACTGCCCGGCAGTGTTAGTCTCCTTTGCCTGCAGGTGGCGCTGTCACCGCCGGCACGGGCTGGATTACGAGGGTATCACAGCACCTTGGGTGTCCTCTCTCGGCGGCCTGCAGTGGGCGTGGTCTACCCGCTGTGCATGCTGGGAGAGGGTACAAAAGGGGCAGACGCCTTTTGGCGTAAGGCGATTCCAGGGGGACCCCAGGGCTTACAGGGGGGACCTCTGGTCCAGTGAGTGTGCCTTGTGGCCCACATGGCACGAGGTGCGCTAGAGTGCTTAGGCCTTGGGCACCTTCAGCCCAAGGCCCTGTTGCTGCATTGTAGGCCCAGCTCCGCTGACTAGGGCCTACGCTTCAGAGAAGGATCCCAGGCTTCCCGTTTGTAGGGGGCCCATCTTTAGGAAAGGGGTTCCAGGGGAAGAACAGTACCGGCGGAGATAGCGACGGTACTGCTGTCACGGGGAGAGGTCTGGAGGCCTACCTAAAGGGGAATCCATCATCTCTGACGTCCGTGCTCCATCCCGGCTGCAAGGACTGCTCTCATAGGGACTATCCGGGTGAGAAATACCCACTGAGGCCTCGTACACACGGCCGAGAATCTCGTCAGGAAAAAACACGTTGTTTTTCTTGACGAGATTCTTGGACAAGGAACTTGTCCCGGCTGAGTGTACACACGCTCCATTCAAAGAACCCGCGGTTCTTTGAATGGAGCGAACGCGGTGACGTCATCGACTACGATGAGCGTGCGCTCGTCACATTCGATGCCGTCGCCGCCATCTTGCTACACCCTACCTATGCCTAGGAAGCTACCGCGCATGCGTCAAAGTCAATTCGAGCATGCGCGGGTTTCCACGGCGACAGGTAAGTGTACACACACGCACTTTTCTCGTCGAGAAACATGCCGACGAGAATCTCGACGAGAAAATAGAGAGCTGGTTCTCTATTTTTCTCGTCGAGATTCTGGTCAGTTTTCTCGGCGAGAAACCATACACACGAACGATTTTCTCAGCAAGAAAGCTATCTCTGCAGTTTTCTTGTCGTTTCTTGCCGAGAAACTCGTTCGTGTGTGCGAGGCTTCAGGCTTGAGTGGCGACGAGTGTAGATATTAGACTTAAGTGTTGCGTGCCTGTACCTTTCCCAACATCTTTCAACTCTTCTACTCTTGCTTCTTCAAGTTTAACTCAAAGTGCAGAAAAAGAATAAAGCCTTGCTGAATAGGTTTTACTCAAGTGTGGACATTGGCCTTATTCCAAGGAGTCGTCGGTGTGCCTAGACAACAGAGCTAAAGGATCCACTCGTAGGAGGTATTTTGCTGCAGACCCAAAGTAACAAAACCAGTAGGTCCCATTAACAAATTGGGGTCTGCGGGTGTGTGGCATACCGGGGGAGTACCAAGGTGGAGCTACACATACCGTATTTTTCGCACCATAAGACGCACCTGACCATAAGACGCACCTAGGTTTTAGAGGAGGAAAACAAGAAAAAAAATATTCTGAACCAAATGGTGTACTAAAATATTTTCCAGTGCCCATAAAATGCAGCCTGACCATTGCCATAGTAAACGCAGAGGGACCATGCCACAGTAAACGCAGAGGGACCATGCCACAGTAAACGCAGAGTGACCATGCCACAGTAAACGCAGAGTGACCATGCCACAGTAAACGCAGAGTGACCATGCCACAGTAAACGCAGAGTGACCATGCCATCAGGGGTGTATTTAGGTTTTGTGCTGCCCTAGGCCTGACTAAACTTGCGCACCCCCTAATTTAAATATGACCCACCCCTTCCTGTCAAGGCCCGCCCTGTCATCTTCATGGGAAGAGGACAGAGGGGACGCTGTGGGAAGAGGACAGAGGGTTGCCGTGGGTGAAGGACAAAGAGACACCCTGGGAAGAGGACAGAGTAACGCCCTGGGAAGAGGACAGAGTAACGCCCTGGTAGAAGGACGCCGTCGGAAGAGGACAGAGGGGACACCGTGGGAAGAGGACAGAGGGGACGCCGTGGGAAGAGGACAGAGAGGGATGTTGTGGCGGTCAATAAGGCCTAGAGGATATCAGGTTAGGCACTTCCTAATGGCTCAATCCCTGGGAATAGTAATGGATAATGGCCAACAGGCCCTCTTACCAGACCCAGCGAAATCGCAACAGTGATCCCTCTGGCCGGACGTTCGCTCACTCTGGGTTGCCCGGGGTGACTCTAGTCAGTAGTGTAGCATGTCTGTATCCTGGCAGTGGCTCGGTCTTTCTCCCTCTCTGGTGGTGCGGGTACAATGTGGCTCCCTCTCTGGTGGTGCGGGTACAGCGGTTAAAATGTGGCTCCCTCTCTGGTGGTGCGGGAACAGTGTGGCTCCTTCTCTGGCGGTGTGGGTACAGCGTGGCTCTCTGGTGGTGCGGGTACAGCGTGGCTCTCTGGTGGTGCAGGTACAATGTGGCTCCCTGGTGGTGCGGGTACAGCGTGGCTCTCTGGTGGTGCAGGGTACAGCGTGGCTCTCTGGTGGTGCAGGGTACAGCGTGGCTCTCTGGTGGTGCAGGTACAACGTGGCTCCCTGGTGGTGCGGGTACAGTGTGGCTCTCTGGTGGTGCAGAGTACAGCGTGGCTCTCTGGTGGTGCGGGGTACAGCGTGGCTCTCTGGTGGTGCGGGGTACAGCATGGCTCTCTGGTGGTGCGGGGTACAGCGTGGCTCTCTGGTGGTGCGGGGTACAGCGTGGCTCTCTGGTGGTGCGGGGTACAGCGTGGCTCTCTGGTGGTGCGGGGTACAGCGTGGCTCTCTGGTGGTGCGGGGTACAGTGTGGCTCTCTGGTGGTGCGGGGTACAGCGTGGCTCTCTGGTGGTGTCCCCCAGCAGAGTATTCTCTTTTGCTCCTCTTCAAGTTCTAACACCCCCTCCCTCCCCTCCAGCAGAGTGCTTGCATGCTGGGGGAACTGGTGCCAGAACTCTGCAGGGACTTCATTTCCCATGATGCCCCCAGTGTCTTCTGATTGGCCCTCTGCTGTGGCCAATCATGGGGGGGGGAAACAGTGGGTAGGAAGCTGGGTGGAGACCCAGCAAATCCAATTAGAGCCGCTCTCTCTCTCTCTTCTCCTTACAGAAAGGGAGGAGGGGGTCGGCGGGGTATATACAGACAGCCCGCAGCTCTCCCCTCCCTGTCGCAGCGCCGCTGCTCTATTTGCCAGAGAACTCGGCAGCGGCGCTGTGACAGGGAGAGGAGAGCTGCGGGCTGTCTGTATATCCCCCGCCGCCCCCCTCCTCCCTTTCTGTAAGCCAAAGAGAAAGAGAGAGCGGCTCTAACTGGATTCGCAAAGCCCCTGACACTGCGGCGGGGGGGCGGAGCTAGTGGCGGTGGTCGGGAATTCCAGAGGCTGTGAGCGGATGGCAGGGGCGGTGCCAGCGACGGCGGGGGGCGGGGCCCCTGTTATGTATTCGGACTATAAGACGCAGGGACATTTCCCCCCATATTTCTGGGGGAAAAAAGTGCGTCTTATAGTCCGAAAAATACGGTATATATATATATATATATATATATATATATATATATATTCTCAGAATGATCTCATTTGCACCTGCCCACAATTCACTCTGGTACTCCAGCTGTAGGTGAATGTCCCTACCCTAAAAGGTCCAGTGGATTGTGTTTGTCTCTAAAACCTCGTACACACGATCCAATTGTTGGCCAACCGAGACAGATTTTTGTCTTAAGGGCATGTGCCTAGATCTTGTCTTGCATACTAACTGTACACAATTTTCATGCAACAAACATGAACGTAGTGACGTACTAGGAGGAGTTTCAGCTCTTGAGCACCACCCTTTGGTCCCCTTCTGCTAATTTCGTGTTTGGTGAGCATTGATTCCGAGCATGCATGTTTGTACCTTCAACTTTTGTGTGACAGACTTGTGTACTGACTATCAGAAAATCTGACAACCAACCGTTGGACAACAATTGTCAAAAGGAGCGTACTAACGGTCAGATTTTAGGACAACAGCCTGTTAACAGACAATCCCCTGCCAACAATTGGATCGTGTGTACGAGGCTCCATTAAACTTTACACAAAGCCTTGCGAGCTACCAATTATTAAATCTAGTGAGAGCTGCTGATACCTAATACATTCTCATATACATGCGCAAACTTAATAAATCAAAATAGTGCATCGCGCTATTAAATTAAACAATCTTAATTATGTTTTTAATTAGGGAATCAAATCACCTGTGTACTAATCACAACATCTCCTATTAAATAATATACTCTTATATATGTTGAAATTGGTGAGATATTAGTAAATTCCCCCGCAATCACCTTGATTCAAGTAAACAGATATGCCAATAAATAAAAATAAAAAAATGAATAAAGAATTATAGAAAAAGATATATATATAAAAAAAATTATCACACAAATATTCTTTCAAATGAGTGCCTCCTCCACATGCAGTTCTCTTCCTTGTGTGTATCCCCTTGCTGTGTTGATATATAATTCACTTATGCTCCCCCTCCATCAGATGTGCTCTCACCTGATAGCATGTGACTTTACAATTAAGTACGGTCAAATAACACTTTTAGTCCTTCCAGGACTTGTAGGTATATCTCACAGGTTTTCCTTCTTTCTCTGTATAGATCCCCTCATAGTATGTGAGTGTCAGGCCTCGTACACACGACCGATTTTCTCGTCGTAAAAAACACATCGTTTTTTTCGACGAGATTCTTGTTAAGCTTGTCGATTTTCTCGTCAAGCTTTCTATGCGTACACACTGTCATTTTCCAATTTCCTCGTGGTTCTCTGCGCTCACGTCCAGCACGTACGACGGCACTATAAAGGGGAAGATCTTTTTTCTTGGCGCCACCCCTTGGGCTGCTTTTGCTGATCTCGTGTTACCGCGTGTGAAGTAAAAGTTTGGGAAGAGACGATTCGTGCTTTTCAGTCTTCGTACTTTTCAGATCGTTTTCTGCCGTTCAGTTTGTGCTTGTGGGTTCGTATCTTGACTTTCAGGGCGTCTAGGCAGGTCGTATCTGTTTTACAGTGCGTTCTTGCCTGTTCGTTTCTGAATTTCAGTTCGTTATTCATAGGCCTTGCTGTTCTAAAGTGCGTTCTGTTCTGTACGTTCTGATTAGACGACCGTTTCCTAGCCATGTCGCCTGGACGTTCTCGTCGTCGAGTTTGTGCTGTGCGTGCGCTTGGTGTTGGTCTGCTTGTTTTGGACCAAGACCAGTCCATGAATGGTGTGAGGAGGAGTTCATGGACCAAGAATTGGTTGCTCCAGCGGGACCAATTCTGCCACATGCCTCTGCTGCGGGAGATCGTCGAGAATAATCCTGAGGACTACAGGAATTTTCTGCGGATGTCTGACCCTGTTTTTCAGGAACTGTTGGCTTTGGTGTCCCCCTATATTACCAGGAAGGACACCGTTATGCGGGAAGCCATCAGTGCTGAGCAGAGGCTCATCGCCACGTTGCGTTACCTGGCGACAGGGAGAAGTCTTCAGGACTTGAAGTTCACCACAGGCATCTCCCCCCAGGCTCTGGGCCTCATAATCCCAGACACCTGTTCTGCCATTATACAAGTCCTGCAGGAGGACTATATTAGGGTAAGTTTTCTCCCTTAACATCACATTTTATGTATTACATGTATGCTAATGTATGGTATCTCTTTCATCCTTCCCTAATTACCATGATTGTAATATGCTGAGAATGTCCCCTTTGTCCCCATGCATGTTGCAAGCTTTAGATTGCCCCTTTTTTATACTCCCCAAATATTTCCCCTCACTAACTTTTCCAGCAGGGGCGCCTGTTGCTCAAAATGTTGGGGGGTTCCAACCCCAATTTAGGAAATAAACTTCCTCCTTTTTTGCTCTGTTGCCTAATAAACGCCCCCATTTGTTCACTCCAATGCAGCCATTTAGTCCCCTCTAATGCAGCCAGTTTCCCCCCAGCCCTGCACTTACCTTCTTGTGGTCAGCGCCATCCTTCTTCTGTCCTTGATGTCTTCTCCTTCCCTTCATGTTGCATCAGCCAATCATGTTACCATTAAACAGACTTGGTGAACATGATTGGCAGAGCAGCCTGTCAGTGTTTACACAAGGAATGCCCCCCTCCTTGCGTCCCCGATTTTTCTTTGAGGAAGCCAATTACATCCCTCAGGTTGTAATTTGCAAGACTATTTTAATACCTGTTTCTGCTCTGCAATTTTAACCCCCTAAATGCCGCAATTATTCATATGTCGGTCGCTTTACAAGAGGCCATCCACCTGAATAGTGTGCGGCATAGACAATACATAGGTTCATGCAACGCATGAACCTATGTATTGTTCTGAGTGATGGGCACAGGAGAGAGGGGACAGTGCTCCAGCGCCCACTCTGGACGCACCGCCACTGCAATGCTATCCTGTGGCCAAACACATCTCCCCCCCCAAAATAATTTAGTAATGGCCCATCAGAGGGGGTGATGAATATGATAAATGAGCCTTCCATTATACTTTTTTTACACACCTTAATAAACGTATAATTAGATTGATGTTGGTCTCTAATTTTTTGGGATAGAATTTCCTTGTAATGTATGCCTTTGTTTTTCTAATATTATTTCATCTTGTTTCACTCCACAGCTTCCTTCCACGCCACAGGAATGGCAGACTGTGGCATCGGAGTTTGCCACGCGGTGGGACTTCCCCAACTGCGGTGGTGCCATAGACGGGAAGCACGTCCGCATCGTGCCGCCACCCCGTTCTGGGTCCTACTACTACAATTACAAGGGGTTTCATAGCATTGTGCTGATGGCGGTGGTGTCAGCACGGTATGAATTCCTCTATGTTGATGTAGGGAAGAATGGCCGGATGTCCGATGGGGGATCCTTCATCCAGACGGAGTTTGCCCTCCGTCTCCAGAGTGACGACCTTGCATTGCCACCGGATGCAGGGAATATTGAAGGACTCCCCTTTGTTTTCTTGGCTGATGAAGCCTTCGGACTCGGACGGCATCTTATGAGGCCATTTCCACAGAGGACCCTGACCCCAGAGAAGAGTGTGTTCAATTACCGGCTGGCCAGGGCCCGAAGAGTCGTTGAAAATGCCTTCGGCATAATGGCCAGCCGGTTCCGCCTTTTTATGACTTCCATCCACTTGGCGGACTACAAAATAAACTATGTAGTGTTATGCTGCTGTGTGCTACACAACTTTCTGAGCCAAAAATCAAATTCCTATATGGCCTCAGTTTTGCCAGAGGCTGGACTTTCCCCTGCAAATCCCCTTCCGGGCCTGGAATCTGCCCGTCTTGGCTTGCCCCCCCAAAATGCCTGTGTGGTTCGGGACAAATACATGGAGTATTTCACGGGTAGGGGGGCAATTCCTATGCCAGCCTATGTCTAAGTATCCCAATAAAAATCTTGTTTAAACCTTTAATTATTTGTTCTTTCCTGTCTCCTAGTTTGTCTTTGTGCATTTGTAGTGGCAAGTGTATTTTACTTTAGTAAATAACAACCAATTTCACTATGTTACCTTACAAAAGAACCAAATAAGCTTAGAGAGTATTATAAAAAGAAGCTACACGTTGTTTGTGGTCAAATATTTTACTCTCTGCACATTCTCTTTTTTTTTTTTGTTTTACTTTGGGGTTGGCCTGGCCACAACCCGGCAAATTTTGGCTTATGAAAATACAAAAATATCACTTGCATTTCTAAAATTACAACATTGGATACCTCTGAGCAATCGGAGACATTCACTTACACAAACTATGTCTCTATGTGCCCGTCCTAATATGGGGTCCTGCCACCCCTTGCCCAGCCAAAAATTCAATATGCACACATTTTTTTTTTTTTGCAAATAGGAAGTTTACAATCCTGATCCCTATTGTCAACATGTGCTATCTGCCATCAGGGGTGATCAATAGACGTGTTTTGGGGGTGCATCCCCTTCCTCAGTTCATCGACTTTTGATACGAGGAAGGGGTTGCACCCACAAAAGACGTACATGGATATCCCCTGATGGCAGATAGCACATGTTCACACACTGTGTGCATATTCAATTTTTGGCTGGTTTGTTACTCAAAAAATTAGAAAAATATATAAAAACAAACATGTAAAAACAAATGTGTTTGGATGGCTTATTGAATTCTCCCCAAAACATCGAGAATGTCTTTAAATGTTTGTTCCATCACATGGATTCTTTGTTTAATTAGGTCCAGTTCCGTGCTACATTCCATCACTTGCTGGATGAGGCGGAGGGCACTGTCAGCAGAGAACCGTGTGCTATCCTTCACAACATTTGCATCCCCTAAAAACCAAAAAAAAAAATTAATCAAACTCTGCAGGCCTACCTCGCTTACCTTAAGCTGTGGTGACAGATACTGACCTGTTGTGGTGACCAGATCCACAACGTCATCCACCTCTCCTTCCTGCACTTCTCCTTCCTCCACCTCAACTTCCTGCACATCTTTCGGTTGTGGATCTTTGGGAGTTTGGGGTTGCTTGGAAGTTGTGGGGTGAATGTTCTCCCTGGAGTGTCCTCCTCCCAGTCTTCTCTCCCCTATGAGAATAAAACCAAAGGTCTATTTATCACACTGTAAATCTCCTTGTTAAACGAAAAAAAGGATAAATAGTTTGGAAGTGGGGTACAAGTGTGTGTTTGTGCGGAATTTAAAGAAGAATGCATTATTTATGACCCCAAATATGTTTATTATTCACATTTGGATGTAATTTTTTGGACATGAAGGCACCACAAATAAACTCTGATGCACCTGTGTGGGACACCCAAAAAAGGCGGGTCTGGTGGCCCACACTATAGTACTCCAAAGTACAGATGTGGAAGCAGCTGCTGAGTGTCCTCTCCTTTACACTGATAAAATTTTGCATTTCATTCTCCTTACAAACACATCATCTAGACTTAAAAATTATCCACAATACTTGATCAAAAATGGCAGATGTCTAATTACTTTTGTGGCTCTTAAATAAGCCAAAACCGCGGATAGTGGCCGAACGAAGTGTCGGTAACGTAACGAACGATTACTGTGCCTAACCTAGTTCAAAATATTACATTTTGGAAGGGAGTCCAATATGATCAAAAAAAAAAAAACATGTCAGTTTCTAAAAAGATTAATAGCAGAAACGTTGTCATTTTACTTACTTTTAGCGAGCATTCTCTTTATGATCCTCAACTGGTCTGGCTCCATCAGTTTGAGGTCTGACCACCTCTTTCTGAGCTGCTCATTTGAGCGTTTCCCCCCGAACTTCGCCCTCAGACTCTTCACAACTTTAGTGAGGATTTTGGCCTTCCTTCTATTTGGTTTGCTATACGGCCCATGCTTGGCATCATAATCAGCCTTGACCAAGATGTCCACCATCTCCGCCATCTCCGCCAAAGACATATTCGATGCCTTGAATCTCCTCCTTGATCGTGACGTGTCCTCGGTCTCCGGGCTTGTCTCCTCGCTAGTTGCGGAAATATCAGACACCTGCTGTAACTCCGCCATATCTGTCTGCGCACCGAAAGAGAAGGGACGGGGAAAAGATGTTAGTTAGAACGTCATGGGCGGGCGACGTGTGCGGAGCGACGTGTTCGAATTTTGACGCATGCGTGGTGTGTATATAGCAAACACACATGTGACTATAGTACGTTCGGTGTGCGGAGAGAGGAGTTCAAGTGACGGACGTGCGAACGAAGGTATGTGATTTTGTGAGACTTGTAAAAATTGTTGGCCTATACTGCCTTGAGATTGGTGGAGGATATATATGGTGACTAGGATGTGAAGGAGGTTAGACTGTTTGCCTCACATTATTTAAATATAATTTATTTTACTTGCAGATATAATATGAATGTCTTTATTAGCGACAAAGAGTTCCTGGCGGAATTTATTGACCGGGTAAGGGAGCTGCCGGCTCTGTGGGAGACGAAAAACCCCATCCATAAAAAAAAAGGGGTGAGAAAAGCAGCGCTGGAGAAGCTGCTCCCATTTGTGCATACCAAGGTGCCCACAGCCACAGCAAAACAAGTGGACACTAAAATTGGGAGCTTGAGAGGTACCTACAGGACTGAACGCTCTAAGGTGTTGGCTTCTCAGAGGTCAGGAGCAGCAGCAGATGATGTTTATGTCCCGATTTTGTGGTACTACAGCAGGATGTCCTTCCTGGACGACCACATTGAGACAAGGCCATCACTCTCCACTCTTCCCCCCAGACTTCCCTGCAGTCAACCTGAGCCTTCTCTGGAGCAAGAGGAGGCAGCCATCCTGGATGATCCTGATTTGTCCATCTGGAGCCAGGTATAGTATTAACTGAAAATGTATTGGGATAAAATTAATGTTTCCCAAATATGTCAGGATGAGAAACATACATTATTTTGTATTCCACAAGTGAAATCAGGATCTGTAGACATTATTCTGCACTTAATTGTGTGGTAAATAGTCAAGCTGATATAGTGGTAAATTTAAAGCAAGGATTTATGCATTTACATTCTAATTGCTTCCATCAGGATTACAAAGTTTGATGCAAAGATTAAACCAACATATTAAACTATGTTCCTTTTTCATACACAGGATGAAATCAGCCAGGAGGAGGGTCTGGAAACTGTCAGGCAGGAGGAGGAAGGGCCCAGTGGCAGCCAGGAGGTGGCAGGGCCCAGTGGCAGCCAGGAGGTGGCAGGGCCCAGTGGCAGCCAGGAGGTGGCAGGGCCCAGTGGCAGACAGGAGGTGGCAGGGCAAAGGAGAAGCACCAGATCCCAGGTGCCTCCCATCCGGCTTCACAAAAGAGGCAGGAGGGACAGGACCACCAGTGAGGCAGCAATGGCCCTTATTAAAGAGGCCCATGCCACCCTCAAGGAGCCCACATCCCCTGAAGAGGCCATTGCCGGCCTAGTGGAGGCTAAGTTCAAGGTGATGAGCATGGAGCAACGCCTCCTATGCGAGCCCCTGCTCATCACCTTGCTCAACAAGGGGGTGATGGAGCAAATTACCCCCAATACCGCCATATGTGAGGTGGCCCAACTGACCCAACCTCAACCTCCACCTCCACCTTCCTCTTCTGCCCCACCCCCTTCTGCTACACCTCCACCTTCTGCCCCACCCCCTTCTGCTACACCTCCACCTTCTGCCCCACCCCCTTCTGCTACACCTCCACCTTCTGCCCCACCCCCTTCTGCTACACCTCCACCTTCTGCCCCACCCCCTTCTGCTACACCTCCACCTTCTTCTTCTGCCCCACCCCCTTCTGCTACACCTCCACCTTCTTCTTCTGCCCCACCCCCTTCTGCTACACCTCCACCTCCTCCTCCTGACAGGAGTACCCCTCCAGTGGGCCAGCCTCCAGCCAAACAAAAAAGGAAGGCTGCAGGAAAGGCTGCAGGAAAGGCTTCAGGAAAGGCTTCAGGAAAGGCTGCAGGGAAGGTTGCCAGGAAGAAGAGGAAGTGATGGCCTTGCTTCATTGTGGTTGGACAGAAGGCAGCCTGTTGTAGTACCACACACTTGGGACATATATCTCACCTGCTGCTGTTCCTGACCTCTGGGAGGCCAGCATCACATTGTGTTCTGAAATGTGGGCCTTCTCAAGCTCCCAATTTTAGTGTCCACACAGGGTTGCTGTGTGCTCTGGGGTGCGCTGCCTTCTCTTTATTTAATTTATAAACATGAATAAATGTGTTTTTTGTTTAAGTTCATACTTGACTATGTGTATTTTAAAATAAAAAAAAACAAGCTTTGGAGTAAGCAGATACATTTGACTGACAATAAAAGGCACAGATATCACCCCCCCAAAAGAATAACTAAATCTAATTAGCACAAAAACATGGTGGGAAATTTAACTAATATAGAGTCCAAAATTTAATGGGAGATCGCTATCAAAACATTGAGAAATTATAATTAACATCATTTTGAAAAATATTACCATTTCAATTATTCCTAAAAACTTGCACGATATAATACACATAAATCTTCTTAAGAGCAGCATGAAAAAGGTTAAAAAATAAGTCATAACTCTGTGTGAATATCAGCAGCAAAAGAAGGTCACTCGTTTTGATTAATGTAACATTCTAACGAAGATTTCAAGGCAGAACATTTAAACGATGCAATATTTTTGAGCGTGACGAATGTGCTCTCTCCATTACGAAGGCTTGTTTTACCAGAAGATGCGCTCCCGTCTCATAGTTGCTTGTGAGCATGCGCGCTTTTGGAAGAGTCGTAAAAGCATACACACGAACCATTTTCTCGTCACAAAACAGGCCGACGAGAAACACGACGAGGAAATCTGGAATCCTGACGAGAAAATAGAGAGCAGGTTCTCTATTTTCTCGTCGAGATTCTCGTCAAGTTTCTCGTCGTAAAACCATACACACGAACGTTTTTCTAGACAAAAAAACTCTCGCGGCACTTTTCTTGACTGTTTTGGACGAGAAAATCGGTCGTGTGTACGAGGCCTGAGCCATAGCCATAATGGAAAGGAAAGAATTGCCACAATCCCCATGAGGAAGCCACACGACCCTGTGGTGTAACGCGTAGGGGAGGGGCAGACTGATGTCACAACGCTGAGTATCTGAAAGAGAAAACTTGACACATAATGCTGAGCTGGTATTGTGTTACTGTGTCTTGGACACAGACGAATTTTAACAATGCAGGAACATTACAGTGCGCTGTAAGCACCTAACAAATGTGAGTAAATTGTAAGGCGTTAATGAATAAAAGTATTCATTTTATGAACGTTATAAGCACTATTGTGGTGATTCTTTCCTTTCCATTATGGCCATGGCCATGGGTGTCCGCTGAACTTTTTTCAGAGGGGGGCAATACATTGCAGTACAAAAAGATGTACACAGTGGTGTCGTGGCACAGGCACTGCTGTTACCTGTAGTTCTTCAGCGATAGGGCAGGCCCTGGCAGCGTATTCAGTCTCTTGTCTCGGCCACTGCACGCCACGCATCTGTGGGAGGAGCCGGCGCCGCGCTGGCCGTATCGGCATAGGCACATTTACACAGGCAGAGGCAGACTGAGGCAGCAGCCAATCACGGAACAGCTGGGTCAGGGTCACGGTGATGATCCAATGCTCGGGCTGGGGGTGAGGAGGGAGGGATGGATAGTCGGAAAAGACTGAGAGCAGCCCCAGCCCCCAGGCCAGCAGCAGTCTGCAGACTTAGAAAAAAAAGTCCATGGCTGCCGCAGAGACGGCCATTGCAACACAGGGGGCAAGTGTGTGTCTTCACTCTGACTTCCAGGGGGGGGGCAATTGACCCCCCTTGCCCTATGGATCGGACGCCCATGGCCATGGCTAACACTCACATGCTATGAGGGAAACTTTACAGAGGAAGAAGCAGAACCTGTGAGATACATCTACAAGTCCTGGAAGGACTAAAAGCATTATTTGACCGTACTTAATTGTAAAGTCACACACTATCAGGTGAGAGCACATCTGATGGTGGGGGAGCACAAGTGAATTATATATCAACACGACAAAGGGATACACACAAGGAAGAAAAATGCATGTGGAGGAGGCACTTATTTGAAAGACTATTTGTGTGATATTTTTATTTTTTTATTTATTTTCCTAGAATTTTTTATTTAACCACTTAACGACCGCTCACTGTATATATACGTCGGCAGAATGGCACCGACAGGCACAATCACGTAGAGTGTACGTGATTGCCTTTGTATAGTTGGGGGGTCCAATCGGACCCCCCTCCTATACAGTGAGCGGTGGCTAAGTGTCCGGGAGCGTTCCGGGATGAGGGGGCAGCCATTCGTTTCTGGCCACCCCCTCGCGATCGCTCCCGGCGAATGGAAATGCCCCCTCTGTCTGTGTCAGACAGAGGGAGCAGGAGGAAGTGATGTCATCTCTGGTGCGGCGCTCACATATACCGAGCGCCGTACAAGAGAAGACATCAGGTCAGTGCACACAACACTACACTGACACCAGGACACATAGGGACATAAATCGCCCCCCCCAGGCCCCCCCAGACACCCCAGATCACCCCCCAGATCACCCCCCAGCCCCCAGTCACAGTGTCACTGATTGCAGTGACCATTTATTTAGTGATCACTGCAATCAGAGACATTTGTGACTGTAAAAGTGTCACCAAAGTTTAGTCTTAGGTCCAGTGTAGCCCCCTAACCCCCCCTAATAAAGGTTTAACCCCCTGATCACCCCCCAGATAACCCTTTCACCACCTATCACCACTGTCACTAAGCGATCATTTTTCTGATCGCTGTCTTAGCGTCAGTGATGCCGATCGGCAGCCAGTAATTTTTTTTAGGTTCGCCGTATGTTTTTATAGCGTGAGGTACCCCAATATATTATCTAATAAAGGTTTAACCCCCTTGATCGCCCCCCAGGTAACCCTTTCACCCCATATCACCACTGTCACTAAGCGATCGTTTTTCTAAACGCTGTCTTAGTGTCTGTGATGCAGATCGGGAGTCGGTAATTTTTTTTAGGTTCGCCGCAGGTTTTTATAGCGTCAGGTACCCCAATATATTATCTAATAAAGGTTTAACCCCCTTGATCACCCCCCAGGTAACCCTTTCACCCCCTATCACCACTGTCGCTAAGCAATTGTTTTTCTAAACGCTGTCTTAGTGTCGGTGATGCAGATCGGTAGTCAGTAACTTTTTTTAGGTTCGCCGCATGTTTTTATAGCGTCAGGTACCCCAATATATTATCTAATAAATGTTTAACCCCCTTATCGCCCCCCAGGTAACCCTTTCACCCCCATCACCACTGTCGCTAAGCGATCGTTTTTCTAAACGCTGTCTTAGTGTCGGTGATGCAGATCGGTAGCTGGTAATTTTTTTTAGGTTCGCCGCAGGTTTTTAAAGCGTCAGGTACCCCAATATATTATCTAATAAAGGTTTAACCCCCTTGATCGCCCCCCAGGTAACCCTTTCACCCCCTATCACCACTGTCGCTAAGCGATCGTTTTTCTAAACGCTGTCTTAGTGTCGGTGATGCAGATCGGTAGCCAGTAATTTTTTTTAGGTTCGCCGCATGTTTTTATAGCGTCAGGTACCCCAATATATTATCTAATAAAGGTTTAACCCCCTTGATCGCCCCCAGGTAACCCTTTCACCCCCATCACCACTGTCGCTAAGCGATCGTTTTTCTAAACGCTGTCTTAGTGTCGGTGATGCAGATCGGTAGCTGGTAATTTTTTTTAGGTTCGCCACAGGTTTTTATAGCGTCAGGTACCCCCATATATTATCTAATAAAGGTTTTAACCCCCTGATTGCCCCTAGTTAACCCTTTCACCAGTGATCACCATATAAGTGTTACGGGTGACGCTGGTTAGTTAGTTTGCTTTTTATAGTGTCAGGGCACCCGCCGTGTATATAACCCAATAAAGGTTTAACCCCCTGATCGCCCGGCGGGTGATATCAATTAGGTTTTAGCGTCAGAGAGGGTCTGAGTCACACCCCAGGCAGCGTCAGGTTAGTGCCAGTAACGCTAACACCCACGCGTGAAGCATACACCCCCCTTAGTGGTATAGTATCTGAACAGATCAATATCTGATCTGATCAGATCTATACTAGCGTCCCCAGCAGTTTAGGGTTCCCAAAAACGCAGTGTTAGCGGGATCAGCCCAGATACCTGCTGGCACCTGCGTTTTGCCCCTCCGTCCAGCCCTGGCCACCCAAGTGCAGTATCGATCGATCACTGTCACTTACAAAACAAAAACACACATAACTGCAGCGTTCGCAGAGACAGGCCTGATCCCTGCGACTCCAGTGCTGTAGGAGGTGATTTCACCACCACAGTTAAAAAAAAAAAGCAAATATGCCGAAGCATTGGGGCAGCAGGGGCGGAGGAGCGATTTTGCTCCTAATGCCGCGTACATACGGTCGAAATTCCGACGGAGGCTTGCCCGTGGAAAAGTCCGACCATGTGTGTGCGGCATAACTTTTTTGCGGGAGGATGCCCCCATGCTTCGGCATATATAAATGGTGCATGTATGCCCATCATTGGAAGTGGGTGGATGAAGGGCGGTATTCTAATGGTGGGCATACCCACCGATCAATCTCTTTTTTTCGTTCAGCCAACTGGCTGCATGAAAAAAAAAGATTACAATACATGTCCAACAAGGACCAGCAACGTACTGGTATGTTGCTGGACTTTGAATGTTTATACCAGAATGATGCCTGCGGGTTTAGGTATCATCTTGGTATCATTCTTTTCAGCCTGCGGCCGGCTTTCATGTAAAAGCAATCCTAGTGGCTAATTAGCCTCTGGACTGCTTTTACAAGCAGTGGGAGGGAATGCCCCCCCCCCCCGGATATAAAAAGCGCCATTGGGAAATTGGGAAAGCATTTTATCACACCGATCTTGGTGTGGTCAGATGCTTTGAGGGCAGAGGAAAAATCTAGGGTCTAGAAGACCCCAGTTTTTTCAAAAAAAGAGTACCTGTCACTACCTATTGCTATCATAGGGGATATTTACATTCCCTGAGATAACAATAAAAATGATTAAAAAAAAAATACTTGGAAGGAACAATTTAAAAATAAATAAAAAAGCAAAATTAATAATAAAAAAAAGAAAAAAAAAAAGCACCCCTGTCCTGCCCTGCTCTTGCCCAATGGCGAACGCAAGCGTCGGTCTGGCGTCATATGTAAACAGCAATTGCACCATGCATGTGAGGTATCACCGCGAAGGTCAGATCGAGGACAATCATTTTAGCAGTAGACCTCCTCTGTAAATCTACTGGGGTAACCTGTAAAGGTTTTTAAAGGCTTTTAAAAATGTATGTAGTTTGTCGCCAATGCGCGTTTGTGCGAAATTTTAAAGCATGTCGTGTTTGGTATCTATGTACTCGGCCTAAGATCATCTTTTTTATTTCATCAAACATTTGGGCAATATAGTGTGTTTTAGTGCATTAAAATTAAAAAAAGTGTATTTTTTAACCCAAAAAATGCGTTTGAAAAATCGCTGCGCAAATACTGTGTAGAAAAAAAAAATGCAACACCCACCATTTTAATCTGTAGGGCCTTTGCTTTAAAAATATATATAATGTTTGGGGGTTTAACATAATTTTCTTGCAAAAAAAAAAATGTTTTCATGTAAACAAAAAGTGTCAAAAAGGGCTTTGTCTTCAAGTGGTTAGAAGAGTGGATGTAAGCTTCCTAATGTTGTGTATAAAATGCCAGAACAGTTCAAAACCCCCCCAAATGACCCCATTTTGGAAAGTAGACACCCCAAGCTATATACTGAGAGGCATGTCGAGTCCATGGAATATTTTATATGTTGACACAAGTTGCAGAAAAACGACAATTTTTTTTTTTTTTTGCACAAAGTTGTCACTAAATGATATATTGCTCAAACATGCCATGGGCATATGTGGAATTACACCCCAAAATACATTCTGTTGCTTCTCCTGAGTACGGGGATACCACATGTGTGAGATTTTTTGGGAGCCTAGCCACGTACGGGACCCCAAAAACCAAGCACCGCCTTCAGGCTTTCTAAGGGTGTAAATTTTTGATTTCACTTCTCACTGCCTATCACAGTTTCGGAGGCCATGGAATGCCCAGATAGCACAAAACCCCCCCCCCAAATGACCCCATTTTGGAAATTAGACACCCCAAGCTATTTGCTGAGAGGTATTGTGAGTATTTTGCAGATCTCGCTTTTTGTCACAAAGTTTTGAAAATTGAAAAAAAAAAAAAATATATATATATATTTTCTTTCTTCATTTTCAAAAACAAATGAGAGCTGTAAAATACTCGCCATTCCTCTCAGCAAATAGCTTGGGGTGTCTATATTCCAAAATGGGGTCATTTGGGGGGGTTTTGTGCGATTTTGGCATTTTATGGCCTTCGAAACTGTGATAGGTAGTGAGGAGTGAAATCAAAAATTTGTGCCTAGAAATCCTGAAGGCGGTGCTTGGTTTTCGGGGTCCCGTACGCGGCTAGGCTCCTAAAAAGTCCCACACATGTGGTATCCCCGTACTCAGGAGAAGCAGAAAAATGTATTTTGGGGTGTAATTCCACATATAACCATGGCATGTGTGAGCAATATATCATTAAGTGACAACTTTTTGTAATTTTTTTTTTTTGTCATTATTCAATCACTTGGGACAAAAAAAATATATTCAATGGGCTCAACAGGCCTCTCAGCAATTTCCTTGGGGTGTCTACTTTCTAAAATGGGGTCATTTGGGGGGGTTTTGTGCTATTTTGCCATTTTATGGCCTTCGAAACTGTGATAGGTAGTGAAGAGTGAAATCAAAAATTTGCGCCCTTAGAAATCCTGAAGGCGGTGCTTGGTTTCCGGGGTCCCGTACGCGGCTAGGCTCCCAAAAAGTCCCACACATGTGGTATCCCCGTACTCAGGAGAAGCAGCAAAATGTATTTTGGGGTGAAATTCCACATATAACCATGGCATGTGTGAGCAATATATCATTTAGTGACAACTTTTTGTAATTTTTTTTTTTTTTTAGTCATTATTCAATCACTTGGGACAAAAAAAAAAAATTCAATGGGCTCAACATGCCTCTCAGCAATTTCCTTGGGGTGTCTACTTTCCAAAATGGGGTCATTTGGGGGGGGGGGTTTTGTACTGCCCTGTCATTTTAGCACCTCAAGAAATGAGATAGGCAGTCATAAATTTAAAGCTGTGTAAATTTCAGAAAATGTACCCTAGTTTGTAAACTCTATAACTTTTGCGCAAACCAATAAATATACGCTTATTGACATTTTTTTTACTAAAAACATGTGGCTGAATACATTTTGGCCTAAATGTATGACTACAATTGAGTTTATTCGATTTTTCTTATAACAAAAAGTAGAAAATATCATTTTTTTTCAAAATTTTCGGTCTTTTTCCGTTTATATCGCAAAAAATAAAAATCGTAGAGGCAATCAAATACCATTAAAAGAAAGCTCTATTTGTGGGAAGAAAAGGACGCAAATTTTGTTTGGGTACAACATTGCATGTCCGCACAATTTACAGTTAAAGCAGCGCAGTGCAAAATTCTGAATTCACCTCTGGTCCTTTAGCTACCAAATGGTCCGGGGCTTAAGTGGTTAATTTTTAATTTTTATATATTGGCATATATGTTTACTTGGATCACAAGGATTGTGGAGGAATTTACTTATATCTCACCAAGTTCAACATATATAAGAGTATATTATTTAATAGTAGATGATGTAATTAGTACACAGGAGATTTAATCCACTAATTAAGAACGTAACTAAGATTTTTTAATTTAATAGTGCGACACACTATTTTGATTTATTAAGGTATCAATCCATTGGTGTGTTAGGTAAAAAGTGAACTAAAATCAGATATCAAACTGTGAAATTTGGTATTTTTGCAAAAGAAGGGAGGGACCAATTGGCACCCAGCCTGGGTGCTTCCGCCAAGATACAGCTTCCTTCACTCTGGAAAAAGGAACCAGGTATTATAGCTGAGAATTGTACTCAAGAACTAAGACAACACTAGCTTAGGTGCAAACTGGAACTACCTTTATTGTAAAATCACCCAGAATTTATACCATACTAAATCAGATAAGAGTTTGATTGCATTATCCTAAACAACGTGAACTTTAAACAGTAATATCATCAGTACATCTAACAGTACATCTAATGAACAGCTAACATAAATGTAAACAGTAAGCTAATCAACAGCTAGCAGCAACTAACAATGCTCTAATCCGGGGGTCAGCAACCTGTAAATCGTGATCTATCAGTAGATCGCAGACAGGTGACTGGTATATCGCAGTTTGGGCTTGCTGACCCGCCATTCCAGAGCATCAGAGTGCAATTCAGAGGAACTACTGGTGAAGTTGGAGCTGTAGTAGGGAGCAAGAGCCACATAAGCTGATGCCTCCTCTGTAGTGTTGGCTCCTGTACTATGCAGAGTGATACCAACTGCACTCCACCTCTTATCACAGCTAGCAGTCTCCAAAGTGGGGCCAGTAGTAGAGATGTACAGAACTATTCGCCGGCGAACAGTTCCCGGCGAACATAGCTTGTTCGCGTTCGCCGCGGCCGGCGAACATATGCGATGTTCGGTCCGCCCCCTATTCATTATCATTGAGCAAACTTTGACCCTGTACCTCACAGTCAGCAGACACATTCCAGCCAATCAGCAGCATACCCTCCCTCCCAGACCCTCCCACCTCCTGGACAGCATCCATTTTAGATTCATTCTCAAGCTGCAGTGTTAGCGAGAGGAGGGACAGTTTAGCTGCTGCTTATTTTATAGGGAAAGCTAGGCTAGGCAAGTGTATTCAGTGTTCACTCCACTCCTGAAAGACTCATCTGATCTCTGCTGTAAGCACAGCGTCCTGACAGCACCCCAAAAAGCCCTTTTTAGGGCTGGTAATACACCAGTCTGCTTTTTTTTTTTTTCCTGGACAGCATCTATTTTAGATTCAGTCTGTACTTAAGCTGCAGTGTTAGCCAGAGGAGGGACAGTTTAGCTGCTGCTGATTTTATAGGGAAAGCTATAGGCAAGTGTATTCAGTGTTCACTCCACTCCTGAAAGACTCATCTGATCTCTGCTGTAAGCACAGCGTCCTGACAGCACCCCAAAAAGCCCTTTTTAGGGCTGGTAAAACACCAGTCTGCTTTTTTGTTTTTTTCCTGGACAGCATCTATTTTAGATTCAGTCTGTACTTAAGCTACAGTGTTAGCCAGAGGAGGGACAGTTTAGCTGCTGCTGATTTTATAGGGAAAGCTAGGCTAGGCCAGTGTATTCAGTGTTCACTCCACTCCTGAAAGACTCATCTGATCTCTGCTGTAAGCACAGCGTCCTGACAGCACCCCAAAAAGCCCTTTTTAGGGCTGGTAAAACACCAGTCTGCTTGTTTTTTTTTCTGGACAGCATCTATTTTAGATTCAGTCTGAACTTAAGCTACAGTGTTAGCCAGAGGAGGGACAGTTTAGCTGCTGCTGATTTTATAGGGAAAGCTAGGCTAGGCCAGTGTATTCAGTGTTCACTCCACTCCTGAAAGACTCATCTGATCTCTGCTGTAAGCACAGCGTCCTGACAGCACCCCAAAAAGCCCTTTTTAGGGCTGGTAAAACACCAGTCTGCTTTTTTGTTTTTTCCTGGACAGCATCTATTTTAGATTCAGTCTGAACTTAAGCTACAGTGTTAGCCAGAGGAGGGACAGTTTAGCTGCTGCTGATTTTATAGGGAAAGCTAGGCTAGGCCAGTGTATTCAGTGTTCACTCCACTCCTGAAAGACTCATCTGATCTGTGCTGTAAGCACAGCGTCCTGACAGCACCCCAAAAAGCCCTTTTTAGGGCTGGTAAAACACCAGTCTGCTTGTTTTTTTTCTGGACAGCATCTATTTTAGATTCAGTCTGAACTTAAGCTACAGTGTTAGCCAGAGGAGGGACAGTTTAGCTGCTGCTGATTTTATAGGGAAAGCTAGGCTAGGCCAGTGTATTCAGTGTTCACTCCACTCCTGAAAGACTCATCTGATCTCTGCTGTAAGCACAGCGTCCTGACAGCACCCCAAAAAGCCCTTTTTAGGGCTGGTAAAACACCAGTCTGCTTTTTTGTTTTTTCCTGGACAGCATCTATTTTAGATTCAGTCTGTACTTAAGCTGCAGTGTTAGCCAGAGGAGGGACAGTTTAGCTGCTGCTGATTTTATAGGGAAAGCTATAGGCAAGTGTATTCAGTGTTCACTCCACTCCTGAAAGACTCATCTGATCTCTGCTGTAAGCACAGCGTCCTGACAGCACCCCAAAAAGCCCTTTTTAGGGCTGGTAAAACACCAGTCTGCTTGTTTTTTTTTTCTGGACAGCATCTATTTTAGATTCAGTCTGAACTTAAGCTACAGTGTTAGCCAGAGGAGGGACAGTTTAGCTGCTGCTGATTTTATAGGGAAAGCTATAGGCAAGTGTATTCAGTGTTCACTCCACTCCTGAAAGACTCATCTGATCTGTGCTGTAAGCACAGCGTCCTGACAGCACCCCAAAAAGCCCTTTTTAGGGCTGGTAAAACACCAGTCTGCTTTTTTGTTTTTTCCTGGACAGCATCTATTTTAGATTCAGTCTGTACTTAAGCTGCAGTGTTAGCCAGAGGAGGGACAGTTTAGCTGCTGCTGATTTTATAGGGAAAGCTATAGGCAAGTGTATTCAGTGTTCACTCCACTCCTGAAAGACTCATCTGATCTCTGCTGTAAGCACAGCGTCCTGACAGCACCCCAAAAAGCCCTTTTTAGGGCTGGTAAAACACCAGTCTGCTTGTTTTTTTTTCTGGACAGCATCTATTTTAGATTCAGTCTGAACTTAAGCTACAGTGTTAGCCAGAGGAGGGACAGTTTAGCTGCTGCTGATTTTATAGGGAAAGCTAGGCTAGGCCAGTGTATTCAGTGTTCACTCCACTCCTGAAAGACTCATCTGATCTCTGCTGTAAGCACAGCGTCCTGACAGCACCCCAAAAAGCCCTTTTTAGGGCTGGTAAAACACCAGTCTGCTTTTTTGTTTTTTCCTGGACAGCATCTATTTTAGATTCAGTCTGAACTTAAGCTGCAGTGTTAGCCAGAGGAGGGACAGTTTAGCTGCTGCTGATTTTATAGGGAAAGCTATAGGCAAGTGTATTCAGTGTTCACTCCACTCCTGAAAGACTCATCTGATCTCTGCTGTAAGCACAGCGTCCTGACAGCACCCCAAAAAGCCCTTTTTAGGGCTGGTAAAACACCAGTCTGCTTCTTTTTTTTTTCCTGGACAGCATCTATTTTAGATTCAGTCTGTACTTAAGCTGCAGTGTTAGCCAGAGGAGGGACAGTTTAGCTGCTGCTGATTTTATAGGGAAAGCTATAGGCAAGTGTATTCAGTGTTCACTCCACTCCTGAAAGACTCATCTGATCTCTGCTGTAAGCACAGCGTCCTGACAGCACCCCAAAAAGCCCTTTTTAGGGCTGGTAAAACACCAGTCTGCTTTTTTGTTTTTTCCTGGACAGCATCTATTTTAGATTCAGTCTGTACTTAAGCTGCAGTGTTAGCCAGAGGAGGGACAGTTTAGCTGCTGCTGATTTTATAGGGAAAGCTATAGGCAAGTGTATTCAGTGTTCACTCCACTCCTGAAAGACTCATCTGATCTCTGCTGTAAGCACAGCGTCCTGACAGCACCCCAAAAAGCCCTTTTTAGGGCTGGTAAAACACCAGTCTGCTTCTTTTTTTTTTCCTGGACAGCATCTATTTTAGATTCAGTCTGTACTTAAGCTGCAGTGTTAGCCAGAGGAGGGACAGTTTAGCTGCTGCTGATTTTATAGGGAAAGCTATAGGCAAGTGTATTCAGTGTTCACTCCACTCCTGAAAGACTCATCTGATCTCTGCTGTAAGCACAGCGTCCTGACAGCACCCCAAAAAGCCCTTTTTAGGGCTGGTAATACACCAGTCTGCTTTTTTGTTTTTTCCTGGACAGCATCTATTTTAGATTCAGTCTGTACTTAAGCTGCAGTGTTAGCCAGAGGAGGGACAGTTTAGCTGCTGCTGATTTTATAGGGAAAGCTATAGGCAAGTGTATTCAGTGTTCACTCCACTCCTGAAAGACTCATCTGATCTCTGCTGTAAGCACAGCGTCCTGACAGCACCCCAAAAAGCCCTTTTTAGGGCTGGTAAAACACCAGTCTGCTTGTTTTTTTTCCCCGGCACAGTAGCTTACATAAAAAAAACCACAACAGTTTTGACTGCAGTAGATGAGCAGTCAGTTGCCTGCCAGCGTGTGTGTCAGACCTACAGTGTCTACTGTGCCAACTTCTGCCAGTGCACAGTGCCACTCATATCTGGTGTCACAGTAGCTTGCACGCATAGTACAACTAAACTAATCTAAAAAAAATGACAGGCAGAGGCAGGCCACCCCGCAGGGGCTGTCGTGGTCGTGGTGCTGTGATTCCCTTTGGCCCAAGAATAATGCCCAGTGTTCAGGGGCCACGTACCCTGAACTCGAAAAGTTCTGAGGACATAGTTGACTGGCTAACACAGGACAGCCAATCTTCTACAGCTTCCGCTCGGAACCTTGACGCACCATCCTTCTCCAGCTCAGCTTTGGGCACCTCTCAAGTTACCACTCGCCCGCCTGCCGCCACCACCAACACTAGCACCACAGTTGCTTCACTTGATCTGTCAGAGGAGTTATTTACACATGAGTTGGAAGAAATGAGTGATGCGCAAACATTATTGCCAGAGGATGTAGATAAAAGGGATATGTCTCAGTCAGGCAGCATTACACACATGGATGTACGGTGTGATGATGATGATGTTGTACCCGCTGCTGCTTCCTTTGCTGCGTTGTCAGATACAAGTGAAGCGGTTGATGATGACGATGTGGATGTCACGTGGGTGCCCGCTCGAAGAGAAGAAGAACAGGGGGAAAGTTCAGATGGGGAGACAGAGAGGAGGAGGAGACGAGTTGGAAGGAGGGGTAGGTCGTCGCAAGGAGCTAGTGGCACAGTCAGACAGCATGTATCGGCACCCGGGGTCAGCCAGACAGCACGCCAATCAACGCATGCTGTTGCCACCACCAGAATGCCGCCATTGCAAAGCTCAGCAGTGTGGCATTTTTTTTGTGTGTCTGCCTCTGATAACAGCGATGCCATTTGCAACCTGTGCCAAAAGAAACTGAGTCGTGGGAAATCCAACACCCACCTAGGTACAACTGCTTTGCGAAGGCACATGATCTCACATCACAAACGCCTATGGGATCAACACATGATGACGAGTACAAGCAGCACACAAGCTCAAAGCCACCATCCTCCTCCTGGTCCAGCATCTTCAGCCACGTCAACCACTGCTGTCCTCCTTGCCCCCTCTCAACCATCTGACACTACGTCTCTCGCCTTGAGCAGTTCCTGCTCATCTGCCCACAGTCAGGTGTCTGTCAAGGACATGTTTGAGCGTAAGAAGCCAATGTCACAGAGTCACCCCCTTGCCCGGCGTCTGACAGCTGGCTTGTCGGAACTCTTAGCCCGCCAGCTTTTACCATACAAGCTGGTGGAGTCTGAGGCCTTCAAAAAATTTGTAGCTATTGGGACAACGCAGTGGAAGGTACCCGGCCGAAATTTCTTTTCACAAAAGGCAATCCCCAACCTGTACTCTATTGTGCAAAAGGAAGTCATGGCATGTCTGGCACACAGTGTTGGGGCAAGGGTCCATCTGACCACTGATACCTGGTCTGCAAAGCACGGTCAGGGCAGGTATATCACCTACACTGCTCATTGGGTAAACCTGCTGACGGCTGCCAAGCATGTAATGCGTGGCTCTGCAGAGGAGTTGGTGGTGACACCACCACGACTTGCAGGCAGGCCTGCTGTCACCTCCTCTACTCCTCCTACTCCATCCTCTTCGATAACCTCCTCGGCTGAGTCCTCTTCTGCTGCTGCGTCTTGCTCCACATCAACAGCACCCCCCCAGCTCCCCAGGGGCTATTCCACATCCCGGATACGACAGTGTCACGCTGTCTTGGGGTTGACTTGCCTGAAAGCAGAGAGTCACACCGGACCAGCACTCCTGTCCGCCCTGAACGCACAGGTGGATCAGTGGCTGACTCCGCACCAACTGGAGATCGGCAAAGTGGTGTGTGACAACGGAAGCAATTTGTTGGCGGCATTGAATTTGGGCAAGTTGACACATGTGCCGTGCATGGCACATGTGTTAAATCTGATTGTACAACGCTTTGTGCATAAGTACCCAGACTTACAGGATGTCCTCAAGCAGGCCAGGAAGGTGTGTGGCCATTTCAGGCGTTCCTACACAGCCATGGCGCACTTTTCAGATATCCAGCGGCGAAACAACATGCCAGTGAGGCGCTTGATTTGCGACAGCCCGACACGTTGGAATTGAACACTCCTAATGTTCGACCGCCTGCTCCAACAAGAAAAAGCCGTCAACGAGTATTTGTATGACCGGGGTGCTAGGACAGCCTCTGCGCAGCTGGGAATTTTTTTGCCACGTTACTGGACGCTCATGCGCAATGCCTGTAGGCTCATGCGTCCTTTTGAGGAGGTGACAAACCTAGTCAGTCGCACTGAAGGCACCATCAGCGACATCATCCCATTTGTTTTCTTCCTGGAGCGTGCCCTGCGAAGAGTGCTGGATCAGGCCGTAGATGAGCGTGAAGAGGAAGAGGAAGAGTTGTGGTCACCATCACCACCACCAGAAACAGCCTTATCAGCATCGCTTGCTGGACCTGCGGCAACGCTGGAAGAGGAGTCTGAGGAAGAGGAGTCAGAGGAGGAATGTGGCTTTGAGGAGGAGGAGGAAGACCAACCACAGCAGGCATCCCAGGGTGCTCGTTGTCACCTATCTGGTACCCGTGGTGTTGTACGTGGCTGGGGCGAAGAACAGACCTTCAGTGAGATCAGTGAGGACGAGGAACAGGACATGAGTAGCTCGGCATCCAACCTTGTGCAAATGGGGTCTTTCATGCTGTCGTGCCTGTTGAGGGACCCTCGTATAAAAAGGCTGAAGGAGAACGACCTGTATTGGGTGGCCACGCTACTAGACCCCCGGTATAAGCAGAAAGTGCCAGAAATGTTACCGAATTACAGGAAGACGGAAAGGATGCAGCAGTTCCAAAATAAATTAAAAAGTATGCTTTACACAGCGTATAAGGGTGATGTCACAGCACAACGGGAATCTAACAGGGGAAGAGGTGAAAGTAATCCTCCTCCTACCACGACCATGCCGGCAAGGACAGGACGCTTTACAGACGTATTGTTGATGGAGGACATGCGGAGCTTTTTAAGTCCTACGCATCGCCACAGCCCTTCGGGGTCCACCCTCAGAGAACGACTCGACCGACAGGTAGCAGACTACCTCGCCTTAACTGCAGATATCGACACTCTGAGGAGCGATGAACCCCTTGACTACTGGGTGTGCAGGCTTGACCTGTGGCCTGAGCTATCTCAATTTGCGATAGAACTTCTGGCCTGCCCCGCTTCAAGTGTCCTTTCAGAAAGGACCTTCAGTGCAGCAGGAGGTATTGTCACTGAGAAGAGAAGTCGCCTAGGTCAAAAAAGTCTAGATTACCTCACCTTTATTAAGATGAATGAGGCATGGATCCCGAAGGGACTGACAGTGGGCGATACATTTGACTAAAAAAGGCCTGATGAGATGAGCTGCCTTGGGCTAAAAATGGTCCACAAGCCGCAATGTTTTAGGGCACTTTCTGCCTGAAAAACATATTTTTTTCTGGCCGCTGCTACAGCAGCGGCTGCAACAATACCTAATTTTACAGGCATGTGTACATGCCTAATTTTTCTGGCCTCTGGTGCTGCACTGTGGCTGCAAAAAAAACAAACAAAAAAACACATACCTGTGTCAATTCCCCTTCGTGATCATTACCTTGTTGTGGTGAAGGGGCTTGCGTATCACAATGAAGCGACCACCTCTATGAGTGTGTTGGCAATGGCGTTGTTGGCACACCCCAGATGGTAAGGTCGTTGCTTCATTGTGAACAGACCAAAAGCGATCGGCTTGATAATTTTGCATAGAAAAAACATAAATTTTCTTTGTGATCATCTAAGGTGATCATTAAAGCCTTGCGGTTGTGCAAACGGACTGTTTGCAGTTGTTTGCGGTGCGTTAAACGGGGAGTTTGGTCTGTCCGAGTTTGGTCTGTCACTGTGAAGTGGGCGTAACCCTTACACTACCTGATCGATACAACATCATACCTGATGTTTTAAAGCACGTTATTCCAAACACATTAGGAATGTTAGGTGATTTATGCCCTTTATGGATTAAAACCCGACTCTGCGTCAACTACGTAATTTTCCATGGGAGTTTTGCCATGGATCCCCCTCCGGCATGCCACAGTCCAGGTGTTAGTCCCCTTGAAACAACTTTTCCATCACTATTGTGGCCAGAAAGAGTCCCTGTGGGTTTTAAAATTCGCCTGCCTATTGAAGTCTATGGCGGTTCGCCGGGTTCGCCCGTTCGCGAACATTTGCGGCAGTTCGCGTTCGCCGTTCGCGAACGGAAAATTTTATGTTCGCGACATCACTAGCCAGTAGCAGTAAAGAAGAGATCTTCAGTAAAGTGTGAAGCAAAACACTAGGCATAATAGTATAAGGTTGCTTTCACACTGATGTGCTGCGGTTTGTCCACACTGCGGGTGCAGTGCAGTGTACATGCAGCTGTTCTACAGGTTTTCTGCGCTTAGCCATGGACTTCTATTATATCCTGTGGGTTTGGTGCACTTTCTGAAAGCGATATGTTAACCTCTTTTAAACCTATGATTGCCAGTTTAGAGGTTTAAATCAGGTGTGAGGAGTCGACACTGTGCCTGGTGATCTTTGACTTATCCCACGTTGTTCAGGTAGATCTCCACCTCTTTACGGTTGCCTACCCCTGATCTAATCAAACAGTAATCTAATTAACAACCACACACCCAGAGAATGCTTTGATTAATCAGGGAGTCCACCAGAGACCGTCTAGCAACAAACCCACCCCTGAATACACAAAGTACATTACACATGCTGTTTCTCAGGTACTCATGTAATCTGTTCACTAGAAAAGTCATCAGAAGAAAAAGTGGAATTCATTTAGCTTCATAGGTTTTTTTGAGGGAGATTGTTGATAAATATTTCTGTCCCAAGTGGAGGAGCTTCTTCAACCCAGTCTGCAGAAGGGCCACCATATTTCCTCTGAACATTAACCTGTACAAGATTAATATTGCACCTTTCCATCCACTCCAGAAGGGAAGCTTTATTGTCTTTATTCAGAGAGTTACGGTAATCCAAGCCTCGCTCTCAGCGTTCCTCACGTTGTCCATCATTAGAAAATGATCTGCTCTCTCCATGGGATCAGAGGCTAAACTGGGCTCTTTTTTTTTTATCAAAGTATATTTTATTGAGAAAACACATGGTACATAAAAAGAAAATAAATAAATTTAGTATAGTATGTTAATCCACTATATCATACAATATAATCACAGACAATTTACAGCTTAGAAACATCTGTTACAAAAACATGTTGCATCTGTAGCCTGTCACGTTTTACAATTCCCAGCCCCATATACCACATCAATCTGTACAATAAGACAAATGAGCAGTGCTGTGTCTTGGCCTAGGCCTTGGCGGGACATTTCGGAGGGCGGCAAAAAAAACCACCCCCGCATGGAAAAAAAAACCCGACCCGTCCTCCTGAGTCACGGTCTCCCACGGCCGCCTCCTGCACAAATTTAGCCCCCTTGTACCGCGGCACTTGCTAATAATATTAGCAGTATAGGACATACTTGGCCAGGGGGAGGGAGTGACTGACGCCCGCCATAAAACGGCCGGTGACTGGCTAGACCGGGTGCATATAATTTCAGTGGCGGAGGCCTAGCCTCCTCCGCGTGTCATCCTTACAAAGCTTCTTCACCCTGGACCGGGGAGAAAAGGTCTCTGCAACTATAGGAGGAGGAGGAGAGAGAGAGGAGGATGATGGGAACCCCCTCAGATGGTGGCATTGGCAAGGACAGCAAGACAGGTACAGTTAATTACGATTATTATAGTCATCATGTCCAATCCATATAAAGTGCTTGACCTGGATTAAATGCATATTTTCAGATAATATTGCAATAAAGTGCTCCTCCATGCGTGCTACAAACTCATTAACCACTTGTCCACCGCCCACTGTCAATTGACGGCGGGCGGAGGATACTCTCGTTCTGGGAGGACGTCATATGATGTCCTCCCTTTAAAACGAGCTAGAAGGCGCGCGCTCGCCGGGCACCCGCGATTGCCCGGGAAACGAGCAGGAAAGTGGGTCTCTGTGTGTAAACACAGAGATCCACGTCCTGTGAGGGAGAGGAGGCTGATGGTGTGTCCCTTGTACATAGGGACAACCATCAGTCACCTCCCCCAGTCAGTCCCCTCCCCCCACAGTAAGAACACATTGAGGGAACATATTTAACCCCTTCCCGCCCCCTAGTGGTTAACCCCTTCCCTGCCAATCACATTTATACAGTAATCAATGCATTTTTATAGCAGGGATCGCTGTATAAACGTGAATGGTCCCAAAAATGTGTCAAAAGTGTCCGATGTGTCCGCCGCAATATCGCAATCACAATAAAAAATCGCAGATCGCCGCCATTACTAATAAAAAAAATAAAAAAATAAAAATGCTATAAATCTATCCCCTATTTTGTACACGCTATAACTTTTGCGCAAACCAATCAATACGCGCTTATTGCGATTTATTTTTTTTACCAAAAATATGTAGAAGAATACGTATCGGCCTAAACTGAGGAAAATTTTATTTAAAAAAAAATGGGTATTTATTATAGCAAAAAGTAAAAAATAGTGGTTTTTTTCCAAACTGGACGCTCTTCTTTTGTTTATAGCGCAAAAAATAAAAACCGCAGAGGTGATCAAATACCACCAAAAGAAAGCTCTATTTGTGGGAAAAAAAAGGACACAAATTTTGTTTGGGAGCCACGTCGCACGACCGCGCAATTGTCATTCAAAGTGTGACAGCGCTGAAAGCTGAAAAATGGCTTGGGCAGGAAGGGGGTTTTCGTGCACAGTAGGGAGGTGGTTATACAGTCCACATTCAGTGAAAGTACATGTACTGCAAACTTTGCGCTTTGTAGTACATAAACTTTCACTGAATGTGGACTGTATAAAGCAGAGGTTCACCCTCATTTGCAAGTTAGCTCACAACAGTCCCTCTTACCATGAACATAAATAAAAGACTTACCTTTTTTTTTTTTGCAGTTTTCATTTATTAGTATTTCTTCGTTCCTACTTCCGGGATTTCCTCCCGCGGGAGTAGGCGTGTCATTTGCTGAGCATTTGTCCTGCAATGTCTCCTGGGAGCAAACTCGCCTGATTCCCAGGAGCAATATAGTACCGCTCGCTACCCGGAAGAATATGCTTGTGGGCTTCAAGATGCCCACAAGCAAAATGGGAATACCAGGAAATGTTTTAAAAAGTCATTTTTAATCGCCAAACCGGACGGGGGATGTTTAAAAGCGCCGGAGACGTGAGAAATTAAATTGCATAATTTTTTGCATAGAATGACTATAAAAAAAAAAATGTATGGACCGCAGAACCTCCGCTTTAATGAATTTGCATTGATTTCAGCATGTGCAAAGTGCTCCAAACTCATTAAGCAGTCCACTCATTAAGCAGTCCACATTCAGTGAAAATTCATGTACTGCAAAGTGCTCCATGCTATAATCAAAACATAATTAATATACACTAGTAAGAGCTGTGATATTTTGAAACTGACGAGGCTGCACTGATTGCTACTGATGAGGCGGCACAAATGGTTGTACACCCTATACAACCACTTTTACCTACAGGTAAGCCTTACCTGTAGGTGCTGTAAATTTCTCCTAAACCTCCACGGTTTAGCAGATATTTACAAAAAAGCCATGCGCTGATGTCTATGGTGCATGCAAACTTTAGAAAGGGCATATCGTGCCCTTTCTAAAGGGGTCATGCCGTGACTGGCAGCTCCCGCGCGCATGTGACATCACGCGACTCTGGCCAGCCACAGAGCCGGAGTTTGCGGCCCCGGAAGGAAGAGGGGTGAAGATGGACGCTTGCTGCAAGTGGGGACAGCGGTGACATTGCAGGCTTCGGTTTCAGGTAAGTGACACATAATGGGCTACTATGTGATGCATAGTTGCCCATTATGCTTTACCTTTGCAGGGAAATAAAGAGGCAGTAAAACCCATGATGGTTTACTTCCTCTTTAAGCTGCACTGGTAGGCTGCACTTATGGGCACAGGTAGGCTGCACTGATGGGCACTGGTAGGCTGCACTAATCAGCACTGGTAGGCTGCACTAATGAGCACTGGTAGGCTTCACTGATGGGCCGCACTAATGAACACTGGTAGGCTGCACTGATAGGCTGCACTGATGGGCACTGGTAGGCTGCACTGATGAGCACTGATAGGCTGCACTGATGAGCACTAATAGGCTGCACTGATAGGCTGCACTGATGAAAAGCACTAATGGGCACTGATGAGCACTGGTGGGGTGCACTGATAAGCACTGATAGGCTGCACTGATATGCTGCAATGATGGGCACTGATTAATGTAATGGTGCGTGAATATGTGTGCTAATTTACAGAGAGAAAGAGGTGGAGCTTTAAGAGGAAAAGGTGGAGCATAAAGAGGAAGGGGTGTGGTTTACAGATGACAGGGCATGTCTTGAACAGGAAGGGGTGTGGTATTGACAGGAAGGGGTGGGTCATATTTAAATTAGGGGGTGCATGAGTTTAGTCAGGCCTAGGGCAGCACAAAACCTAAATACACCACTGCGTATGAGCATCACTTGTTTAGATCATGTGACCTATGGAGGCAACATATACAACCCATCCCTGTTCCCAGGAGTCTCTCTCTGTGGTTCAATCTGCCATTTTTTTGTGGTTCTTTGGGGAAAAGGCCCTGTCTGGGTGTTAACCACAAGCTTTAATAGCTTATCCAGCTGGTAGGGTGCACTCTTTGTGGTGGTGGATTCACTATTGTCAGTCAATACTTAGTCAAAGTCACAGGAGGAAGTTACAGCACAATGGGGGTTATTTACGAAAAGCAAATCCACTTTGCACTACAAGTGCACTGCAAGTGCACTTGGAAGTGCAGTCGCTGTAGATCAGAGGTGAATATCTGAAATGAGGGGAAGCTCTGCTGATTTTATCATCCAGTCATGTACAAGCAAAAATGCTGTTTTTTATTTTCCTTGCATGTCCCCCTCAGATCTACAGTGACTGCACTTCCAAGAGCACTTTCAGTGCACTTGTAGTGCAAAGTGGATTTGCCTTTAGTAAATAACCCCCAATGTGTTTTGGTCCATTCACCTTCCTTCTACCTTGGAGGATTTTCAAGTTTTTTTCATTTAACTTGCAGGACTCACTTGATTTTTGTCACATGAATCACAATTGGGACTTGTTGATATTGACTTTAAAAGTGAATTTATATTGTATTTTATTGTGTTATATGTCAGTCATTTAGAGCGCAGCTCCCATTATTTACATATATCCCAGGAGAAAATGAGTGGCAGGATATGACGTACCTCGCTCCAGTGTTATGGCCAAAACAGGTAATAAGAGCTGCAAAAAAAAAAAAAGATTCCGATGACACATGGCAATGTGATCAGCAACACAGGGGGAAGAACTTAAAAAATCAGGTGGAACTCCGCTTTAAGGAGTTCTTTCAATCATGTTGTAATGGGACAAGTTTGTGTAGCACGGTAAACCATGTATAGTGATAGAAGATAGATGCTGTTTGTATAATATATATTAGGGCCGTTTCACACTGCAGCGATGCGGGAACCCTGCGAATCGACTGCGGTTTCCCGCATCGCATGTCTCCCGGCGGCAGTTCACACTGCCCTATGCGAACTGCTGGGAGTTTCAATTAAAAGTTAACGACACCCCCAAATCAGTTTGCATATGGCAGTACGATCTGTAATTTCGGACAGGAATCGAATCGCATGGGTGTGAACACCCATGCGATCCGATTCTGCTGCGGACCAAAAAAGGGTCCTGTGCAAGTTTGGCCTGAATTCTATCTGCATGGACATCGCATGTGATTTGCACTGCAGTGCGATGCAAATCACATGCGATCTCGCACCACGCAGCAGTGTGAACCTTATAGTATGATGGTGGAGTCAGAGACTGCTGGTATCAAAGTAGGTACTGAGTGCTGGTAGCATATGTAGCATTACCTCCTCAGGGCCTGCTTGGTAATTTGGGTTCTCTGTTCTCCAAGAACAGCCTCAGACCCTCTGACACACCTGGTTGAATAAAAGTGTCTGCCAGCACTTACAACATGAGTACAGATACCCTTAACTCGGCTGTGAATTAGTACCAGGAAATACAAACAAGACCGTTTACTGGTAAATTAAAGCGGAGGTCTGCCAAATACTGCAGCTGCTGACTTTTAAAATAAGGACACTTACCTGTCCAGGGTGCCCACGGTGTCGGCACCCGAAGCCGATCTCTCCCTCGGCTATCGGTTGCTGCCTCCACCATCTTCGATAAGGGAATCAGGAAGTGAAGCCTTGCGGCTTCACTTCCTGGTTCCCTACTGCGCATGCGTGACTCGCGCTGCGCGTTCTCACTGGTCCCTGCTGTCTTCTGGGACCTGTGTGTCTCCCAGAAGACAGCGGGGGGATGGAGAAGGCGCCGGAAGGGGCATAGATACCCACGGGTGACTTGGGTATCTATGCCCGGAAGTGGGAGTAGAATACCTATATTAGACAGGTATCTGCTCCCCCCTCCCCCCTGAAAGTTGCCAAATGTGACACCGGAGGGGGGGAGGAACCTGAAGTTCCATTTTTGGGTGGAACTCCACTTTAACTCAATGTATTGTACAGGTTAGAATAAATGGTGGTTTGAGCATAAATGAAGTGGTATTGCACCCAAAAGCAAATATTTATTATTAATATTATTTATTATTGCAGTTTACCAATTCTTAGATATGATGGCTGTGTTATCCTTTTTTAAGCATTCTTTCATCTGTTTTCATCTGGTGATCCAGCCAGCAAATCTGTTGTTTTTCAAAGGCACAAGCTCTGTTTACATAGGTGAGATAAACCATTTAGCACTGGCAGGGGTGATTGAAATGATCAGCTTTTATTTATTTATGTAAAACCTGTTTGCTGTAACTGATTATTAAGTGTGGGCTGGAGTTTGGCTTCTATTGGTTAATGTATTTAAATCTGCTAACACATTTAACACCCCCCTCTCCCCCCAGACAGACAATGTTGCTGTTTGCTGTGCTCATTCATCCAGAGTTGTGTCTCACAAATACAGGAGGTGTGTTACTGGCCAGATCACCAGGTAAAAAACAAAAGGGGAAAAAAGCCAAAGTAAAGATAACTGGCACATGTGGAACCAAGACACCTTTCGATACGCATGTAGCATTGACTGTTTAACAGAAGCCAGTCTATAAGACCGGTTTCTGTCAAACAGTATTGCCGGAGAACTGCACTGGTGTGAACTATGCCATTAAAAACCATATAACCTAATTGCCATGTGTTTTTGATGCACGGAAAAAAAACACATTGGACTGCATGTGGTGTGAACTGGCCCTTAAAGCTGTAGGACTTTGGAGTGCAACTTTGGCACAAGTTTGATGCAACTTTGGATGGGTGCGACTAAGATGTGACTTGTCTCTGCAAAGTTAGACCCACTGTTGCATGTAAAAACATTCTAGTACGACCTTCATGCAACTTTTCAGGGTTAACATTGAAGTCTATGGCTCTCAAGTTACATGAAAGTCGCACCAAAGAAGTGCATCAACTACTTTGAAGTCGTTGCGATGTTAAGTTGCACATAAATAAATGGTTATTATTGTAAAACATGATGACAAGTCGCACACGCCTGAATGGGGTTTAACGCTAAATGCCAGTCAAAAATCGAAATCTCAGAATCTTAGTTATATGCTCCACATATACAATATGTCCTTCCTTACTAATGGATAACAAAAAAATGGCTGCAGAACCTCTGCTACTTTTCTCACATTTCCTTGCATTGCCTTTGATTGGACAGAAATGGAGCAGCAGAAAATTGTTGAGGTCACTTGTGTGTTCTTCCTTCTGTAAGCGTGCTCTTCTTTAAAAAAAAGACCCTGTCACCAGACTGGAAATCTACTCATAAGTGTTTGTGTGCAATCAACACATTTTATGCATCTTTTTGACGTGAGATTAGTAATTAAATTAAAAAAAAGTTTCTAAACTTTCAAAAACCATGCTGAATGCTGCCATCTCAGATGTGATGTCAGCAGGCTCTGCAGACTCAAAACTGTAACTTAAAGCGGAGTTCCACCCACTTTTTTAACTTTTTCTTAATCAATATATATTTTTTTTCCATAACATTTTTATTAGAGTTTTTAGGTGTACAGAGATCACAACACAGGTTACAAAAGGTAAGTGGTAGCTTACAGAAATCACGTACAAAATAAACAATAAAACGTACGTGAGATCACTAACAGTTGCAAAAGAATAAGTGGAAAAAGTGGCAACATCAGTAACAGTAAACCAAGGCATGTGTAGCGGGGTCTCCTTTAAGACTCACAGGACTACTTTACCCAGAACCCCATTTGGCACCCAGGGTGCAATGTTTCCACACCAGAGACTCATGGGTGGAGCTATATAAGGAGGAGGCGAGGCTAAGCTCGTTCTCTTTGGGACACGAGACTTCTGTGAACAGATCTTCCTGTGCGGATCCACTGTGGTGCAAGGCCTGAAGCCTGGGGTTTTGCACAGTTACCCAAAGAGCCTTCCACCCCATTGCGAGCCTGGGTGGCATCTGACTTGGTCATCCTCAACCGTTGCTGGACCGGAGACCCGACCGCTGCAGACGCTGTGTGTGGAGGCACAGCAGGTGGAAGTCCCGGACTGGGATCGCGTCCGGAGGGGTGAGCGAGCACCTGCTCAATCCATATACTTTACACTATTGTTAGGCCTACAGACTGCCGTGGCCCACCAGTTCATATTTGAGTCCCCACTGGAGATCCATAGCAGAACTGAGTCAAACGGATCTCTAGTGGAGTGTTCCGTGTTGGTACTTTTACCCTTTTGGATTACAAATGTGTTCCTGAAATGTGCACCACCGTTTAAAGACTTGCATGCAAAGAATTCGTCTTCTAGAGACTGAGTTATAGGGTCAGGCCTGGCCAGCCAGATAGTTTATTTAGTTGCTGCGCCATAGGGCGCATAGTGAAGTACCGTTACACGTGGCGCGTGTGCGCCATATCTTACTAATTGTAGTGTGTCAATTGCTGCAGGGCTCTACAAAAATATTCATGTGAACTGTTACAACTGTTGATTTTTTATGCCAGTAGAAAGTAAACTCGTTATTCTTTTATTATTGCATTGGTGTCTGAATTTAACCATAGAGCATAAGATATATAATATTACCCTAGACTAACTGTGCCAGAGTAAATTGCCGGGGGTTGGTGGAGCTGTCTTAAGGGCCCAAACTAAATCTGCGGCCCTCTTAGCTGAGGGTGTCGCTACACGTGGGGGGGCTCGTCCGGGATCCTGATACAGCAGGTGAACATGCCAGAAGTGCCGGCATGGACCCCATGGACCCGCAAGCAGTAGAAGCGTGGTGCAAAGCCTCTAGGGCAGAGCCAAACCACTCGATAGTCATCAGCCTCCCTGGGGAGGAATGGTCGACTGAGACGGTAGAGGAGTTAATGAAGTCAGTGTCCCCAGATCACACACCGTGGGTGACGGAGATAAAGTCAGACCCAGACATCTCATATCAGTATGCACTAGTGGAGTACTGGGACGGGATGCCAGAGGCTTGCAAGCGCAAGTGTGTGCGGACGCCAGACAACAGAACCTATAGGTTGGTGCACGCAGTAACTGTAAAGAAGGAGCCATCACCAACGGGATCACCGCAGGCTGCGGCCCATACCCCACCTGAAAGAGGAGACAGGGCGACGCCTCCGGTGGCGCCTGCACCTGTCACTGCTATATCACCAGAACTGATAAATGCAATAGGGGTTCTGCTAACCAAGTGTCAGAAGACAAGTACGGTGCATGTAGAGACTAGCTACCGGAGACTAAAGACATTCTCAGGGAAGCTCCCTGTCCCTGCAGGGGAGGAAGACTTCGATACTTGGGTGGAGCAGGCATTACAAGCAGTGGAGGCATGGGAGGTGCCTGAAGCGCAGAAGAGGCAACGAGTGATAGAAAGCCTTAAAGGCGCAGCAGCAGAAGCAGTGAAAAGTTTCCGGTTTGGGAATACAGACTGCACGGCTCAAGACTGTCTAGCCATGCTACAGGAAGAGTTCGGTCAGTGGAAAAGGTGACAGAGATGGTCTACCAATTTGAACATACTTTCCAACAGCCGAATGAAAAGCTTTCAGAGTATGTCAGAAGACTGAACAGGTTGCTGTGTAAGATTGTCTTGAAGAAGGGAATGATGCCCCAAGATACAGATGCGGCAAGAATGAAGCAAGTCGTAAAGGGAGCGTTGCGCTCGGATCCAGTCTGGTTGCACCTAAGGAGGAACGTCGCTGACTTACTCTGATTTGATAAAAATCATCAGAGATGAAGAGGCACTGCAGAAGGATCAGGCAATGATAAAGACAAGTCATGCTCCTACACCAGTGATAGTCAACTCGCTGATGACTCCAGAAAGGGACTCAGAAGTGGACACTTTGAAATCACAAATGTCTCAGGTGTTAGAGATGCTGACCTCTCTGATGGCGAAAGACACACATGGTCCAGAGAAAGAGGTAGCGAGGAAGGAACTGTTCCCAGTTGTTTCGGCACCTGCATCTCTGCAAGACTGGGGGGACATAATCTGTTTTAACTGTGGGGGAGTTGGCCACATTGCAGCTACATGTTCCAGTCCCAAGAAGAAGAAAACAGATAAACGCAAGCCGGCAGGAAACTCCAGAGGGCCCCGGTGAAGGAGTCAACCGGGTGCCCATCATCTTCATTGAGCTCCAAGCTGAATGAGAAGCAGAGGAAAAGAGGAGACAAAACCCCTCAGAGGAAACACAGCATCCCTCAACAGAGATACACCCCCGAGAAAGGGGGCAAGATCCCTCAGAAGAGGCACAGCATTCCCCAAAGGGGATGCACACCTAAGAGAAACAATAATATCCCTCAGCGGGTCTGTACACCCATTGAAAGGAGGGAAATCAATGCATACCAGGCTCAAGAAAGACTAAAGTCCAACGGGAGTTGGACGAGAGAGAGTCCGAAGGGAAAGGACCAGAAGAAGTCGACCCCTGCCAGGCCATATCCGGAGAAGCTGGTAGGCCCATCTCCTATAGTGCCCATTCAAGTGGAGGGAGTCTACACCAGAGCCATCTTGGATACTGGGGCACAAGTGACCCTATTATACTGGGATTTCTACGATAAGCACTTGAGTCATCTGCCCATCCAGTAGATAGAGGAACTGGAAATATGGGGAATCGGAACCCAGAGCTTCCCCTACGATGGCTATTTGCCCATCAAGATGACCTTTGACCCATCCGTGGCTGGGAAGGCTGAAGTGTTTGACACCCTGGTAGTTGTGTGCCCTCGCCGCCTGGAGCCAACAAGAGTTCCCTTCTAATAGGGACAAACACGGACCTGGTCCGAAGACTCCTGACCCCTCTAGTGAAAGAGAAGGGGCAAGCAGCCACCAAGATCCATCCCATGCTGAAGACGGCCTACCAACGGCTGGTCCTAGAGCAGAAGACCCCTGGAGAGGGGATAGGGAAGGTGTGGAGACTTGGAAGAAAAGGGGTAGTGTTGCAGCCCGGCGAAGTAACCTGTCTCAGAGCCACTGTGAAGCTTACTTGGGAGCAGCCTGGACCCTTTGTCGTGCTGGAGTCCGACCCAAGGGGAGAGTCCTCAGGTCTGGAAGTGATACCAGAAGTGATTCCGCTGAAGGCCCTGAAGAGGCCCATTGTACAGTTCTGGTGAGTGTCAGGAACACTACAGGTGGCCCCATGGAGATCGCCGCCAGAATGCTGTTGGGCCAGGTGAGCCCTGCTGCCCCGGTTACCCTGTCAGAAGTCAAGGGGACGGGTGAAGGAGGAGATGTTTGGGAGAAGCTGTCCATGGAGAACCCGAATCTATCTAGGGCTTGGAAAGAGAGAGCCAAGGCCCAGTTGACCAGATGGGAGAAGATCTTCTCCAAAGATGAGTTCGATGTGGGGTGTGCAAGGAGTGCCACCCATGGAATCCGCCTCCAAGAAGACAAGCCCTTCAGAGAACGGGTCAGGCGGGTCCCACTAGCAGATCTGGAGGATCTGAGGGAACAACTCGCAGAGCTCAAGAGGACTGGTGTGATCCGGGAGTCTAGAAGCCCCTATCCTCCCCGATAGTGGTGGTCAAGAAGAAGAATGGGTCGTTGAGGCTATGTATAGACTACAGGACTCTCAACAGAAGAACCATCCCCGACCAGTACACCACTCCGAGGATAGAGGATGCTTTACAGAGTTTTTCTGGAGCCAAGTGGTTCAGCGTTATGGATCTCAAGAGTGGATACTACCAGATCCCTATGCATCCGGAAGACAAGGAGAAGACAGCCTTCATAACCCCAGTGGGGTTCTTCGAGTTTGATCGAATGCCTCAAGGACTGTCTGGAGCTCCTGCTACCTTCCAACGTCTCATGGAGAAGACTGTAGGAGACATGAATCTTATTGAAGTCCTTGTATACCTGGACGATGTCATTGTTTTTGGGAGAACCTTGGAAGAACACGAAGAGAGACTGGAAAAAGTGTTGAGAAGACTCAGTGAGGAGGGACTCAAGCTTTCGCCTGAGAAGTGTCGGTTCTACCAGTCTTCTGTGAACTATCTGGGGCACATAGAGTCTGAAGAAGGGGTGGCCACAGACCCTGAGAAATTGGAGGCAGTTACCTCCTGGCCGCGGCCCACCACAGTAACAGAACTCAGATCCTTCTTGGGGTTCTGCTCCTATTACAGGAGGTTTGTGGAGGGATTTGCCCGGATTACCAGACCATTGAATGAACTACTCAAGACTGAAGGGGAAGAGGACGACTCAGGACCCAGGAAGCCGGGAGAGTCAGTCAGAGATCAGTGGAACCAGAAGTGTGAAGAGGCCTTCCAGGCGTTGAAGAAGAGCCTAACCACTGTCCCAGTCTTGGCCTATGCAGACCCAGCAAGACCCTATGAACTACATGTAGATGCTAGTCATGATGGTCTGGGAGGAGTACTTTACCAAGAACACGAAGGACAACTGTGACCTGTTGCCTATGTGAGCAGGAGCCTGACCCCCTCTGAGAAGAACTACCCCACTCACAAGCTGGAGTTCCTGGCCCTTAAGTGGGCGGTAGTAGACAAGCTTAAAGACTACCTGTATGGGGCGGAGTTCACTGTGAAGACCGACAACAACCCCCTTACCTACCTTTTCACCACAGCAAAGCTGGACGCCACTGGACACAGATGGCTGGCCGCACTGTCTGGATTCAATTTCAGCCTAAAATACAGGCCAGGGGCTGGAAATCGAAACGCAGACGCTCTGTCCAAGAGATCTCATGCCCCCACCAGTGACATAGAAGACTGGACTCAAGTGGCACCTGACGGGGTACGGGCCCTTTGTCAAGGGGCTGAATTACAAGCCAGAGGAGGCTCAAGGGCAGAAGAGATAGGAGTTACCATGGTAGGAGTCCCCAAACAATACTGTGGAGTAACCCAACTGGAAGAAGACAATCTGCCGAAACTGTCCAAGAAGGAGCTGAGATGCGACCAATTAGAAGACCCCATGGGGAAATTGGTCCTGGAAGCCCTGGAGAATCAGGATCCAAATAGACTCCTGCGCCACTCCTCAAAGGAAGCTCGCCTGTTGAGGAAGTAGTGGGACAGGTTGCAGGTGCATCAGGGAGTGGTCTACCGAAGGGGCCCCTCTGATGGCCTGGAAGATAAATGGCAATTGTTCCTTCCGGAAAAACATTGAGAGACTGTTCTGATTGCCCTACATGACAATCACGGCCACCTAGGGGCGGAAAAGACCTTTTAACTCGTCAGAAGTCGGTTCTATTGGCCTTGCATGAGGGCAGAAGTAGAAGAGTACTGCCACTCATGTGCACGCTGCATCCAGAGGAAGACTTTACCCCATCAAGCTGCCTCAATGGGCCATCTACAAAGTCAAGGCCCAATGGATCTTGTATGCATTGATTTTCTCTGCCTCGAACCCGACCTGAGTAGACTAGGAAATGTTCTGGTGATAACCGATCATTTCACCCGGTATGCCCAAGCTTTCCCAATCAAAGACTAATAGGCTTCCACAGTGGCCAAGGTACTTATGGAGAAGTATTTTGTCCATTATGGGCTACCACAGCGACTCCATTCAGACCAAGGAACGGACTTTGAGAGTCGGCTGATCCGGAAACTCCTGGATTCGTTAGGAATCAAGAAGACCCGAACCACACCTTACCACCCACAGGGAGATGCTCAGCCGGAGAGGTTTAACCGAACCCTGCTCAACATGTTGGGAACTCTGGATAGTGAAAAGAAAAGTGATGCTACAGGCTACTCCCCCTATCGACTCATGTTTGGGAGAGAAGCAAGGTTACCCGTGGACCTGGCCTTTGGCACCTCCTTAGACCATTCCTCAGCCACATCCCACAAAGGATATGTGGAAAGGCTCAGGCACAGCCTGAAAGTAGCCTATGAACAAGCTCAAGCGGCCTCAGATCAAAGGGGAGCTCGAAACAAAAGAAACTTCGACCTGAAGGTCCGGGTGCAAGACCTGCAGCCCGGGTACCGAGTACTGTTACGCAATCTGGGGGTCCCTGGAAAACACAAACTTGCAGACAGATGGAGATCTGAACCCTATGTCATTTGTAGGAAGCTGCCAGGCCTGCCTGGTTACAAGTTGAAGCCAGAAGGGAAGGTAGGACCACTGAAGACGTGGCATCGAAACCACCTGCTCCCACTTGCTGAAGCAGTCAGGATACCTCCAGTGAGGGACTCCCCTGAACCAGTCTCTATTCTGGATACTCCCAGGCCAAACACTCGGTCGCAGACCTCTCGGGCTGAAGATGGAGAGGCCTCTGAACTTAGTGGAGATGAAGGAAGAGAACTTGACTGGCTGTGGCCTTCTCCAACTCTCGGAACTTCTGCTATAGATCTTCCTCCTCATGAAGACACTATAGACAGCACACTGAACGCAGAAGCTACTGAGTTCACTCCATCTAGTCCTTCATCAGATTACTGGGAAGATGCCTGTGATACCTACTCAGAGGAAGACCCCAGATACTCCATTCCTGAGCCTGCTTTGGAAGAAGAACCGGTGGCGCCAGAGCCGGAACACCCAAGAGAGCAAAGGACTCGAAGAATCATCAGGCCTCCTAAGAAGCTGACCTACCCACAAATGGCGGAGAGCTCAGAAGATTCTGTGGTTACTGCCAGGAGGAGTGCTGGGAATCCGGATCCCTCCACTGTCCATTTGGTGGAGGGCAACCCCAATCACGCTCTGGCACAGTTAGGCAGGCCACTCATGGTAGTGTGACCTGTAGGCAGGGGAATTCAACCCCTCAGTTTTGGTGGGAATTCCCTTTGCCAACATCGTACACAACCTTGTCTAGAGTTGTACGTAGTGTATGTTAAAGTTATCTTTGGGGACCAAAGAGTTTAAGTGGGGGGAGTGTGTGCGGGGTCTCCTTTAAGACTCACAGGACTACCTTACCCAGAACCCCATTTGGCACCCAGGGTGCAATGTTTCCACCCCAGAGACTCATGGGTGGAGCTATATAAGAAGGAGGCGAGGCTAAGCTCGTTCTCTCTGGGACACAAGACTTCTGTGAACAGATCTTCCTGTGCGGATCCGCTGTGGTTCAAGGCCTGAAGCCTGGGGCCTTGCGCAGTTACCCAAAGAGCCTTCCACCCCATTGCGAGCCTGGGTGGCATCTGACTTGGTCATCCTCAACCGTTGCTGGACCGGAGACCCGACCGCTGCAGACGCTGTGTGTGGAGGCACAGCAGGTGGAAGTCCCGGACTGGGATCGCGTCCGGAGGGGTAAGCGAGCACCTGCTCAATCCATATACTTTACACTATTGTTAGGCCTACAGACTGCCGTGGCCCACCAGTTCATATTTGAGTCCCCACTGGAGATCCTTAGCAGAACTGAGTCAAACGGATCTCTAGTGGAGTGTTCCGTGTTGGTACTTTTACCCTTTTGGATTACAAATGTGTTCCTGAAATGTGCACCACCGTTTAAAGACTTGCATGCGAAGAATCCGTCTTCTAGAGACTGAGTTATAGGGTCAGGCCTGGCCAGCCAGATAGTTTATTTAGTTGCTGCGCCATAGGGCGCATAGTGAAGTACCGTTACACGTGGTGTGTATGCGCCATATCTTACTAATTGTAGTGTGTCAATTGCTGCAGGGCTCTGCAAACATATTCATGTGAACTGTTACAACTGTTGATTTTTTATGCCAGTAGAAAGTAAACTCGTTATTCTTTTATTATTGCGTTGGTGTCTGAATTTAACCATAGAGCATAAGATATATAATATTACCCTAGACTAACTGTGCCAGAGTGGGTCGAGTAAATTGCCTAGGGGGTGGCGGAGCTGTCTTCAGGGCCCAAACTAAATCTGCGGCCCTCTTAGCTGAGGGTGTCGCTACACATATATTAGACAGAAAAGCTTTGCGCCTATGATGTAAGCATTAAACTTGATAGGAGTAGTGAGGGTGGTTAGAACTATATTGCCACAACACCCAGTCACCCCTAATGGGACCAAAACTGTGAGTGGGTGTGGGACCAGGAGCTTCAAAATCAATCTATTAATGCTAATAATTTACTCATTGATCGGTTATTTAATTTATTTTTTCGTCTCGTTACCTTGTTTATAAGCTGATCTATTGCACTTCCTCCTTCTCCCACCCGTGGCTAGTGACGTCATTGCGAGATTTCATAGCAAGATTTTTTTGTTGCCATCACAACGGGGTGGGCACTTCCGAGTGCTGCAAGCCGTACATACTGCGCATGATGCGCGAGAATGGGCGGTGAATGCCGGTCGCTCAACTGCACCGTTTCCCGGAAGATAGTGCTTTTGGGCTTCACATGCCCACAAGCAAGATGGAAAATGCCATCAGACAAAAATATATGTTATGTTTTGGTAGGAAATCGGCAATCGAGCGGCGAAAGATACAAAAAACGTGAGTACTATATATATATATATATATATATATATATAAGTTTTAATAAAACGATGTTCATCCTTAGAAAAAATATATATATACAGTTGGAACTCTGCTTTAAATGACACTGTATAGTATTACATTTTTGCTCTTTCACCAACAACTAGCATTGGACACTGATTATAAGACAGGGCTAGACATGCAAGGAGGGAGGTAGTTGTGCTAAGAAATTTACTCTCCCAGAGTGGTCACATTTTTAAGCAAGTTCAAAGGGGCATTGCAAATGAATAAAAAAAATATAAAATAATTATGAACAAGGAAAAGAAAAAGCGGAAGACAAACCTGGATTCAGTATTTATGTTTAAATCGTGTAGCGGACCCTTGTCCTCCCCTCTTTTACAGTTCTGCTCGCAATGTCTCTGGTCTAGGGGGTATGATAGGGGAGGTAGAGGGTGCACTACGCCTGGCTTCCACCACAGGTGTATAAGTGGTATCGGCAACGCCTTTCTTTACCTTCGGGCCTGTGTTGTGCATCGGATCCTCCCTCCAAGAGTCTCAGAGAACCTCGTCTGCCAGGAACTTGAGCCACACACCGTTAAAGTCCAACACTCCTTTATTTAGAACCTAACATGGACTCCCTTGGCTATAGAACAGAAAAGGAGGTGTATGTGCTAATAGGCCCAGACACAAGTTCGATCCTCCACTCTCCTCCAAAGAGTGGGTTATGGTCTCCGCACAAGGGAAATTCACCTTCCGGACGGTCTCCGACAAGAGACTCACCCGTCACCGGCAGTATGCTGCACCGGGTCTTCAGATGAGGAGCTCTCCCCGGTCCATTACGTCCACCTCGGATTCAGGCATCCATCTCCGGAGTACCTTAGGATCCTTCCCTCGCGGAACTCAGTGTTGGGCACTGAGCTCCGGACCGCCGTCCGAGTACCTCACCTCAGGCTAAAGGTGCTTGAGATGGAACACGACCTCCGGTGGTCCTCTAGGCCTAGGCCGCCTAAAGGACAAGCACGAACTCCGTCCGCAGGCTAAAGGTGCCAGGGACCAAGACCCCGTGACCAAGATGGCCGGCCCTTTTATCCCCTCTCCCAGCATGCACGGCGGGTTCCCTGCCCCACCATACCGCTGCCCAGAGAGGACAAAAGTAGGCTCAACACACAGCGGTGTCCATCTGTCAGCCCATGGCGACAGCGCCACCCAGTGGACCGCCGGAGACCTACCACTGGTGTCACTGAAAAATTCAAAAAATTACGGCGGGAAAGCAAGTACCCGCTACATACTCCCCCCTGTATTTTGACACTGGTCCCCAGTGTCTGGAGTAAACCACATCCTCAACAGCTGACGTGATTCAGTCCAGAAACCACTAACAATTGAAAAACAAAACTTTTTGGAAACTCTATCCTAACGAAGAAGTTGTGTCTGAGCCCCTGTAACAAAAAGAGGAGTGAAAGACAACATCAACTTTAAAATTACATTTCAACATTTTACTTTTCCCTCCCCATCCTAACTAAAGACCTCCCCAGAGTCTGTAGTCTTACTGGGATGTTCTCCTGCAGAGGGAAAAAAAAGAATTAGAATTAACATGTAAAACCCTGACACATGTATCCGTGTGCGTGAGGAACAGAAACTTCTCCTAAAAGAAATCCCTGTTTCTCCAGAGAGTGACTGATTGAAAAGTGTTTGTAACGTTGCACGACACTGCCACCTGGTGACAGCCTCGCGGTAACTGCACCCGTGGAACTTCTTCTTTCTCTCTAACACTATCTACCCCAGAGTCTGTGATCTCCTTTCAGGAAGATAGAAACAAACAGGAACAGTCTCTTTCCCTTTTTTTTTTCTTCTGGCATACCAAACACAATTCTCCAGAAAGTTCAGCATCATGATAACATTGGAGTCTCTTTCTCTCCTACAGGTAAAAACGGGGATGTGGCAACATTAGTGGCTTCAAGTGCTGATCCATAGTCTCTAGATGGTACTCCACATCTTCGCCTTCTTTGCGTCTGATCACCACTCTGTCTGCATGGATATGTCTTCCCACCATCCAGTTTGCCTTACAGTCTTTGAAGCGCTGTGAAGCCTTTGGAGAACATGTCAAGTATCTGCGAGCGTGTGGAACTTTGAGGTGGGTCCACACAAAATCATTGTACTCCCGGCTAGTGATGAGCCGAACACCCCCGGGTTCGGTTCGCACCAGAACCCGCGAACGGACCGAAAGTTCGTACGAACATTAGAACCCTATTAAATACAATGGATGCGAACGTTCGAATTCTAAAGTGCTAATTATAACAACTATTATGCATGTTATTGTCCTAAAAAGGGTTTGGGAACCCGGGTTCTGCACCAGGGGACATGTATCAATGCAAAAATAAGTTTTAAAAACGGTCGTTTTTCGGGAGCAGTCATTTTAATGATGCATAAAGTGAAAAAAAAAAAGTCAAATATTCCTTTAAATATCGTACCTGGGGGGTGTCTAAAGTATGCCTGTGAAGTGCCACGTGTTTCCCGTGTTTAGAACTGTCCCTGCACAAAATGACACTTCTAAAGGAAAAAAAAGCCATTTAAAACTGCTTGCGGCTTTAATGTAATGTCTGGTCCTGGTAATATGGATGAAAATCTTTAAGAAAAATGGCATAGCTACCCCATGACCCCCCCCCCTACCCCAGCCCATTACCAGCCCCTTTGGGTCTTGTATGGATATTAAGGGGAACCCCGCACATAAAATAAAAAAGGCCCTATATACTCTGAACAGCCGTATACAGGCGGTGCATACAAGACAGGGACTGTAGGTTTGTTCTTATGTAGAATCTGTTTGTAATTTTGAACAGGTACATTGTTGAAGTGTAGCTCCAGCCCAAAAATCTATTTTTAAACTTTTTGGAAAACCTAGGTAAGGGTTATCACCCCTGTAACATTTGTTTTGCTGTCTGTGCCCCTGTTCAGAACATTTCACCTCACTTTCCGTCCCAATGACAACTGTTTTTGAAATGTGGTGTTTTTCTTGAAACAAGGATTGCTGATAAAGCATCAGTACAGAGGAGACACCTTTCTCCCATATTTATTCTTACAGGAGAGAATTTTCCTTCCTAGTGGTAGATTTCCTCTCACTTCCTGTTGTCTTCTTGCGTTTGCAAGTAGGAGTCGTTTGTAAGTTGGATGTTTGAAAGTAGGGACCTGCCGTATATACTCTGCAGAAATAGGCCCCTTAGTTGTTGGTGTTGGCACAACACTGTAAGCACTCACAGTTACTCTTGGTTGGTGCTGGAACGCCCTGCTGTCAACTATTATATCAGGAATTTTAATTACATATAATTGTTGAACAGTGGTAGTAAAAATTGGGCCTTTGATGGTGGTGCTGGTGCCACAACACTGTAAGCCCTGACAGTTACTCTTGGTGGGTGCAGCAATGGGCCCTGCTGTGAATTATTAGATCAAGAATTGTAATTGCATGCCCCTGTTGAACAGGGGCTGAAAAATTGGGCCTTTCGTGGTGGTGGTGGTGGTGGTGGTGTTGCCACAACACTGTAAGCCCTCAGAGTTACTCTTGGTGGGTGCAGGAATGGGCCCTGCTGTGAATTATTAGATCAAGAATTGTAATTACATGCCCCTTTTGAACAGGGGCTGAAAAATTGGGCCTTTCGTGGTGGTGGTGGTGGTGGCGTTGCCACAACACTGTAAGCCCTCAGAGTTACTCTTGGTGGGTGCAGCAATGGGCCCTGCTGTGAATTATTAGATCAAGAATTGTAATTGCATGCCCCTGTTGAACAGGGGCTGAAAAATTGGGCCTTAGGCACTGGTGGCACAACACTACAACCCCTCACAGATACTGTACTTGGAGCACAGCAATGAGCCCTGTTGCAAAGTATTGCTTCAAAAATTGTAATGACACGCCCCTGTTAACAGGGGCTGAAAAATTGGGCCTTAGGCACTGGTGCCACAACACTCCAACCCCTCACAGATACTGTACTTGGAGCACAGCAATGAGCCCTATGGCAAATTATTGCTAAAAAAATTGTAATTACACGCCCCTGTAAAACAGGGGCTGAAAAATTGGGCCTTAGCCACTGGTGGCGGCACCCATAAACAAAAATGATCTTCCAAGCTATCATCATCAATCGTATCATTGAGGACTCGGAGGAGGAGGATAGCCAGTCAACATAACAGCACAGGCACTCAGCATCAGCATCAGTCTTGAAGGGATGTGACATGTTAAAATCAATTAGTCTGTTATATCAGCATCAGGTGTGTGGTAGCTGGTGGTGATCCAAGACTGGTTCATCTTGATGAAAGTCAGTCGATCAACCGAGTCGGTGGACAGGCGCACCCTGTGATCCGTGACAAATCCTCCAGCAGCACTGAATGTGCGTTCCGAAAGAACGCTGGATGCAGGACAGGCCAGTAGCTCAATTGCATACTGTGCAAGCTCTGGCCAGTGATCCATCCTCAAGACCCAGTAAGCCAGAGGATTTTCGGTGGGGAAGGTGTCCAAGTCTGACCTTGCCCCTAGATATTCCTGCACCATGTTTATCAGACGCTGGCGATGGTTGCTGGAACCGATCATACTTTGGGGCTGCGGACTAAAGAATTGTCTGAACGCATCGGTCAGACGGCCACCTTCCCCACCGCTCCTTCTTTGACTGGCCGAAGCCTCAGCAACTCGTTGTCCAGGACCAGGAGTTTGTAACCTCCCAGTCTCTGGGAACGCGTTGCACAGACCTTTCTGCAAGGCCTCCCGGAGTTGTCTCATCCTCTGCTCCCTCTGCGAAGGTAACATAAGGTCCGCAACCTTACCCTTGTACCGTGGATCAAGGAGAGTGGCCAGCCAGTAATGGTCCCTCTCCTTGATCCGAAGAATACGAGGATCCTTCCGCAGACTTTGCAGGATCAGGGAGGCCATGCAGCGTAGGTTTGCTGAGGCATTCGCTCCGGAGTCCTCTGGGTCACTAAGGACGACATGATCCGCAGCCACCTCCTCCCAGCCACGTACAAGTCCACTGGTTTCTTGGGACTGTAAATCATCCCTAAAAGACTGCTGCTGATGATGCTGAGTGCCAGCCTCCACCTCCATGCTGACACAATCCTCCTCCTCCTCCTCCTCCTCCTCCTCTTCCTCTTCCTGTGCGATGGGTGGGACAGAAGGAACACTGTCTGGGTAAAGGGGGCCTTGAGAGGCAAGGAAGTCCTCCTCTTCCTGCCTCTGTTCTGCCTCAAGTGCCCTGTCCATTATTCCACGCAGCGTGTGCTCCAACAGGTGGACAAGAGGTACAGTGTCACTGATGCATGCACTGTCACTGCTCACCATCCTCGTGGCCTCCTCAAATGGTGCCAGGACAGTGCATGCATCCCTGATCATGCCCCACTGGCGTGGAGAAAAAAAACCAAGCTCCCCTGACCCTGTCCTGGTGCCGTAGTCGCACAGGTACTCATTGATGGCCCTCTGCTGCGTGTGCAGCCGCTGCAGCATGGCCAACGTTGAGTTCCACCTGGTGGGCATGTCACATATAAGGCGGTTCTTGGGCAGGTTCAACTCCTTTTGCAGCTCAGCCAGGCGAGCACTGGCATTATAAGATCTGCGGAAATGCACACAGACTTTCCTGGCCTGCCTCAGGACATCCTGTAAGCCCGGGTACCTGCCCAAGAACCGTTGCACCACCAGGTTAAGGACGTGAGCCACACAGGGCACATGGGTCAGTTGTCCCTGTCGGAGGGCGGAGAGGAGGTTGGTGCCATTGTCGCAAACCACCATTCCTGGCTTAAGCTGGCGTGGCGTCAACCACCTCTCGGCCTGGCCCTGCAGAGCAGACAGGACCTCTGCCCCAGTGTGGCTTCTGTCCCCCAAACACACCAGCGCAAGCACGGCATGGCATCTTTTTGCCTGCGTACTTGCGTAGCCCCGTGAACGGCTACGGAGCACTGCTGGTTCATAGGACAAACCACAGGAAGAGGCCATGGAGGAAGAAGAAGAGGAGGGGGTGGAGGAGAGAGGTGTGTCACAACCAGTAGTAGCATTTTGGAGGCGTGGCGGTGGAACAACCTCCAACACTACTGCACCTTGTCCTGCATCCTTCCCAGCTGCCAAAAGAGTGACCCAATGGGCCGTGAAAGAAAGGTAACGTCCCTGTCCATGCCTGCTGGACCATGAGTCAGCGGTAATATGCACCTTACCGCTGACCGCCCTGTCCAGCGAGGCCAAGACATTGCCTTCCACATGCCGGTAGAGAGCCGGAATAGCCTTCCGTGAGAAAAAGTGGCGTTTGGGAACCTGCCACTGAGGAACCGCACATTGCACAAACTCACGGAAGGGGGCCGAGTCTACCAACTGAAAAGGCAGCAGTTGAAGCGCTAGCAATTTAGCCAAGCTAGCATTCAACCGCTGGGCATGTGGATGGCTGGGAGTGAACTTCTTTCGACGGTCCAGCAGCTGGGGCAGGGAAATTTGCCTGCTAGAATCGGACGTCGGTGTACTGCTAGCAGAGTGGCCGCAAGTACTTGGCTGTGACACACCTAATTCTACACCTTCATTCCTCTCAGTGCATGTTTCAGAGAGGACTGAAGTTATAGTGGGGTTGGAGATCCCAGCTGATGCGGTGCAAGGAGAGGTCCGCTTTGTTCTTTGGTGTGGGTCTTTGAGGTAGGCTTGCCAACGAGCTGCATGGCAGGTCAACATATGTCTGGTCAGGCATGTGGTACCCAAGCGGCTGATGTTTTGGCCACGCGATATACGCTTGAGACATATGTTGCAAACAGCAGCTGTGCGATCTGATGCACTAGCCTCAAAAAAGGCCCACACCAAGGAACTTTTTGAATGACGGGCAGAGGCTGCGCCCTGCACAGGCGGAGCTCTGCGGTGTGATTCCGTCGGTGTACTGCCCTTACGCTGGCCACCAAAGGGCATCCTGCCTCGTTGGAGATGTGCCTCCTCCTCATCCTCCTCCTCCTCCTCTCTCCTATTAGGCACCCACGTGGAGTCAGTGACCTCATCATCCCCTCCCTCCTCATCACTGGAGCCAATCTGGCAGTATGCTGCAGCTGCTGGAACATGACTGCCAGATTGGTGTCCTTCTTGAGCATCCCCTCTGTCTGCTCTCACGCTACTGCCTTCCTGTAGCTGGGTTTCATCATCAGACCCTTCGAAACGCTGGGCATCCTCCTGGAGCATGTACCCAACACTGTGCTCAAACAGTTCGGGGGACTCCTCAGGAGGAGGACATGGTGGGTCTAGGGAAGGAGTGATGACTGATGATGAGTCTGACATTGATACCAGGGAAGAGGACACTTTGGCAGCTGCTTTGCCAGTACCCTGAGCCTGGGTGAGAGAGGATGAGGAGGAGGGCTTGGTCATCCACTCTACCAAGTCTTCGGCATGATGTGGCTCAACATGTCCAGCTGCCGAAAAGAAGGACAAGCGTGTCCCATGGCCATGTGCTGATGACAATGCACCGCGTCCACGACCAGCACTGTTGCCCCCAGACACAGAGCCTGCTTGCCCTCTTTTATTGCCTCCTGACTGTCTGCCTCTCCTTGTTTGCCTTCCAGACATTCTAATAGATGGCCTGCAGGGAGATGGGAAAAAAGCAATAAGGGCTACCTTCAGGTGTCCTTCTCTGTCCCTTTACTTAAGGATTTCTAAATATGGTTGAGGATTATTGCTTTTGCACAGAATAGCACAACGACAATTTCCCTGACTGTCCAAAAAACAAGGATTTCAAAGATGGTTGATGAGGAATGCTTTAGCACACTATAGCACAAGGAGAATTCCCCTCACTTTCCTTCTTTGTCCCTAGAAACAAGGACTGGCACAGTGAAAGAAACTGACACTCTCCCTACCTAGAGTTTTCTGTCCCTAGAAAAAATGTTTTTTTAAAGCACACTATAGCACAAGGAGAATTCCCCTCACTTTCCTTCTTTGTCCCTAGAAACAAGGACTGGCACAGTGAAAGAAACTGACACTCTCCCTACCTAGAGTTTTCTGTCCCTAGAAAAAATGTTTTTTTAAAGCACACTATAGCACAAGGAGAATTCCCCTCACTTTCCTTCTTTGTCCCTAGAAACAAGGACTGGCACAGTGAAAGAAACTGACACTCTCCCTACCTAGAGTTTTCTGTCCCTAGAAAAAATTTTTTTTTAAAGCACACTATAGCACAAGGAGAATTCCCCTCACTTTCCTTCCTTGTCCCTAGAAACAAGGACTGGCACAGTGAAAGAAACTGACACTCTCCCTACCTAGAGTTTTCTGTCCCTAGAAAAAATGTTTTTTTAAAGCACACTATAGCACAAGGAGAATTCCCCTCACTTTCCTTCTTTGTCCCTAGAAACAAGGACTGGCACAGTGAAAGAAACTGACACTCTCCCTACCTAGAGTTTTCTGTCCCTAGAAAAAATGTTTTTTTAAAGCACACTATAGCACAAGGAGAATTCCCCTCACTTTCCTTCTTTGTCCCTAGAAACAAGGACTCGCACAGTGAAAGAAACTGACACTCTCCCTACCTAGAGTTTTCTGTCCCTAGAAAAAATGTTTTTTTAAAGCACACTATAGCACAAGGAGAATTCCCCTCATTTTCCTTCTTTGTCTCTAGAAACAAGGACTGGCACAGTGAAAGAAACTGACACTCTCCCTACCTAGAGTTTTCTGTCCCTAGAAAAAATGTTTTTTTAAAGCACACTATAGCACAAGGAGAATTCCCCTCACTTTCCTTCTTTGTCCCTAGAAACAAGGACTGGCACAGTGAAAGAAACTGACACTCTCCCTACCTAGAGTTTTCTGTCCCTAGAAAAAATGTTTTTTTAAAGCACACTATAGCACAAGGAGAATTCCCCTCACTTTCCTTCTTTGTCCCTAGAAACAAGGACTGGCACAGTGAAAGAAACTGACACTCTCCCTACCTAGAGTTTTCTGTCCCTAGAAAAAATGTTTTTTTAAAGCACACTATAGCACAAGGAGAATTCCCCTCACTTTCCTTCTTTGTCCCTAGAAACAAGGACTGGCACAGTGAAAGAAACTGACACTCTCCCTACCTAGAGTTTTCTGTCCCTAGAAAAAATGTTTTTTTAAAGCACACTATAGCACAAGGAGAATTCCCCTCACTTTCCTTCTTTGTCCCTAGAAACAAGGACTGGCACAGTGAAAGAAACTGACACTCTCCCTACCTAGACTTTTCTGTCCCTAGAAAAAATGTTTTTTTAAAGCACACTATAGCACTAGGAGAATTCCCCTCACTTTCCTTCTTTGTCCCTAGAAACAAGGACTGGCACAGTGAAAGAAACTGACACTCTCCCTACCTAGAGTTTTCTGTCCCTAGAAAAAATGTTTTTTTAAAGCACACTATAGCACAAGGAGAATTCCCCTCACTTTCCTTCTTTGTCCCTAGAAACAAGGACTCGCACAGTGAAAGAAACTGACACTCTCCCTACCTAGAGTTTTCTGTCCCTAGAAAAAATGTTTTTTTAAAGCACACTATAGCACAAGGAGAATTCCCCTCACTTTCCTTCTTTGTCCCTAGAAACAAGGACTCGCACAGTGAAAGAAACTGACACTCTCCCTACCTAGAGTTTTCTGTCCCTAGAAAAAATGTTTTTTTAAAGCACACTATAGCACAAGGAGAATTCCCCTCACTTTCCTTCTTTGTCCCTAGAAACAAGGACTGGCACAGTGAAAGAAACTGACACTCTCCCTACCTAGAGTTTTCTGTCCCTAGAAAAAATGTTTTTTTAAAGCACACTATAGCACAAGGAGAATTCCCCTCACTTTCCTTCTTTGTCCCTAGAAACAAGGACTCGCACAGTGAAAGAAACTGACACTCTCCCTACCTAGAGTTTTCTGTCCCTAGAAAAAATGTTTTTTTAAAGCACACTATAGCACAAGGAGAATTCCCCTCACTTTCCTTCTTTGTCCCTAGAAACAAGGACTGGCACAGTGAAAGAAACTGACACTCTCCCTACCTAGAGTTTTCTGTCCCTAGAAAAAATGTTTTTTTAAAGCACACTATAGCACAAGGAGAATTCCCCTCACTTTCCTTCTTTGTCCCTAGAAACAAGGACTCGCACAGTGAAAGAAACTGACACTCTCCCTACCTAGAGTTTTCTGTCCCTAGAAAAAATGTTTTTTTAAAGCACACTATAGCACAAGGAGAATTCCCCTCACTTTCCTTCTTTGTCCCTAGAAACAAGGACTGGCACAGTGAAAGAAACTGACACTCTCCCTACCTAGAGTTTTCTGTCCCTAGAAAAAATGTTTTTTTAAAGCACACTATAGCACAAGGAGAATTCCCCTCATTTTCCTTCTTTGTCCCTAGAAACAAGGACTCGCACAGTAAAACACACTGACACTCTCCCTACCTATCCTTCTCTTTCCCTAAACTAAAGGAATCCAGGTTAAGCAAGAAAGAAATAAATGTCACTGTCCCTGCCTATGCTTGTCTTTCCCTGCTCCGGAACACACTACACTAGGCCGCCGTGCTGGCGGCCTTTTATAGTGTGGGGCGTGTACTAAACACCCTCAGCAATAATTGGCCACAGGCATCCTGCCTGTGGCCAATCATTGCTCTCCTCGCTGCCGGCGCTGTGATTGGCCAAGCATGCGGGGTCACAGTGCATGCTTGGCCAATCACAGCGCCTGGATGACACTGCGATGGCGTAGTGCATTGTGGGCCATTCGCGTCACTCGAATTTGGCGCGAACGGCCCAAATCGTTCGATCTTCCCTTACTTATCGAAGGACTTGCTATACGAGGTGGAAGTGTGCCGGGAGTAGGGATGAGCTTCGTGTTCGAGTCGAACATACGTTCGACTCGAACATCAGCTGTTCGATCGTTCGATCTTCGTCGAACGATCGAACAGCTGATGTTCGAGTCGAACGTATGTTCGACTCGAACACGAAGCTCATCCCTACTCCCGGCACACTTCCACCTCGTATAGCAAGTCCTTCGATAAGTAAGGGTACTCCCATCCGTACTCCGCCGCAACCTTTTGACTAAACAGGCGCTGTAATCTTGCCAAAGGAGGCATGGTGGCTTTGTCTCCTTCACCAGGCAGAACAACTGAGTCTGGATGTTGAGGTGGTCGGTGGGAAAGCAAGTACCCGCTACAATAGCTAGGAACAAAAATGATTTCCTGTAAATTGCAAATTAAGCCACCTGCTGAAGGCTGTGCATTACTGTGCCTGCTCTCCTCCTTCAACCCCCACCACCTGACTCCGAAAGCAGCGGTGAGCCGGTGGGGGAGAGGACTTGGACTCTGAGTTTTTCCAAGTGGATCATGGGATATATAGTTCTTAACCACTTCAGCCCCGGAAGAATTGGCTGCCCAAATGACCGGGCCTGCACTGCATCGCTTTAACTGACAATTGCGCAGTCGTGCGACGCTGTACCCAAACAAAATTTTCCCACAAATAGAGCTTTCTTTTGGTGGCATTTGATCATCTCTGCGATTTAAATTTTTTGCGCTATAAACAAAAAAAGAGCGACAATTTTGAAAAAAACACAATATTTTGTACTTTTATTTTTTTTTAAAAAGCCAACTTTTTCTCAGTTTAGGCCGATATGTATTCTTCTACATATTTTTGGTAATATAAATCGCAATAAGCGTATATTGATTGGTTTGCGCAATAGTTATAGCGTCTAAAAAATAGGGGATAGATTTATAGGATTTTTTTTACTAGTAATGGCAGCGTTCTGCGATTGGCGGACACATCGGACACTTTTGACCCATTTTTGGGACCATTGGCATTTATACAGCGATCAGTGCTATAAAAATGCACTGATTACTGTAAAAATTTCACTGGCAGGCAAGGGGTTAACACTAGGGGCAATCAAGGGGTTAATCGTATTCCCTAATGTGTGTTCTAACTGTAGGGGGATGGGACTGACCTAGAGGAAATTACAGATCATGGTTCCTAGTTATTAGGAACTGCCTTTCCTCACAGAACAGAACAGGTATTTGTGTGCTTACACACACACGTCCCTGTTCTGCCTCTCGTGCCCGTGATCGCTCGCGGCCAGCGGTCATCGCGACCGCCGGTCACAAGCATCGGCACCCCCGATATTCGCTATTGTTTTCCTGATTCTCCTCCTGGCCCCTCAGGAAGCAGGTCCTGAGACTCGTCACCCGATTGGCCTGAGAGGAGAAGCAATCCTATTGGCCACCAAGGAGGAGTAGGGAGGGGACGCAGGGGAAGCTGCCAATGCCAAGTAGGAGGAGGAGCTGGGTGAAGCTCTGCCAGTGACCTAGATGGTTGTAAGTGCGGGGCTGGTGACCAACTGACTGACCGGGGGATGGGGAGCTGCCTGTAACCCAACCGACCGGGAGGGGGGTGGATTGTTTGCTGCCCCCCCCAAAAAATACCCCCAGCCGCTACTGATATTGAACCCTACTGAGATGTCATTAAAGTTTATGTGCATGTACAGACAGGTGTCCCAATACTGTTGGTAATAGTGTGTGTATATATACAGTATCTCACAAAGGTGAGTACACCCCTCACATTTTTGTAAATATTTAATTATATCTTTTCATGTGACAACACTGAAGAAATGACACTTTGCTACAATGTAATGTAATTTCTGTCCCCTCAAAATAACTCAACACACAGCCATTAATGTCTAAACCGCTGGCACAAAAAGTGAGTACAACGCTAGGTGAAAATTTCCAAATTGGGCCCAATTAGCCATTTTCCCTCCCCGGTGTCATGTGACTTGTTAGTGTTACCAGGTCTCTGGTGTGAATGGGGAGCAAGTGTGTTAAATTTGGTGTTATCGCTCTCACTCTCTCATACTGGTCACCGGAAGTTCAACATGACACCTCATGTCAAAGAACTCTCTGAGGATCTGAAAAAAAGATTTTTTGCTCTACATAAAGATGGCCTAGGTTATAAGAAGATTGCCAAGACCCTGAAACTGAGCTGCAGCACGGTGGTCAAGACCATACAGCGGTTTAACAGGACAGGTTACACTCAGAACAGGCCTCGCCATGGTCGACAAATGAAGTTGAGTGCATGTGCTCAGCGTCATATCCAGAGGTTGTCTTTGGGAAATAGACGTATGAGTGCTGCCAGCATTGCTGCAGAGGTTGAAGGGGTGGGGGGTCAGCCTGTCAGTGCTCAGACCATACGCCACACACTGCATCAAATTGGTCTGCATGGCTGTCATCCCAGAAGGAAGACTCTTGTAAAGATGATGCACAAGAAAGCCCACAAACAGTTTGCTGAAGACAAGCAGACTAAGGACATGGATTACTGAAACCATGTCCTGTGGTCTGATGAAAACAAGATAAACTTATTTGGTTCAGATGGTGTCAAGCGTGTTTTGCGGCAACCAGGTGAGGAGAACAAAGACAAGTGTGTCTTGCCTACAGTCAAGCATGGTGGTGGGAGTGTCATGGTCTGGGTCTGCGTAAGTGCTGCCTGCACTGGGGAGCTACAGATCATTGAGGGAACCATGAATGTCAACGTACTGTGACCTACTGAAGCAGAGCATGATCCCCTCCCTTCAGAGACTGGGCCGCAGGGCAGTATTCCAACATAAATAGGACCCCAAACACACCTCCAAGATGACCACTGCCTTGCTAAAGAAGCTGAGGGTAGAGGTGATGGACTGGCTAAGCATGTCTCCAGACCTAAACCCTATTGAGCATCTGTGGGGCATCCTCAAACAGAAGGTGGAGGAGCGCAAGGTCTCTAACATTCACCAGCTCCGTGATGTCGTCATGAAGGAGTGGAAAAGGACTCCAGTGGCAACCTGTGAAGCTCTTGTGAACTCCATGCCCAAGAGGATTAAGGCAGTGCTGGAAAATAATGATGTCCACACAAAATATTGACACTTTGGGCCCAATTTGGACATTTTCACTTAGGGGTGTACTCACTTTTGTTGCCAGCGGTTTAGACATTAATGGCTGTGTGTTGAGTTATTTTGAGGGGACAGAAATTCACACTTTTATACAAGCTGTACACTCACTGCATTACATTATAGCATAGTGTAATTTCTTCAGTATTGTCACATGAAAAGATATAATTAAATATTTACAAAAATGTGAGGGGTGTACTTAGTTTTGTGAGATACTGAATATATGAGCTATTTTATCTGCAAAGCCTTTGAACTTAGCCATGTCAGTGACCTCACATTTCTATTTAAGTTAGCACTACAACTAATTATCAGTCTTTCCCAGCTAGCCCCGTACACTTGGCCTGAATGTCGGGAGACAAAGGGCGGTTTAAAAAAAAAGTGTGCATGTCAGTCTGTGTATGCTGTTCTAGCGCGCGCGGGGGGGGGGGGGGGGGGGTATACAGTACAAACTGTAGTGTGTACCTGGCCTTAAACAATAGAGAAACAGAACAGTGATAAGGTTATCTCTGCTCTCTCCAGTGAAAGGACTGTGAGAACTAGTACTACTGGTGACTCTGAAGCTGGCTGCACATTTATCATATTAAGTACCGTATTTATCAGCGTATAACACGCACATTAATTTTAAGATGGAAGTTTTAGGAAGAAAACTTAAACTTTAAATAAAGAACTTTGAAGCAAAATAAGGGTCAGTGCCCATCAATGCAGCCTTATCAGTGTCCATCTGCAGCCTCACCAGCGCCCATCATTGCAGCCTGCTCAGTGCCCATCTGCATCCTTGCCTTTGCCCATCAATGCAGCCTCACCAGTGCCAGATTACACAGAGCCGGGATCTCCTGCATACTTGGCGCTCGCAGTCACACACAGTCCCGCCTTCTTGGCTATGATAGACAGTACACCGGTCCAATGCCGGGACATGTGACATCTATGCTAGGAGCCATGCCAGGAGGCGGGACTGTGAGTGACTGCAAGCGCCAAATACACAGGAGAGCCCGGCTCTGTGTAATGCGGCGGCTCTCGCCCCCTCCTTCCCCTCCAAGGCAGCCAGGTATCGGCGTATAACATGCACCTATGATTTTCCCCCTATTTTCAGGGGGGAAAAGTGTGTGTTATACGCCAATAAATATGGTTCATCCATTCAATTTTCTAGTCCTTAGTAAGGTCAAATCAAAGTTAGTTTTCAACCACGGTGATGAGAACATTTAAAGTAGCAGGAAATTTTTCTCAAACAAACAATTTTCATGTATGTGGTTTTCGCTCAGTCCATTCATTCCAAAACTGAATGTTAAAAGCAAATGACATTTTTAACTATTTCTGAACTTCATCTGTTAAACCATCAAATGTACTGAGAATTTTGGTATGAATTATCTTTTAAAAATCTATTAGTGTACTGTATAGTCAGTTTCAGTGGAGAAAAATTCACAATTCTGCTAGGGATCAGAGCAGGACCTGCAGTCAGTGTTGTGACACATGGTGGGCATCAGAAAGCTACATGTTCTATCCATGTTCACAGTCTTCAAGTACCAACTTTCTGTTCTGTGCAAATCTGACACTTTGGACACGCTATTTGGACATCTAAGATGACAGGTGTCCAAATGGCAGGAGCTGCAAAGGAAGTTGATGGTGTGTCATAATAAATCATGAAGATGACAACTTTTAACCATGTACACCAATCCATGCACCAGCATGGCACATTATAATTCATACACGTTCATTAACTCACATAGACCTGTCATTGTCACTAAAGGGCAAACTTGGTTGTGTTTAGCCCCCGGCCAAAGGTTCCCATGCCTTCCTTGGCTGTTTACATCTATAAGCAAAACAATGGAGCCCTAACTGGATCAGAGTATTGTTGCACAGTAAGGTGACCAGATTTTTTAAATGAAATCTGGGGACATTTTTTTTTACTAGTAATGGCGGCAATCGGCGACTCATTGCCCGTCGATGCCCCCCTCACAGCCTGTCAAGTCTTACTCTCCGGGCCCCGGCTACTACTGGGTGGGGAGCGGAGGAAGATCACTCTGCCAGGGAAGGCAAGGAGATAAGCAGGCAGGCAGCTGGCCAGGATTTGAGCCAAGGCAGAAGAACATGCGAGCGGAGCGGAATGGGCATGCACCCGAAACTGAAGAAATATTTCCTCCGCTCCGACCAGCACATGATCATCAGAAAGAGGCACAGATAATGGAAAAATAATAGACCCCCCCCCCCAAGCTAGTAGGAGCGGCGGAGTGGGGGTGTGTAATTCAGAATTATTTTTTTTTATTCTGCACTGATTGTCTTTGAAATTGCCCCAGCCCCTGTTCAAATCCAATCTGGGGACAAAACCGGGGACAGACTTGGTCCGGGGACAGTGTCCTCAACCCGGGGACTGTCCCCTGAAACCGGGGATGTCTGGTCACCCTATTGTACAGGTAACTACGGGATGCTTGTAAGGGTAGGTGGGTTGACCATTTGGTAGCTAAAGGACCAGAGGTGAATTCAGAATTTTGCACTGCGCTGCTTTAACTGTAAATTGTGCGGACATGCAATGTTGTACCCAAACAAAATTTGCGTCCTTTTCTTCCCACAAATAGAGCTTTCTTTTAATGGTATTTGATTGCCTCTGCGATTTTTATTTTTTGCGATATAAACGGAAAAAATGATATTTTCTACTTTTTGTTATAAGAAACATCGAATAAACTCAATTGTAGTCATACATTTAGGCCAAAATGTATTCAGCCACATGTCTTTAGTAAAAAAAATGTCAATAAGTGTATATTTATTGGTTTGCGCAAAAGTTATAGCGTCTACAAACTAGGGTACATTTTCTGGAATTTACACAGCTTTTAATTTATGACTGCCTATCTCATTTCTTGAGGTGCTAAAATGGCAGGGCAGTACAAAACCCCCCCAAATGACCCCATTGTGGAAAGTAGACACCCCAAGGAAATTGCTGAGAGGCATGTTGAGCCCATTGAATATTTTTTTTTTTTTTGTCCCAAGTGATTGAATAATGACAAAAAAAATAAAAAATAAATTACAAAAAGTTGTCACTAAATGATATATTGCTCACACATGCCATGGTTATATGTGGAATTGCACCCCAAAATACATTCTGCTGCTTCTCCTGAGTATGGGGATACCACATGTGTGGGACTTTTTAGGAGCCTAGCCACGTACGGGACCCCGGAAACCAAGCACCGCCTATCACTACCTATCACAGTTTTGAAGGCCATAAAATGCCAAGATAGCCCAAAACCCCCACAAATGACCCCATTTTGGAAAGTAGACACCCCAAGCTATTTGCCGAGAGGCATGGTGAGTATTTTACAGCTCTCATTTGTTTTTGAAAATGAAGAAAGACATATTTTTTTTTTTTCAATTTTTAAAACTTTGTGACAAAAAGCGAGATCTGTAAAATACTCAACATACCTCTCAGCAAATAGCTTGGGGTGTCTATTTTCCAAAATGGGGTCATTTGGGGGGTTTTGTGCCATCTGGGCATTCCATGGCCTCCGAAACTGTGATAGGCAGTGAGGAGTGAAATCAAAAATTTACACCCATAGAAAGCCTGAAGGCGGTGCTTGGTTTTCGGGGTCCTGTACGCGGCTAGGCTCCCAAAATGTCTCACACATGTGGTATCCCCGTACTCAGGAGAAGCGACAGAATGTATTTTGGGGTGCAATTCCACATATAACCATGGCATGTTTGAGCAATATATAATTTAGTGACAACTTTTTGTACATTTTTTTTTCTTTTTGTCATTATTAAATCACTTGGGACAAAAAAAAAATATTCAATGGGCTCAACATGCCTCTCAGCAAATAGCTTGAGGTGTCTACTTTCCAAAATGGGGTCATTTGGGGGGGTTTTGAACTGTCCTGGATTTTCTTGCACAACATTAGGAAGCTTATGTCACACATCATCCACTCTTCTAACCACTTGAAGACAAAGCCCTTGACTAAAGGATTCGTCAACCTGGGTCCTTACTATTTAGAATAAAAACACGGACTGAGTGACATGGGTTTTATACGGCCACAGCAGCCAATTTTATTAACCAAAGAATAAAATACCATAACCTTAAAACATACCCATAAGTGCAAATTCAACAATGTAATGCCCAACAACAAGAGGTCTTTGGGTGTCCCTAAGGCACAATTTTAACTGGAATCGTCCCTGTCCTCAGCCGTGCCCCAACCGGCTCGAAGACGTTCCGACATCACCCATAATTCCATATTCCCCTCCCCCAGGAGACCTCGCTCCTGGGAGAACCACCGCTAACCAAGTGGAAACGCCATAATCGTCCATGTCCTCAGCCGTGCCCCAACCGGCTCGAAGACGTTCCAACATCACACATAATTCCATATTCCCCTCCCCCAGGAGACCTCGCTCCTGGGAGAACCACCGCTAACCAAGTGAAAGCGCCATACCTTAGATGTAACCATGTAATTACTGACCCCCAAAGACCCCTTGACCCGCCAACTGCTGTGACAAATTAGCAACATACACCATTTTTGAAATTATCAGTATATACATATATAAAAATTAACTTTTTTTTTTTTTTTTTTATTATTATGATATATATTTTTATTGAATTGGTTTAGGTACAGTCATTCACTTCGTTTTTCCTTAGTATGCTTTTTTATTTATTTATTCTTTTTTTTTTTTTTCTTTTAAATCGATAAAACCGTAAACACAAAATTACAATGACTTACATATCCACTTCGTTAACCACTAACACCAGGGCGGGCGGGTGGGAAGCTGTCACTTCTTCTGACTCCTTGGATTGTGAGAGAACATCCTCACTGCAAAGACCCTCTCATCTGAACCCTGCCCATTCAACCTCTGCCTCCAATCAGGTGAGGGCTACACCCCCACCAAACACACTGACCTAGCTGACTTTCCCCTGACCCTGTTCCTCCCTTAGTCATGCCGCCCCTCCGTCCATTTTCTCCTCCGGGTCTCACTTTCTGACACTTTTTGTTTACATGAAAACATATTTTTTTTTGCAAGAAAATTATGTTGAACCCCTAAACATTATATATATTTTTAAAGCAAAGGCCCTACAGATTAAAATAGTGGGTGTTGCATTTTTTTTTCCACACAGTATTTGCGCAGCGATTTTTCAAACACATTTTTTGGGGGAAAAACACACTTTTTTTATTTTTAATGCACTAAAAAACACTATATTGCCCAAATGTTTGATGAAATAAAAAAGATGATCTTAGGCTGAGTACATGGATACCAAACACGACATGCTTTGAAATTGCGCACAAACGCGCAGCGGCAAGAAACTACATTCATTTTTAAAAGCATTTAAAAGCCTTTACAGGTTACCACGTTAGATTTACAGAGGAGGTCTACTGCTAAAATTACTGCCCTCGATCTGACCTTTGCGGTGATACCTCACATGCATGATGCAATTGCTGTTTACATATGACGCTAGACCGACGCTTGCGTTCGCCTGTGCGCAAGAGCAGGGGGGACAGCGGTGCTTTTTTTTATTTTTATTTATTTTGCTTTTTTATTTTATTTTTAAACTGTTCCTTCCATATATTTTTTTTTTATCATTTTTATTGTTATCTCAGGGAATGTAAATATCCCCTATGATAGCAATAAGTAGTGACAGGTACTCTTTTTTTGAAAAAAAATGGGGGGTTAGACCCTAGATCTTTCCTCTGCCCTCAAAGCATCTGAACAAACCAAGATTGGTGTGATAAATTGCTTTCCCAATTTCCCAATGGCGCTGTTTATATCCGGGGGGGGGGCATTCCCTCCCACTGCTTGTAAAAGCAGTCTAGAGGCTAATTATCTGCTAGAATTGCTTTTACACGAAAGCCGGCCACTGGCTGAAAATAATGATACCAAGATGATACCTAAACCTGCAGGCATCATTCTGGTATAAACATTCAAAGTCCAGCAACATACCAGTACGTTGCTGGTCCTTGTTGGACATGTATTGTAATCTTTTTTTTCATGCAGCCTGTTGGCTGAACGAAAAAAAGAGATTGATTGGTGGGTATGCCCACCATTAGAATACCTCCCTTCATCCACCCACTTCTAATGATGGGCATATATGCCGAAGCATGGGGGCATCCTCCCGCAAAAAAGTTATGCCGCGTACACACGGTCGGACTTTTCCATGGGCATGCCTTCGTCGGAATTTTGACCGTATGTACGTGGCATAAAAGGTTATGCCGCGTACACACGGTCAAACTTTTCCACGGGCAAGCCTCCGTCGGAATTTCGACCGTATATACGCGGCATTAGGAGCAAAATCGCTCCTCTGCCCCTGCTGCCCCCATGCTTCGGCATATATGCTCTTTTTTTAACTGTGGTGGTGAAATCACCTCCTACAGCGTTGGAGTCACGGCTTTATGTATCGTGGGAGCAAACGCTGTTGCTGTCAAGATAAATAAATCCGCGATGCAACTGAATGGCGTACCTGCTAAGCAAATGATGGTTAACATTAAAACAAAGTAACATTACAGTACAACAGTAAGACCTTACCATACCATACCTGCAAAGCAAATACCAAAACAAAACCTAGTAAAAAATAAAACATTTTTTTAACGCAACCTGTGCCTAAAATATATATATGCCGAAGCATGGGGGCATCCTCCCGCAAAAAAGTTATGCCGCGTACACACGGTCGGACTTTTCCACGGGCAAGCCTTCGTCGGAATTTCGACCGTATGTACGCGGCATAAAAGGTTATGCCGCGTACACACGGTCGAACTTTTCCACGGGCAAGCCTCCGTCGGAATTTCGACCGTATATACGCGGCATTAGGAGCAAAATCGCTCCTCTGCCCCTGCTGCCCCCATGCTTCGGCATATATGCTCTTTTTTTAACTGTGGTGGTGAAATCACCTCCTACAGCGTTGGAGTCACGGCTTTATGTATCGTGGGAGCAAACGCTGTTGCTGTCAAGATAAATAAATCCGCGATGCAACTGAATGGCGTACCTGCTAAGCAAATGATGGTTAACATTAAAACAAAGTAACATTACAGTACAACAGTAAGACCTTACCATACCATACCTGCAAAGCAAATACCAAAACAAAACCTAGTAAAAAATAAAACATTTTTTTAACGCAACCTGTGCCTAAAATATATATATGCCGAAGCATGGGGGCATCCTCCCGCAAAAAAGTTATGCCGCGTACACACGGTCGGACTTTTCCACGGGCAAGCCTTCGTCGGAATTTTGACCGTATGTACGCGGCATAAAAGGTTATGCCGCGTACACACGGTCAAACTTTTCCACGGGCAAGCCTCCGTCGGAATTTCGACCGTATATACGCGGCATTAGGAGCAAAATTGCTCCTCTGCCCCTGCTGCCCCCATGCTTCGGCATATATGCTCTTTTTTTAACTGTGGTGGTGAAATCACCTCCTACAGCGTTGGAGTCACGGCTTTATGTATCGTGGGAGTAAACGCTGTTGCTGTCAAGATAAATAAATCCGCGATGCAACTGAATGGCGTACCTGCTAAGCAAATGATGGTTAACATTAAAACAAAGTAACATTACAGTACAACAGTAAGACCTTACCATACCATACCTGCAAAGAAAATACCAAAACAAAACCTAGTAAAAAATAAAACATTTTTTTAACGCAACCTGTGCCTAAAATATATATATGCCGAAGCATGGGGGCATCCTCCCGCAAAAAAGTTATGCCGCGTACACACGTTCGGACTTTTCCACAGGCAAGCCTTCGTCGAAATTTCGACCGTATGTATGCGGCATAAAAGGTTATGCCGCGTACACACGGTCGGACTTTTCCACGGGCAAGCCTCCGTCGGAATTTCGACCGTATGTACGCGGCATTAGGAGCAAAATCGCTCCTCCGCCCCTGCTGCCCCCATGCTTCGGCATATATGCTCTTTTTTTTTAACTGTGGTGGTGAAATCACCTCCTACAGCACTGGAGTCACGGCTTTATGTATCGTGGGAGCAAACGCTGTTGCTGTCAAGATAAATAATTCCGCGCTGCAGTTGAATGGCGCACCTGAAAACAAAAAATTACATACCTGAAAAGCAAGCATGATAAAACATTGCAGAATGGAATACAGTAAAAAAGAGCAGAACAATAGAGAGAAAATAGAGAGAGAGAGAGAGAACAATAAAACGACAACTATTTTTGGTTTTTTTATTTTATATTTTGTTTGTGTTTTTGTTTTTTATGTTTTTTTTTTCTTTTTTACACTTTTTTTTTGTAACTTTAACAACTGTAATGGTTCGGGTCTCTCAAAATGTAATGGCATCTTGGGAGACCCTGTGTAAGTGTGTCCTAGTCTGTGAAATGCTGTACCCTACGCTAAAACTTCACTTTTGAGTGGTAGCGTTCAAAACATTCACCAAGGCAAAGACCAGGTTTGTCAGGACAGAGTGGACAATATTGACGGGTGTCACGCCTAAATCCGCGCTTGCTACAGACACAACATCTTTTTTGGGGGGCTCGTTGGGTAGGGGTACTCGGGAGGACATGCGTATAATGCCTCTCATGCAGCCGGCTTACTGCATTTGGTAGGGGATGGTGAGGTGCAGAACCGCCTGGATACAGGAGTTCTGTGACAATCTCATTCTGGAATTTTAGAAGAGATAACGTCCCGCCTGAAGCTCTGTATAGCACATGAGCGTTCAGCAAAGCCAATTGAAATAAGGATAGAGACACTTTTTTGTACCAGCGTCTCGCCTTACGGTCAATTAGATACGGCGCCAACAACTGGTCGTTGAGGTCCACCCCTCCCATATTTTTGTTATATTCGTGGACACAGAGGGGTTTCTCCACAACACCAGTCGCCGTACGAATTTGGACTGTCGTGTCTGCATGAAGGGAGGTAAGAAGGAAAACATTCTTATTGTCCCTCCACTTCATAGCGAGCAAGTTATTACACTTCAAGCAGGCTCTCTCCCCCAGCCTAAGACGGGCATCTACAAGCCGCTGGGGAAAGCCCCGGCGATTAGGTCGCACGGTGCCACATGCTCCAATCTGATGATCAAACAAGTGACTAAACAGTGGCACGCTCGTGTAATAATTGTCCACATACAAGTGGTACCCCTTTCCGAATAAGGGTGACACCAAGTTCCACACTATCTTGCCAGCGCTCCCTATGTAATCCGGGCAGTTGACCGGCTCAACCTGACTATCTTTTCCCTCATAAACCATAAAGCTCCATACATAGCCTGTTGCCCTGTCACAGCACTTATAGAGCTTGACCCCGTATCTGGCACGCTTGCTGGGAAGGTACTGCTTGAAAGCCAAGCGGGCAGAAAATTTAATCAGGGACTCATCACGCAGACAGCTTGATCGGGAATAAACAAGGCTGCAAAACGTTCGTTGAAGTGGTTTATGAGGGGCCGAATTTTATAGAGCCGGTCGTATTCAGGGTCCCCACGTGGACGACAAAGTTCATTGTCGTTGAAGTGCATGAACCGCAAAATCTGCTCGTATCGTTTCCTGGGCATGGAGGCAGAGAACACGGGCATGTGGTCAATTGGGTGCGTGGACCAATAAGCACGCAATGACGGGAATTTAAGTGTGCCCATGTTGAGGGAAAGGCCCAGAAAGGTCTTAAATTCAGAAACCGTAATTGGTTTCCAATCTTTGGCAATGGAAGGCAACTGGGGATTAGCGGCGATTAATTGACCAGCATATAAATTACTCTGGTCCACAATAGATCTATAGAGATCTTCCGTGAAAAACAGCGAATAATATTCAATTGGCATAAAATCAGCTGTTTCCACCTGAATACCGGGTTGGGCAGTGAATGGGGGAAGTACGGGTTCTGCAGAAGTGGTGGGGACCCAATCAGGATAGGCGAATTCTGCAGGAAGAGCACTATGGGTACGACGGGCCTGCCTTTGTCTTCTTATTGGTGGCAGCGGGACACTACTTGTGCTTGCCACCTCGCCAGCTTGAACTGCACTTATGGGACTCGCCACGTCACCAAGTGATACTGCAGTGCTGGATGTACGCCCAGGCTGTACTAGACCGCTGGTGCTTGCCAATTCACCAGAAGGAATAGCGGCGCTTGTACTACTCTGCTCCATGATACGAGAGCCCTGCGGTTCTTGCTCCTCGACAACCTCAGAAGATCGGGATCGGGTACGCCTGACCTTAGCAGGGACCTCAACTTCGTCGTCAGAGCGATCTGACGTGGGGCCGCTGACGTCACTGTCTTCTACGGGAAGATATTCTGAGCCTGAATCTGACAGATACGTGACTTCCTCTTCACTATCTGTCATGCTCAGAATCTCGTAGGCCTCTTTACTAGTGTACCTTCGTCTTGCCATTTTGCGCTCTAAATTTAGGGGTACACTAGTAAGATTCACAGGAAAAAAAGCACCCGACTGTCGTCAGCAAATATATCAAACGCTACAAAAAAACTGTTAGCGGTCGCAGGGATCAGGACTGTCTCTGCGAACGCTGCAGTTATGTGTTTTGTGTTTGGTAAGTGACAGTGATCGATCGATACTGCACTTGGCTGGGCTGGCCGGAGAGGCTAAACGCAGGTGCTAGCAGGTATCTGGGCTGATCCCGCTAACACTGCATTTTTGGGAACCCTAAACCGCTGGGGACGCTAGTATAGATCTGATCAGATACTATACCACTAAGGGAGGTGTATGCTTTGCGCGTGGGTGTTAGCGTTACTGGCACTAACCTAACGCTGCCTGGGGCGACGCAGACCCTCTCTGGCGCTAAAACCTAATTGATCTCACCCGCCGGGCGATCAGGGGGTTAAACCTTTATTGGGTTATATACGGCGGGTGCCCTGATGCTATAAAAAGCAAACTAACCAACCAGCGTCACCCGTAACCTTTATATGGTGATCACTGGTGAAAGGGTTAACTAGGGGCAATCAGGGGGTTAAAACCTTTATTAGGTTAAATATGGGGGTACCCGACGCTATATAAAAACCTTACGGGTTACCTAAATAACTAAATAACTAACTGGGTAACCAGTGTCACCAGTGACGCTTATACGGTGATCACTGGTGAAAGGGTTAACTCTAGGGGCAATCAGGGGGTTAAAATAATATATGGGGGTACCTGACGCTCTAAAAACCTGCGGCGAAACTAAAAATAAATAACTGGCTATCTAGGGCACCACCAGCACTAAATACAGCGATCGAAAATACGATCGCTTAGTGACGCTGGCGTTAGGGGGTGAAAGGGTTACCTGGGGGCGATCAAGGGGTTAAACCTTTATTAGGGGGGGTTAGGGGGCTACCCTGGACCTAAAGGGGCCTAAACCTAACTTCCCTGCAACTTTTTACTATCACAGATGACACTAAATGCAGTGATCAGTAAAATAAATGATCACTGCAATCAGTGACACTGTGATTGGGGGCTGGGGGGTGACCTGGGGGGTGATCTGGGGGTGACTGGGGGGTGAAATGTGTGCCTATGTGTACCTAAGTGTCAGTGGACTGTTGGTGCACTAACCTGCTTCCTCTCTCCTCGGCGCCGGATTCGAAAAGTCCGCCGCGAGGGAGATGACATCACTTCCTCCTGCCTGTGTTTACATCACATGGCGGAGGAAGCATTTTCATTGGCCGGGAGCGATCGCGAGGGGGTGGCCGAAATCGAATGGTCACCCCCTCATTTCTGATCGCTCCCCAACGATAAACGGCTGCTCACTGTATAGGAGGGGGTCCGATCGGACCCCCCAACTGTACAAAGGCGATCACGTACACTGTACGTGATTGTGTCTGTCGGTGCCATTCTGCCGACGTATATATACAGTGAGCGGTCGTTAAGTGGTTAACACCCTTATGTTAAGTGTTTTCAAATGTATGTTTGAGCCGGGGGGAATGCCCCAAGGCTTTGTGTTGTAGCTTCAACATGAAACGTCTGATAAAATAAAAGTAAAAATAAAAAAAAAAAGGTCCATACCTTGAACATCTTTTATAGACATTAGCCGCCAGCAACATTCCAAAGTATATGTGTTTTTTTTCTTCAGGCAAATATTTACCAGGACTGAATAGATCAGGTACTCATGTTTCTAGGTCACAAGACTTCATTACTGAATGTGTCGCCTCAACATTTAGGCTGCATTCACATCTTGGCATTTTGAATCACAGGCAGATTTGCCGCAATTCTGCTTGCGATTTCAAAGAGCCTAGGTGTGAATGACAAATTGCAAAAAGCACAATTGAGATGTCATTCATTTAAATGCCACCTAAAATTACGGTGCATTTCTAGCACGATTATTGCGCGATAAATCGCTCTGCAATCGTGGCAACCCACATTGCGTTAAGCCTGTTGCTCAAAATTAGCTCCTGAACTTTTTTGGGGCAACAAGCTTCACGCAATGCAGGTTCCCGAGATTGCAGCACGATTTATTGCATGATAATCACGGCAGAGCCGCACCATGGTTTTAGGTGCCATTCAAATGAATGGCATCTCAAATGTGCTTTCTGCGATTTGTCATTCACACCTCAGCGTTTTGAAATCACGGGCAGAATCGTGGCAAATCTGCCTGCGATTCAAAAGGCCCAGATGTGAATTCAGCCTTACTCTTCTCAGTGGTGCGGCACAATCATATCTTTTACTATATGATATTCAGGGGCCAGTGATATGAGAAAGTGTGGCATGGTTAGTTAATGATAGCTAGAAATATTACATGGAAATCCACAAGATAGGAAAATCATGTAACACCTTTTAGATGTTAAAGAGACATCTGTCACCAGACCAGTAAACTTAACAAAACATTTCCAGAAGTTTATGTGCATTTGATATATTTTATGCATATTACTTTTCTGTAAAAGCCTTGTAGAACGTGTACCGGGGTGGGCTTCCCAGGATACAGCAAAGTCACAAACAAAGAAAACCACTCCACCACCAGCTCTTGTTAAAACTGAATTTTACTTAGACGGGGTATTGAACCCAACCGCCAATTCTGGGAACATACAATATATTTACAGACACCCAGCCCGAAGGCTGAGACCCTTATGCTGCACAGTGCGGCGTCCCAAACCGCTACACCTTACCTGTTAATACCCTAAAAACAACACAAGAATAACTGTATGGGTGTGTGGTGCGGGCTAGCCTGCGGTGCAGCCATGGGCGTCCACTCCATAGGGCAAGGGGGGCGTTTGCCCCCCCCCCCGGAATCGTAAAAGAGTGTTGATGTGATGTGTTGAAGTCAGAGTAAGACACCATTCAGCCGCGGCTGCCTCCCGCACATCGGTGGGCCAGGGCCTCCAGCGCCACCGCTTGTCACTGACACTGTCATGTCTATCAGCGTGTTGCATTTACTCCGCTCCAGCGCCCCGTCCCTGTTTGCCGGCGCCAGCCAATAGATGATCATCGCGCTGCTCCCCCTAAGTTTACAGCCACGCCTGGCGCCCATCCTGGGTGCGTGATGTCACTCACGGCGGGAGGGGATTATCATGGAGGAGCGTAGAGAGCTACATGCTGCACCAAGAGGAGCCAGCGCTGCCGAGGAGGAACCAACCAGCAACATCTTTATTACAATTTCAATCAGACAGCACAGCACAGCAGCATCAGTCAGTAGTGTCACTACACTATCGCAAGTAAGCACTTAACTAAATTAAGCTGTGATGACTGTGATTTTTTTAATATGCAGCATGGCGGCGGGGAGTGGGGGGGGGGGTAAATGTCCTGCACTGGTCATAGTAACTCATGTATTAATTCCCTGCACTGTGCAGGGTGCTGTGTAATGTAAAGGGTTCCAGTGATGCAGGGTGCTATGTAATGTAAAGGGGTCCAGTGATGCAGGGTGCTGTGTAATGTAAAGGGGTCCAGTGATGCAGGGTGCTGTGTAATGTAAAGTGGTACAGTGATGCAGGGTGCTGTGTAATGTAAAGGGGTCCAGTGATGCAGGGTGCTGTGTAATGTAAGGGGGTCCAGTGATGCAGGGTGCTATGTAATGTAAAGGGGTCCAGTGATGCAGGGTGCTGTGTAATGTAAAGGGGTCCAGTGATGCAGGGTGCTGTGTAATGTAAAGGGGTCCAGTGATGCCGGGTGCTGTGTAATGTAAAGGGGTCCAGTGATGCAGGGTGCTATGTAATGTAAAGGGGTTCAGTGATGCAGGGTGCTGTGTAATGTAAAGGGGTCCAGTGATGCAGGGTGCTGTGTAATATAAAGGGGTCCAGAGCTGTGCGGTGCTGTGTAATGTAAAGGGGTCCAGAGGTGCAGTTGTGGAGAGGTGGTACACAGTAGTGACAAAGAGATATTGAAAGATGCAAGGGGCACAGTGGGGTGTTTTTCACATTTTAGCGTGGGGGCGCTTTTAACTCCCACTAGCGGTCGAAGAAAGGGTTAAATGCGACTGTGTATCTGCCGATGCGCCCCCCCCCCCCCGAAAAGATTTCAGCGGACACCCATGGGAGCAGCACAACAGTTTACAAACTCACAAAGCTCTACCGTATTTCCCCCCCCCCTTAACTGGTGTTGTATCATGCGTCTGGGTGTTCCTTCTGAGCACAACGCCAATCTATCTTGAGTTTGTAGAAAGTTAATCAGCTCTCTAATTGTGAAGTGTCACTTTAGGTTATGGAGTCCCTGTAGTGAACAGTAGCAACACTTGTGGCCTGACACAAACAGAGACCCTACTAACTATCTACAGGCCTGGTCTCAGTCTCTAGGCGCCAACAAAGTAATGGGGTGCGTGCACGATCTTACCGACCCGGGTCTGCTCTGCATCCGCTGGTGACTCTGACCGGAACAAAATGTCTCTCTAACAAGTATATGGTCCTGCAGTGTATATTGTTTTGTTCCTCAGGTCTCATCCGTCTTCCTGCAAGCAATTCCTCGTTCCTCTGGACAGGATCAGGATCTTAGACACAAGTAACTTCACTCAGCTGCAGTTCTGTTTCCACACCTGGATGTTGTAGGATTCTCTGCACACAGTCCTCAGAACAAACTCCTTCTCAAAATGGCTGCCTGCTCGCTACACACTTTCTCTCTCTTTCTTAAATCTCTGTCCAAAACAGCCCGTTATACTACAGTTCTCCTCTCACTTTCTTTCCTGTGTGTCACAGCACTGATTTGTGTACAGCGTCTCCATGGCTACAGCCCGTTATCTGTGTCAGGAAAAACCAGCGGCATCTTGTGGCCAAACAGCAGAATGACAGTTAAATATTTAATTGTAAACAAACAGTGTTCAGACAATGAAAGCTGTTCCCATCTTACAGCCTCCATTTTAGTCATCCAAAAAACGTTGTACTCCTGCTGGGTGCCACCATTTAGGATGGAATGTCAGCAGCCCCAACAAACTCAGAGCCGTCCCTCGAGTGACATTTTACAGTGTTTCCCTTTGCTCTGTTCCTGGCAGGTACTAAAAGGTTATGTATGGAGGTGAGGAAAGTGGTGAAGAATGATTGCCTGCATAGAGGGTAATTACACACTTTTATAAGAGGTGAGGGTCCGGGATAGCCACATTCAGAGATGAAGGGGATGTGCGCGTCAAATTTTTAAGCAAGTTTAAAGACTCATACACATGATCGGACTTCCATCAGACAAATCCGTGGATTTTTGTCTGAAGGGCGTGGTCCGTGAACTTGTTCTGCATACAGATGGCAGAACATTTTCAGACAACATTCATGAAACTACGTTGTTTTTCAGCTCTTTAGCGCCACCCTTTGGGCAACTTCTGCTAATGTTGTCTGATGGTTAGCATTGGTTCGGAGCATGCGTGTTCGTACTTTGAATTTTAGTCCGACAGACTTGTGTATACATGATCTGATAATCAAACAGAACACATTTGGTGTCGGACAATTTGAGAGCATGACCATCCAACATTCGTTGTCGGAAATTCCGACAACAATTGTTCGATAGAGCATACAGACGGTCGGATTATCCGACAAACACGTCCATCGGACAATTATGTGTACGGGCCTTTGGGCTCGGTTCACACTAATGTGACCTGAAAGTCGTGCGACTTTGCCAGGCGACTTGAGTACTACTTTGATGTGACTTAATGCGACTTTAGAAGCAAAGCCTGGGTAATCTTCTTGCAATGTCGGATCCAAATGACATCAATATAGATGAAGATTCAACTTGGAGGCGACTTCCATTAAAGTCTATGGACACAAGTTGGATAGAAGTCGCCTTGAAGTAGTACACAAATAATTTCTAAAGTCGGAGCGACTTTAGTAGTGCTAATTAAGACAGCTCTCATTGACTATTGTAGCACTCTCTAGTTAGGTAGGTGCTAGAGGTTAGATTTTTCTATAGAGTAAAAAAATGTAGGCAGACCTAGCTGGTGGCTAGGCCTGTTTGTTTTCATTCTGGGCTGGTAGTGGCTCAGGGCAGGACTGGGTTACTCACAGGTAACATCACTGTCCCCCTTCGCTATATTATGGCCTAGGCCGACAAGTCCCTTGTGCCATGGCCGCAGTCTCTGACCATCCCTTGTGCCATGTCTGCAGTCCAGTAGTGTATTTAGGTTTTGTGCTGCCCTAGACCTGACTAACTAAACTCGTGCACCCCCTAATTTAAAAATGACCCACCCATTTGCTGTTTAAGACCCATCCTAAAATTTTCGAGTGGGGACAAGAGTTCTAAGGTCCAGGGAGGGGGCAATGAATTCCCTTAATTTGCATAGATTTCCTCTCACGTCCTGTTTGGCTATGGGGCAGGAAGTGAAGGGAAATCTCTGCAATGGGACAGGGATGGTAAAAAATAAACTGACAGGAGCTATAACCCTCCCTTACTCTTTCCAAAATGGAAAAAAAAAAGTTTTGCCTATAGTTCTACTTTAAGCACAAATTTATGATAATTTTATGGAGAGGACTAAGAAGATATAACCATGTCAAAGGTGCAGTAGAAAACATATAGCACAGTGAGGAAGGTTTGTGGTTCAGGATGATAGGACAGTCAAAATTAAAAGCAGCGCCCCCTCCCACAGTTGCGGAATGCCGGCCATCTGCATACCGGAAGCAGTGCGGCCGCTTTATGGGGGCGCTAGACTAATTTGCCTATCAGCCCAGTCAGCCCCATAAGACTGGCCCTACACTAACAGTGTAGCTCAAGCCGGCGGGGACTCTTTCTGTGCTGCCCACCTGCAAAGTGCTGCCCTATTCCTGGGCCTTGTTGGCCTAGGCCAGGATACTGCGTTGCTGCAGTCTCTGTGGACTGTGAGTTAAGGGAGAGCTCTGTGGACTCTTGTGTAAAGAAAGGGCTGTGGTTACCAGAGACCCCCTTATCAGAATTTCCCTTTACACCAGAGTCTGCAGCAGTCCCTTTTACATCAAAATTCTGCTTTACATCGGGGTCCACAGAGTTCCCTCTTACACTGTAAAGAAGAACCCTGTGCTTGGTTATATTAACCTAATCTTTATGTAAATGGAGACATTTTTTTTTCGCTAGCACATTATGAGAAACTTACCTTAGAACAAAGCCCTACAGTACCGTGATGTCACCGCTGAAACGGCTGACATTTTCCCATGGTCTTCATTCCAGGTTCGCAGCCTCCAGCTCATGCGCGCGGGAGCCAACATTTTCGACACAGGCTCTGAGGGTCCAGCACTGTAAGTCAGACCTTCAGAGAGCATGCGCCGATCATGTCATCGGCTGCATGCACTCTGAATATCTCCTAAACTGTGTAAGTTTAGGAGATATTCACAGTACATACAGGTAAGCCTTATTATAGGCTTACCAGTAAGTACAAGTGGTAGTACAAGGTTTCTACAACTTTAAAAGGAAGGGGTGTGGTTTACAGATGACAGGTATTTAAATTAGGGGTGCATGATTTTAGTCAGGCCTAGGGCAGCACAAAACCTAAATACACCACTGCTTTCACCTCCCTCTTCTTTCTAGAAAGTGCTAGAAAGAGAGAAGAGGTGGAGCTGCCTGGGGTATTCTGAGAAGCCTTGACTAATCCCCAGCTTGGATTGGCAGGGGGCAGGCCTCCTTAAATACCCAGGGTCAGCCTAGCTAGGGATGAGTTGTCGGGTGGAAGAGTTGGAGTGAGAGAGTGTGGAGGCTATCAGGGCCCACATGGAGCTCCCCAGTCTGGGGGGGGTGACCTTGGGCCTGGGCTTGGGTGCAGCCAGGAGGAGAAGAGATCCTGGAGGAGAGGCACATGAGAGAGCAAGGAGAGGACAGTGGGAGAGAGTACTGCTAAGGGACTCCAGAGAGGACAACTGGTTGCAGCCAGGAGGGCTGGTAAGTGAAGCACAGTCAGGAGGACTGGGGAGGCACGCCTGAGAGAACTGGGAGATTGCAGTTTGAGATGGGTGCAGAACCAGAAGAGTAGACTGTGGGAAAGGCAGTGGAAAGAGGCAACTGTAGCCATGAGGGCTGGCAGGGCCTGAAGAGGGTTTACTGGGATCAGTAGCCAAATTAAGGACAGTTAGCACCGTAACTTTTTCTACATCATAGGGGCCCGGGGTCCCTGCTTGCAAAAGGCAATTCACTGAGGCCTGGCTGACTTAGTGTCAGGCCCAACCATGTGGTGTTAGCTGGTCTGGGAATCTGCAGCAAGTGAAGTGCTGGAGAAGTAAGGGAAAGAGGTCTTAAGCAATAGTTGTACTGGAGAAAAGATTGGAGTGTATATACAGGAGTGTATATAGTAGTCCCAAGAAAGTTACACTGAATCTTTCTGGGCATCCCATAATTTCCCATTCCCATCCAAGTTAAATCCCCTCAATAAAAAAAAACAAAAAAACAAAGCTTATGGACTGTTCTATGTTCCTGAGTGCCTGAGAGATGAATTCCAGGCAGGGCAGGGTGACAGGTGAAGCACAATATTCAGCAACACCTATGGGGGCTTGGCTACGCTAACATGGGATTTCACATGTCATGCAACTTGGGGTCTCACGAGTCGGATCCCAAGTTGTGGCAGTGTGAAACGAGCCTAAAAGCACATTGAAAATGAATAAAACATAATTTATAGAATCGAAAAACCCTCCAAGTAACATTTCTCCCACTGACACCAATAACAGGGCACTTTCCCCCCCTATGATACCAACGATGGGGCACTATTCTTCCCCCTAACACCAAGTGTGGCAATGTTTTACTCCCAAGATTGCCAAGAAAATTTCTGCTCCTGTTGGCCAGAGTCCAGTCCTCCTAAAGTCTGAAGGACAATAAACTAACCCTTTGTTTAGAAAGTTTGAAGAGCCATGATCTTCTAGACCATTGTTCTCACACAGAGCAAAGCAATCTGGGTTTCCAGCATGCTGCTGAAAAAAGTGCTGCTATGCATAGGGCATGGGACACTATTTACTGAAATAAAATATGAGCTATTATAACTGTAGCGCCCTGCTCCTGTTGACCAGGCACTATGATCTAAATTTAGTGGGATGTCTGAACTGTAGTTAGTTCAGATTCCATGTTTTGGCTAAATTGGCCTATGTTCCAGCCTTGGCTGAATTGGGTGTATTTCCCACAGTTACCAGCAGGGGTCGCTGCCACCTCTGGTTGGTGTTGGAAGGTACAACAAGCCGAGGCATATTGGGTGTTCTTTCCCAGAGGGTACTTAACCACTTACCTACAGGGCACTTTCACCCCCTTCCTGCTCAAGCCATTTTTCAGCTTTCAGCGCTGTCACACTTTGAATGACAATTGCGCAGTCGTGCGACGCTGTATCCAAACGAAATTTGCGTCCTTTTTTTACCACAAATAGAGCTTTCTTTTGGTGGTATTTGATCACCTCTGCGGTTTTTATTTTTTGTGCTATGAATAAAAGAAGAGCATCAAGTTTGAAAAAAAACACAATATTTTTTACTTTTTGCTATAATAAATATCCAATTTTTTTTTTTTAAATTTTCCTCAGTTTAGGCCGATACTTATTCTTCTACATATTTTTGGTAAAAAATAAATAAATCGCAATAAGCGTATATTGATTGGTTTGCGCAAAAGTTATAGCAGCTACAAAATAGGGGATAGATTTATAGCATTTTTATTATTTTAATTTTTTTTACTAGTAATGGCAGCGATCAGGGATTTTTATCATGACTGCGATATTGTGGCGGACACATCGGACACTTTTGACACATTTTTGGGACCATTCACATTTATACAGCGCTTCCTGCTATAAAAATGCATTGATTACTGTATAAACATGACTGGCAGGGAAGGGGTTAACACTAGGGGGCGATCAAGTGGTTAAATGTGTTCCCTAGATTGTGATTCTTACTGTGGGGGGAGGGGACTGACTGGGGGAGGTGACCGATGGTTGTCCCTATGTACAAGGGACACACCATCGGTCTCCTCTCCCTGACAGGACATGGATTTGTGTGTTTACACACACAGATCCACGGTCCTGCTCGGTTACTGGGCAATCGCGTGTGCACGGCGGCCATCGCGGTCGCCGGGCACGCGCATCGGGTCCCCAATGACGCGGCGCACAATCCCTAGTGGCTTTGTAGGGCGCAACGTCATATGACGTCCGCCCAGAACAACAGGGTCTTCCGCCCGCCGTCATTTGACGGTGGGCAGTTGACAAGCGGTTAAGGGACGGACGCCATTTTTGGACTCTCTCTCTCCTCGTGGTCACCCTGGCCGGAGGTATGTGACAGCTCCTCTTCTGCCTCAGGGCCTGCTGGCCCGAGGTTTCGTTACTGGAGGTAGGCCCAGAAGCTATCTGGGGCCTACTGGTTCGAGGGTGGTCCTGTGCTGTCTGTCCTGCGGGAAGAAGCCGAGCAAGTGAAGGAACCAAGGGAGGACTCATCTAGGAGAATACGCAGCAGAAGGCTGGTATCTCGAGAGGAGCCTGGGGCCTCATTTGGAGGATGCATCTCAACCAATCTGCCTCACAGTATTGTGGTCGGCTTAAAGGACTTTCTTATACTGTGCTTGAACTTTGAAAATTCTGATTACCAAGTCTGTGGTAGAGACTTTTCATTTGTCCGTGCATCATCCCGGCTGCTAGGCCGTTTAGAGGGGCCTATCCGGGTGAGCAAGATCCAAGGACAGCAAGTGTACCTGTCTCCAGGATCTCAAGTTTTCTCAGTGATCTGCATCAGGTACCTGAACTTCCCCTAATCCTCCATCCCTCATTCTGCTAACGTTGTGATTAATAAAAGAAGCATTGGAAAAGACTCAGTGACTGGCAACCATGTTTTATGCAACTTTAACCCTAGACTTTGAGCCAACACCGAGAACAGTGGGGTAACGGCAGACCAAAACTACCCAGCAGCTCCTACGGGGGTAGTGCTACATAACCATACAGGTTATAGTGAGATGGAACTAAAGGGTTTACAACCATCAGTAATGCAGTGTAGGGAAACCATTCTGTAGAGCAATTCTGTAGGCAAAAGGGGGACCTACTCAATATTAGGGAAGTGATTATAATGTTATGGTTGATCAGTGTGTAGCAAATTAAAGGAGAGTCCTGGGGTGAGAAACAGATATGTCAAGCAATGAAGACACTGTCCCCAGACAAGAAGGCGTGGGTGATTGCTGTAAAAACTGACAAAGGGACCTCCCATACCTATGCGTTAGTGGAGTGGAAACAGGAAATCCCTGAGCACTTCAAGGGCACCAGTGTGAACTTGGCCAACAAGACAGAACTTAGTGTGATACACCCAGAGGCCCCAAAAGAAGGCCCTACCTCAATCAGCCAAGCTGGCTCCAGTACACAAAAAGCTCCTGTCCTGTCACCTCTGGTCACCATTGGGCCAGAGCTCTGTGCTGTACTTGGAGAATTTGTGGAAAAATGCCAGAGGGACCCTCCAGCATATTCAACAGCTGGTTACAGGAAACTCAGAGTTTTCTCTGGAAGGAAACCAGTACCTTCAGCAGAAGACAGTTTTGAAGGGTGGCTGGACCAGGCTACCCAAGCTATGGATGAATGGGACATCCCAGAAGCTCATAAGAAGCAGAGAATCACAGAGAGATTGAAGGGACCTGCCTTGGAAGCTATTCGCAATCTGAAACTCAGTAAGCGAGACTGTATTGCCTAGGACTACTTGAACATTTTACAGGATGTAATTTGGCGCACCGAGAAAGTTTATGACCTCATCTATCAGATGGAACACTTCTACCAAAAAGAAGGAGAGAGGTTGTCGGAATACATGAGGCGTCTGGACAAAATCATACACCAGATCCTGCTGAAGAAGGGTCTAGACCCTCGGAAGGTGGATGAAATCAGAGCCAAGCAAGTTCTGAGAGGGGCCCAACCTTTAGACCCTATTACCCTTCTATTGAGAACACGGCAAGATGGTGGTATACTGAAGTACCCAGACCTGATCAGGATTGTCAGGGAGGAAGAAGTCATGCTGGACAATAAGAAGAAGAGTCAGAAGCCTGAACCTGCTGCCGGAGTCAGGGTAATAAATGCTGATGACTGTGACACTCAGGTCGAGCTCTTAAAGACCCAAGTGTCACAGCTGATAGAGATGATGTCCTTGTTGACCAGCCAACCCACCGCTCTGTCCAGTGAAACAGTTTCAGAGGAACCAAAGAAATTTTCACGTTCTACTGTTGCCCAAGTGCAAAAGCAAAGGAAACTGTTGACCTGCTTCAACTGTGGAGGAGTCGGACATGTTCGAGAAGTATGCCCAAGTCCAGAAAAAGCTTCAGCACAGTACCCAATGCTTGTGGAAAACTCCAAAGGGACCCGGTGAAGGAGTCAACCGGGTGCCCACCAACTTCAGCTAACGCCATAAAGTTCAACGACACGAGGAGACGGCTTCGGGAGTCCAGACCCTTGTGAAGGGCCCCCGTTGTTGCCTCTGAGCGACCCTGTGTCCCACGTCCTTTGATACAACATGCCCGGGGGTGGAGAGTCAATGCACATCAGATCCAGCAGAGGTCAAACCCAGGTCAGAATGGAAAGAAAGGAGTGAGGATCCAAACCACTGAACAAACCAAACAGGCCTCTTCCCGGAATTTTCCTGCCCAATTAGTGGGGCCCTCTCCAGTTGTCCCTGTCCAAGTAGAAGGGATTTACACCAAAGCTCTCCTGGATACTGGAGCCCAAGTGACTTTACTATACCGAGACTTCTACGACAAACACCTGAAACACTTGCGGTTGCAGAAGTTAGAAGAATTGGAGATATGGGGCATTGGAACTCAGAGTTTCCCCTATGATGACTACCTACCAGTCAAGCTGTCCTTTGACCCCTCCGTAGCTGGGAAGGCAGAGACTTTTGACACTTTGGCAGTGATCTGCCCTCGCCCACCAGGAGCTAGCAAAAGTTCCCTCATCATAGGGACCAACACTGACCTGGTCAGGAGACTGCTAACACCCCTGGCTCAGGGACAAAACGCTTCAACTTCAGGCGTGCACCCCATGCTGAGACAGGCGTACCAGCACCTTGTACAAGAACAGAAGGTCCCAGCTGAAGGAGTGGGGAAAATCTGGCATCTGGACAGGAGAGAGAGAGTACTGCAGCCAGGGGAAGTGGCTTGTTTGAGGGCGTCTGTCAAGCTTACTTGGAAGCAACCAGGCCCTTTTATCATCCTTGAAGCTGACCAACAGAAGGAAGACAAGGGAATAGAGATAATCCCTGAAGTGGTCCCCTTGAAAGCCTTGCAAAGGAATCATGGGAAGGCCTTGGTGAGTGTCCGCAACACAACCACCGCACCTGTGAAGATACCAGCCAGAATGTTGATAGGCCAGGTGAGCCCGGCCACACCGGTTGCACCGTCTGACCTGATGAGGGAAAAGAAGGGTGAAGTCTCAGTAGAGGAGCTCTATCCAAAGGACACTACCCTCCCTTCAGAATGGAGAGAAAGAGTTAAAACTCAGCTTTCCAGATGGCAGGCCGCATTCTCCAAGAATGAATTCGATGTGGGGTGTGCAAAAAGTGCCACACACAAAATTTGTCTGCAAGAGGACAAGCCGTTTAGAGAAAGGGTCCGACGGGCACCCCTGGGAGACTTGGAAGACCTGCGTGAACAATTGGCCGAACTCAAAAGAGCAGGGATCATCAGAGAATCCAAGAGTCCATACGCTTCTCCAATAGTGGCGGTGCAAAAGAAAAACGGGTCATTAATAGACATGTGCACACTGAAATATTTTGTTTCGGAATTTCGTTTTCGTTAGAAAAATTAATTTATTTAGTTACTCCCGAAATTCGTTTTTATTTATTTTGTTTTTCGTTAGAAATTGCATTCATCCAAAAATCTGAATTAATTAAGGTCGAATCTGTCATTGAAGGCTTATGGTGTCTGTCGAATGTTCAAAGAAGATTCGACGGAGCAGCGAAACTGTACAACGCTGCAATCATACATTTCCGGTCGAATGTTCCGCCTACAAGCTAGCTATAGTAGAATTATAATGTTGTATGACTAGTAATAATTATATTTATTAATTATTATTACTAGTCAACCAACATTAGAATTCTTCTATAGCCTATGGGCCGAGCATTTGACCGGAAATGTACGATTGCAGCGTCATACAGTTTATCTGCTCCGTCGAATCTTCTTAGAACTTTCAACAGACACCATAAGCCTTCAATGACAGATTCAACGTTTGTATGTTTTTCGATGCTTTGTCGAATCTTCGTTGTTCACGTTGAATTGTCAAGTTAGTTCTAGCTATTTTACTGCTCCTCCTCTTTGGTTACAATCAGCCAATAACATTCATCATCATAATTTTTTTATTTTACTTCCCCCACCCAATTCCAGTAGTGATCTTTTCTCTCTATGTCAAATCTTTTCTCTCTATAATGTCGAATCTTTTCTCTCTATAATGTCGAATCTTTTCTCTCTATGTCGAATCTTTTCTCTCTATAATGTCGAATCTTTTCTCTCTATAATTTCTCTCTATGTAGAATAATCTTGGACTAATAGAGTTAAGGTTAGGCACATTCGACCACAGGTTCGATAGACACAGATCGCTATTGTCAGCCTCATGTCGAATCTCCTATCTATATCGAACTGTTGTTGCAACGAAAACGAATATTAAGCATTTGTTTATGTCGGATCTTTTGGTTTTCGGATTCTACATTTTCGTTTTCGTTTGTTAAAACGATAACGAAAATACCTGAAATTCGGACGAAAATGCATTCGGACGAAAACGAATGCACATGTCTAGTCATTAAGACTGTGTATTGACTACAGAACGCTGAACAGAAGAACCATCCCTGATCAGTACACCACCCCCCGGATAGAAGACGCCTTGCAGAGCCTGTCAGGGGCCAAGTGGTTCAGTGTACTGGACCTGAAGAGTGGGTATTACCAAATCCCCATGCATCTTGAGGATAAAGAGAAAACTGTCTTCATTACCCCAGTAGGATTCTTTGAGTTTGATCGTATGCCTCAAGGCCTGTCTGGGGCCCCGGCCACCTTCCAGGGGCTGATGGAGAGGACAGTGGGTGACATGAACCTGATCGAGGTGTTGGTGTACCTGGATGACGTCATAGTGTTTGGCAGGACTCTGGAAGAGCATGAAGAGAGGCTGGAGAAGGTCTTGAAGAGACTTTCTGAAGAAAGGTTGAAGCTCTCCATAGAGAAGTGTCAGTTTTATCAGCCTTATCTGGGCCACATCGTGTCTGCAGAAGGAGTGGCTACAGACCCAGAGAAGCTGGACGCCGTCACTTCTTGGCCAAGACCCACTAATGTGACTGAACTTTGGTCATTCCTGGGGTTCTGCTCTTACTAGCGAAGATTTGTAGAGGGATTCGCAAAGATGGCTCGCCCACTTAATCAGCTACTGAGAAACGAAGGAGAAGATGATGTCCCAGACTTGGTCAAATCTGTGAAACCAGCAGGAGGGCCCAGAAAACCCAGAGAGTCCATTCAGGACCAGTGGACTACCAAGTGTGAAGAGGTCTTTAAGCGGCTGAAACGGAGCCTAACGACTGCCCCAGTCCTGGCTTTTGCAGATACAGCCAAGCCCTATGACTTACATGTCGATGCCAGTTGAGATGGGCTGGGGGGAGTGTTGTATCAAGAATATGACGGTCACCTACGGCCTGTCGCCTATGTGAGTCGAAGTTTGGGCCCAGCTGAAAGGAACTACCCCACACATAAACTCGAGTTCCTGGCCTTGAAGTGGGCTGTGGTGGATAATTTAAGAGACTATCTCTACAGGGCAGAATTTGTGATTAAGACAGACAACAATCCACTCACCTACCTCCTCACCACAGCCAAGTTGGATGCCACAGGACACAGTTGGCTGCCCTATCCGGGTTCACGTTCAGCTTGAAGTAACGACCGGGGATTGGGAACAGAGATGCAGACGCTTTTTCCAGAAGGCCTCATGGTTCTAGTGACGCCATGGAAGAGTGGACCCAGCTGACACCTGAAGGAGTGCGAGCCTTGTACCAGGGAGCCGAACATCAAGCTGGGGGAGGATCCAGGGCCAAAGACATTGGAATTTCTGCTGCTGGTGTTCCCAAGTGTTATTGCAATGTAACCCAAATCGGAGATGAAGGCCTGCCAAAACTGTCGCAGAAGGACCTTAGAAGGGACCAGTTGGAAGACCCCCTGGGTAACTTGGTTTTGAAGGCTCTGGAGAGTCAATGTTCTGACATGCTCCTCATCAACTCCCCAAAGGAGGCCCGTCTACTGCACCGAGAGTGGGATCGGCTGCTGCTGCATCAAGGGGTGGTCTACCGAAGGGGACCCTCTGATGGCCTTGAAGAGAAATGGCAGCTGTTTCTACCCAGAAAACACAGAGAGACAGTGCTAACTGCCCTTCTTGACAACCATGGCCATCTAGGGCCTGAGAGGACTTTTCATTTGGTGAGGGACCGATTCAACTGGCCTTACATGCGGGCTGAAGTCGAGGGTTACTGCCACTCCTTCATCCAATGCATTCAAAGGAAGACCTTGCCTCACCGAGTCGCCCCAATGGGCCATCTTCAGAGTCAGGGACCCATGGAGCTGGGGTGCATTGATTTTCTGTACTTGGAGCCTGATCTGAGTGGGCAGGGAAATATTCTGGTGGTGACTGACCATTTTACTAGATATGCCCAAGCATTCCCCACCAAGGATCAACAAGCCTCAACAGTGGCCAAGATTTTAGTGGAGAAGTTCTTTGTGCACTCAACGCATCCACTCAGATCAAGGGAGAGATTTCGAGAGTAGCCTTATTAAAAGACTCTTAGACCTGTTAGGCATCAAAAAGTCCAGAGCCACTCCGTATCATCCCCAGGGGGATCCTCAACCAGAGAGGTTCAACCAAACTCTGTTAGACATGCTTGGGACTTTAAACTCAGAGAAGAAGCAACATTGGAGCAGACATGTAGCATGCCTACAACAATTCTGCAAACAATGCCACAGGATATTCTCCTTATAGCCTAATGTTTGGACGGGAGGCCCGGCTACCAGTAGACCTGGCCTTTGGCAGCTCCCTAGACCACACCTCAGCAACCTCTCACAGAGAGTATGTAGATCGCCTGCGGAAAAGCCTGAAGACCGCCTATGACAAGGCCAAAGCTACTTCAGACCGGAGGGGACTGAGAAACAAAAAGAACTTTGATTTAAAAGTCCGAGTGCAGGACCTACAACCAGGAGACAGAGTGCTGTTAAGGAATCTGGGCATCCCTGGGAAGCACAAGTTAGCGGACCGTTGGAAGTTACAGCCTTATGTCATTTGCAAGCAACTACCAGGACTCCCAGTGTATCTGATCCGACCAGAAGGGAGTGTAGGCCCACTAAAAACTTGGCATTGCAATCATTTACAACCTCTATCAGAAGCAGTCTGTCTGTCACCCCTGACATATCCACAGACGACTCCTTCGGCCTCTCAAAGGTCTCGACCAGTCACTAGGTCTCAATCAGCGCACCAAAATGTGGATAATGAAGACAGTGAGGATGAAGAGATGGAATTAGACTGGTTGTGGTCGTCTCAATTACCAGGATCTACGACCCCTCCTCTGTCCCCACCTGAAGCGACGGACACTGGAGTCCTCAGACCCGATGCCCCTGAGTTTGTGCCTCAGAGTTTGCTGTCTGAAGAGCTGGAAGATGTCCAAGCTTCCGTGTCAATAGGATATCCTGAAGAAGTCTCATCTTTTATAGAAGGAGGAGAGGAAGCTGTAGAGGAAACAGAATCCAGTGTGTCCGAGCAGGAGGAAGAAGAAGCTGTGGAAGGAACAGAGTTCAGCATGCCGGAAACACCAAAGCCAAAAGAGCAGAGAGAGAGAAGGGCTATTCACCCGACAAAGAGACTGACTTATGACCAATTGGGTGAAAGCTCTGAAGAGGCTGTGTTTACCTCAAAAAGGACAATTGAAACGCCTGGCTCTTCCACTTCACATTTAGTGGAGGACAACCCCTGCTCACTCTCTGGCACATCTGGCTGGGCCATCCCAGTCAAGGTGGCCTGTAGGCTGGACAACCTCCTTTCAAAAGCATGGTGTGGGGTTCCTCTGCCTGGTTCTTTTGAGAATACAAACTGCCTTATTTCTTGTATACACTAACTGGTCTTTTCCTCCTCTTGTATTTGAACAAAGCATGTAACAGGTCACCAGCTACTGCTGTCTTTGGGGACCAAAGATTTCAAGTGGGGGGAGTATGTAGCAAGGTGTTATTATAGACCGTATCTTAACAGACTGCAATTGATGCCTAATGGGAACTTGGCTCCCTCTGGTGCTCGTTTTGTGTTATAATTTGGAAGTTGTTTGGTTCTGTCATGTCAAGAACAAGGCATGGTGGGCATTGTAGTGCAAGAGACAGAGACTCTATTGCCGTGGGTTGGATTGACACTACAATACCCACAAATCCCACTGTGCTACCAAAGTGCAGTGCGCCACGCACAGCCTGCTGGGAGAACTGATTTAAGGCAGAGGCGGGGCCTCAGCCCACTCTCTCGAGATGCCATTTTCAACAGGCTAGAGGCCTGCTGTGTGCGTATCTAGGCCGGAGAAGCCTGGGCCTAAAGTTACAGAGAAAAGGATCGCCTGACGAGGGATCCTTGTGGACAGCCTCGCTGATCAAGCCAGAGAGGGACTGGTCTACACTTCACAGCATCCGGAGTCACCTATCCACCGGCACCTTGTGAACAGCTGCGCGGAGGACCAGGGGCCTCGTGTTACGGAGAGACTGGGATCAAGGAGAGGTTCCAGATGGAGTGTACCGGTGAGGCGAGGCCTCATTGGGGGGGAAGGCACTTGCCTATCCACATAGTTAACTGAGTCGCAGGAAGGTGGTTTCCAAAGTTCCATGTGCATCTGCCGTACCAGTAGGGATACGTTACACCTGAGAGTGATTCAGCGGCTGGTAAGAACTAGTGTTTGTTCTGCCTATACACTACTTGCATCAAGTAATTGCCATTTATTTTCACCCTGTTTATTGGAATACAAATAGATAAGTGCACCAATGAAGCTAGCAGAAGACTAACTGACATTTAAAGGAACAGTCATCCGTTTACTTTATTTCCAGAAGTTCTACAACGGGACACTCATCAGTTGTACTGTCCACTAGGGGGAGTCATATAACTTGTATCGCATATAAATATAGTTACAACTGTTGTATCACTTTGTTATCTCACTGTTGGGTGAGTTGTGTGGGACTTGGTGAAGAGGTGTCCCAGTGTTGGTGCCATCGCATTTGGAGATTCCTCCATTATACACTCACTCAAGTCTGACCCCTGGGTCATGTTTAATTGTGTCTGGGAGCAGAGACATTCTGTACCAGTGGTGCTACATTGACTTTTGCAGGGAGCTGTGTGTAGTCAATATTGTCTGTGTAACTATTGTTTTATTCTTTTGCGAAGTAAACACATTACCACTGGTTAAGCTACATATTGTGTGGGACTCTGTCTGTTGCAGCTGTGGGGCAGATGACCAGTATCAAGGTAAAAATATTTATATATATATGTATATATATATTGTGACAGCAGGAAGGTAAAGTCACCTGGTTGCATCCAGGGGGGTAGATATATTTCTCCCAGATTCAGGCTTTATGCCGACTTATACAACTAGGGAGGGAGTTGATGAAGCCCAGCTGAGGCTAGTGGGCTCATGGATGATTCATACCTCTAGGGAGAGTGCTGGGCGTCGTGCAGGCAGGGAGTTGATGAGACCAGCTGAAGCTTGTCAGCTCGTTTAAGGCCTCTATAAAAACTCCCAGCTTCATTAGGTGTTTGCTCATGCCTGGAACCAGACCTGTGTGGACTGTCTAGGGAGAGTGAACCCTTGTGCGGTGAGACAAAGCCTGTGTGGCTATTTGTTTGGACATTTACTAAACCAGGGACTTAGGGACTAGGACAGCACCAGGCTGATCCCAGTTGTTAGTTTAGGAAACCTGCATGTTTAGTCAGAGGTCAAGCTGACCAGGGTTTATTTTGTTTATGTTTCTTTTTGCTTTGCTGTGTTTTTGTCACTGTAAATAGAGAAATAAACCGCACCCTTTTGATCTTGAAAACCACAACCTCCGTCTGCTGGGCCTGTTTTTGTGTGGGGAGCCCATCCAGGGGGTCACACACACCCGCTGCCGAGCTAACCCCCTCACAATATATATATATATATATATATATATATATATATATAGCTGTGTGGTGCTATTGTGGTTCCCTATTGCCATTGGGCTCCACAATCATATTGTTGTCCAGGTGTGCCAAGGAGGGGATCGAGCCAAACTTAAGGGGTTGACAGGCAGAGTGCAGACCCAAAAATATAACCATCAGCTCCTATGGGGGTAGTACTACAAGTGTATTTACATAATAGCATGTTTTTAGGTACAATCATCAGAACAGTGCAAAAAATGTGTGTGGCGTCAGCAGGGACTTTTAGCCTTTGAGGCAAATACAACCACTTCATCTTTTTATGGTCGGGACAGTCTCCTGTGGGATCAAAAAAATGTGCATCACAGTATACCACATTGCAACAGCTATTAGAATTCATTGTGAAAAGTTTTTTTTTTTTTTTAATTAAAGATCATAGGTTATTGTGACACATCTTTTTTACATATACAGTATATTTATTTATTTATAGGTATTTATATAACGCTGACAATTTATGCAGCGCTTTGCACATTGTACGTTCACACTATTCCCTGACCTCAAGGAGCTTACAATCAAAGATCCCTATTTCACAGGTATACATAACACATACTAAGGTCAATTTAGACAGGATCCATTTAACCTACCAGCACATCTCTGATTATGGGGAAAAAACAGAACATGCAAATTCTAAACAGATAGTTTCTTGGCTGAGATTTGAACCAGGGACTCTAGTGCTACAAGTCAAAAGTGCTTACCACTAAGCTAAACGCTGTACCAAGTGGTGCCCCTTTTTAGGGCCCTATGTGTTCAAGGAAGAATGGTCAGAATGCAGGTCTTCTGCATTCCAGGCTTTTGTCCCTGAAAACAAAGGGCCTTAAACTTAAGTATAATCCAGCATGCCTTAGACTTTGACAAGCTGCAGGAAGGGGGCTGGATGCTGCACCTGCACCAAGAGTGACACACAGCAGCTAGATTCCCCCTGTGTAAAAGGCCTTAATGTTAACGTCTCTTAATTTTAAACTGATTGCCAGAAGATAGAAACACCCAGTAAGCATATAGATGGGTTTCATATTCATTACCACTGTGCTGGAGATGTGTGATGGCACATGGAACTCTTTTTCCATATTTGGTGGATCTAATGCTCTGCTTGATAGAAAAAATAACCTCTGTTTCTCTTCCAAGAAATGAATGGACGTTGTTATTTCACAATACATTAGCACAAACTCTCAAAGCATAAGAAATCAAGGATGTCTATTAAAAGTGGCAAAAAAAGTTGATCCCAAACAACAGTGGCAGAGTGGCTACTGAAAGTAGACAAAATATGTCTGATGAAGGAAGTAACTATCCTACAAAACACAGATTGAGCCTTTTATAAAAAAAAAAAACTGGGCTGGCCGCAATTTAAAAATTCAGACCAATGCAAAAAGCTTTTCAAAGCTATCTCAGACTCTGTTTTACTGATCTGCTGAACACACTGGCCTACAAACTTCAATAGATTCTGGCCTATTAAAGCGGAAGTAAACCCATCCATAAAACTGTTTAATTCCGGCACGCGCCGGAAATGTAACACTCCCATTGGTTGTGCTCTCAACCAAACTGTCAAACCATCCAATGGCTGGTGTCATAACTGATCACATGTCCAGCATAATGGCAGTTGTAGATTAAACAGAGGCAAAGATGGCAGCTTCCTTGGCTCAAAACGATAAGGGAGTTTACTTACACTTTAATCTCTCTAAACTCAGTAAAGAGGATTCCCTATTCAAGAAAATATTTGTAGCAATACCCCCAGCTAAGAGGGCTGCTGGTATTATTTTCGGGCCTGTAACACTCTGCTGCCAACCCCCAGTAACTGGCTCTACCCTCCCTTGGCATAGCTAGTGAGACTAAAGGACTGTGAGACCCGCAGGCTATGGGTATCACAATACTGCAGATAACATACACAGTAATCACACCACACAACGTGTCTGCTTATTTACTAATGCGTTTACTGAATAAAATAAGATTTGGATTAGACAGTAGTACATATATCAATGCAGAGCCCTGCAATAAGATCTAGTCAGCATATAACACAAGCCTATGCACATCAATTAACAAACCCTGCTTGCAAGCTCAAGCCTATGCACATCAATTAACAAACCCTGCTTGCAAGCTCCCCCCTCGTGGGCAAGATGGCGCCCAGCAATGTCTCTACTCTATTCAGTCAGGCCTGACTACTTAGTTCACAATGTTTCTGTAGAGAAGGATCTTCGCTAGCAATGCTGGTGCACTTTGTAGGTTGTTTGTAATCCACAGGGTGTGAAACAATAATGCCCCATACACACGATCGTTTTTCATGCCGTTAAAAATGCCATTAAAAAAAATGGCCATTAAAAATGATCGTGTGTAGGCTCCAGAGCATTTTTAACGACGTGAAAAACGGCCATTAAAAATTTCGAACATGCTCTCTTTTTTCACGTCGTTTTTCATGTCGTTTTTTTTAACGACGTGAAAAACGATAGTGTGTATGCTTTAACGACGTGAAAAAAAACGCGCATGCTCAGAATCAAGTATGAGACAGGAGCGCTCGTTCTGGTAAAACTAGCGTTCGTAATGGAGATAGCACATTCGTCACGCAGTCACGGACTGAAAAGCACGAGACTGAAAAGAGCGAATCGTCGCTCAACAAACTTTACTAACATGAAGGGTGGCGCCATTCGAACGGATCTTCCCCTTTATAGTGCCGTCGTACGTGTTGTACGTCACTGCGCTTTGCTTGATCGTTTTTTTAAATGATCGTGTGTACGCAAGACAGGCTTGAGAGGAAACATGAAAAAAAACAACGTGAAAAACGGCAAGAAAAAAAATGGCAAGAAAAACGATCGTGTGTATGGGGCATTAGCTGCTGATCGTGCGACAAAGGATTTAACGAAGGCTGCACGGCACACTGTCCCTCTGGTGAGCAGCTCAACTTGATAAACGATGGGCCCTAAGCAAAGGATACTGGGCCTAAAGAGTAACATAAGAAATCTTCGAGCAAGTGCTCTCTCACCCAACCGAACCAGTCTGTGCGGCCGACTTCCACCACTGTGCGTCCCACACACAGTCTCATGATACCCGGGGTCTCCGATTCTTCCGACGAGTCTTGGAAGGTAGATACTTGAGATGTCTAAGGGATTCTTCCGTGAAGGGTAGAAAGCTCTTTGGATCCACAGGGCCCAACTCTCGGGCCTAGTCCGGAACAGCAGACACAGCACAGAGTTCCACTTGCTAGGCGGACGATGTCCAAAAAGAGACCCCCGTCCTGCTCCGCCCCTCCTTATATAGTCCAACCCCAGCAGACCTTGCGTCGGGCCCAAAGGAACTGTGGGTATCCCATTGCATACTGTGTAAGGTAGTCTCTAGGGCTATTTAAAGCAACACCCCGCTACATATTGTTAACCTAAAAAAAAAAAAAAAAAAAATATCCTGTTCCCCTGAAGCATGTTATACAGCACAGTGCTTGTGTTGTGTCAATTGGCCCCTTCTATTACCTGAAATATCTGGCTGATCCTGCCAGTTTTTGCTCTCCCCTTTTTAAACTGACCACGGTTCCTCATGGCTGCTAAACTCTGACACAGTGGTCAGTTTATGTGCTTCCATCATCCGCTGTGTCTCCTGTTTCTCCTCTGTGCCCTCCTCCCTCCCCTCCCCTCTCTGCCTGTCAGCTCTGTGTCCATGCCCGCCCCCTCCCCTCCTGCTGCTCAAATTAGGATTCAATTTACACTATCCTCTTAGTTTAATCATGTAATGTCCCCCTGTGACTGTGCTTTATAAAAATAATGCAGCTATGTACCTGTTTACAGAGCGCAGATCAGCGCTCACGTGACCCACTGGCTTTCTCCTCCTCTCCTTCTCCTCTCCTGATTGACATCAGTGGGGAAACCTTGGCCCTGCCCACTGCAGCTGTCAGGCTGGGAGAGGAGAGAGACGGCAGGTCTCGTGAGCACTCATCTGCGCTCTTTAAACAGGTGTAGCATGCCACCCTTGGGGACTGCTTGGATTTACCTGCTCATCTGCATCACCATGACTAGGGATGGGCCCGGTGCTCGATTCGAACCCATGTTCGAATCGAGCACCGGGCGTTCGCTCGCTCGTCGAGCCCAGAACTATTTGGGCCGTTCGCATCACATTCGTGTGATGCGAGCGGCCCCGCAATGCATTGCGGCCGGCGCGGCCGGCGCAGTGCATTGCTGGCTGATGATTGGCCAAGCATGCACTGTGACCCCGCATGCTTGGCCAATCACAGCGCCCGAAACTCGGAGAGCAATAATTGGCTACAGGCAGGACGCCTGTAGCCAATTACAGCTCAGGGGCTTTAGTACATGCCCCACCATTTAAAAGGCCGCCACGCCATCGGCCCCGGTCACATGAGTTCCGGCTTTAGGAGAGATCAGTCTGCTGATTCTGTCTTTGCTTGATACTGAAAGATTTGCTCTTCTTTGCTAAACCATTGGCTATTTCTTTGCTAAACCATTGCTACCTAAGTCATTGATCGTTCATTGCTGCTGATTGCACAGTTAGCGTGTTATTAGCTGCTGCTGGGGATTAGTCTGGTGCGTGCTTACTGTTAGTACAGTATTGCAGTAGTACCAACCGCAGTGCTGTTAGCACAGCATTGCACCCCAACAGCACCCATAGGACTTCTAGTGTGTTAGTGGCAGCAAACAGAGCTCCTATATTTTCTTCTCAGCAGCACCCATAGGACTTCTAGTGTGTTAGTGGCAGCAAACAGAGCTCCTATATTTTCTTCTCAGCAGCACCCATAGGACTTCTAGTGTGTTAGTGGCATCACACAGAGCTCCTATATTTTCTTCTCAGCAGCACCCATAGGACTTCTAGTGTGTTAGTGGCAGCAAACAGAGCTCCTATATTTTCTTCTCAGCAGCACCCATAGGACTTCTAGTGTGTTAGTGGCAGCAAACAGAGCTCCTATATTTTCTTCTCAGCAGCACCCATAGGACTTCTAGTGTGTTAGTGGCATCACACAGAGCTCCTATATTTTCTTCTCAGCAGCACCCATAGGACTTCTAGTGTGTTAGTGGCAGCAAACAGAGCTCCTATATTTTCTTCTCAGCAGCACCCATAGGACTTCTAATGTGTTAGTGGCATCACACAGAGTTCCTATATTTTCATCTCAGAAGCACCCATAGGACTTCTAGTGTGTTAGTGGCATCACACAGAGCTCCTATATTTTCTTCTCAGAAGCACCCATAGGACTTCTAGTGTGTTAGTGGCAGCAAACAGAGCTCCTATATTTTCTTCTTAGCAGCACCCATAGGACTTCTAATGTGTTAGTGGCATCACACAGAGTTCCTATATTTTCATCTCAGAAGCACCCATAGGACTTCTAGTGTGTTAGTGGCATCACACAGAGCTCCTATATTTTCTTCTCAGAAGCACCCATAGGACTTCTAGTGTGTTAGTGGCAGCAAACAGAGCTCCTATATTTTCTTCTCAGCAGCACCCATAGGACTTCTAGTGTGTTAGTGGCATCACACAGAGCTCCTATATTTTCTTCTCAGCAGCACCCATAGGCACTTCTAGTGTGTTAGTGGCAGCAAACAGAGCTCCTATATTTTCTTCTCAGCAGCACCCATAGGACTTCTAGTGTGTTAGTGGCATCACACAGAGCTCCTATATTTTCATCTCAGAAGCACCCATAGGACTTCTAGTGTGTTAGTGGCATCACACAGAGCTCCTATATTTTCATCTCAGAAGCACCCATAGGACTTCTAGTGTGTTAGTGGCAGCAAACAGAGCTCCTATATTTTCTTCTCAGCAGCACCCATAGGACTTCTAGTGTGTTAGTGGCATCACACAGAGTTCCTATATTTTCATCTCAGAAGCACCCATAGGACTTCTAGTGTGTTAGTGGCATCACACAGAGCTCCTATATTTTCTTCTCAGCAGCACCCATAGGACTTCTAGTGTGTTAGTGGCATCACACAGAGCTCCTATATTTTCATCTCAGAAGCACCCATAGGACTTCTAGTGTGTTAGTGGCATCACACAGAGCTCCTATATTTTCATCTCAGAAGCACCCATAGGACTTCTAGTGTGTTAGTGGCATCACACAGAGCTCCTATATTTTCTTCTCAGCAGCACCCATAGGACTTCTAGTGTGTTAGTGGCATCACACAGAGCTCCTATATTTTCATCTCAGAAGCACCCATAGGACTTCTAGTGTGTTAGTGGCATCACACAGAGCTCCTATATTTTCTTCTCAGCAGCACCCATAGGACTTCTAGTGTGTTAGTGGCAGCAAACAGAGCTCCTATATTTTCTTCTCAGCAGCACCCATAGGACTTCTAGTGTGTTAGTGGCATCACACAGAGCTCCTATATTTTCATCTCAGAAGCACCCATAGGACTTCTAGTGTGTTAGTGGCATCACACAGAGCTCCTATATTTTCTTCTCAGCAGCACCCATAGGACTTCTAGTGTGTTAGTGGCATCACACAGAGTTCCTATATTTTCATCTCAGAAGCACCCATAGGACTTCTAGTGTGTTAGTGGCATCACACAGAGCTCCTATATTTTCTTCTCAGCAGCACCCATAGGACTTCTAGTGTGTTAGTGGCATCACACAGAGCTCCTATATTTTCATCTCAGAAGCACCCATAGGACTTCTAGTGTGTTAGTGGCATCACACAGAGCTCCTATATTTTCTTCTCAGCAGCACCCATAGGACTTCTAGTGTGTTAGTGGCAGCAAACAGAGCTCCTATATTTTCTTCTCAGCAGCACCCATAGGACTTCTAGTGTGTTAGTGGCATCACACAGAGCTCCTATATTTTCATCTCAGAAGCACCCATAGGACTTCTAGTGTGTTAGTGGCATCACACAGAGCTCCTATATTTTCTTCTCAGCAGCACCCATAGGACTTCTAGTGTGTTAGTGGCAGCAAACAGAGCTCCTATATTTTCTTCTCAGCAGCACCCATAGGACTTCTAGTGTGTTAGTGGCATCACACAGAGCTCCTATATTTTCTTCTCAGCAGCACCCATAGGACTTCTAGTGTGTTAGTGGCAGCAAACAGAGCTCCTATATTTTCTTCTCAGCAGCACCCATAGGACTTCTAGTGTGTTAGTGGCATCACACAGAGCTCCTATATTTTCATCTCAGAAGCACCCATAGGACTTCTAGTGTGTTAGTGGCATCACACAGAGCTCCTATATTTTCATCTCAGAAGCACCCATAGGACTTCTAGTGTGTTAGTGGCAGCAAACAGAGCTCCTATATTTTCTTCTCAGCAGCACCCATAGGACTTCTAGTGTGTTAGTGGCATCACACAGAGTTCCTATATTTTCATCTCAGAAGCACCCATAGGACTTCTAGTGTGTTAGTGGCATCACACAGAGCTCCTATATTTTCTTCTCAGAAGCACCCATAGGACTTCTAGTGTGTTAGTGGCAGCAAACAGAGCTCCTATATTTTCTTCTTAGCAGCACCCATAGGACTTCTAATGTGTTAGTGGCATCACACAGAGTTCCTATATTTTCATCTCAGAAGCACCCATAGGACTTCTAGTGTGTTAGTGGCATCACACAGAGCTCCTATATTTTCTTCTCAGCAGCACCCATAGGACTTCTAGTGTGTTAGTGGCATCACACAGAGCTCCTATATTTTCATCTCAGAAGCACCCATAGGACTTCTAGTGTGTTAGTGGCAGCAAACAGAGCTCCTATATTTTCTTCTCAGAAGCACCCATAGGACTTCTAGTGTGTTAGTGGCAGCAAACAGAGCTCCTATATTTTCTTCTCAGCAGCACCCATAGGACTTCTAGTGTGTTAGTGGCATCACACAGAGCTCCTATATTTTCTTCTCAGCAGCACCCATAGGACTTCTAGTGTGTTAGTGGCATCACACAGAGCTCCTATATTTTCTTCTCAGCAGCACCCATAGGACTTCTAGTGTGTTAGTGGCATCACACAGAGCTCCTATATTTTCATCTCAGAAGCACCAATAGGACTTCTAGTGTGTTAGTGGCAGCAAACAGAGCTCCTATATTTTCTTGTCAGCAGCACACATAGTACCTATAGTGTGTTAGTGTCAGCACCCATAGGACCTACAGTGTGTTGTGAGCACACATAGGAGTTCTATTTTTTATACTATATACACTACCGACTACAATGGCTGGAAGACCGCCAAGGAGAGGCAGAGCGTGCCGAGGCAAGAACACAGGGCAGGCAGGCTCTGTTTCTAGAGACAACAGTGCTGGCCGTGGACGTGGTCGTGCATCGTCATCAGCACGTGGCCATGGGACACGCTTGTCTTTGTTTTCGGCAGCTGGACATGTGGAGCCGCATCATGCCGAAGGCTTGGTAGAATGGATGACCAAGCCCTCCTCATCCTCCTCATCCTCTCTCACCCAGGCTCAGGGTACTGGCAGAGCAGCTGCCAACGTGTACTCAATGGCATCATCAGCCACCCCTTCCCTAGACCCACCATGTCCTCCTGAGGAGTCCCCCGAACTGTTTGAGCACAGTGTTGGGTACATGCTCCAGGAGGATGCCCAACGATTCGAAGGCTCGGATGATGATACCCAGCTTGAGGAAGTCAGTAGTGTGCGCGCAGAGAGAGGGGATGCTGAAGGACAGCAATCTGGCAGTAGTGTTCCACCAGCTGCAGCTTACTGCCAGGTTTGCTCTAGTGGTGAAGAGGGAGGGGATGATGAGGTCACTGACTCCACGTGGGTGCCTGAAGGGAGAGAGGAGGAGGAGGAGGAGGATGCAGCGTCACATGTCCAACGAGGCAGGATGCCCCCTGGAGGCCAGCTAGAGGCCAGCACAGCAACTGTACCACACCGCAGAGCTCCGCCTGTGCAGGGCGCTGCCTCTGCACGTTATCACAAAAGTTCTTTGGTGTGGGCCTTTTTTGAGACGAGTGCATCAGATCGCACCACTGCTATTTGCAATATTTGTCTCAAGCGTATCTCGCGTGGCCAAAACATCAGCCGCTTGGGCACCACAAGCATGAGCAGACATATGTCGACCTGCCATGCAGCTCGTTGGCAAGCACACATAAAAGACCCACACCAAAGAACAAAGCGGACCTCTCCTTGCTCCTCATCAGCTGGGATCTCCATCCCCACTATATCTTCAGTCCTCTCTGAAAGCTGCTCTGAGAGGACTGAAGGTGTAGAATTAGGTGTGTCACAACCAAGTACTTGCAGTACACCGACGTCCGATTGTAGCAGGCAAATTTCCCTGCCCCAGCTGCTGGACCGTCGAAAGAAGTATACTCCCAGCCATCCACATGCCCAGCGGTTGAATGCTAGCTTGGCTAAATTGCTAGCACTTCAACTGCTGCCTTTTCAGTTGATAGACTCGGCCCCCTTCCGTGAGTTTGTTCAATGTGCGGTTCCTCAGTGGCAGGTTCCCAAACGCCACTTTTTCTCACGGAAGGCGATTCCGTCTCTCTACTGGCATGTGGAAGGCAATGTCCATGCCTCGTTGGACAGGGCGGTCAGCGGTAAGGTGCATATTACCGCTGACTCATGGTCCAGCAGGCATGGACAGGGACGTTATCTTTCTTTCACGGCCCATTGGGTCACTCTATTGGCAGCTGGGAGGGATGCAGAACAAGGTGCAGTAGTGTTGGAGGTTGTTCCGCCACCACGCCTCCAAAATGCTACTACTGGTTGTGACACACCTCTCTCCTCCACCCCCTCCTCTTCTTCTTCCTCCATGTCCTCTTCGAGTGCTCTGTCCTCGGAACCAGCGGTGCTCCGTAGGCGTACAAGGGGCTACGCGAGTACGCAGGCAAAAAGATGCCATGCCGTGCTTGCGCTGGTGTGTTTGGGGGACAGGAGCCACACTGGGCCAGAGGTTCTGGCAGCTCTGCAGGGGCAGGCCGAGAGGTGGTTGACGCCACGCCAGCTTAAGCCAGGAATGGTCGTTTCTGATAATGGCACCAACCTCCTCTCCGCCCTGCGACAGGGGCAGCTCACCCATGTGCCCTGTGTGGCTCACGTCCTCAACCTGGTGGTGCAGCAGTTCTTGGGCAGGTTCCCAGGCTTACAGGATGTCCTGAGGCAGGCCAGGAAAGTCTTGTGCATTTCCGCCGATCTTATAATGCCAGTGCTCGGCTGACTGAGCTGCAAAAGGAGCTGAACCTGCCCAAGAACCGCCTAATATGTGACATGCCCACCAGGTGGAACTCAACGTTGGCCATGCTGCAGCGACTGCACACGCAGCAGAGGGCCATCAATGAGTACCTTTGCGACTACGGCTTTTTTTCCCCACGCCAGTGGAGCATGATCAGGGATGCATGCACTGTCCTCTCACCATTTGAGGAGGCCACGAGGATGGTGAGCAGTGACAGTGCATGCATCAGTGACACTGTACCTCTTGTCCACCTGTTGGAGCATACGCTGCGTGGGATAATGGACAGGGCACTTGAGGCAGAACAGAGGCAGGAAGAGGAGGACTTCCTTGTCTCTCAAGGCCCCCTTTATCCAGACAATGTTCCTTCTGTCCCACCCATCACACAGGAAGAGGAGGAGGAGGAGGAGGAGGATTGTGTGAGCATGGAGGTGGAGCCTGGCACTCAGCATCAGCAGCAGCAGTCTTTTAGGGATGATGTACAGTCCCAACAAACCAGTGGACTTGTACGTGGCTGGGAGGAGGTGGCTGGCGATCATGTCATCCTCAGTGACCCAGAAGACTCCGGACCGAATGCCTCAGCTAACCTACGCTGCATGGCCTCCCTGATCCTGCAAAGCCTGCGGAAGGATCCTCGTGTTCTTCGGATCAAGGAGAGTGACCATTACTGGCTGGCCACTCTCCTTGATCCACGGTACAAGGGTAAGGTTGCGGACCTTATCTTGCCGTCGCAGAGGGAGCAGAGGATGAGACATCTCAGGGAGGCCTTGCAGAAAGGTCTGTGCAACGCGTTCCCAGAAACTGGGAGGTTACAAACTCCTGGTCCTGGACGACGAGTTGCTGAGGCTTCGGTCAGTAGCAGAAGGAGCGGTGGGGAAGGTGGACGTCTGACCGATGCGTTCAGACAATTTTTTAGTCCGCAGCCCCAAGGTATGATCGGTTCCAGCAACCATCGCCAGCGTCTGATATACATGGTGCAGGAATACCTAGGGGCAAGGTCAGACTTGGACACCTTTCCCACCGAAAATCCTCTGGCTTACTGGGTCCTGAGGATGGATCACTGGCCAGAGCTTGCACAGTATGCAATTGAGCTACTGGCCTGTCCTGCATCCAGCGTTCTTTCCGAACGCACATTCAGTGCTGCTGGAGGATTTGTCACCGATCATAGGGTGCGCCTGTCCACCGACTCGGTTGATCGACTGACCTTCATAAAAATGAATCAGTCTTGGATCACCACCAGCTACCAGACACCTGAAGCGGATATAACGGAATAATTTATAATGTCACATCCCTTCAAGACTGCCTATGCTGATGCTGAGTGACTGTCCTGCTATGTTCACTGTCTATCCTCTTCCTCCTCCTCAATGATCCATGCCACCACACCAGTGCCTAAGGCACAATTTTTCAGCCCCTGTATAACAGGGGCGTGTAATTACAATTTTTTAAAAAGATGCTTCGCAACAGGTGTGACTGCTGTGCTCAGAGTACAGTATCTGTGAGGGGTTGCAGTGTTGTGGCACCAGCACCAGTGCCTAAGGCACAATTTTTCAGCCCCTGTTGGGGCGTGTAATTACAATTTTTAGGCAATGCTTTGCAACAGGTCTCATTGCTGTGCTCAGAGTACAGTATCTGTGAGGGGTTGCAGTGTTGTGGCACCAGCACCAGTGCCTAAGGCACAATTTTTCAGCCCCTGTATAACAGGGGCGTGTAATTACAATTTTTTAAAAAGATGCTTCGCAACAGGTGTGACTGCTGTGCTCCAAGTACAGTATCTGTGAGGGGTTGCAGTGTTGTGGCACCAGCACCAATGCCTAAGGCACAATTTTTCAGCCCCTGTTTAACAGGGGCGTGTAATTACAAATCTTGATCTAATAGTTCACAGCAGGGCCCATTCCTGCGCCCACCAAGAGTAACTATGAGGGCCTACAGTCTTGTGGCAACACCGTCCACCACCACCACCACCACCAAAGGCCCAATTTTTCTGCCCTGTTCAACAGGTGCATGCAATTACAAATCTTGATCTAATAACTCACAGCAGGGCCCATTCCTGCACCCACCAAGAGTAACTGTGAGGGCTTACAGTCTTGTGGCAACACCGTCCACCACCACCACCACCACCACCAAAGGCCCAATTTTTCTGCCCGGTTCAACAGGTGCATGCAAGTACAAATCTTGATCTATTAACTCACAGCAGGGCCCATTCCTGTGCCCACCAGTCTTGTGGCTACACCAACATCTAATAGGGCAAATTTCTGCAGAGTATATACGGCAGGCCCCTACTTTCAAAAATCCAACTTACAAACGACTCCTACTTGCAAACGGCAAGAGAAAACAGGAAGTGAGAGGAAATCTACCCCTAGGAAGGAAAATTCTATCCTGTTAGATTTAATTTGGGAAAAAGGTATCTCCTCTCTACTGATGCTTTATCACCAATCCTTGTTTCAATTAAAACCCCACTTTTCCAAAAACATTTGTCATTGGGACGGAAAGTGAGGTCACATGTTCTGAACAGATGTGCAAAGACAGCAAATGTTACAGGGGTGATAACCCCTCCCTATGTTCTCCAAAAAGCTTAAAAATTGATTTTTTTGGGATGTAGCTACACTTCATAATGTACCTGTTCAGATTCTACTTAAGAACAAACCTACAGTCCATGTCTTGTTTGCACCACCTATATACTGCTGTTCAGAGTATATAGGGTTGTAGGTATAGGGTTTTATTTTGGGTGCGGGGTCCCCCTTAGTATCCATACAAGACCCAAAGGGGCTGGGGTGGGGTGATGGGGTAGCCATGCCATTTTTCTCAAGGATTTTCAGCCATATGGCGGCCAGGACAAGACATGACATTAAAGCCGCAAGTGGTTTTAAATGGCTTCTTTTTTTCCTTTACAAATGTCATTTTGTGCAAGGACAGTTCTAAACACGGGAAACACATGCCACTTCACAGGCATACTTTAGACACCCCCCAGGTACCATATTTAAAGGAAAATTTCACTTTTTTTTTTTTCACTTTATGCATCATTAAAATGACTGCTCCCGAAAAAACTTTAGTTTTTAAAATTTCTTTTTGCATTGATATATGTCCCCTGGGGCAGGACCCGGGTCCCCAAACCTGTTTTATGACATTAACATGCATATTGGCCGTTGTAATTAGCAATTTTGATTTTGAACGTTCGCGTCCATTATAACGAATAGGGTTCGAAAATTCGCGTGAACTTTCGGTCCGTTCGAAGGTTCTGGTGCGAACCGAACCCGGGGGTGTTCGGCTCATCCCTAACCATGACCCTGTAAACATTCCAACCCACTTGACACTCTGGCAATCACACAAGCAGGAAATAATGTTTCTGGGGGGCGTTCTGTACACTTTTTGTGTAAAGAAAACCTCCAGGTAACCATATTGCATTGCATTTTCAGAAAATTACAGAGTTGCAGATTGAAAAGGAAAGGTAATTTTTAATAACATTGAATTACAATATGACTTGTGTCGCAATTGTATACGCTATATTATTTTTTCTTTATTTAAAAAAAAAAATTCCCCATAAAAGTGGAGTTACCCTTTAAGACTGGGCTGGGGCCAGGGGGAACTAGGCATCAAAACAGGAACAATCCTGTACTTGGTAACTTTTGTAACTGTATTTCTATATGTTTATATACTTTTGTAACACAATTTCTGTATGTTTATATGCTCTTCCCTGCCTGCCATTATATATGTTGAATCAAATTGGAAAGACAGAGCTTTAAATATAAGCTTTAAATATACGTTTTTCCCATTTTCATCCTACAACTTTTTCAAATTTTTAAGGCCTCATTTACACTTGTAAATGGCGGCGTTAGCGATTACATGCGAGAGACCCAGCAGGGGTTCCCGACAACTAGCTGTGGGTGGCAGCCCCATTGAAAGCAATGGGAGGCTGACAGCTCCTGCAGCTAATGGCCAGGATCCCTTGCTGGATCTCTGCCAATAATTCCCTACGGCCCTATTTACAAAGGTGAATCGGGCCTTATGTTAATTAATCCCATGCTGACGAAAACTGCAAACCATTCATATAAACAAAGTAGTCTAACCTGTCACAAGTGTTGATACATGTTTGAGACATATATTATTCCTAAAATAAATTGCATAAAAACCGCATTAAGTGTAAAAAACACAAATTTCAGTAATTATGATAATGTCAAAATGTAAAAAAAATTGCAGCCATTCCCAAAAAAAACCATTATTTAAACAAATCTAGTCAACAGTGACTTTAAATAATAGGACTACACAATTCTGTTTGTTCCACCATAATTTGAATAGGAACTCAATCGCCTGGGGAGAGGAAATATAACACAAAAAGATATAGTTGTTGGGCAGGTTGTTGGATGCTTGGAACCAGTGCCAGATGGAGACATTGGTACCTTTATTCTGAATAAGCTTTTGATAGTGCTGTTTTGCATAATGTGTGAGCATACTGTTTTTAACCGGTTCCTTACCGAGCCATATTAAAATGACGTCGGCAGGAACCTTCTCTCCTTCCGGGTGGATGTCATATGACATCCTGGGCTTCCCGGCCGTCTAGGGGGCGCACGCGCCGCCTCGTTCGGGACCCGGTGCGCGTGCCCGGCAGCCGCGATGTCCGCCGGGCACCCACGATTGCCTGTGATCACAGCAGGACCGTGGATCTGATTGGTTTGCGCAAAAGTTATAGCGTCTACAAAATAGGGGATAGTTTTATGGCATTTTTATTAATATTTTTTTTTTTTACTAGTAATAGTGGCTATCAGCGATTTTTATCGTGACTGTGACATTATGGCGGACACATCGGACACTTTTGACACCATTTTGGGACCATTGTCATTTTTACAGCGATCAGTGCGTTAAAAACTGTAAAAATTACACTGGCAGTGAAGGGGTTAACCTGTAGGGGGCGCTGAAGGGGTTAAGTGTGTCCAAGGGAGTGATTCTAACTGTTAGGGGGCGTGGCTACGAGTGACACGTCACTGATCACTGCTCCCAATGAGAGGGAGCATTCGATCAGTGACATGTCACTAGGAAGAACAGGGAGATGTTGTGTTTACACTGACATCTCCCCATTCTTCAGCTCGTGACAGAGCTCCATGACCGACCCTGTCGTGAGCTCCGTGACCGTCCCTGCGGACTTGATGTCTGCCGGTGTCCCGCGATCGTGTCATGGAGCTGAAGAACGGGGAGGTGTCAGTGTAAACTCAGTGTAAACACAGCTGCCAGCGGCGCGCACGCGACCACACAGCGGCAAAATAAAAGGGACGTACCTGTACGCCCATTTGCCTGTCCGTGCCATTCTGTCAACGTAATTGATCGTGCGGCAGTCCTTAGGCTGTTAAAAAGACACTGTAGAACTTGTGGAAACCAAACCTATTTCAGTCTTAAAGGGGTTTTAAAGGTTAGTTTTTTATTTTCTAAATAGGTTCCTTTAAGCTAGTGCATTGTTGGCTCACTTACCTTTTCCTTAGATTTCCCTTCTAAATATTTTTTTTCTTTGTTTTCTTTGTCTGAATTTCTCATTTCCTGTTCTTCCTCAGTAAGCTGTTCAGTAAGCTGTTCTGGCTGACTAACCACCGCTCGGATGATGGTGTGAAGTTTAGTGAGGAGAAACAGGAAGTGAGAAATTCAGACAAAGTAAAAAAACATTTAGAAGGTAAATCAAAGGAAAAGGTAAGTGAACCAACAATGCACTAGCTTAAAGGAACCTATTTAGAAAATAAAAAACAAACCTTTACAGCCCCTTTAAGCAGTTTAGAACAGTTAGAACAATGACCAAATGTGTATGGGATTCTGCACAATGTTTTAAACTTATTACATAATAGAGATTTTGTCTAAAGCAGGGATAGGCATTCCTGGAGAGGTGGGGATCTACTTAATAAACATGGAAGAAATCAAAGATCACCAGGCCGCAGCTTGATTTTTAAAGGGGTGACCTAGCTGGACCCCATTAAAAAGTAAAAAAGGTCAGTAGAATTTAAAGGAGTTGTAAAGGCAGAAGTTTTTTTAATCTTAATGCATTCTATTCATTTTGATAAAAACCTTCTGTGTGCAGAAGCCCCCCTCAGCCCCCCTAATACTTGCCTAAGGTACCTCTCTGTCCAGCGATGTCTCCGAGTGTCTCAGCTGGCCGAAATTCTCCCTCCTGATTGGCTGAGACACAGCAGCGGCGCACTTGGCTGCCACTGCTGTCAATCAAAGTCAGCTAGCCAATCAGGGGAGAGAGGGGGTGGGACCAGGTTGGGGCTCCGTGTCTGAATGGACACAGGGAGCTGTGACTTGGCTCGTGGGCCCCCATAGCAAGCTGCTTGCTGTGGGGGCACTAAACAGGAGGAAGGGGCCAGGATCACAGAAGAGGGACCTGAAAAGTGGAGGATCCGGGCTGCTCGGTGCAGATCCACTGCAACAAAGCAGGTAAGTATAACATGTTTGTTATCTTTATAGGAAAAAAATCAAGACTTTACAATCACTTTAACACCAAAAATTGGTAATGCAGAATGTAGAGGTCAGTAGTATGTAATGCAAAGTGCAGGGGTCAGTGTTATCCGACAGAGTTCAGAGGTCAGAGATAAGTAACACATAGTGCAGAGGAGTAACTAACACACATCTAGTCCACAGGCAAAAATAGCCCCCTTCCTGTACAAACATTTCTCCCCACCCCCCAAGCTAAAATTGGCCACAGCACAAATATCTTCCTCCCTCTGTAAAATTCACTCACCAGATCTCATTTGACACTTTGGAGCCAATAAGGAACCTAGAACTTCTCTCAGCTATGCAATGCCAATTGCCACACTGATCTGAGGTCCAAGAGCTGATGGCATGGCAGGTCACAATCTCCCATCAGGTGGCCACAATCAATGGGTAGATTATGATTGACCAACGGCCTGCTGCCGATCTAAAGGGTTCATTGAGTATTTCCACTACAATAAAACTGCAATGGACTGTTGAATGTTCCCATTGTTATCTGAGATCTTTTCAGTGGCAGACTTCTATTAATTTACATAGCTCTAGTTATGGATTAAATTCTGGTTGAAATTTGTACTCTCATGCCGTGTACACACGATCAATTTTCTCAACGGTGAAAACACCGTCGAGAAAATCGATGGGAAAAACGAGGAACGGCTTGGTCCCCTACACACGGCCGTTTTTCCCGTCATTTCTTTTTCGTACATCACGGGACACAGAGCGACTTAGTCATTACTAATGGGTTATATAGATACCTTCAGGTGCTGGCACTGGCAACTTCCAAAACCGGAAGTACCCTCCCCTATATAAGCCCCTCCCATCCGGGAGTACCTCATTTTTTTGCCAGTGTCTAAGGTGTTGGCCAAGAAGTAACATGTGTTTTTCACTGAGCTTGCGTACAGGTTCTTTTGGGCCTCAGTAAGCTATTCCGGATCCGACCAAAAAAGCTTCATAGCTAAACGGTCGGTACCCGGGCCTTGCAAGAGAAGAGCAAGGTTTTGCCTGTAATGCCTCTCTTAGGAGGGCTGGACCCTGGGATCCAGAGCTCTGGTCATACCCACGACCAAGATGTTGTCTGTGCAGGGTGCTATACAGGTCCAGGGGAGTGGAATCCTTGGGAACCCGGTCCCTGAAGGTTTAATTACAATGCCTGCCGTGATAGGTGAAGTTTGGGCTTCTGTGGACCAAACAGAGTCCTGCGGCGAGGAAAAGGTAAGTGGGGGCCCTCAGGAACTTGGTTCTATTGGGGGACCCCCAAGCCTAATTTGTCTTTCTGCCTGTTACCTATGGTATTCCCGCTAATATTCTGTGCATGCCTGTAACTACTAAGAAAATGTAAAAAATTTTAACAGTAGGCAAGAAAAAAAAAAAAAAAATGGTAAGACCGCGGTACCTGTGCTGAACACTAGAGGCCGCTATGGTTCTTTTTCTTGTAAATGTGCATTTTTTTCTTCCAAAATCAAATCCAGGCAGTTGGTAAGTTCTCTGTTGGGAAGCTGTCTCCTCTGCCCTGTTGCTGAGCTCATCCATCCCCGGGCCCTGCGGAGGGACCCTGGCTCCCATCTAGCTCCTTATTTTTTCAAAAAAGGCGCCGAAAGCACACGTGCCCACGCGCGGGCGCGGGCACGCGCCTCTCTATATAGAGGCGATCTGGAAAAAGGGGCGGAGCGGGTGGATGACGCTCGGTGTGCGCCGCGGCGCTACTGCGCATGTGCGGGCGTCCAGCGTGTTTAAAGGCACAATCACAGCTGGCTACTGAAGTGCACAGACAGAGCTAGCAACAGTAAAAAGGCACACAGAGGCGGTTGATGCAGGCATCCCCTAGAAAGGCACTTTAGTAGACACCAACTGTTATATAGCAGCAATTGTGCTAGACTATTTTCAGTAAGTGGTGTATTACGGCTGGAATACCTCAGCTTTGAGCTTAGGAATATGCCGTCCAGAAGCTCCGGAACTAAAGCTTCCAGGAAGCGAAGGGGGTCTCTATCGGGCTCTGAGGATCTTGGGCATGCTTCTGCTGCACCAGTCTCCCCTGAAAATTCAGAGGTTAGTGACCATAGAGACCCCGCAGGAGTACCTGGTACTGTGGCTGTCCTCAGTTCACCTGCTCCTGTGTATGTAACAGAGGAGGTTTTTGCCTCAACTCTGGGAGGACTGGAAGAGAGATTGACTAAATTGATCGCTGCTTCCCTGTCACAGGAAAAGCGCGCCCGATCTCCGTCTCCTCCCTCAGAGTGCCTGTTAGCGGAGCAACAGTCCCTTGCAGGGATCGACCTACCTGAAGGGGATCAGGATGAGGTTGATTCTGTTGTAGAGGAATCAACAGTGGAAGAACCATTTTTCAGCGTCACATGCTGAAAGATTATGGGTTCAGTCTCTGACTGATATGGTCCGATTAGCATTTCAAATGCCCCTTGCGGAGCCATTAACCACTTCTGTCTCCTCGTTGGGGTCGCTAAAAGCTCCCCAGACTGTTTGTTCCTTTCCAATCCATCCTTTACTGGAAAGACTCATTTACCAGGATTGGGAACATCCTGATAAAATATTTACTCCCCCCAAGAGATTTCCGGTGGTCTATCCCATGGAGGATAAGTTCATCAAAAAATGGAGGGTCCCTACAGTGGACGCAGCCATCTCTTGTGTGAATAAATCACTGACATGTCCAGTAGATTATGTCCAAATGTTCAAGGACCCAATAGATAAAAAATTGGAGTCCTTATTAAAATCTGCTTTCTCTACAGCAAGCTGGGTGACACAACCAGCAGTAGCAGCTATTGGGGTCTGCCAAGCAGTGAAAGATCAGTTGAAACAGGTCTTAAGGGACTTGCCAGATCAGCAGGCTCTTGCCCTAGCTGATCTACCTAGAGCCTTATGTTTTGCGGTTGACGCCATCAAGGATTCAATCCATCAGGCCTCCCGCTTTACGCTGTCTGTAGTACATATGCGTAGGCTTCTATGGCTCAAAAACTGGTCTGCTGAGGCTCCCTGTAAGAAATTGCTGATTAGCTTCCCATTTCATGGAGAACGCTTATTTGGAGAAGATCTGGACAAGTATATCCAGAAAATTTCTGCCAGTAAAAGTACACTCTTGCCGGTTAAGAACAAAGTTAGAAGTCCTTCTTTTAAGAGGCCTACTTCTCCAGTCCCTGGCACATCGGCTGTGAAACAGTTCCGACGGCCTCCGCGGTCAAATCCAGGGGGCAGAAATCAGGGACAATCACAGGGTAACAAGAAACCCTGGGTCAAGAGAGGTACGAAACCTCCCCCCAAGTTATGAAGGGTTGCCCCCACTCAATCGGGTGGGGGGAAGACTTCAGTTGTTCACAGAGACCTGGCGGGACACCATCAGAGACAGATGGGTGATCTCCGCAGTAAGTCTGGGATAAAAGCTGGAGTTAAAAGACACTCCTCCTGCCCATTTTATGAGGTCAAACGTGCCAAGCGATCCCCAGAAGAGAGGATCCCTCCTTCTGGCACTAGAACAACTATTGCTCCAAGGTGTAATCATTAAGGTTACCTTGGAAGAATGCGGGTTCGGGTTTTACTCAAACCTCTTCACAGTCCCCAAACCAAATGGGGACGTGAGGCCCATATTAAATCTAAAAGGGCTAAACAAATTCCTACATATCAGGACTTTTCGGATGGAGTCGATCCGATCGGTGGCCACCGCCCTACAAGGGCAGGAATGGTTAGCCTCGATCGACATAAAGGATGCTTATCTGCATATTCCCATCTTTCCGGCCCATCAGAAATTTCTACGCTTTGCAGTAGAAGGGCGCCATTTTCAGTTCAGAGCCTTACCTTTCGGTCTGGCCACAGCACCACGAGTGTTCACAAAAATTCTGGCCCCACTATTGGCCAATCTAAGAACACGGGGTGTAACGATAATGGCATATTTAGACGACCTGCTACTAATAGACCACTCAGTGGAAAAACTGGAAGTAGCTATTCACAAGACAATCAAGTATCTGGGATATCACGGTTGGATTATCAACCGAGACAAGTCAGCTCTAAGACCAGTCAAAAGTCTGGAATACTTGGGGCTAAGGCTGGATTCAAATCAGAGAAAGATTTTCTTACCTCCAGAGAAGGTGTCGTCTTTGAAAGATTTGACCCACTTAGTGGGTACAAAAAGAAAACCATCCATATGCCTGTGCATGAGGCTGCTGGGAAAAATGGTGGCTTCATTCGAAGCAGTACCCTACGGTCAATTCCATTCAAGGAACTTGTAGAGGGCCATACTGTCAGCCTGGAACAAAAAAGTTCAGGCTTTAGACTTACCAATGTCCCTGTCCCCTTCCGTTCGCAAGAGCCTCCATTGGTGGTTGGTGCCCCAGAATCTGGAAAAAGGGAAACCCTTCAGTCCGGATTCTTGGAAGGTGGTCACTACAGATGCCAGCCTCATAGGCTGGGTGGCAGTACTGGAGCAATGGTCTCTCCAGGGCAAGTGGTCAGAAGCAGAGAAGGCCCTGCCCATCAATCTCTTAGAGATACGAGCAGCCCGGTATGCCCTAGTAGCATGGACATCCAAACTCCAAGGGTCCCCTGTCAGAATTCAATCAGGCAATGCCACAGCAGTGGCATATATCAATCACCAGGGTGGCACCAGGAGTCGTGCAGCCCAGAGGGAAGCGAATTGCATCCTGAAATGGGCAGAAAGATATGTCCCAGCCATATCCGCGGTTTTCATCCCAGGAGTGGAAAATTGGAGAGCGGACTTTCTAAGTCGACAGCAATTATACCCGGGGGAATGGTCTCTTCACCCCGAGGTTTTCCAGGCAATATGCCAGCGGTGGGGAACACCGGATGTAGATCTGCTAGCATCCAGATTCAACGCAAAGGTGGACAGATTTGTGTCTCGCACAAGGGATCCCCTAGCTTGCGGCTCGGATGCCCTAGTGTTCCCTTGGGATCAGTTCAAGCTGATATATGCATTCCCACCGCCACAATTGTTACCGCGATTAATCCGCAGAATCCGGGTAGAAAAGAAACCGGTGATTCTGGTGGCTCCAGCGTGGCCCCGAAGAGCATGGTACGCGGAGATCGTAAAGATGTCAGTGGGGAGTCCTTGGACCCTCCCACATCGTCCGGACCTGCTTTCGCAGGGAACGATATACCACCCTTCCTTACAAGCCCTAGGTTTTACGGCCTGGCTATTGAAGCCCACATTCTAAAAAAGAGAGGTCTCTCTAATCCGGTGGTATCTACCATGATCAATGCTAGGAAGCCGTTATCCAGGCAGATCTATTATAGGATCTGGAAGGCGTACATCGCGTGGTGTGAGGCCAAGAAATGGCATCCGCGTAAGTACGTAATAGGTAAGATTCTGGACTTCCTACAGTGGGCTGTGGATAGGAAGCTTGCCTTGAGTACTATCAAGGGTCAGATTTCGGCCTTGTCAATATTTTTTTCAAAGGCCCTTGGCTTTGCATTCATTAGTCAAAGCTTTCATACAAGGAGTGATGCGTATTAGCCCTCCGGTTAGTATTCCCATATGTCCATGGGACTTAAACCTGGTTCTGTCGGTTCTACAGAAACAACCGTTTGAACCATTGCAGCACATTTCCTTGGTTCTTCTCACCAGGAAATTGATTTTCTTAGTAGCCATTTGTTCGGCTAAAAGAGTATCGGAATTAGCCGCCATGTCCTGTAGGGAGCCATATCTGGTTGTCCATAAGGACAGAGTAGTATTACGTCCTCACCCAGCCTTTCTTCCTAAGGTGGTATTGAGGTTTCATTTGAACCAAGATGTGGTTCTTCCTTCTTTTTTTCCCAAACCTACCTCGGTAGAGGAAAAGTTATTGCATTTTTTGGATGTAGTAAGAGCAGTTAAAGCTTATCTAAAAGCCACTGCTCAGATTCGTAGAACGGATACTTTGTTTGTTCTGCCGGAAGGCCCCAGAAAGGGTCAGGCAGCATCAAAATCTACTTTAGCCAAGTGGATTCGACAGGTCATAATACAAGCCTATGGCTTGAAAAGGAGACCGCCTCCATTCAAAGTTAGGGCGCACTCCACAAGAGCAGTTGGAACTTCATGGGCAGTGCATCACCAGGCCTCCCTGGCTCAAATCTCTAAGGCCGCAACATGGTCTTCAGTACACACGTTTACTAGGTTCTACCAGGTGGACGTTAGAAGTCAGGAGGATGTTGCCTTTGGGCGCAATGTGTTGCAGGCTGCAAAAGATCCTCATGCCTGATGGCGCCCAGCTTATGTATAGTGTATCCCCTCCCTCATTTGGCATTGCTTTGGGACGTCCCATTAGTAATGACTAAGTCGCTCTGTGTCCCGTGATGTACGAAAAAGAAAAAGGGATTTTTTTTTTTTTTTTTTTTTTTTATTTCAATAAATTTTTATTTTTCAATTCAAGACATGTACAGAAAATCTTAAAAAATTGTTGTTTAAACATGACAAAGGGTTATTTCCAATTGTTTATGTCACAATGTTCTCATCAAGAGATTAAAAAAAAAAAAAAAAAAATGAAAAATAGGCATTCAGGGAAGTCACACCCCACCTGGACGCCCCTAACGGGATCATCCTGCGCCCAGGTCAGGCCCCCCCCCCAGCCCGCCATCCTCATATGAAACCAATAAAAAGGAACTCGGAATCTTAATGAAGAACAGTACTACACTCATATACAATAACGCCCATCAAATTTAAGACTTGGAAATACCGCAATAAGAACACAGTAAATAATGATATCAAATCTTTGAATCATGTTTAAGCATCGAAACAAAAATAAAATAAAAATAAATAAAACAAAAGATAAAAGAACCAAGAAAAGATAGGATAGAAGAAGAAAGAAATAAGAAGAAATCACATGCCGAACATGAGGCCCTTTAGGAATTAGAGCGGTCAGGGTCATGCCTGACCTTCAAAGAAACGCCACAGAAAACTGCCCAAGGTTCCCATATTGCCTCAAATTTAGGGATTAAATTAGTTGATATGCTAACCATCTTCTCTTGAGCCATAATCCAAGAGATCTTATTGTGTATAGCCTTAATGGATACCCTGGGCTTCCTCCAAGATCTAGCAATAATAATTTTAGTCCCCAGAAGTATAAAGTGAATCAGTTTTCTAGTTGGTTTAGAAACGTTGGGAATATTGTCATTGAGAAGAGCAACAGAAGCTGACCTAGGTATTGAACACGAAGTGACCTTAAATATGAGATTAAAAATTTTCTTCCAGATCGGCCTGATCCTAGGACATTCCCACCAGATATGCACCATCGAGCCCAATAAATGGCAGCCTCTAAAGCAGTTGGGATCCGATTCTGGGTAGATGGATGCAAGCCTGATGGGAGTCATATACCATCTCATGACAACTTTTAAGTTAGCTTCCATGAGGGAGGTGTTCAAAATACTTTGGAATGAGCGAAAGTTGGCCTTTTGCCAGGATCCTAGATCCCAATTTAGCTGGAGGTCATCTTCCCATGCTTTCATGTATGAGGCTTTAGTAGCTGTACAAGTAAGTGAAGAGTAGATGACAGAAATGCCCCCCCTTTGTCCCACGGCCGATCCGCACCAGATCTCATAGTCCGTAAATTTGGGAGGAAGAGGTTTCTCCGTCCAAATATCATTCAAGAATTGTGAAATCTGTTCAAATCTAAATTTTTCAGAGTCAGGGAGGTCAAATTTATTTAGACAATGGGGCATGGTAATAGGACCCCGATTTGTAAAGTATTGTCCTATCCTATATAGACCTTTGTTTGTCCACCAACTGAAGGCCTCTGTATCCATACCAGGAAAGAATTTTGGATTATTAAAAATGTGTGCTAGTGGTTGTGTTACAGACACTAGAGTGGGAAGAGGACGGAGTCTGTCCCAAAGGGAAAATGATTGAGATAAGGAAGGGGATAAAATAGGTGGTCTCTGTCTTTGTGGGCACCAAAGCAGGTACTCTAAGGATAATTGTGGTACCGCTTGTTCTTCTATCAGCACCCAGTCCGGTTTTTCATTCTTGGAATAAAATATAGATAATTGTGCTAGTCTGGCAGCTAAAAAATAATTATATAAGTTAGGCAAACCCACCCCTCCCTTCTTCCTATTTAAATATAGGGTGTTTTGGGGAACTCTGTAACTAGATTTGCCCCATACGAATGTGAGAATTTTACTTTGTAAGGAATTTATCTGATCTTTCCTGATGGGAATGGGGAGGGAACGAAATAGATATAAAATTCTAGGAAGTAATGTCATTTTCACTGAATTAATCCTGCCCAACCAAGATAGTTCGAATTTGTCCCAATTTTTAAGATCTGTAATAATTTTATGGAATAGGGGAGGATAGTTACTTGTGTAAAGAGATTCTGTTCGAGCAGTCAGAAAGATTCCCAGATATTTAATATGAGAAGAATTCCATTCAAATTTGAAAGACTGTTTGATGAGGGAAACTATGGGTAACGGGAGGGAAATATTTAGTGCCTGTGACTTGGCAAAATTGACCCTGAGTCCTGAAATATTAGAAAAATCAGAAATTACTTTATAAAGATTCGGGAGGGAGGTAATGGGAGAGGTAAGAAAGAGAAGCAAATCATCTGCGAAAAGTCCGCATTTATGCATCTGATTCCCACAGGTTACGCCTTTAATGTCAGAATTTTGTCTAATGGCTATGGCCAAGCTTTCAATGGCCATAGCAAAGACAATAGGGGATAGTGGACAACCTTGTCTTGTACCCCTGGCTATATTTATCGGAGAGGAATAATATCCCTGTATACGAATTTGAGCTTTAGGTTGAGAATACAGAGCTCTAATAACTCCCATAAAACGTGGGCCAAAGCCCCATCGTTCTAATAGGGGAAAAAAGTATTGCCAGGATACAGAGTCGAAGGCCTTCTCCAGATCAAGTGCTAACAGGAAACCCTGTTGTTTTTGACCTCCGTCCCAGTTGGACTGCAAAAGGGAGATAATATCAATCGCTCTTCTCACTTGATCTGGGCCTTGTCTTCCTGGCATAAATCCTACCTGATCCTTGTGAATATATTTAGTAATAAAAGAGGAGAGGCGATTCGCTAAAATTTTAGTGAGAATTTTCAAATCATTATTTATCAAAGAAATAGGGCGATAATTGGAAACTTCTTCTGGGTTTTTATCCGGTTTGGGTATAACAGTAATGTAGGCTGTATTAAGTTGTGTACCTAATTGGGAACCCCTTGTAGTAAAATTAAAAATTTTTGTTAAATATGGGGTAAGGGTGTCCTTGAAGGCTTTGTAGTAGGGAGCTGATAATCCATCAGGTCCCGGGGCTGATCCCGCCCTGAGATCTTGAATTACTGCTGTAACCTCTTCAACAGAGAAGGGAGCTTCTAGGATATCTCTATGTTCCATATTCAAGGATGGAATAGGGAGGCCATCTAGGTATGAGGATACCGAGTTCATGGGTATATTTGAAGGGTCGCTATAGAGTTCGGGATAAAATGTCTGAAAAGCCTTTAGTATCTTTTCAGGGTTAGCCGTGGGGTCCTGTCCAGCAATGCGGATCTTAGGTATGGAATAAACTCTCGTTTTAGGAGACAATTTGGATGCCAACATTCTACCTATTTTACCTGTTTGAGTATAAAATGTATTACTTGTCCAACGGAGAGATTTCTCCGCTTTTGTAGTGAGTGCTAAATTGAGTTCTAGTCTACTCCTTTCAATCTTAGACAATAAGGATGGAGAAGGTTTCCTTTTATGCTGTGTTCTCAGGGTCCTGTATGATCTCTCCAATCTATCAATGCCCGCTTCCCTTTCCTTTTTGATTCTTGTCGAAATTTGGATAAGCTTGCCCCTAATAAAGGCCTTATGAGCAGCCCAAAGGACTTCAGCGGAAACATTTTCTATATCATTAAAGCTGAAGTATTCTTGAAGAGCTTTATCTATTTCCATTTGTATGGCTGGATCGGAAAGTAAAGACTCATTTAGTCTCCAATTACCCCCCTTTGATCTACCAGTTTTTATGCGTAGGAACATGACAACCATGGAGTGATCAGAAAGGACCGTGTCTTTGATAATTGACTTAATAACATCCGGGAGAATATAGGAAGGAACCAGGATATGGTCAATCCTAGAGTAGGTGTTGTGTGGGTGAGAGTAATGAGTATAATCTCTTATAGAAGGATTAGATTCTCGCCATACATCAGCTAGGCCTTTATCATGCAAAAGTCCAGCTATTTTCAGGCTTATCTTAGTGGGTCTGGTTAATTGGGTCGAGGGGGGTTTGGATTTGTCCAACCCCTGATCAAATGCTGCATTGGAATCTCCCCCCCAAATGATTGTGCCCTCTAATTGAGGAGATAGGGTGTCCAGGATGAATCGAAAAAATGTATCTTGCCCTGAATTGGGGGAATAATATGAAATCAGAGAATATATTCGTCCCTCTATTGTGCCCTTAACCAGTATAAACCTGCCCTCAGGATCTTTGAAATCAGATATGAAACTAAACTGGCATGATTTTGAAATACAAATAGCCACACCCTTGGTTTTCTTTTCGGCATTAGCTAAAAAAAATTGTGGGAATCGGGAGTGTATAAAGCTGGGATTGAATTGCCTAGGGAAATGGGTTTCCTGAATCATGAGTATGTCAATACCCAGGGATTTATAAGAGTCAAAGAGTTTGCGTCTCTTAACAGGGGAATTCATGCCTTGAACATTATGTGTAGCTATTTTGAGTGAACCTAGTACGGAATCAGCCATGGGACTCAGGGAGGGAGCTGCCATCGTCATCCACTATATCTACTTTACCGCAATACACCATCCTCAGGATCTGTAAGTGTTCTAGACGGGTAATCAAAAGCCAAAGGATCATGTTGCGGGTACCTTCAATTGAATCTGCAAAAACCAGAACTGCCAGGCATGTGATAATAGGATTAGAGATAGGAAAGGAGAAAAAAGGAATGAAAAAGTGGAAAAAATAAGAAGAGTAAAAAATTGTCATAGAAAAACAGTAATAAAAAAATTTAATTAAAATTTTTAAAAACCGAAAAAACCGAAAAAAGGATGAAAACGATCTCGAGGAGGATAAAGTCCTCCCCAAAACTTCTACCAAGGTAGAAAATGAAAAGCCCGTTCCCTAAGGAAAAGGCTATTCCTTCCACAAAGTCTCTAGGAGACTCAGGGGAAAGGTGGAAGCACATGGGACCCACCCCAGCCAGGGCGCCCCTTAAAAAAAAATTAAAGACTTACTAGATCTACCATATTCAGGTCTGTCCGGAGGGACCCCCACCTCTCCCCCCTGAAGTGGATAGAGGAGCGAGAGTCTCACCCCCCCAAATTGGACAAAGAACTCTACAAGTAGTAGATCGAACTCAGAAAAATTGAGACGTGGATAAAAACCCCTTGCAAAACATTTTGGAAAAATTTAAACAAGCAGAACAAAAAAAAAAAACATTCGTTCCAGGCTCTTAGAATAAATCTTTCCTGGAACTCATGGGAATCGAGGAGTACAAAGTATAAATTGTGAGCTTGGGTCTCTTCAAGCGGGACCATTGTCTTTGGCTTTCTTGGTTCTTGCCCTGGTCCACAAGGGAGATTGAGGGCTGGTAGGGTTCGGTCTCTTTGAAGATTGTGGGCCACTTCGAGAAGTGTCCATGTCATTTTCTTGAGTGATGATCTTGAGATTCAATAACAGTTTTTCGCCGTCAGGAAAAGTAGAAAAGGAATGATTCTTCCCTTTGTAAGAGAATTTTACTGCAAATGGAAATGCCCACTTGTATTTAATGTCTTTTTGTATGAGGGCTAGAAGTAGAGGCTTCATTGCACGTCTGCGTTGCATTGTAGAGGGAGAGAGGTCTGCATATAATTGGATTTTATGACCCAGGCATAGAATCGTAGACATATTTCGCGCCTTGCTCATAATTTCCTCCTTTATCGCATAGAAATGGGGTTTAATTATTATGTCTCTCGGTAGACCATCTTTCCTTAGAGGACCTAAGGCCCTATGTGCTCTATCTAGCTCCAGGCGGTCTTGTGGAATTTCTGGGATTAGGGATTGAATCATATTTTGAATCGCTGCCGGGATGTCAGTTATGGTTTCTGGAAGTCCTCTAATACGGATATTATATCTCCTGGACCTATTTTCCAAATCGTCGATCCTAGACAAAGCTGTATCTAATTGTTCTTGAATAAAATGGACTTGTTCTGCATTTTGATTTGTGGCGGACACTGTTTGATCCAACTTACACTCTATGTTCTCAATTCTGGCTCCTAAATTCTGAAAATCAGCCTTTAATTCTCCCGTGATTTTAGCCGCAGTTTGAGAGAGGCCCCTATCAAGTAATTCAGCCAGGGTCTGGTACAAGTTGGCCATAGAAAATGTAGATGTATTGGTCAGAGAGCTGACAGGACAAGAGCTGTCCTGATCCATAATAGGATTAGCCAAAGGGGTTAATGTTGAGTTCTCCTGAAAATGTTCCCTCAGGGGTTCATGAGGGGGATGAGATGGAGAGATAGTCTGTATAATAAAGCCAGATGCATGTGAGGAACATTGTTGGGCTATCAGATCTGCCATATTAATTCCCTTTGAATTTACCTCAGCACTGACACAAACAATCTGTGACTCGGCGGCCATCTTGGATTTTCGGGCGGAATTTCGATCGGCCGTTGCGGCTTCCATTGAGCCGTAAAAATTATTATTTATAGATGGGGGGTGCCCGGGAGTCTGGGGGTTCTATGGATACCAGTGGTTCCAAATTTCGTTCAGTAGAACCGGAGTTATGGGCGCCGCTGTGCTGGGGTGGTGAGGAGCTACTGGCTCAAGCAGCCATCTTCAGAGCTCCGCCCACAATCGAAAAAGGGATTTTTATAACAGCTTACCTGTAAAATCCTTTTCTTGGAGTACATCACGGGACACAGAGCTCCCACCCCTCTTTTTTGGCGACACTTATTGCTTTGCTACAAAACTGAGGTACTCCCGGATGGGAGGGGCTTATATAGGGGAGGGTACTTCCGGTTTTGGAAGTTGCCAGTGCCAGCACCTGAAGGTATCTATATAACCCATTAGTAATGACTAAGTCGCTCTGTGTCCCGTGATGTACTCCAAGAAAAGGATTTTACAGGTAAGCTGTTATAAAAATCCCTTTTTTTTCTCTTGGTCGAGAAAAACGACCGTGTGTAGGCTCCCCGGCAGTGTTTCCCTATGGGAAAACTGCCGCGGCAAAAAATGCCGTGAATCACGACGAGAAAAATTAGAACATGTTCTAATTTTTCTCGTCGTGATTAATGCCGTTTTTCTCGTCAGGAAAAATTACCAAAAGCCCACACACGGTCGTGTAATTCCCGACGAGAAAAATGGTCGTGTGTACGCGGCATAAAATGCATTTTGTATGCAGTGCATATCCAGTTTATGGTTTTGTTTTTCTCGTGAAATGGAGCGGAAATTTCAAGGTAATATAACAACTATTTGATCAAATCAAATTATACAGGTAAATGTTATAATCCAAATAAATCTGGATTCCTTCATTTATATGCTGATAAACCATTTTTCACAAATAAAACAAATCTAAAATATTTGACTCTGTGTTTCAATAAGGAATATAATAAATCCTCTCTCAATGGAGACTCTGACCTAAAATATATACCGTATTTTAAGGACACATTGCAAAAATGGTGCATTTAATCACTTGCTACTGACAGATGTCACCCATTAATCAGTCATCTCAACAGCCACACAAGGATTTTTCACATGTTTCAAAAGGGTGATTCTGCTGCCCCAGGCTCATTCGGGGTTTGAAATCCAAGGTCAAGAAGTATTTTCCATAAGGTACAAGTAAAGCAAGAAAAAGCACTTTTTCTTGGAACCGGTTTACAATAGTGCATTGTGGCAATGTGTGATATAGCAAGTTAAATTTATGTGGTTAAAGTGTAATGCCGCGTACACACGATCATTATTCACGGCGGTTAAAAAACCGCCGTGAATATTGTCATTAAAAACGAGGGAACGGCTTGTTCCCCACACACGGTCGTTTTTCACGTCGTTTTTTCTCTTGTCGAGAAAAACGACCGTCTGTGGGCTCCACGGCAGTGTTTCCCTATGGGAAAATCAGTGAGCTAATCAAACAAGCAGGAAATGACATATCTGGGGGGCATTCTGTACACATTCTGTGTACAGAACACCTCCAGGTAGCCATATTGCAGAAAGAGTCAGAGCTGCAGATTGAAAAGGAAAGGTAATTTTTAATAACATTCAATGACATTATGACTTGTTTCTCAATTGTATATGCTATATAATTTTTTTTATTTGCTTTTTTTTCCCCAAAAGTGGAGTTACCCTTTAACCACTTCCCTACCCATCCTGGGTGGACGTCATATGACGTCCTGGGCTTTGTGGGGGAATATCTGAATGATGCCTGCAGCTAGAGGCATCATTCAGATATCCTTCTGTTCTGCAGGCGATTCTGTTCACCATAAGAATGATCATAGCGGCGGTTCCGCCGCTTGATCGTTCTTATAGGCGGCAGGAGGGGACATCCCCCCTCCCACCACCATCCAGTGCTTCTCTGGGCTCTCCCGTGCCATCGGGGGCCCGGAGAATGAATCGTCCGGCGCACGATAGGAAGCAAAGAGGTGACTGGTGACCAGATGGTCACCAGTCATCTCTATGACCGTCGGAGGCCCAGGCGCGATGTGATGACGTCACGCCTGGGTCCTCAGATGTAAACAAAGCTGCCATTGCGGCTAGTAAACATGAGATCAGTGAAAAAAAAATCACAATCTCATGCTTTCCAGCCTGGAGGAGAGATGTGGGGTCTTATTGACCCCGCATCTCTCCATAAAGAGGACCTGTCACACACATTCCTATTACAAGGGATGTTTACATTCCTTGTAATAGGAATAAAAGTGATCAAAAAAAAAATGTAAAATAAGTGTAAAAATAAAAAAAAATTAAGTAAAATAAAAAATAAATAATAATAAAAAGAATTAAAACGCCCCTGTCCCCGGTAGCTCGCGATCAGAAGCGAACGCACACTTAAGTCCCGCCCACATATGTAAACGCCGTTCAAACCACATATGTGAGGTATCGCCGTGTGCGTTAGAGCGCGTGCAACAATTCTAGCACTAGACCTCCTCTGTAACTCTAACCTGGTAACCTGTAAAAAAAATTAAAGCATCGCCTATGGAGATTTTTAAATAACGAAGTTTGGCGCCATTCCATGAGTGTGCGCAATTTTAAAGCATGACATGTTAGGTATCTATTTACTCGGCGTAACATCATCTTTCATATTTTTCAAAAAAATTGGGCTAACTTTACTGTTTTGTTATTTTTTAATTCATGAAACCATTTTTTTCCCCAAAAACAAGGCGTTTGAAAAAAAAAAGTTGCAATGACCGTCAATTTATTCCCTAGGGTGTCTGCTAAAAAAACATATATAATGTTTGGGAGTTCTGAGTAATTTTCTAGCAAAAGAATGATGATTTGTACATGTAGGAGAGAAGTGCCAGAATAGGCCCAGTATTGAGGTGGTAAAAAAAGCCCGGGGTTGAAGTGGTTAAAGCCCAACTTTGTGTTGCAGTTAAACTCACCCATGCAGTGGGGTCACTGGCCTGCACTGCATGGGTCAAATGCTCATTTGGCTAGGGGGGGAGGAATAGTACAGATACTTATTTTATTCCTTGTTACCCTGGCAGCGCTCTCCTCTACTGTCTGACACTCCAGAATGCAGGAAGGCCATTGCTGCCCTCCCATACAATGCAGGACTGCTCTTCCTGCATTGTATGCAAAGACATCAAAGAGCTGCGACCATCAGGACAGTGAAGCACGGCAACTTTAGGGAACAGTAACACAGAGAAGGGGATTCCTTTCAGGGTGAGGAATGAGGTACTTATTTCACCTCCCAGCTCCCATTGTCCCCCAGCAAAATGAGCATTTAACCTATGTAGTGCAGGAGGACCCCACTGTATGGGTAGATTTACCAGCAGTCAGCAATCTATTCCTTTTGAATAGGCTGCCAAAAGCTCTGCAATGCAATAAAACCATACGTGCACCATTTTTTATCCAGTGCACCACAGAAAGTTTACATCTGTACTTTGTGGTATGCCACAATGCATGTACATTATGGTGCCTTGATGTGCCAGTAAGGGCTCATTCACACCATGTTTGTTGGGCTGTGTTGTGCTGCAACACTCAACACGGGCGCAATGCTGAAATCCATTCTTTCCTTGTCAAAAAAGGTTTATTGATTGCACAATAAAATGAAAGTACATTGTTACATATACAAGGATATATATATAAAAAAGCTCTTTTGTTAAACAATAAAACAATAAAAATATTATATGTAGGTAAGAGCCCATTCACACAGGGGCAACACGACTTCCAGCGCGATTTTATGAGGCAACTCAGACACAACTTTAGAATGAATCACAGCCGACCTGGAGCTACTTACAAGGCAACTCCAAGTTGCCTGCAGGACAGGAGACATTCCAGTGGCCAATCAAACAAGAATCAGCTCTGTGGGAGGGAGGGGGGAGGGAGAGGTTTGCCTGATAAATGTATGTTTTCTTCCTGGAGAGTTGCTCCTATTAAGACAGTGAGAGGCGACTCCCATTGAAATGAATGGTTACAGGTCGCCTAGGAGTCGGATTGAAGTAGTACAGGGACCTTTTTTGAAGTCGGAGCGACTGCAGTAGTGTGCATAAGGACGGCTCCATTAACTTACATTGATTTCTTCAGCCAGCGCGACCTGAGGCGACTAGGGGCGACCTGGGGCGATTTGGAGTCGGATCCAAAGACGCCCCTGTGTGAATGGGCTCTAACATAGTATGTTTTGTTTGTGTTAAACTTCATCACACACAATTAATTAATTGCTCTATGTTACTTTATCATGTTAGTATGAATATTGTAACTATTAATACCTAACAATGGTTATCCTAAAATGTATATGTAAATCTATTGTGTATTGATATAGAGCTGATATAGATAAACAAATGTTATACATTAACTTAAAAAAAATTGAAAAAAGAAGGTTAAGAGAAAAAGGGGGGGGAAGAAAGAATAGTGAGAGAGTAAGTTCACAAGGTCGGTCCAGGTACCAGGGCGTGGTTCAGTATAGTTATTCCATTTATAAATAGAAGTGTGGTTACACGGGTTTGTTAAATAATCAGTTACAATGGCTGAAGGACTGAATCATAAAAATTTGGGGGTAAATGAGTCTTTATCCATGGGTTCCACATTTTCTTGAATTTCGAAATATTGTTAACTTCAATAGCTGACATTTTAGCATGGGATATTGCAGAATTCATTCTGTTCTTATGTCGCGTACACACAACTGTTTTTCATGACGTGAAAAAATAGGATTTTTTTACTCACCGTAAAATCCTTTTCTCTGAGTCCATGGACCGACACAGCCTCTCTATTGACAAAGTGGGTATTATCCGTTAATTAGGTGTGACTAGGCAGAAAACTTGTAAAAAGTGTTGCATCACACCTTCTACAGTACCGCCCAGGGGGCAGACCCTCCGGGTATATCACCCCAGTCTGCATCTCGCAGATCAGTTCGTCAAAAAGCAGTACAAACTTAAAAGGAGGGGTGGGTGCTGTGTCGGTCCATGGACTCAGAGAAAAGGATTTTACGGTCAGTAAAAAATCCTATTTAGTCTTTCGTCCATGGACCGACACAGCCTCTCTATTGACAAAGTGGGACGTCCCAAAGCAGTGTCAGAGAAAAAACGAGGGGTGGTAACAGCATAAAAAATATATATTTTTCCCCCGGACCAATGGGCCCGAAGGGAGCCATGTCCTACTCCTTGCTAGACAGAAAAAACTGATCTGCGAGATGCAGACTGGGGTGATATACCCGGAGAGTCCGCCCCCTGGGCGGTACTGTAGAAGGTGTGATGCAACACTTTTTACAAGTTTTCTGCCTAGTCACTCCAAATTAACGGATAATACCCACTTTGTCAATAGAGAGGCTGTGTCGGTCCATGGACGAAAGAGTAATGCAATTTTTTTAAATTGGTAATTAAAAACGATCGTGTGTAGGCTCCAGAGCATTTTTAACGACGTGAAAAATGGCCTGAAAAAAATTATAACCTGCTCTATTTTTTTACGTAGTTTTTCACGTCGTTCTTTTTAACGTCTTGAAAAAGGATAGTGTGTATGCTTTTACGAGGGGAAAAAAACGTGCATGCTCAGAATTAAGTATGAGACGGGAGCGCTCGTTCTGGTAAAACTAGCATTTGTAATGGAGTTAGCACATTCGTCACGCTGTAACGGACTAAAAAGCACGAAGACTGAAAGCGTGAATCGTCTCTCACCAAACTTTATTAACACGAGGATCAGCAAAAGCGTCCCAAAGGGTGGCGCCATTCGAATGGAACTTCCCCTTTATAGTGCCGTCGTACGTGTTGTACGTCACCGCGCTTTGCTCGAGCATTTTTTTTCACAATAGTGTGTAGGCAAGGCAGGCTAGAGAAGAATCACGTCGAGAAAAACTTCGATATTAAAAACGGCCGTGTGTACGCAGCATTAGTTTCAGCCAATGCCAGTATTGGTGATTTCCATGCTTTTGCCATTGTTTGCTTAGCAGCGGTTGAAAGTTGAACAAAAAGCTTAAATTGGGAGAATGTTAAATGATCTGGTTTTAGGTTAAGTAATGCTATGGCAGGGTCTGGTGCTAGCGGCTTTTGGAACATTTTGGAGGCTAGTTAAAAGATTTTCCCCCAAAAGGATTGTGCTATTGGACATGTCCACCATATATGCATGTGTGTACCTGTATCTGTACAGCCCCTGAAACAGAGGGCTGAATGATTGGGAGTGTATTTAGCCACTCTGGCAGGTACAAGATACCAGCGGGTTAGGACTTTATAATTTGCTTCCGTCGCCGTAACATTGGGCGAGAAAGATGTAGTAGTTAACCATATTCTGGACCATTTTGCATCATCCAGTTTTTGTCCCAGATCTTCCTCCCACTTCTGGACATATGTTAATTTATCAGGTTTTGAATTAGTCAAAAGTTGTGTATAAAGAGATGATATCATTCCTTTAGCAAGTGGGTCATTTTTGCACATTGATTCAAAAGTGGAAAGGCGAGGTAAGGGTGATTCAGCATTTGTGAGGGTGTGGAATTTTTTTTTATTTGTAGATATCTGAACAGCTCTGACTGCAGTAAACTATAGCTTTCCCTAAGTTCCGGGAAGGATCGGAAGGATTAGGAGTGACAAATTCATGGTGCATTAAGAGGTTGGCATTTGACCAGGCTTTAAATGATTTCGGGTAATTCCAAGCTGGGTAGAAGGAAGGATTTTTGAGGAAGGATAATAGGGGATTATGTTTTGATTGTAGTTGGTATTTTGTTTTCAGGCTGTCCCAAAGAGATACATAGTATTTAGTTATAGGGTTGCTTAGTGTACGACGGTCTTTAGGTTGGAGCCATAGTAAATTAGAGATTGAGAGTGGGTCACATTCCGACGCTTCTATTAGTACCCATAACAGGATTTCCTTTTTTATATGATACTTGGTGATATTGGCCAGGTGGGCGGCTTTGTAGTAGCTGGCGAAATCGGGGAGACCCAGCCCTCTGTTGGTTCTAGGGACAAATAATGTGTGTGCCGGTATGCATGGTTTGATAAGGCCCCAGACAAATTTTGTTACTCTTTGTTGCACCAGTCTTAGATAATAAGATGGGATAGAAATTGATAATATACAGGCATAGTATATATAAACAGGTATAATAGTTTAGGTAAAATGGAAATTTTTAGCTGCATTTATTCTTCCTATCCAGGATAATAGGAGTTGTGACCATTGCTTTAAACACTTGCCGACCTCCTCCTGTACATTTACGTCGGCAGAATGGCACGGACAGGCACATCAGCCTACCTGTACGTCCCCTTTAAGTGCCTGTCCGCGTGGTCGCGTGCGCTCCGCCGGTGGCACGCCCCGTGAGTCGGACCGTGGGTCCCGCGGACTCGATCGCCGCAGGGATCCCCGCAATTGTCTCACGGAGGTATAGAGCGGTAAGACGCTTGTGTAAACAAGAAGGGAGGGGGGATCTCTATGGAAAACCATGAAAGCTATAACTCCGCTCTCTTAGTAGTGCTCTTTTTCAAATAAAAGATGACCAATATAAAAATAATTTCATATAATGTTCATGGATTAAATGCTCCTATTAAAAGCGCAATTAATCTCCCTGAAGGCGGAAGTAGTACTCCTACAGGAGACCCACTTTTTTGCGGGTTCAAACCGGAGAATTACTTCAAATGACTACCCCCTCTGGTACTATGGGGACTCACCTATAAGTCGAGCTAAAGGAGTGGCCATAGGGTTTGCCAAGGGAACCCGATTCATCTTCGAGGAGAGGAAAGCGGACCCGGAAGGGCACTACCTGTTTATAAGGGGTAAATTGAACGGAGATGAGGTATCGTTGGCAAACATATATGGCCCTAATAAAAAGTCAATCAAATATCTAATGGGGGTTATGGTTGACTTCATGGAATTTAAGAAAGGGGGGGCCATTATGGCAGGGGGTTTTAACCTATGTTTGGATCCAAAGATGGATCGTACGTTGCATGCACCGGGGACTGGAATAGCCCAGAGGAATAAATTAAAAAAGAAAATGCACTAACACCAATTAGTGGACGTGTGGAGAACACAACACTTAAAACAACGGGATTTCACATTCCACTCCCCGGTGCATGGGACGTACTTAATAATAGATTTTTTCTTGGTAGAACACTGGTTATTAGAATTAGTGGAAAGCACTGACATAGGAATAACAACATTTTCAGATCACGCTCCAATAACACTTCAATTGAAGATAGGAGAGGTTCAAAAGGGGAATAATAATTGGAAACTGAACGAAGAACTTTTACAGGACAAAAAAATTGTTCAAAGAATAAAAGATGAACTAGTGCAGTTCTTCAGGGAGAATGGTACAGAAGATATTTCAGAGGCCGTGATATGGGAAACCCACAAGGCTTATATAAGGGGTATTCTGATTAGGGAGGGGGCAGGAAAAAAAGAAAAGAACTAAGGAGAAAAAAATTACATTTATCCCTGGTTCACACTGGTGCGATTTGACATGCGATTTGACATGTCAAATCGCATGTCAAATCGGCGATATTTGCCACAAATTGCGGGCAATGGCACCATCCTAATCGGTGCGACGCCGCATCTGCGGCGCTGCACCGATTTCAAAAAGTAGTTTCTGTACTACTTTTTGCGATTTCGGCCGCGATTTACATTGACATCTGTGTCAGATGTCTTTGTAATCGCGGCTGAAATCAGGACTGCCAGCGAGAGTGAAATCGTGCGAGTTCAGCTGAACTTGCACGGCTTCACTCCCGCAGCCCCAGTGTGAACCTGGGCTAACAAAATAAATATCTGAACTAGAACAGCAACATAAGAGAACTAGAGAGAAAGAACTTCTACTGACTCTTAAGCCCTGTACACACGATCGGACATCCTATGGATTCTAATCCGATGTTTTTTTCCATCGGAAATCCGATGAAACTGTCTTCCATCAGTCTTGGCCACACACCATCAGTCAAAAAACCGACGGCAACAAAACAATGGGACGTACAACACATACGACGGCGCTATAAAAGGGAAGTTCAAATGTAATGGCGCCACCCCTTGGGCTGCTTTTGCTGATTTCGTGTTACCGCGTGTTAGTAAAAGTTTGGTGAGAGCTGATTCGGGCTTTTCAGCCTCCGTGCTTTTCAGATCGTTTCCTGGTGTTCAGTTTGTGCTTGTGGGTTCGTATTTGTTCTTCAGTGCGTGCAGTCAGGTCGTTACTGCTTTGCAGTGCCTTCTTGGCCGTTCGTTTACTGTTTTTCAGGTTGTTCTTCTCAGGCCTTGCTGTTCCACGGTGCGTTCTGTTTGAGTTCGTTCTGACCAGCCGACCGGTTTAAGACCATGTTTGAAGTGCGTTCTCGTTCTCGAGCTCGTGCTGGCTATGGACTTGGTGTTGCGGTTAACACTGTAACCCGAGTTCAGTCCGTGAACAGGGTGAGGAGGAGTTCATGGACCAAGAATTGGTTGCTCCAGCGTGACCAATTCTCTCATATGTCTCTGCTGCGGGAAATCCATGAGAATAATCCCGATGATTTCAGGAATTATCTCAGGATGACGGACCCCGTTTTTCACCATCTGTTGGATTTGCTGTCCCCCTATATCACGAGGCAGGACACTGTGATGCGCCAGGCCATCACTGCCGAGCAGAGGCTTATTGCCACGTTGAGATTCCTGGCGACTGGGAGAAGCTTGCAGGACCTCAAGTTCACAACAGGCATCTTCCCCCAGGCTCTCGGGATCATAATCCCTGAAACGTGTTCTGCCATTATTCAGGTCCTGCAGAAGGACTATATGAAGGTAAGTTTGCTCCTTTAACATCACATTATATGTGTGGATTGTTTGCTAATGTTTTTTATTTCTTTCCTCCTTCCCAAATTTGCCTGTTTGTAATATCCTGGGAATGTCCCCATTTTCCCCATGCATGATTTTTCCTCTAATGCCCTTTTTTGGGGCCTACATGCCTATTTCCCTTCACTAACCTCTCCAGCATGCTATCCTGGGCCCAAACACAGCTAGCCTAGTTTTTTACACCTGTTTTTTTTGGGTCAGTGCCATTGTAGTTTTGCACCCCTCCCCCCCTAAAATGTGTACAAATGTTTTATTTCTCCTTAAAGTTCAGCAGAGTGGTAGAGCCTTTATTTTGTGCCCCCCAAATCACCTCCACCATCCCCCCTTAGAATATTTTCTAATGTCCCCTCAGCGGGGGTGAGTCACCTGCTAAGTGGGCCTTCTTTTTTGGCCATGAAATACTCCCTTAAATAATAATGTTAGCCTGATGTTGGTCAACAATGTCTTTGTGTAATCTGTTTGCACTGTAAACTGAAAACGTACTAATGTCTTCTTTTTGTTTGACTCCACAGTTTCCTTGCACACCACAGGAATGGCAGACTGTGGCTGATCAATTTGCCCAGCGGTGGGACTTCCCCAACTGTGGAGGGGCAATTGATGGCAAGCACGTCCACATAAGGCCGCTACCCCGTTCGGGGTCATTCTATTATAACTATAAAGGTTTTAATAGTATTGTGTTGATGGCGGTAGTGTCGGCACGGTATCAGTTTCTATATGTGGACGTGGGGAAGAACGGCCGGATGTCCGATGGCGGAGTATTCGCCCAGACGGAGTTTGCTCACCGTCTACACTCTGGGGGCCTTGCACTGCCTCCAGATGCAGACAACGTGGAAGGACTACCGTTTGTTTTCATCGCGGATGAAGCCTTTGGACTGGGACCACACCTGATGCAGCCGTTTCCCCAACGCACCCTCACCCCGGAGAGGAGGGTTTTTAATTACCGGCTGGCCAGAGCCTGGAGAGTTGTGGAGAATGCCTTTGGGATAATGGCCAGCCGGTTCTGCCTGTTTCAGACAGCAATCCATATGGCGGAATACAAGCTGAACCACATTGTTTTCTGTTGCTGCATCTTGCATAATTTTCTCAGACATTTTTCGGCGACACATGTCTCAACAGTTGGGCCTAAGGCCGGTCCATCCGAGATGACCATTATGACCGGCCTGGACACTGCCCGTACTGGCTTGGCCCCCCAATGTGCCCGTGAAGTACGTGAGAAATACGTTGAGTACTTCACGGGTAGGGGGGCCATCACAATGCCAGACCAGATCTGACCTTTTGGTTTTTTAAATAAAATATTATTATATTTCAAAAAATCTTGTTTTGTCATTCTTGTTTTTTGGGTTGATGTGTCTCCCATGTTCTTGTAGTGCCAAGTGTATTTGTCCTTAGTAAATAGCCACAATTGTCACTATAAAAAGCATTGATTTAGCATATTTCAGAACTGCTATTGAGCATAGAATGAACAAGCCACACCTTTTTGAGTGTCCCAGGTATCCTTTAGCACACAGAGATTTGAGGGCAGAAATTGTATACGTTGATTGGAAGTGGGGTGCAATTAATATTTGGGCCTGAGTTTCAAGATGAACACATGAGATCTTGAGAACTCTACTAAGCTGCATGCTTTTTTTTAGGGGCCTAAAAAACACACTTGGAGAACCACCAAGGTATCCACTGGAGCACCTGGGTGTGACACCCTTAAAAATTTGGGCATGTGGCCCACACTATAGTATATTGCTCCTGAGTAGTGATGAGCCGAACACCCCCGGGTTCGGTTCGCACCAGAACCCGCGAACGGACCGAAAGTTCGTACGAACATTAGAACCCTATTAAATACAATGGATGCGAACGTTCGAATTCTAAAGTGCTAATTATAACAACTATTATGCATGTTATTGTCCTAAAAAGGGTTTGGGAACCCGGGTTCTGCACCAGGGGACATGTATCAATGCAAAAAGAAGTTTTAAAAACGGTCGTTTTTCGGGAGCAGTCATTTTAATGATGCATAAAGTGAAAAAAAAAAAGTCAAATATTCCTTTAAATATCGTACCTGGGGGGTGTCTAAAGTATGCCTGTGAAGTGCCACGTGTTTCCCGTGTTTAGAACTGTCCCTGCACAAAATGACACTTCTAAAGGAAAAAAAAGCCATTTAAAACTGCTTGCGGCTTTAATGTAATGTCTGGTCCCGGTAATATGGATGAAAATCTTTAAGAAAAATGGCATAGCTACCCCATGACCCCCCCCCCTACCCCAGCCCATTACCAGGCCCGTTGGGTCTTGTATGGATATTAAGGGGAACCCCGCACATAAAATAAAAAAGGCCCTATATACTCTGAACAGCCGTATACAGGCGGTGCATACAAGACAGGGACTGTAGGTTTGTTCTTATGTAGAATCTGTTTGTAATTTTGAACAGGTACATTGTTTAAGTGTAGCTCCAGCCCAAAAATCTATTTTTAAACTTTTTGGAAAACATAGGTAAGGGTTATCACCCCTGTAACATTTGTTTTGCTGTCTGTGCCCCTGTTCAGAACATTTCACCTCACTTTCCGTCCCAATGACAACTGTTTTTGAAATGTGGTGTTTTTCTTGAAACAAGGATTGCTGATAAAGCATCAGTACAGAGGAGACACCTTTCTCCCATATTAATTCTTACAGGAGAGAATTTTCCTTCCTAGGGGTAGATTTCCTCTCACTTCCTGTTGTCTTCTTGCGTTTGCAAGTAGGAGTCGTTTGTAAGTTGGATGTTTGAAAGTAGGGACCTGCCGTAGATACTCTGCAGAAATAGGCCCCTTAGTTGTTGGTGTTGGCACAACACTGTAAGCACTCACAGTTACTCTTGGTTGGTGCTGGAACGCCCTGCTGTCAACTATTATATCAGGAATTGTAATTACATATAATTGTTGAACAGTGGTAGTAAAAATTGGGCCTTTGATGGTGGTGCTGGTGCCACAACACTGTAAGCCCTGACAGTTACTCTTGGTGGGTGCAGCAATGGGCCCTGCTGTGAATTATTAGATCAAGAATTGTAATTGCATGCCCCTGTTGAACAGGGGCTGAAAAATTGGGCCTTTGGTGGTGGTGGTGGTGTTGACACAACACTGTAAGCCCTCAGAGTTACTCTTGGTGGGTGCAGGAATGGGCCCGGCTGTGAATTATTAGATCAAGAATTGTAATTACATGCCCCTGTTGAACAGGGGCTGAAAAATTGGGCCTTAGGCACTGGTGGCACAACACTACAACCCCTCACAGATACTGTACTTGGAGCACAGCAATGAGCCCTGTTGCAAAGTATTGCTTCAAAAATTGTAATGACACGCCCCTGTTAAACAGGGGCTGAAAAATTGGGCCTTAGGCACTGGTGCCACAACACTCCAACCCCTCACAGATACTGTACTTGGAGCACAGCAATGAGCCCTATGGGAAATTATTGCTAAAAAAATTGTAATTACACGCCCCTGTAAAACAGGGGCTGAAAAATTGGGCCTTAGCCACTGGTGGCGGCACCCATAAACAAAAATGATCTTCCAAGCTATCATCATCAATCGTATCATTGAGGACTCGGAGGAGGAGGATAGCCAGTCAACATAACAGCACAGACACTCAGCATCAGCATCAGTCTTGAAGGGATGTGACATGTTAAAATCAATTAGTCTGTTATATCAGCATCAGGTGTGTGGTAGCTGGTGGTGATCCAAGACTGGTTCATCTTGATGAAAGTCAGTCGATCAACCGAGTCGGTGGACAGGCGCACCCTGTGATCCGTGACAAATCCTCCAGCAGCACTGAATGTGCGTTCCGAAAGAACGCTGGATGCAGGACAGGCCAGTAGCTCAATTGCATACTGTGCAAGCTCTGGCCAGTGATCCATCCTCAAGACCCAGTAAGCCAGAGGATTTTCGGTGGGGAAGGTGTCCAAGTCTGACCTTGCCCCTAGATATTCCTGCACCATGTTTATCAGACGCTGGCGATGGTTGCTGGAACCAATCATACTTTGGGGCTGCGGACTAAAGAATTGTCTGAACGCATCGGTCAGACGGCCACCTTCCCCACCGCTCCTTCTTTGACTGGCCGAAGCCTCAGCAACTCGTTGTCCTGGACCAGGAGTTTGTAACCTCCCAGTCTCTGGGAACGCGTTGCACAGACCTTTCTGCAAGGCCTCCCGGAGTTGTCTCATCCTCTGCTCCCTCTGCGACGGTAACATAAGGTCCGCAACCTTACCCTTGTACCGTGGATCAAGGAGAGTGGCCAGCCAGTAATGGTCCCTCTCCTTGATCCGAAGAATACGAGGATCCTTCCGCAGACTTTGCAGGATCAGGGAGGCCATGCAGCGTAGGTTTGCTGAGGCATTCGCTCCGGAGTCCTCTGGGTCACTAAGGACGACATGATCCGCAGTCACCTCCTCCCAGCCACGTACAAGTCCACTGGTTTCTTGGGACTGTAAATCATCCCTAAAAGACTGCTGCTGATGATGCTGAGTGCCAGCCTCCACCTCCATGCTGACACAATCCTCCTCCTCCTCCTCCTCCTCCTCTTCCTCTTCCTGTGCGATGGGTGGGACAGAAGGAACACTGTCTGGGTAAAGGGGGCCTTGAGAGGCAAGGAAGTCCTCCTCTTCCTGCCTCTGTTCTGCCTCAAGTGCCCTGTCCATTATTCCACGCAGCGTGTGCTCCAACAGGTGGACAAGAGGTACAGTGTCACTGATGCATGCACTGTCACTGCTCACCATCCTCGTGGCCTCCTCAAATGGTGCCAGGACAGTGCATGCATCCCTGATCATGCCCCACTGGCGTGGAGAAAAAAAACCAAGCTCCCCTGACCCTGTCCTGGTGCCGTAGTCGCACAGGTACTCATTGATGGCCCTCTGCTGTGTGTGCAGCCGCTGCAGCATGGCCAACGTTGAGTTCCACCTGGTGGGCATGTCACATATAAGGCGGTTCTTGGGCAGGTTCAACTCCTTTTGCAGCTCAGCCAGGCGAGCACTGGCATTATAAGATCTGCGGAAATGCACACAGACTTTCCTGGCCTGCCTCAGGACATCCTGTAAGCCCGGGTACCTGCCCAAGAACCGCTGCACCACCAGGTTAAGGACGTGAGCCACACAGGGCACATGGGTCAGTTGTCCCTGTCGGAGGGCGGAGAGGAGGTTGGTGCCATTGTCGCAAACCACCATTCCTGGCTTAAGCTGGCGTGGCGTCAACCACCTCTCGGCCTGGCCCTGCAGAGCAGACAGGACCTCTGCCCCAGTGTGGCTTCTGTCCCCCAAACACACCAGCGCAAGCACGGCATGGCATCTTTTTGCCTGCGTACTTGCGTAGCCCCGTGAACGGCTACGGAGCACCGCTGGTTCATAGGACAAACCACAGGAAGAGGCCATGGAGGAAGAAGAAGAGGAGGGGGTGGAGGAGAGAGGTGTGTCACAACCAGTAGTAGCATTTTGGAGGCGTGGCGGTGGGACAACCTCCAACACTACTGCACCTTGTCCTGCATCCTTCCCAGCTGCCAAAAGAGTGACCCAATGGGCCGTGAAAGAAAGGTAACGTCCCTGTCCATGCCTGCTGGACCATGAGTCAGCGGTAATATGCACCTTACCGCTGACCGCCCTGTCCAGCGAGGCCAAGACATTGCCTTCCACATGCCGGTAGAGAGCCGGAATAGCCTTCCGTGAGAAAAAGTGGCGTTTGGGAACCTGCCACTGAGGAACCGCACATTGCACAAACTCACGGAAGGGGGCCGAGTCTACCAACTGAAAAGGCAGCAGTTGAAGCGCTAGCAATTTAGCCAAGCTAGCATTCAACCGCTGGGCATGTGGATGGCTGGGAGTGAACTTCTTTCGACGGTCCAGCAGCTGGGGCAGGGAAATTTGCCTGCTAGAATCGGACGTCGGTGTACTGCTAGCAGAGTGGCCGCAAGTACTTGGCTGTGACACACCTAATTCTACACCTTCATTCCTCTCAGTGCATGTTTCAGAGAGGACTGAAGTTATAGTGGGGTTGGAAATCCCAGCTGATGCGGTGCAAGGAGAGGTCCGCTTTGTTCTTTGGTGTGGGTCTTTGAGGTAGGCTTGCCAACGAGCTGCATGGCAGGTCAACATATGTCTGGTCAGGCATGTGGTACCCAAGCGGCTGATGTTTTGGCCACGCGATATACGCTTGAGACATATGTTGCAAACAGCAGCTGTGCGATCTGATGCACTAGCCTCAAAAAAGGCCCACACCAAGGAACTTTTTGAATGACGGGCAGAGGCAGCGCCCTGCACAGGCGGAGCTCTGCGGTGTGATTCCGTCGGTGTACTGCCCTTACGCTGGCCACCAAAGGGCATCCTGTCTCGTTGGAGATGTGCCTCCTCCTCATCCTCCTCCTCCTCTCTCCTATTAGGCACCCACGTGGAGTCAGTGACCTCATCATCCCCTCCCTCCTCATCACTGGAGCCAATCTGGCAGTATGCTGCAGCTGCTGGAACATGACTGCCAGATTGGTGTCCTTCTTGAGCATCCCCTCTGTCTGCTCTCACCCTACTGCCTTCCTGTAGCTGGGTTTCATCATCAGACCCTTCGAAACGCTGGGCATCCTCCTGGAGCATGTACCCAACACTGTGCTCAAACAGTTCGGGGGACTCCTCAGGAGGAGGACATGGTGGGTCTAGGGAAGGAGTGACTGATGATGAGTCTGACATTGATACCAGGGAAGAGGACGCTTTGGCAGCTGCTTTGCCAGTACCCTGAGCCTGGGTGAGAGAGGATGAGGAGGAGGAGGAGGGCTTGGTCATCCACTCTACCAAGTCTTCGGCATGATGTGGCTCAACATGTCCAGCTGCGGAAAAGAAGGACAAGCGTGTCCCATGGCCATGTGCTGATGACAATGCACCGCGTCCACGACCAGCACTGTTGCCCCCAGACACAGAGCCTGCTTGCCCTCTTTTATTGCCTCCTGACTGTCTGCCTCTCCTTGTTTGCCTTCCAGATATTCTAATAGATGGCCTGCAGGGAGATGGGAAAAAAGCAATAAGGGCTACCTTCAGGTGTCCTACTCTGTCCCTTGAAACAAGGACTTGCACAGTGAAAGAAACTGACACTCTCCCTACCTACAGTTTTCTGTCCCTAGAAAAAATGTTTTTTTTAAGCACAATATAGCACAAGGAGAATTCACTCACTGTCCTTCCAGGTCCCTAGAAACAAGGACTTGCACAGTGAAAGAAACTGACACTCTCCCTACCTACAGTTTTCTGTCCCTAGAAAAAATGTTTTTTTTAAGCACAATATAGCACAAGGAGAATTCACTCACTGTCCTTCCAGGTCCCTAGAAACAAGGACTTGCACAGTGAAAGAAACTGACACTCTCCCTACCTACAGTTTTCTGTCCCTAGAAAAAATGTTTGTTTTAAGCACAATATAGCACAAGGAGAATTCACTCACTGTCCTTCCAGGTCCCTAGAAACAAGGACTTGCACAGTGAAAGAAACTGACACTCTCCCTACCTACAGTTTTCTGTCCCTAGAAAAAATGTTTTTTTTAAGCACAATATAGCACAAGGAGAATTCACTCACTGTCCTTCCAGGTCCCTAGAAACAAGGACTTACACAGTGAAAGAAACTGACACTCTCCCTACCTACAGTTTTCTGTCCCTAGAAAAAATGTTTTTTTTAAGCACAATATAGCACAAGGAGAATTCACTCACTGTCCTTCCAGGTCCCTAGAAACAAGGACTTGCACAGTGAAAGAAACTGACACTCTCCCTACCTACAGTTTTCTGTCCCTAGAAAAAATGTTTTTTTTAAGCACAATATAGCACAAGGAGAATTCACTCACTGTCCTTCCAGGTCCCTAGAAACAAGGACTTGCACAGTGAAAGAAACTGACACTCTCCCTACCTACAGTTTTCTGTCCCTAGAAAAAATGTTTTTTTTAAGCACAATATAGCACAAGGAGAATTCACTCACTGTCCTTCCAGGTCCCTAGAAACAAGGACTTACACAGTGAAAGAAACTGACACTCTCCCTACCTACAGTTTTCTGTCCCTAGAAAAAATGTTTTTTTTAAGCACAATATAGCACAAGGAGAATTCACTCACTGTCCTTCCAGGTCCCTAGAAACAAGGACTTGCACAGTGAAAGAAACTGACACTCTCCCTACCTACAGTTTTCTGTCCCTAGAAAAAATGTTTTTTTTAAGCACAATATAGCACAAGGAGAATTCACTCACTGTCCTTCCAGGTCCCTAGAAACAAGGACTTGCACAGTGAAAGAAACTGACACTCTCCCTACCTACAGTTTTCTGTCCCTAGAAAAAATGTTTTTTTTTAAGCACAATATAGCACAAGGAGAATTCACTCACTGTCCTTCCAGGTCCCTAGAAACAAGGACTTGCACAGTGAAAGAAACTGACACTCTCCCTACCTACAGTTTTCTGTCCCTAGAAAAAATGTTTTTTTTAAGCACAATATAGCACAAGGAGAATTCACTCACTGTCCTTCCAGGTCCCTAGAAACAAGGACTTACACAGTGAAAGAAACTGACACTCTCCCTACCTACAGTTTTCTGTCCCTAGAAAAAATGTTTTTTTTAAGCACAATATAGCACAAGGAGAATTCACTCACTGTCCTTCCAGGTCCCTAGAAACAAGGACTTGCACAGTGAAAGAAACTGACACTCTCCCTACCTACAGTTTTCTGTCCCTAGAAAAAATGTTTTTTTTAAGCACAATATAGCACAAGGAGAATTCACTCACTGTCCTTCCAGGTCCCTAGAAACAAGGACTTGCACAGTGAAAGAAACTGACACTCTCCCTACCTACAGTTTTCTGTCCCTAGAAAAAATGTTTTTTTTTAAGCACAATATAGCACAAGGAGAATTCACTCACTGTCCTTCCAGGTCCCTAGAAACAAGGACTTGCACAGTGAAAGAAACTGACACTCTCCCTACCTACAGTTTTCTGTCCCTAGAAAAAAAGGTTTTTTTAAGCACAATATAGCACAAGGAGAATTCACTCACTGTCCTTCCAGGTCCCTAGAAACAAGGACTTGCACAGTGAAAGAAACTGACACTCTCCCTACCTACAGTTTTCTGTCCCTAGAAAAAATGTTTTTTTTAAGCACACTATAGCACAAGGAGAATTCACTCACTGTTCTTCCCAGTCCCTAGAAACAAGGACTTGCACAGTGAAAGAAACTGACACTCTCCCTACCTACAGTTTTCTGTCCCTAGAAAAAATGTTTTTTTTAAGCACAATATAGCACAAGGAGAATTCACTCACTGTCCTTCCAGGTCCCTGGAAACAAGGACTTGCACAGTGAAAGAAACTGACACTCTCCCTACCTACAGTTTTCTGTCCCTAGAAAAAATGTTTTTTTTAAGCACAATATAGCACAAGGAGAATTCACTCACTGTCCTTCCAGGTCCCTAGAAACAAGGACTTACACAGTGAAAGAAACTGACACTCTCCCTACCTACAGTTTTCTGTCCCTAGAAAAAATGTTTTTTTTCAGCACAATATAGCACAAGGAGAATTCACTCACTGTCCTTCCAGGTCCCTGGAAACAAGGACTTGCACAGTGAAAGAAACTGACACTCTCCCTACCTACAGTTTTCTGTCCCTAGAAAAAATGTTTTTTTTAAGCACAATATAGCACAAGGAGAATTCACTCACTGTCCTTCCAGGTCCCTAGAAACAAGGACTTACACAGTGAAAGAAACTGACACTCTCCCTACCTACAGTTTTCTGTCCCTAGAAAAAATGTTTTTTTTTAAGCACAATATAGCACAAGGAGAATTCACTCACTGTCCTTCCAGGTCCCTAGAAACAAGGACTTGCACAGTGAAAGAAACTGACACTCTCCCTACCTACAGTTTTCTGTCCCTAGAAAAAATGTTTTTTTTAAGCACAATATAGCACAAGGAGAATTCACTCACTGTCCTTCCAGGTCCCTGGAAACAAGGACTTGCACAGTGAAAGAAACTGACACTCTCCCTACCTACAGTTTTCTGTCCCTAGAAAAAATGTTTTTTTTAAGCACAATATAGCACAAGGAGAATTCACTCACTGTCCTTCCAGGTCCCTAGAAACAAGGACTTACACAGTGAAAGAAACTGACACTCTCCCTACCTACAGTTTTCTGTCCCTAGAAAAAATGTTTTTTTTAAGCACAATATAGCACAAGGAGAATTCACTCACTGTCCTTCCAGGTCCCTAGAAACAAGGACTTGCACAGTGAAAGAAACTGACACTCTCCCTACCTACAGTTTTCTGTCCCTAGAAAAAATGTTTTTTTTAAGCACAATATAGCACAAGGAGAATTCACTCACTGTCCTTCCAGGTCCCTGGAAACAAGGACTTGCACAGTGAAAGAAACTGACACTCTCCCTACCTACAGTTTTCTGTCCCTAGAAAAAATGTTTTTTTTAAGCACACTATAGCACAAGCACAAAACACACTGACACTCTCCCTACCTATCCTTCTCTTTCCCTAAACTAAAGGAATCCAGGTTAAGCAAGAAAGAAATAAAAGTCACTGTCCCTGCCTATGCTGCTCTATCCCTGCTCCGGAACACACTACACTAGGCCGCCGTGCTGGTGGCCTTTTATAGTGTGGGGCGTGTACTAAACACCCTCAGCAATAATTGGCCACAGGCATCCTGCCTGTGGCCAATCATTGCTCTCCTCGCTGCCGGCGCTGTGATTGGCCAAGCATGCGGGGTCACAGTGCATGCTTGGCCAATCACAGCGCCTGGATGACACTGCGATGGCGTAGTGCATTGTGGGCCGTTCGCGTCACTCGAATTTGGCGCGAACGGCCCAAATCGTTCGATCTTCGTCGAACGATCGAACAGCCGATGTTCGAGTCGAACGTATGTTCGATTCGAACACGAAGCTCATCCCTACTCCTGAGCAAAAAGCTCTGTAACCAACTGCTTAAGTGTCATCTCCTTTACCCAGAATCCAGTTTAGCCTTTCATTCACATTCTACTTTAGTTACAACACATCATCTAGCCAAAAATGTGTAGAAACGTTGTTTTATTAAAATGAAGCATGACCACATGTGGTTTACGTGTATATGTGCCAAACATGTTTTGGGGAAGACGATCAAGTGTTTACTACGAAACATTACCAAATAAGTGGTCCCTCAACTTAAAGGGGAGTTCCAGCCTTTTTTTATGTTTATTAAAAGTCAGCAGCTACAAAAAGTGTAGCTGCTGGCTTTTAATAAACATACACTTACCTGCTCCACTGTCCAGCGACGCGACGCCCGGAGCTCCGCTCCTCTCCCCCCCTTCTTCGCTGGCGCCTCCATTCATTGTGTGGGCAACCGGCCGTGACAGCTTTCGGCTTTACGGCCGGGCACTCACTGCGCATGCGCAAACGGCGCAGCGCTCTGTGAGTGGACAGGCAATCGCCTGGGACCTGTCACGTCCCAGGTGATTGCCTACAGGGAGGAGCCGCCACAAGGCGATATGACGTATCGCCTAGGCGGCTCCAGGGCGGAAGGAGGAAGTGGGACAGGAAGTCCCACTCCTACTGAAGCCCCCACTCCCCCCCAAAAAATGACATGCCAAATGTGGCATGTAAGGGGGCGAGGAGTGGATAAAGCGGAAAGTTCCAAATTTGGGTGGAACTCCGCTTTAACATAAAAGTTGCCATTTGCAAATGTGAAACCAGTCAAGCCAAGCACATGGAGCAAACACATGCAAGAATACATATTACAATATGAAAGAACACAATAAAAATAAAAGCTTACTTTTTTCAATGCTTTGTTTAAGCTTCCTATACTGCTCCGGCTCCCTCAGCTTCAGGTCAGACCACCTTTTACGGAGCTGCTCCTTGGATCTCCTGACCCCATATTTCTGATAGAGAGTCCTCGCCACTTTGTCCATTATTTGAGACTTCCTGAGATTAGGGGTGTCGTATGGCCCATGCTTCCCATCGTAATATTTCCTCCGCAGGATGTCCACCATCTCCGCCATCTCAGCAAATGACATATTAGTCGCCTTGTATCTTTTATTCCTGGATCGGGACGTTCCCGCCTCTGGGCTTTCCTCGTCTGTACTTTCTAATAAAGAAGCCACCTGTGTCACCGACATGTCGTCGTATCCCACTGTTCGCCGAACGTGAAGGGGCGGGGAAATGCAGGAAAAGACCGTCATGGGCGGGCGACGCGGGCGGAGTTACACACATGTGCAGGATATAAAATGGTAACAACGTTTTTAGGGTTGCGCGGAGTAAGAACGAGCGGAAGTCCAGAAAAGACCGCAACTATAAGGTTAGAAGGGAACTTGGGCCTGTAGTGGCCTATAATGGTTCATGATTGTAAAGGTCAATATTGGGATAAGTTGAGGAGAAGGGAATCTGACCTCTCATGTTTTTTTATGTGTTTTGAACTTGCAGACAGTCTAAAATGCATAAACTCCGCGAGCCGGATATCATGTTGTTTTTTATTGAAAAATATAAAGAACTCCGCAACCTATGGGAACTAAAACATCCAGATTACCACAAGAGTGGGGCAACCATTAAAAAATTTGCGGATTATATGAAGCCCTGGGTCCCAGTGGCAGACTACAGTATGATGAACAATAAGATAAACAATATGCGGAATGCATATAAAAAAAAATACACTGAATACCGCGCTTCCATGAGATCAGGAGCAGCAGCAGACGATGTAGTACAGCCCAAACTGTGGTACTACAAGCACCTGCAATTTCTGGAAGACCAGATTGAGGCCAGGGAATCAATTTCCAGCCTTCCCTCAACCCTTCCTTCCACCCTTCCCTCCAGCGTTCCTTCCACCCTTCCCTCCAGCGTTCCTTCCACCCTTCCCTCCACCCCTGCAGAGGTGGAGGAGGAGCCACGTGTGCTTGAAGAGCCAGATCTTCGCATCTTCAGCCAGGTATAGTATTTTAGAACATAATTATTGGCCTCAAAGTACTATTGTGATGAACTTGATTTATTCTTCCAAAATGATAACACCCCCCCCCCCCCCAAAAAAACAAAAAACGGGCACATAAATGATTGTTAAATTATCTAAAAAGAACGGGGACAGAATGAAACTCTTTGCTAGTTTTCAAAATAGCAGATTGCATCAGTCATGAGATCAAAATTGTGTATGATTGATTCCCCAAAATATCTAACTATGTGCCTTTTTTCTACACAGGATGAGGCCAGCCAGGAGGAAGAGGCGCAGGAATGTGGCAGGCAGGAGGAGGCAGGGGTGAGTGTCAGCCAGGAGGAGGCAGGGCCAAGTGCCATGTAGCAGGTCCCCAGGCCTAGTGGCAGCACAGTGGCTCCCCTCCACATCAGACCTAAAAAAAAATCGTAGGATGACACAACTGGAGGAGGAGTCACTCAAAATGATCCGTGACGCTGCTGCCATCATGAGGGCCCCCTCAACCCTGTGGAGGGCTTTAGTACGTACCTGGCGGACAAATTAGTCCAAATGGAGGCGGGACAACGTTCCCTCTGCGAGCACATTATCTACACAGCCGTACACATGGGGGGGAGGTGACAGCTGACTGAGGTCACCCATCTCTCACATCAGGCCAATCCTTCTCCTCCTTCTCCTCCTCCTCCTGCCACATTACCACCCACAGTGGCACGGCCTGCAAGGGTGCGTGGATAGGGCCGTGGAGGGAACGCTGCAAAGAGGCGTGGAGGGAACACTGCAGGGAAGCGTGGAGGGAAGTGTACAGGGAAGAGCATGAGGTGATTGTCTGGCTTCAAGCTGCTCTTCCAGAAGTTGCAGTTTGATGGAGTACCACAGCTTGGGATGATGTATGTCTTTGGCTGCTGCTCCTGATTTCATTATGTTGTTTATCTTATTGTTCATCATACTCATATCTGCCTTTGGGGTCCAATGACTTCACATTTTTCGCTAATTTTTGAATTGTTGCCCTTCGTTTTTTATTTTATATTTTGCCAGAATAAATGGAGATTTAATTTCAGCCAAAATACTTGCCTGATTTTTATTGGGAGTAGCAATAACATTTCCTAAATACAATGTGGAATTAATAACAAGGGACACCAACCTCCATGAGGGAAAAATAAAAGAAACATGTTGTTGTGAGAAATTGACACCCAAAACAAAAGCAAAAAATAAACAAAAAAAAAAGGATTCTAAAACTTTTTTAAAATTTGTGAGGTCTGCCTTTAAGAATAAATCATAATTATTGAGAAGATCACAAGAAACAAGAAAGACATAAGTTTGTCAGAACTCCTTCTAAAGATCTGCATAAAAAATTACATTTTAAACACAATCTAAAGCAAAAAACAATGTGCTGCATTAAACGAGGCAATAACTTGCAGAATGACGAATGTGCTCTCTCCATTAGGAACGCTAGTTTTACCAGAACGAGCGCTCCCGTCTCCTAATTCAGTCTGAGCATGCGTGGGTTTTTTATCCGATGGACTTGCCCATAGACGATCGGTATTTTCTATCGGTTTTTGATCCATTGGACAATTTTAAAACATGTTCTATTTTTTAAAACCGATGGAAAAAAGACCGATGGGTCCCATACACGATAGGTTTGTCTGATGAAAAAAAAACATCGGACGGTTTTCATCGGTAAAACCGATCATGTGTACAGGGCTTAAGTGTGAAAAGAGAGGACTTGAGAGAGGTAATAGAACAATAAACCAGAACAGTCTTTAACCAAATTAAGAAAGAGAGATATCAACAGGGTAACAAATCTGGGAAATATTTGGCGAAACTATTAAAAAAGAAAAAAACAGTTAACTTCATAGAGAAAATACAAACAAGCACGGGGGAATTAAGATATAAAACAACAGACATAGCTAAAATTTTCCAAGAATTTTATGGGAAGCTTTACTCAGTCAACACAAAAGAGACAAAAGAAGAGTCGAAACAAAAAAGGGAAAAAACAAAAGCTTTCTTGAAAGTAATTGACCTAGATAAAATCCCAGAAGATAAAATTAGCTATCTAGAGGCCCCAATAATAGAGGAGGAAATAATACAAATTATACAACTACCTAACGGGAAAAGTCCAGGACCAGATGGCCTGACGATACTTTATTACAAGAAATTCTTAGAAACTTTAACTCAGAAACTGTGCTCCTATTTAAATGGGGTGGGCGGGAAATGGGAGTTGCGGAAAGAAGCATTAGAAGCCACTATAACTATAATCCCAAAAGAAAGTAAAGACAATACACTATGTTCCAGTTATAGACCGATTTCACTCCTGAACATCGACACTAAGATATTCTCAAAGATACTTGATTCCAGGATGAAAACAATTATTAAAGATGTGGTCCATGTAGACCAAGTTGGTTTCATCCCAGGAAGAGAGGGTAGGGACAACGGTATTAGAACCCTTTTAGCTATACAGAAAATTAAAGAAAGCAGGGCCCCAGGTCTACTCCTGTCAATGGACGCCGAAAAGGCTTTGACAGGGTAGACTTGGGCTTTATGCAGAGTACACTTGAGGCTATAGGTATGGGACCCAGGATGACCAACTGGATAAAATCGCTATACAATAGACCAACAGCAAGAATTAAAGTAAACGGGACAGTCTCAGCGCCTTTCGAGATGAAGAATGGCACTAGACAGGGGTGCCCCCTGTCACTGCTATTGTTTGTCCTTACATTGGAGCCCCTGTTAAGGGGAATCAGGAGGAATGTGGACATAACGGGGATAAAAGTAGGTGATGAAGGGCATAAATTCGCAGCATATGCAGATGACATCATATTTTATATAACTAGCCCTAGAATAACCCTACCTAATTTAATGGAATCCCTTAAAGAATTCGGAAATATGTCTAATTTTAAAATAAACCCGGCCAAATCCGAAACTTTGAGCATTAATATACCTAAAGTAGAAAGGAACATTTATCAAATAGACTTCCCATTCCGCTGGGGGAAAAAAAGAACTTAAGTACCTCGGTGTTAAGAGAACTACTACTGAGACATTATATAAAGCTAACTTCATCGCACTTTTAAATGATATTAAAGCTGAACTTAAAAGAATAGCACCGGGACAATTATCCTGGAGTGGTAGAATAAATATCTATAAAATGGTAATTTTACCTAAAATAGTATATGAATTGCAAATGCTACCAATCCCAATACCACAGGCATATATTAATAAATTACAGTCAATGTTTCTAAAATTTATATGGCACGGGAAAAAAACACAAATTGAACTGACACTACTGACAAAGGAAAAGGCACAAGGGGGATTGGGGGCACCTGATTTGAGAAATTATTATTTTGCGATCGTTTTATCACAAATAATAGAATGGGCCAAAAATAACACAGAAAAAAGGTGGGTGAATATGGAAGCTACTATCTGTAAAACATCACTAGGGAAGGTAATATGGATACCTGAACAATACCGGGAACTTAGCACTGACATACACAGTATCACTAGAAATGCACTAAAAATATGGGATAAGATACACAAAAAAGAAAAATGGGAGTTCAACTCACCTTTAATACCATTAACCAACACAAAATATTTCACACCGGGTCTAGAAAATCTGTTTGGAAAGTGGATCATTCAAGAAAATGCACAATTGAAAGATGTAATGGAGGAAAACAAATTGTCTAGGTACCAGGAAGTAAAAAATAAAAGGGAACTGATGTTGATAGATAAATGGCGGTACGCTCAGCTAAAACATATTTTTGAAAAACTACTTCAGCCTATTAGATCCGTAGAAAACCTATGACCACTCGAGAGATTATGTGAGGAGAAGGTTAACCACTTCCTTACTGGGCACTTAAACCCCCTTCGTACCCAGACCAATTTTCAGCTTTCAGCGCTGACGCACTTTGAATGACAATTGTGCGGTCATACAACGCTGTACCCAAATGATATTCTTATCATTTTTTTCCCACAAATAGAGCTTTCTTTTGGTGGTATTTGATCACCTCTGCGGTTTTTATTTTTTGCGCTATAAACAAAAAAAGACAGAAAATTTTGAAAAAAAACACAATATTTCTCAGTTTAGGCCGATACGTATTCTTCTATTTATTTTTGGTAAATTTTTTTGCAATAAACGTATAGTGATTGGTTTGCGCAAAAGTTATAGTGCCTACAAAATAGGGGATAGAATTATGAAATTTTTATTATATATTTTTTTTACTAGTAATGGCGGCGATCTGCGATTTTTGTCAGGCCTGCGATATTGCGGCGGACATATTGGACACTTTTGACACTATTTTGGGACCATTCACATTTATACAGCGAACAGTGCTATAAAACTGCATTGATTACTGTATAAATGTGACTGGCAGGGAAGGGGTTAACACTAGGGGGCGATCAAGGGGTTAAATATGTTCCCTATTAGTGTTTCTTACTGTGGGGGGGAGGGTACTGACTGGGGGAGGAGACCGATCTGTGTCCCTATGTACAAGGGACACAGCATTGGTCTCCTCTCTCCCTGACAGGACATGGATCTCTGTGTGTAACACAGAGATCCACGTCCTGCCTCTGTCTCAGCCAATCGCATGTACCTGGCGGACATCGCGACCGCCAGGCACGCGCATCGGCATCACGTGATGCGGAGCGCACAGCTGTTACCGCCGCGCGCCGCCAAGGGGGCGCGGCAGGATGTAAACAGAGGAGGACGTCCTGGGGACGTCCACTCGGCACTTGAGAGCCGCGCTGCAGCCGTCTTTCGGCTATAGCGCGGATCTCAAGTGGTTAAGAAGGGGGTAATCTCTAAGATTTATAAAATATTAAATGACACAAAAAAGCTTGGCATACTGCCATACATCAAGAAGTGCGAGGAGGAACTGGGGTCGCAGGTCAACGACTTTGAGATTAAGCAAATTACGGAGAGAGTGCATTCTACATCAGTAAACTGTAATGTAATGAAATTCATTTAGAAGTGCCTTGTTCGTTGGTACCTAACCCCCGACAAGGTACACAAATGTTCAAGGGAAATATCAAAGCTATGTTGGAGGGGATGCAAGGAAACTGGGACTATGGCCCACATTTGGTGGACCTGTCCCAAAATTAAAACATATTGGGGGGAGATCAGACAAACAATTAGAGAAATAACCAAGATCGAAGTTCCCGACGACCCGTGGGGTTGTATACTACACGGGATGCGAATGCCAACCAAACAGTACCTGAGAACATTGCTCCCATAGCTTCTAAACGCTGCAACGTACCAAATATCTACACACTGGCAAGACCCAGAACGACCTAGCCTGAAGGGATGGTGCAACAAAATAGATGAAATTTAAAGCTTGGAATACCTAAGGTTTAGTGAGGGGGAGGGAATGGAGGAGTTTGAAAAAAAAAATGGCAGGAATGGGTAGTTTACAAACATACTATGGGATATGCAGAAGTGTTGGGAGCATAACATATAAATAATTCAATATAACAAAACATAATAAGGAAGTAATATAAATACATTAAAAAAGAGGAGTCAAGATAAGAAAAAGTACATTACAAAGAGGGAGTATAGAAGACGGGGAAATCATAGAGGGGAGATCCTGGGGGGGCGGGGGTGGGGGCAGGGGGGAGGGTTGGGATGGTGGGGTAATGAATACATTTTTTCTGTGAAATGTAAGTTTTTATGATACAATTTTGTGAGATATGAAAACTAATAAAGATATATAAAAAAAAAAAAAAAAGATAGCACTGCATAGCACCAATGTATGTAACGTCATACTAATGTATGTAATGTCCATTCAATGGGGGTTATTTACAAAAGGCAAATCCACTTTGCACTACAAGTGCAAACTACAAGTGCAAAGTGCACTTAAAATTGCACTGAAAGTGCACTTGGAAGTGCAGTCGCTGTAAATCTGAGGGGCAGATCTGAAATGAGGGGAAGCTCTGCTGATTTTATCATCCAATCATGTGCAAGATAAAATGCTGTTTTTTATTTTCCTTGCATGTCTCCCTCGGATCTACAGCGACTGCACTTCCAAGTGCACTTTCAGTGCAATTTCAAGTGCAATTTGCACTTGTAGTTTGCACTTGTAGTGCAAAGTGGATTTGCCTTTAGTAAATGACACCCAATGTCATAATTTGAATGGACCCTAAAACCTAATGAAAGTTCTTACCCTTCTGTGCTCTATCCAAAACAGAAAGAACATTTTATCTGCATTTGGAATTAAAATGTTTACTACGTTAAAACCATTCGCACTATAGCTGTGTGATTTAAAAGGACTGCTTTTTTAAATTTCGCCTCTTCCCCAGTGAGCTTTTTTCCTCTCCCAGTCTCTAGTGTGGAAACCGTTAAACCGCTTACTGCCTACCAGACAACAAAACACATAGATTTCCCTGTTGGGGGAGAGATCACACCCTGCTTAATGTATTGTATAATTTTCTTCTGAAATGATCTAAGAATCACAGCTGGAAAACTGAGCCATATTTAAAAGAAACAGCAAAAAACCTGATCGATGATTCGTTTAGACATTGTACATCCCTGGATATATTCTGTCTGCTTGTGGATAAGGGAGAAGCTCATAAGATTGGTGAATAATGGGGTGATGCACTGCAGTAAGTATTTGAGAAATGTAAAAAATGCTTGTTAAAGAGACCCTGTCACCAGACCTTTAATTTCAACAGCAAAATAAGATTTTATGTGGATATAACATATTTTAGGCATGTTATTTATCTGTAAAAGCCTCCCTCGCATAGACATTCGAAAGCCCTGAGCTTGCTGGTCAGCATGGCCATCTTGGATGAGATGTCATCAGCTCTAGCAGAATTACAGCTGTCACTCAAGTGACAATCTATAGTATTCCTGTCAGGGGGTGTGACGGTCATAGTGAAGCCGAAGCTCCTCGGTAGAGGCAGATATGCATGCGCAGACGCACTCCTGCAGGTACAGGCGGATGCATATGCGTATGCACGCAAATACGCGTGCTTGTTAGCCATTAATGCTTGCGGCAAATGGTGCATTGCTGTCTGATCTGTAGCTTTACCTAAATACCCGTTAGTGTGATCTGTGCTTGATTCCTGTGTTTGACCCGGCTTATCCTGACCACGCTTGCTCTCCACCTATCCTGACCTCGGCTTGTTTAACCTCCCCAGTGGTCTGATTATGTCAGTATTTTCGAATGTCAAAGCGGTACATTGTTTTGCATGGGCATTTGTTGTTTTATATTGCAAGCCTGTAATTCTTAGGAATAACTCACTTAAATCTGTCCAAACGAGAGTCTAGTATGATAAAGTTTAAAAACACTAAATCATATGTAGCGCACCAACCCCAGACTTTATCTGCTTTTCTTCTGCTTGGCTCCTCCGCAGGAAAAGAATAAGGCACACCGCACCACAAGCCCGTACCCTCCTGAATAGGGAGGTTGAGCGGTGTTAGTTTCTCGGGCCTGCCTGCGACTGGTGTAAAAAAGCCTACAGTGCTGACCTTGTTTCTGCAGTAATCAGAACAAGTCTTTAACTTTCCCCAGTAAGCAACTGTCCACACCAACTGAAAGGTTCAAACTTGTTTATTCCTTCTTGCACAATAAACAATCTCTTTTAGAGCAGACGGGTTGAGACAAACACGGGTCAGATAAGGTGGGAGGAGGTCCAGGCACAAACTTAAATTTGGGTTTCTCCTGTTCTGAATAGCACTAACAGGCTTGGCGCACGGTCGCTACCACCGACAATGAGGGGGTCCCTGCCACAGACCAGGTGAATAGGGCCTCTGCCACAGGCCGGGTTGTTTGGTCTCTGCCACTGACCAGATTCACAATGAATTACCTTCTAGAAGTAACGACCCCTGTCAGGGAAAAGGACATCCATCCGGAGAGTTACCAGAGGCCCCACCGTCACCAGCGATACTGTGCCGGGTCTTCGGGAAGGGTCACCTCCCTGGCCTCCTCGTCCTAGATTCGGGCACCCACTTCAGGGGGGCACCCTAGGATCCCTCGATTCTTTGTGGGACCCAGTCGAAGGTACTGGGTCCGGGCCTCTCTCGAAGTACCTCACCCCAGACTGAAGGTGTCTGAGATGGAACAGCAGCTCCGTCTCTGGGCCTAGAGCACCCAGGAGACCACCCGACAGGCCTCCGGGCCTAGGGCACCCGGAGGCGTCACACCCGCACCCAGGCTTAAGGTACCTGAGTGCCTAACCGACGACCCCTCTGCTTCCCCCTAAATGTAACCACCCGCTACACATAAATAATTATAAAAAATAATAATATAATAATTTTGAAGGTGATTATTCTTGCGCTACCAAACGGGGAGTATGAAAGGAGTAATTGAAACTGTCGCAAACACCGAAAGGGTTAATCCTAACCCAATAAGGTGATAAATGTGAAGAGGGGGGTGGTGTTGCGCTGTTTCTGGTAAAAATGTGTTGGTGAAACTATATGGTGCACAGTGGCTAACTCAAACCAATAAATAAATTAAAAGCAATACACAATCTCAAAATGATGGTTATGAATTAAGGTAATGAATAAATACTAGAACCATAAAAACAATCAAATAAATAGATTAAAAGTGATATAAACTACAGTAAATATGAAAGTGAACGCTGCTGTGCAACTATGCTAAAAAGGTGCATAACCGAAATAACCTGCAAATTGCAGTGCAATGAACTGTGCACAAGTGAAACTGCTAATTGCAAAGTGCAAAAAAGTGCTAAAGTGAAAATGCAGAAATAGCAAAAAATGTCCAATAAACAATGGAACAGAAAATAAAGATGTTGAACTCCAAAAGTTCATAAGTGAAAGAATGGCAAGTGGTGCCAGTGAAAAATTATTTTATGATTTCATCAAGGTGACATTCCTGGAACTTCGCGTATGTGGGTGATGCTAAGGTGAGAAGATGTGTGAATCTCGACTTCCGGTGTCACACACTAAGGTAATAGATGGCCTCTTACCTAGCGGTAATGAGGTAACCGCATGTGTTTAATTAGGGTCACTGATCCTTCTGTTATGGTCCTGGCGTCAATAGAACAGCCTTTGTGCCAAACGCTGTGGTTCCTCAGGTAAAAGGGTACACCTATATTATATCCAGGGGATTGCTCTCGCCTCCCAGTGATGGCGGGGTTAAAAGGAAGAAATAGGGTCTCGATCGTGAAGTACGTTTTTTAAAACAATTGGTATGTTTAATAATATGACAGTGGATTGCTTGTATAAACTCACATGAAACTCACATAAAAATGACATAAAATGAACTTATCTCCTATACGAGCGGCGAGCTCGTTTGCTTCCGTCTGTCTGATTGCCTCTCCGTCCCTACACGTGGCGTCACGGTCACGTGACTTCATCAGGGGATGATGGGAAGGCAATGAGATGGTCTATAAATAGTTTTTAAGTTGAATGAATACGGCTGCCATTTTCTCGGAGCTCAATGTTAATCTCAATTGGCGGCCATTTTCCCTGTGATCCTGTCTGAGTAATGGGGGCGGCCATCTTTATGGTGGTTGAAAAACAAAACTAATAATGACAACAAATGCGGCACGGCGCGTAGGGACGGAGAGGCAATAAAATGAACTTATCTAATAATAATACATTTTATTCAATAATGTAATCAAGCCAAAAACACTGAAATTTGTCCAAACAAGGGTGTAATATTACTAGTCACTGTAATACTAGACACTGCATATTGGTTTAGCAAACATCCCGGGTATGAAAATTTTTGAAGTCTGACGTCACAATCAGGATACTGGAACCTGCTTTCTTTTCTGATTTTCTTTCCACTGTCGCTTTGAGCAACAAACCACACCTTTTAGGGGCTGACTTTTTCCCGGTTAGTGGGATGTAGTCCATGAAGTGACGACCAGTCAGGCATTTCGGGATGACAACACCAACAGCACGACATCCGGCTCTATTCACAGCCATTGATGGTGCTTGGTGGTTTACAAAGATACGTTTGGCAACTTTCCAAATAAAGTCAGAATGAATCACAGGCTTGTAATTTTTTTTATTTAGCAGAATGTAGGCATTCCACAAGCATTGCTCAAGGAGATGCCTGAAGATCTTCTTGTAGTACTTATTTTGCTGTTTCCTCATTGCTGGGTAGAATTTCATTGCTTGGTCGGCTCCGTGGACACCTTCCGAGGTATTATTGTAGTCTATCACTACTTGTGGCTTCATGATTTCTTTCCCACCTGTAGCGGGGTGTCACTTTAAGGAGCCTAAAAGACTACTATACCCAGAGTACAGCGGGACACCCACAGTGCATTGCCCGGCGCAAGGTCTGCTGGGGAAGGCCTATTTAAGGAGGAACGGAGCAACACGCGGGTCTCTTTGGACGTCGCTCACCTAGCAAGTGGAGCCTGCGCTGGGTCTGTCGTTTGGACTGGGCCTGAGAGTTGGGCCTTGTGATCCAAAGAGCCTCCGGCCTTCACAGGAGAACCCAAGAGTTACCTCATCCACCATCCTTCCAAGGACTGTCGGGAGTATCGGAGACTACGGGAGTCATGAGACTGTGTACAGGAGTCCAGTTACGGGAGTCGGTTGTATGGACTGGTCCGGTCGGGTGAGAGAGCACTTGCGCAAAGATTAATTGACTAATCTTTAGGCTCAGTGTCCCCCGTTCAGGGACCACAGTTTACCGGAGTGCTGCATTGCACGTAAGAGGGACCGTGGGTTGTGCAGCAATAGTTTAATTCCATTATTGCATATCAATTAGATGACTGTTCTTTTTCCCTGTGGATTACAAATACCCTTTTTAAGTGCACCACCATTGCTAGCGAAGATCTCTCCCAACGGAGCATCGTATCTGCAATAGTCAGGCCTGACTTTAAAGTAATTAGACACTGTTTGGGCGCCATCTTTGCCCACGAGGGGGAAGCTCACGAGCGCAGTTGATTGACATTGAGTGTGTGAAATACTGTTAGAACTTATTGCTTCGTTATATGCTTAACAGTTAACATTGCAGGGCTCTGCATAGGCATATGTACTACTGTTTAACTTTATGCTTTATACTCAGTAAAACTTACTTGTGGTTAAGCAAATACGCTGTGTGGTTATATGTTTATTGCGGTATTGTGATCCCCTTAGCTAACCGGTTCCACAATCTCATATTTACTGCTATCTGTGCCAGTTACTGGGGGTTGACAGCAGTGCATTACAGGCCCAAAATCTATATCAGCAGCCCTCTTAACTGGGGGTATTGCTACACGTGGGGGCTCAGAGTCCGGGATCCTGTACGCTGCAATCAAGCCTGCCAGAAGTACCGGCATGGATCTTTTAGCAGTGACCCAGTGGTGTGCATCAGCCGGCGCTTTTCCAGACAAGGCTGTAGTCATTGAACTTCCCGGGGAAGACTGGTCCAGAAGTGATGTAGAGTGGCTCATGGAGTTACTATCCCTGAGCCAAAAGGCATGGTTACTTGACCTCAGGACAGACGAAGAGACCTCCTATACCTATGCATTGGTAGAATGGAGGGAGGAGATACCTGAGAGTTTCAGAGGCCAGAGTGTGCAGTCCATAGACCAGAAGATATACCGCTTAGCGCATGCAAAGCCTATAAAGAAAGAACCCCATGAACCTACAACCAGAGGGAAGCAGACAAAAGAGACAACAACCTCTGCGGCGCCCCTGACCACCATAGGCCCTGAGCTTCTCAACGCTCTAGGGGACCTTGTCGCAAAATGTCAGAAGAGTAACACTGTGTGCGTGGAGACTGGGTACCGGAAGCTCAGAATGTTCTCGGGTAGGCAACCTGTGCCGCTTGGAGAAAGGGACTTTGATATGTGGATGGAACAAGCAATGCAGGCTGTGGAAGGATGGGAAGTGACAGAAGCCCAGAAGAAACAGTGCATAAACAAAAGTTTAAGGGGGGCTGCTGTAGAAGCGGTGAAGAATCTCAGATTCAGTAATACTTCCTGTACTGCTTATGAGTATCTAACCATGCTGCAGGAAGAGTTCGGCCAGTTGGAGAAGGTTACTGACTTAATTTACAAATTTGAGCATACTCTCCAACAGCCAGGGGAATAATTTTCTGAATATGTCCGCAGGTTGAACAAAATGCTCTGCCAGATAGTTCTGAAGAAGGGGATGGTACCACAGGCCATAGATGCAGCCAGGATGTGGCAGGTCATGAAGGGAGCACTGCGCTCTGATCCAGTCTGGCTCCATCTGAAGACCACCAGCAGAGTCATGTCCCTAAGCTATCCAGACCTCATGCGAAAAATGAGAGACGAAGAGGCTTTGCTCAAAGACCAACAAGTGACTGAGAAACCCACCCCTTCTCCCTCAGCTGTGGTTGGATCTGTTGTGGCCACGGAACGGGACTCTGAGGTGGCTGTCTTGAAGTCACAAATGACCCAAGTGTTGGAAATGCTGACTTCCTTAATGGCTAAGAACCCAGGAGCCATAAACAAAGAAGAAGAGAAGAAAGAAGTGTTTAAAAATGTCTCAACACAAGTTTTCCAACAAGCCGGAAGAGAAGAGATTTGTTTCAACTGTGGAGGGGTTGGGCATTACGGACGAGTGTGTCCCAGCCCAAAGAAGACCCAAGGCACATACTGCAAGCCGGTGGAAAACTTCAGAGGGCCCCGGTGAAGGAGTCAACCCGGTGCCCATCAGTTCCAGTAAACTCCAAAGGAATCAGAAAACAAGAGAAGCCAAGAAGAGAGGGGAACAATTCCCCATACCACAAACTCAATACCCCTCACCTTAAGTCCAAACCCAAAACTTGGCAAGAGATCAATGCATACCAGGCCCAACAAGGACTCAGATCCAGGAAGATAGGAAAAAGAAAGAAATCACAGAAAAACAAACCCATGGAGTCTAGGAAGGAAACCTCTCCGAGAAAATTCCCTGTCAAACTGGTGGGACCCTCCCCTGTGGTCCCCCATTCAAGTGGAAGGGATCTACACAAAGGCCATTCTCGACACAGGAGCTCAAGTGACCCTTCTGTATCGGGACTTTTACCAGAAACATCTGAGGCATTTGCCCCTGCAGAAGCTGGAAGACTTGCAAATATGGGGAATTGGAACCCAAAGCTTCCTGTACGACGGATACCTCCCAATTAGATTGGCCTTCGACCCTTCGGTGGCCGGGGACACAGACGTTTTTGATACATTGGTGGTGGTCTGCCCTCGCCCGCCAGGAGCCAACAAGAGTTCCCTCATAATAGGGACGAACACTGACCTGGTCAGGAGATTATTGGCCCCTATAATACAGGATGCCCCAACAACCAGAATCCACCCTATGTTACAACAGGCCAATCAGCATCTGGTATTGGAAAAGAAAGCTCCAGAAGAAGGAGTGGGAAAGATCTCTAAGCTAGATAAGAGGGAGAAGATACTACAACCTGGTGAGGTTGCCAGCCTGAAGGCCACTGTAAAGCTTACATGGGAACAACCTGGTCCCTTTGTAGTTCTGGAATCAGATTCCCTAGACACCCATACAGGGTTGGAAGTAATCCCTGAAGTAGTTCCATTAAGAGCCCTGAAGAAGGCCAGTGGCAGGGTATCGGTGAGCATCAGGAATACTACCGACACCTCTGAAGATCCCAGCCCGGATGCTGTTGGGTCAAGTGAATTCTGCTACCCCGGTTGCATTGTCAGACTTGGAGAAGGAAGAAGGGGGAGAGCTACTGTGGAGAAACTCTGCTTGGAGGAGACAGCCTTACCCCCGGCGTGGAAGGAGAAGGCCAGAGCCCAGTTGACTAGATGGCAGAAGATCTTTTCAAGGGATGAGTTTGACGTGGGGTGTGCAAAAAGTGCTACCCACAGGGTAGCTGATTTGGAAGATCTGCGAGAGCAATTGACAGAGCTAAAGAGAACCGGTGTCATCCGGTAGTCTAGGAGCCCATACGCCTCTCCAATAGTGGTGGTTAGGAAGAAAAATGGGTAATTGAGGCTATGTATTGATTATCGGACCCTCAATAGAAGAACGATACTCGATCAATACACTACCCCACGAATAGAGAATGCCCTACAGTTTGTCTGGAGCCAAATGGTTCAGTGTAATGGACCTGAAGAGCGGGTATTACCAGATTCCAATGCACCCGGATGACCGAGAAAAAACAGCCTTTATCACCCTGGTGGGGTTCTATGAATTCAATCGCATGCCCCAAGGCTTGTCGGGAGCCCCGGCCACCTTCCAGCGACTTATGGAGAAGACAGTAGGAGACATGAATCTCATTGAAGTGCTGGTTTATCTGGATGACACAATTGTGTTCGGGAAGACTCTAGAAGAGCATGAGGCAAGGCTGTAAAAGGTCTTCAAGAGACTCAGTGATGAGGGACTCAAGCTTTCTTTGGAGAAGTGCCAGTTTTATCAATCTTCAGTCCACTACCTGGGGCACATTGTGTCTGCCGAAGGAGTATCCACAGATCCAGAAAATGTGGAGGCTGTTACCTCCTGGCCCCGGCCCACTACAGTGACTGAGCTCAGATCTTTCTTGGCGTTCTGCTCCTATTACCGAAGGTTTGTGGAGGGGTTTGCCAGGATCGCCAAGCCCTTGAATGAACTCTTGACAACAGAAGGAGAGGAGGATGACTCGGAAGCCGGGGGAGTCTGTGGAAGATCAGTGGACGGAAAAATGTGAAGAAGCGTTCACAAGATTGAAGGAGAGCTTCACCACTGCCCCTGACTTGGCTTATGCGGACACCAAGAAGCCGTATGAGTTACATGTGGATGCCAGTCATGATGGTCTGGGAGGAGTGCTGTATCAGGAGCATGATGACCAGCTGAGACCCATTTCTTATGTTAGCAGAAGCTTGATCCCAGCTGAGAAGAATTACCCCACCCATAAGTTGGAATTCTTGGCCTTGAAGTGGGCTGTGGTGGACAAGCTGAGGGACTACCTGTATGGAGTCGAATTTGTGGTTAAAACAGACAATAACCCGCTCACTTACCTTCTGACCACAACCAAGCTGGATGCCACCGGCCACCGTTGGCTGGCAGCCCTCTCAGGATTCACCTTCAGTTTAAAGTACAGACCTGGGACTGGAAACAGAGATGCAGACGCCTTATCCAGAAGGGCCTTTACCCCCACCAATCCTACAGAAGACTGGACTCAACTAACCCCGGAGGGAGTGCGAGCCCTGTGTCAAGGAGCGGAGTTCCAAGCCAGTGGAGGATCCAGGGCTGAAGAAATTGGGGTCTCGGTTGTTGGAGTACCCAAGTATTACTGTGATGTGGCCCAGATTGGAGAGGAGAATCTACCCAGACTTTCAAAGAGAGATCTAAGGAGAGATCAACTGGAAGACCAGCTGGGGAGGCTGGCCTTGGAAGCACTGGAGAACCAAACCCCAGACTTACTCCTGAGGGACCCCTCAAAGGAGGCTCGCCTATTTAGAAGAGAGTGGGACCGGTTACAGATGCATCAAGGGGTGGTCTACCGAAGGGGCCCGTCTGATGATCTGGAGGATAAGTGGCAACTGTTTCTGCCTGAGAAGTACCGAAAGACTGTTCTGACCGCTTTACATGACGATCATGGTCACCTAGGATCGGAAAGAACTTTTCAACTCATGAGGAACCGGTTTTACTGGCCCTGTATGCGGGCTGAAGTGGAGGAATATTGCCATTCATGTGCAAGCTGCATACAAAGAAAGACTCTGCCTCATCAAGCTGCCCCAATGGGCCATCTACAAAGTCAAGGGCCCTTGGATCTGGTATGCATTGATTTTCTTTGTATAGAACCTGATTTGAGTGTACATGGGAATGTTCTGGTGATAACCGATCATTTCACCCGATATGCTTAGGCATTCCCAACCAAAGACCAGAAGGCTTCAACAATGGCCAAGGTACTTGTCGAGAAGTTCTTTGTACATTACGGACTACCTCAACGCCTCCACTCGGATCAGGGAAGGGACTTCGAAAGTAGACTGATACGGAAACTGTTGGATTCCCTGGGTATAAAGAAGACCCGAACCACCCCCTACCACCCACAAGGGGATTCTCAGCCCGAACGCTTTAATCGGACATTGTTAAATATGCTGGGGACTTTGAGTAATGAGAAGAAACCGCATAGGGGCAAGCATGTGGCTGCCATTGTGCATGCGTATAATAGTACAACTAGTGATGCCACTGGATACTCCCCATACAGGTTGATGTTCGGCAGGGAAGCGAGATTACCAGTAGACCTAGCCTTTGGCATTTCAATAGATCATACATCCGCGGCTTCTCACAAAGGATATGTGGACCGTTTGCGACAGAGTTTAAGACTGGCATATGAGAAGACCCAGGCAACTTCCGATCAAAGAGTGCTCGGAAGAGACTATTGCCACTGCAAGGAGGACAGTAGGTAAGCCTGTCCCCTCTACTGTGAATTTAGTAGAGGGCAACCCTAGCTCGCTCCCTGGCACAGTTAGACAGGTCACTTCCACTAATGTGACTTGTGGGCAAGACAACCTCTCACCCAAGGCTTGGTGGGAGGTTCCTCTGCCAGGCTCCTTTGTGGCCGTACGTTGTGTTGAATGTTCGTATGCTAACAAGATTCATTAATTGTTTATCTTTGGGGACCAAAGACTCTAAGAGAGGGGAGTGTGTAGCGGGGTGTCACTTTAAGGAGCCTAAAAGACTACTATACCCAGAGTACAGCGGGACACCCACAGTGCATTGCCCGGCACAATGTCTGCTGGGGAAAGCCTATTTAAGGAGGAGCGGAGCAACACGCGGGTCTCTTTGGATGTCGCTCACCTAGCAAGTGGAGCCTGCGCTGGGTCTGTTGTTTGGACTGGGCCTGAGACTTGGGCCTTGTGATCCAAAGAGCCTCTGGCCTTCACGGGAGAACCCAAGATTTACCTCATCCACCATCCTTCCAAGGACTGTCGGGAGGATCGGAGACTACGGGAGTCATGAGACTGTGTACAGGAGTCCAGTTACGGGAGTCGGTTGTATGGACTGGTCCAGTCGGGAGAGAGAGCACTTGCTCAAGGATTAATTGACTAATCTTTAGGCTCAGTGTCCCCCGTTCAGGGACCACAGTTTACCGGAGTGTTGCATTGCACGTAAGAGGGACCGTGGGTTGTGCAGTAATAGTTGAATCCATTATTGCATATCAATTAGATGACTGTTCTTTTTCCCTGTGGATTACAAATACCCTTTTTAAGTGCACCACCATTGCTAGCGAAGATCTCTCCCAACGGAGCATCGTATCTGCAATAGTCAGGCCTGACTTTAAAGTAATTAGACACTGTTTGGGCGCCATCTTGCCCAAGAGGGGGAAGCTCACGAGCGCAGTTGATTGACATTGAGTGTGTGAAATACTGTTAGAACTTATTGCTTGATTATATGCTTAACAGTTAACATTGCAGGGCTCTGCATAGGCATATGTACTACTGTTTAACTTTATGCTTTATACTCAGTAAAACTTACTTGTGGTTAAGCAAATACGCTTTGTGGTTATATGTTTATTGCGGTATTGTGATCCCCTTAGCTAACGGGTTCCACAATCCCATATTTACTGCTATCTGTGCCAAGGGAGGTTAGAGCCAGTTACTGGGGGTTGACAGCAGTGTGTTACAGGCCAAAAATCTATATCAGCAGCCCTCTTAACTGGGGGTATTGCTACACACCTTTCGTGCGTACCATAACAGTGGAGGTATTATGAACTGTACTCATTAGGCACACATCTTTCTTGTCACACCATTGCAGTGCCATCAATTTGCCTTTCTGCCAGGCAACCATTTCTCCAGTCTTCAGCTTCTTATGGCCAAACATTGGTGGCATGTCACATGTTAGCCCTAATGGTTCCATAGGCATCTGTTTTGTTTTGCAGAAGAAAGTTCAGGAGACATAAAAGTTGTCGGTTGCTCCGCAATAGCTCTGCTTTAGCAATGGCTCAGTAAGTGAAAGAACTGAAGATGTTGCCATTCCATAGTTTCTGTATTTTGGATTGAATTTTGTTTCTTTTCCAGTGTATATTACGATAATTTCGATAATGTAGCCAGTTGACGATTTGCATAGCATGTAGGATTTTTTTTACGCCAAATCGTGCTTTCTTTGATGCAATGTATTGTACCCAGCTGAGCCTTCCCTTGTAGGCCATTAGACTTTCATCTATGCTCATATCTCTTTCTGGCACATAGCTCCGTTCGAAATTCTTTAGAATTATTTGAGATACTTCCCAAATTTTCTTTAGTTTTGGTGCAGAATAAGTAGTTTAATCAAGTTCTTCGTGGTTTTCAAATGTAAATATTTTTTTTTTAAACAATAAGATTTTAAAAATATTTCATGATCAGGGAAAATCTATAATTTGACATGACCGTGCCAAAGAATAGAGTGGTAAGTAATTTATTAGTTGTCCAATACCACTTCTGCAGGGGTTTCCCCACCACTCCCTGAAGTATTATTAGGCCCAGACATTTCCAAATGTTGTCTTTGGTCACTGATTCCCACTTTCTGCTTCTTGGAAACTTCCGATGCATAGTAGCTAATTGTTGCTCTTTAAACAGGTTTGTCTCAGTAACTATTTTTTCAATAACCTCATCGGTCAGAAATAATTGTAAGTATGCCAAGGGATTTTCATGTTCAACGCCTACTTTCTTACCAGATGCTCCAGTAAATGGGAATCTTCGGGGCGCTGCCTGATCCATACCACAGTCAAAAGAGCACCAAGTTCGCACATCACTGAGCTCAGTTGCAGAATCACCGCTGTTGTCACTTTCAGTGTCTAATGACGAATTTCCCCATGAATCACTATCGCTCAATTCTGCAAGTGATTCTAATTCACTATCACTGTTTTCTAGCTGGTCTAAAACCACGTTTGACCTAAAGGGGCGCTTTTTGGATGGTATGGACGTTCTCAAGTTTCCAGGCAGGAAGAACGGTAAAAGTGCAGGCAGGGCACTGGACAAAGAACTAGGGACAATACTATATCAAACCATTTCACCTCAGTTATGTAATCTACAGATTACAATGTATTGTGTGTATGTTATGTTTTGAACTTTTTTTAATTTCCCACCAGCTCCGCCCCTGTTGCGGCGCTCGCAGGGAACAGAAGCCGGAAGACAGATGCATCGGCCGGAGGACACAGCGAGGGGACATTTGGGGATCGTAGGGACAAGGTAAGTAAATTAGAGGGATACTACAGTGTAACCCCGAGTGTGGCTCGGGGTTACTGCTTTTGATACTGAAAATCAACCCTGAGCTGCATTCAGGATTACCACCAGGGAGGTTAAAGATTTTGTTATATCTTCCATCTGCCTGATATCCTGTTGCCAAACTCTGCCTGCATCTTGACCATTCTCTGCCTGCTGTTTATGCTTACACCTGATCCTCCATTGCTAATCTGTCTTGTCTGAGCCTGCATCCAGTTATCCATCTATGCTGCTCTGCATAGTGCCTGGTGATGCTGGTCCTACATCTGCTGTGTGCCTGCATCTGCTGTTCCTGTTGCCATCCACTGCTTCAGCCATACAGCCCAGCTCAGGTGACGCACATGCCACACACTTCTGCAACCAACGGAAGATCTTGCAACTTGCAAGCATTCTTACCTCACCGCGCTCTCACAGGCACTGTCACAACACCAGTGGCTTGAGCCAGGGCTGTACGAGAGGTCTCCCTCTACATGTTAGGCTCTTCCACAAGGTACATGACAATTCTCCATTTACTCTTCCCCTGTCAGCTAAATAAAAGGATATTTAAGAAAGTGAGGGCATGGGGTGGGGGAGCTAAACCAGCACAGAAAGTAATTAGATAATGCCATAGAAGGACATGGCTATAAACCCATAAAGGTGGTAATACACAGATCCAAATTCAGCTGGTTCATCATGGACTAGAAAAATTTCAAAGAGTGTGCTGACATGCCTGTTCAACAGAAGTCGATCATTAGATCGACTTCTCTCAAATGAACAAGTTGGAAAACTTTTGTCAATCAGTGGCTTCAGCTGCTGGTCAGTGTATTCTTACAACACCCGGTCCCACTGTCAGAATACAATGTCCTGACAGGGGGAATTCCTCCATCAATCTCATTTGTGTGGATGTAGGAATCTGTTCCTTTTTTTTGATGAACCCCCTGGCTGAATGAAAATAAATAAATAATAGTAATCCTGTATGGTCAGCTTAAGATGGAGGGTTGTGCTATGGAATTCACTGTTTCTAAAGAAGTCAAATTTTCTTGCTAGTTCAAAGGCACTATGCAAGTGAATGAAAAATCATTTGTAGCACCCTCCTAGGTAGGTGCTAGAAGAGAGTATAGTTTTGGGTCTTTCTGCCTAACAAGAGGATTGTTAGGAAAATTTACAATACTCTCTTTCTACCAGGGAGCAGGGCCTTGGGTAGTCGACCTGAGGGCCTAAAAGTCATAGAGAAGCTGAACCCAGAGGTCCTGCAGAGCTGACTGGAAGGGAGACACCAGGGAGGATCTAATTCTGCCTACTGTGAATACAGATCTGTGTCATGGGGCCTGTCCTGTGAGGGCCATCCCTTCAGCTAGAAGAGTCAGTGAATGGGTGTCAGTCAAGGGGATGCTAGAGAGTGTCCTGAAGATAAAGTAGTTGCATCAAGTCTGCTCCTAGAGAGAGCAAGAAGACTTAATTCTTCCATACAAGTGTCAGTATGGTAAAAGCAGTGTGTCTGCTTCCACAAGTAATCTGGTGAGGCCAAGTGAGAGTTGTCCTTATCTACTGTGAATAGTTTCAGTTCTCCCATCCAAGTTCCACGATAAATATAAAAACCCAAATACCCTGTTTTTGTTTATTGAGTAACGAGCAAATGGGAGTAAGGAGGGATTTGTCAAAAAACCCCAGCAACTGTCTGCAGGTAGTCAGAGGGACACTCAAGAAGCAGTGGCCACCCATCCATAGGGGGTGCACGGTGCCTCCCCCCAAAGCTAGTCACCAAGGAAAAAAAGGTCCTTTAAGCGCACTGTGTATGGGTGCCGGACACAGTGCCCTATGGGCAGCGTGATGTCTATGCAATCACGTGATTGCAGGTGAGACGCTTCATTTAGCTGCTTAGGTGAGTCCTTGTGGCGTAAAGAAATGTGCCGCAAAACTCCCATCTACAGTCATTCTTCTTGTTGTGAGGCTTTCTATTGGCACCGCCGTAGGACATGGACATGGGTGATGCTTTCCTTGGAGCCGCGGCATCATTTCTGGTTTCTCTGTGCCAGTCGGAAACCAGAAGTGACGCTGCGGCTCCGTGGATGGAACGCACCGCTCGAGCGGCGCGTTCTTTCAGAATCTCTCGGCTGGATTGCTAGGTTCAGAGAGATTGTATATATTACATTATTACAGATAATCTCATAATAAGGAACATAAATGATTTAATAGTACACGGCTGAAATAGTTGCTGAAATAATTTTTTTGTGTAATTGCAAACTGTTGCATGCTTGGGCTGATTTACCAAAGAAGTTAAGGATCTCATCTCATTAAAAACATTGTGTGAATTTTCACTTCATTTGTCAAATCATGCGAAAAGCTAATTTCTGTTCACTCTACATACCCAATCATGTGATGCTGAGCTATATACCCTGATCTGTGTCATGCTGAACTATATACCCTGATCTGTGTCATGCTGAGCTATATACCCTGATCTGTGTCATGCTGAACTATATACCCTGATCTGTGTCATGCTGAGCTATATACCCTGATCTGTGTCATGCTGAGCTATATACCCCGATCTGTGTCATGCTAAGCTATATACCCTGATCTGTGTCATGCTGAGCTATATACCCTGATCTGTGAGGCTGAGCTGTATATCCTGATCTGTGTCATGCTGTGCTATATACCCTGATCTGTGAGGCTGAGCTATGAACCCTGATCTATGAGGCTGAGCTATATACCCTGATCTGTGAGGCTGACCTGTATACCCTGATCTGTGAGGCTGAGTTATATACCCTGATCTGTAATGCTGACCTGTATACCCTGATCTGTGAGGCTGAGCTATAATACCTGATCTGTAATGCTGAGCTGTATACCCTGATCTGTGTCATGCTGAGCTATATACCCTGATCTGTTTCATGCTGAGCTATATACCCTGATCTGTGTCATGCTGAGCTATATACCCCGATCTGTGTCATGCTAAGCTATATACCCTGATCTGTGTCATGCTGAGCTAAATACCCTGATCTGTGAGGCTGAGCTGTATATCCTGATCTGTGTCATGCTGTGCTATATACCCTGATTTGTGAGGCTGAGCAATGAACCCTGATCTGTGAGGCTGAGCTATATACCCTGATCTGTGAGGCTGACCTGTATACCCTGATCTGTGAGGCTGAGTTATATACCCTGATCTGTAATGCTGAGCTGTATACCCTGATCTGTGAGGCTGAGCTATATACTCTGTCCTGTGATGCTGAGCTGTATACTCTGCCCTGTGATTATGGGGCTGTATACACTGTCCTGTGATGATGGGGCTGTAAACTCCTGACACCATGGGTGGAAGTAAGTGGAATACAGGGAACAAAGTGGGTGTATTATATAAGGGGTGGGGCTTATGAGAAGTGGGAGGGGCCAAAAAGGAAGGGCGGGGTCTGGCACCCCCATCCTAAAACTTCACCAGCCGCCACTGCTAAGAAGTCAACACACAGCAAGCCCTGTTAGGGATAGTGCTACACATTTATGGTAAGGAAAAAAGCTACAAATAAACATGTAAAATTTGTTTTTTCTGTGCATTTCACTGCAGTTTTTTAAGTTGGCCGCAGGGTCTCTTTAACTATAGTCATATTTAGCAAAGAAGCCTATGGGTATTCTTTCCTAAAATACACAAGTAGAAGGCTGGCCGCAGGCTAGCCTGAATTTTTAGGAGGAGTCTGGGGGCTATTTATCCCGCCTCCTCTCTCCTCTCCTGCGTCGGCTGTGTTTCTGGGTCTCAGCCGTCACGCGTCATTTCCGGGTTACCGCGAGTCCACGTCACTTCCGGTTCATGTGCAGCAGCAGGGCAGCATGGTCGGCTACAGGGGCTCATGTCTCATCACGTCTTCACGGTTCCTGGGCTGATGGGACACGTCTGCGGGGGCCGCCGCATTGAGGGCCAACATGCCACCTTATTTTTTCCGGTGTTCGTTCGGGTCAGGTAACAGGGACAGTCTGTCGGACTGGATTCACGGGCGGAGGATCGGAAGGGGGGTTTTACGCCAGGCTGGGTTCTGGGGCACTTCCGGTTTGGCAGAGCAGCGGCCGGCTGCAGCAGTCTCCTGACGGTCCCTATCCTGGGCTATCACCGAGCTTTGGAGGGGGGAGCCGTCCGTCCATCCACCCTGCTTCTTCCTGGTCTTCATGCCGGCATCCTGGAGTGGGGAGGGCCGCCCGCCCATCCGTCCGTGCGCTCATCCGTCCATCCTCACTTTCCTGTACCCATGCAGGCAGCTGGGGGGCCCCCATCTACGTTTCCCCGGTGCTCAGGGGGGGGGGCTGCTGCTGCTGCTGCTGCTGCTGCTGCTCTCGGTACACACACCAGGCTTCATGGGGGGGGGACATCTCACATCCCTCAGCCTGGCCAGTCTCCCGCTTCTCCTCCCGTGCTCTCGCCCGCTCATCCATTGTTCACTTCTGCTCCTGTACACATGCAGGTAGCAGGGAGGGGTTGCTTGGCGTCCACGTCTCTCCGGCAGCTTGGGGGGGGGAGCTTGGGGGGGGGGGCGCTTCTCCCAGTGCTCGCTGGATGTCATGCCCGCCATTCATTCACCTCCAGTTTCGGGCTCACGTCGGCTTCATCTGTAGCGCCACCCGCTCCTCCTCCCGGGCTCACACTGAGGGGGGCCCCCATCTGTCCACCCTCCGGGCGCACTCCTGGAGAGGGGGGCCGTCTGCCCCCCACTCCTCCGGGCATACGCTGGCTTCAGGGGGGGCTGTCCAGGTAACCGGGCTGTCCGGGGGCTGTCCAGGTCATCAGGTAGCCAGGCAGCTTGGAGAGGGGGGGCATCCACCTGCCCCGCTTGCTCCTCCCGATGTCCACGCCGGGCGTCAGTTGGGGGGGTTAGCTGTGGGCTTCTGGAGGCCACCCATCTGTTCTCCCGGCGCTCTCGCCGGGGATGGGGGGGGCGTTCCGTCCATCTGCCCACCCTCGTTGCCAGGGCTCTATCTCGCATTTAGGAGGCCACCTGCTTCTCCCGGTACTCGCGCTGTGGAGGGGGGGATCCATGCATCCATCCATCCTGCTCCTGGAGGGGCCAGCCCCCTTTCTCCCCGAGCTCAGAGATGCTGCACGGCTGGCCAGGTCCCCATGGCGCTGGTTGGGGGGGGCGTCCATCCATCCATCCTATCCTCCCGGGCTGCTGGCAGCTTGAGGGGGGCGTCCGTCCATCCTATCCTCCTGGGCTGCTGGCAGCTTGAGGGGGGGCGTCCGTCCATCCTATCCTCCCAGGCTGCTGGCAGCTTGAGGGGGGGGCGTCCGTCCATCCTATCCTCCCGGGCTGCTGGCAGCTTGAGGGGGGGCATCCGTCCATCCTATCCTTCCGGGCTGCTGGCAGCTTGAGGGGGGGCATCCGTCCATCCTATCCTCCCGGGCTGTGGGCAGCTTCAGGGGGGCGTCCATCCATCCTATCCTCCCAGGCTATTGCAGGCAGCTTGAGGGGGGGGGGGCGTCCGGCCATCCTATCCTCCCAGGCTATTGCTGGCAGCTTGGGGGGGGGGGCGTCCGTCCATCCACTCCTCCATAGCTCTCGCCGCCATCATCTTTCCATTTGTCCCAGGCGCACGCTGGCGGTATGGGGGGCATCATCCACTCGCCCCTGGGTCACTCCAGCAGCATGGGGGGGCTGTCCACCTACATCTCCAGGGGTCACGCTGGCAGCATGGGGGGGCGGCTGTCCACCATTTTACCGGGGTCACACTGGCAGCATGGGAGGGGTTGTCCACCCACGTCTCCACAGGTCTCGCTGGCAGTTTTCTGTACGATATACTAAGGGTGTCCTGACTTGGCTCTGCAAACCGGGGGTGCAAGCCAGCCGCATCTTGCTCATCGGATTCAGTCTACCTTGGGGTCTCAGAGCCAGGGGTGGGGGGATGCTGTTCAAAGGGGGGCTGTTTGGTGGGGTAGCTTCACTTCCACGGTCGTTCGGGTATTCATGCGTCACGTGGTTTCTGTCTTAGCGGTTCTAGCTGCAGCATGTTGTGTTCAGCGGCCTGTTAGCATTTTTTACTGTCATGGCGTTTTCCTGTCATGGCATGTTCCTGTTGTAGCGTTTTCCTGTCATAATGTTTTTTCCTGTCAGCTTGTGCAGGTTCAGCTTACATCGGTAGCTGTTTTTCTTCTTCATTTAGTTCCGTATCATCATACTTTTGTAGGTTCTTGCATTCCTTGTTCCGTTGGCTAGGTTTCACATCTCGGTTTCTGTCACGTCTACAGATCCTTACGGGCTCAGGTTTTTCGTTGGTGTTGTTCTTTGACCACAATCTTCTCGCCTGTTACGTTACGTCATACGTTGCATTCGTTTCATTACATCTGCAGGACTACCCACCACGGTCTGTGGGTACTCAGGTCCTGAGGGTTCAGTTTCTACGATCTGTCATTGCGTAATAGTTTCCTTGCGCTCACTCATGTCACACGCCGGGGGGGGGTAGTTTTTTCAGGTTCATTTTATACTGTGGTCCCACCTTCACTGCTCATGTCTTCGCACGGGGGTTGGTACAGAGGGGGTTGTGTTCTGTCTTAGCATGTTTTACCCCAGCGTGTTTCAGTATAGCAGGTCAGCCAGTCCTAGCATGTTCTGTCTTAGCTTGTCGGTGCCGTGCAGTCACCACTCACACCCACAGCCATTGCAGCGTTGTTTGTTTTCCTTGTCTCGTCACACCTTTTGTTCAGGTTCTTGCATACAGGGGGTGCCAGGGTGCGCATCTCAGGATCTGTCACGTCTACAGATCCATACGGGCTGAGGTTTCGTTTTTTAATTGATTGTTGACCACAATCTTCTCGCCTGTATACCATACGTCATACGTGCACGTTCATTCTTACGCCTATACAACCACTACCCACCACGGTCCGTGGGTACATCGGCCCTGAGTGTTTCATTTTTAATTACCTGTCTCTGCGCGGCAGGTTACTTGGGCTCACTTACTACACACACTTACTACGTACTCTAGGGTGGGATCTGTTGTCAGGTTCATTCACGCGCTGAGGTCTGGTCATTTCTGCTCACATCTTTGGCCCAGGCAGGTACAGAGGGGTGGTGTCTCGTGTCTGGTTGTCTGTTGTCTTTTCTTTGTGTTTTAGGGTTGGGCAGGCTGCACGCTTCGGCTGCATCACAGGCAGGTTCATCCCTTCTACTCCACGTGGGGGTTTCTGACCAGGGTGGTACTCCGCCGATGAGCAGTTGGTCGTTCTTGGCTCTGCATGGCGGTGAGTCAACTCAGGGGTTTCCTTTTCCAGCCACTACTGGATAGGCGGTACATTTCAGTTGGTTTCCGGTTCTGTCCTAGCTACCAGCACGAAGCATGCTCTGGGCCGTATTCTTAGCGCGGTTGGATGCGGGCCAATCAGGCTCTCCACGGCCTCTCATGTTTACTGGACAGGTTGTATGTGTTCTGACTCTCTTGGTCAGGGGCGGGGTGTCAGCACACCCCAGCCCCTGCATTTCGGCAGGCAGTTCAGCATCTCCTTGGTTCCGGGTTTGGCAAGCCTTCGGTTCTGCAGGCCCAGCCTGTTCCGAGGGGAGCTCACTGTCACTCGGGTAGGTTGGGTCATGCCATGTCTGGTTCTGTGCGTTCATCGTGGCTTATCGCTACAGCATGTTGACATCGTCCATCTACTCCTGCAACACTTCCTTTCAGGTATCCGGCTCTTAGACCCCCTTCACTCCTATCAGTTCATCCTTTTGGCATCTCTCCCTCTCACGTCCCCTTACCATGTATGGGCGGTTAGGCCAGGGGTTGTAGGTATTCACGGAGCTACTCATCTTTCATCCTGGTGGCTGGGCACAACCTTTGCATTATTCCCCCAGGGCTCTTCGGGTCAGCCCTTGTTCCGTTTCTCCCACGTGTCCGCTCCCCACAAGCGGTTCGTTCCCATGTTTGTGTTTTCTGGTTGTAGGCTTATCCAGTCAGTTACGGGACAGTCGGTTGGTTTCTGGGCAGATTTGCAAGTTCTGTCGGATGGGGCCCTTCTAGGCTTCATTCTTAGGTCGCTGGTTTCTGCTGTCGTAACGGATACTTACCGGTCCCATTCATTGACGTCATCCGGGCGTGCTTAGTCATCCGGACGGTTTGTTACCTGCCCTTCTTCTTTTCCCAACTCACCTAGTCCGGGTCTTTTTGCCCACTTTTAGGCATACTGACCAGCAGGCTATGGCACACCTCAAGCCTTGGGTAGTTAGGGTATCACATTCTCAAGTGAAGACTCTGTCTATTCACTAGTGAAGACTCTGACTACAAGTTGAAGGCTGGCCGCAGGCTAGCCTGAATTTGTAGGAGGAGTCTGGGGGCTATTTATCCCGCCTCCTCTCTCCTCTCCTGCGTCGGTTGTGTTTCTGGGTCCCCACCCACCCGTTCCCCTTTTTCATACAATCATTTACTTATTTCATTTCTTCAGTCATATTCAGGGTATGCCCACTTTTAGGCATACTGACCAGCAGGCTATGGCACACCTCCAGCCTTGGGTAGTTAGGGTATCACATTCTCAAGTGAAGACTCTGTCTATTCACTAGTGAAGACTCTGACTACAAACACTAATCTGCAGGGGCTTAGAGCTGTATTAACCCCCAAAACATAGTAATGTAGATTGGATAGTCAGTTGAATAATTGGGATAAGGTATCCCAAGCGAAAATCCTGCCAACTATAATTTGTTCAAGATAGAATTTCAATTTGAACAAGGTATGTAACTTTTAGCTATAGTGTAGGCAGTTACAGAAAAAAATTATAAAAATATATTTTTGTAATTCTAATGCACAGTTGGAGAATGCTTTTGTGAATTCCAGAGCATTTTATTTGGAATTCCTTGCAGTGTCCATTATTCAGAGTTCACATAGGGCAGCAGTGTAATGTGCATAACCACTGTCTGCAGAACCCCTGGAAGTTACAACAGGGCAATCAGTGGCATGCCACTTCTGTCGTCCACAGCAACATTAAACCTATATCTAAAGCCAGAACTTTAAAAAAAGTTTTGGATAGTGTAAAAAAGAATTAGAACCCCTGTCAGGTTTATATCGCTTGCAAAAAAAAAAACATCTAATAGGTACTGGGATTGGAGGAGAACCCAGAGCGGCGCCAATCTGAGTGTAGCATAGATTAGTAAAATTCAGGTTTATTTCGTAATAAACTCACGTTAGTGAAGATAAATAGGCTTGTAGTCCAACTATTAGCCACATGCGTCCCTTTTCATCTTGCTGGGCATGAATCCCTTGGCTGCTCCGGTGGTGTCCGAGGCTCCAGTTCAGAAGAGGGGTTAGCCAGACAAGCTATCAGCACGTCCATGTGTGGGGGCAGAAGGTCAGGGGGTGTGGCAAGGCAAGTTCGTGTTCGGATCGACCGCGCTCCTTAATCAGGCATCTCCTTATACTGGGATTTCAATCCTTATCCATATAGGGCATGAAAATTAGAATAATTATTCAAAGAGCACAATGGCTCTGGTTAGGCAGTTCACAAGACAACATGGTCTCCCCCCAGCAGTGCCAGCATTATTGGCAGTAATATTAAACTGCCAACATCACTGGCACCACTGGTTACTGATTCCACTGATTCATTAAAGAAGAAGTCCGGCTATAGATATTTTTACACAATTACACTGGTGGACCAATGTAACTACAGTATTAATATACCATAGCTGTTGGATCCCTCTAGAAGCTGGAAATCACTGGAGTAGACACTCCAGTGATATCCATTAGTTTTTGGGCCCTGTGCCAAGCAGGAGCTGCAATATTATAATATACTAGACATGTGCATTCGTTTTCGTCCGAATGCATTTCATTCGAATTTCGGGGATTTTCGCGTTTGTTTTAACAAACGATAACGAACGTGCAGAATCCGAAATCTGAAAGATCAGACATAAAAAATGCTTTATTTTCGTTTCGTTGCGACAACAGTTCGATATAGACAGAAGATTCGACATGATGGTGACAATAGCGATCTGTGTCTATTGAATCTGCAGTTGAATGTGCCAAACCTAACTCTATTAGTCCAAGATTATTCGACATAGAGAGAAAAGATTCGACATTATAGAGACATGAAAATTTGATGAAGCAGCTAAAAGCATACGATCGCCGCGAGCGGACATTTATGGTCAACTGCTCCGCCCATAGGCTATAGAAGAATTCTAATGTTGGTTGATAAGTAATAATAATTATTAAATATAATTATTACTAGTCATACAACATTTGACAGACACCATAAGCCTTCAATGACAGATTCAACCTTAATTAATTCGGATTTTTGAACGAATGCATTTTTTTAACGAAACAAAATAAATAAAAACGAATTTCGGAAGTAACTAAATAATTTGATTTTTTGGATGAAAACGAAATTCCGAAACAAAATATTTCATTGTGCACATGTCTATAATATACATCAAGCCCTGATAAAGGGGTTGTGTTTTTGGCAAATAATAAAGCAATGCCTGTTTTCTTTTCTGCAAACCTTCAAAGTAATTTGGACACCCCTACTAGTTGGTCTGATGCTCCTTCTGTTTGATGTTTGCTTTGGAGGTTTTTTATTGCTGTCTGTCCCTGCTGGAGAGATTTACCATCTCTGTTGGTCCTGTTGACCTTTTTCATTAGGACAGACCATGACGGGAAATACAAAAATGTTCAGTTGTTACCAGAAGATATGGACGGAAATTCTTTAACAGGGATGGATACCTTGTCTAAGAGAGATTTCCTCTAACTTTATAGAGGTTTTATTATCATATCATGTTGTGTCTAGGGCAGAAAGCTAAGGGAAATTAATCCAACCTAGCACAGACAAGAAAAAAACTTACAAGAATTCTATCTACAATCCAAAACTATAAAAAAAAGGTCTGGCTTTAAATACATGTTAAATTGACCATGTAATGCAGGCATGTCCAAAGTCTGGCCCGCGTTCCGGTCTCGGACAACCCGCCTGGTGATCTTGACATATATATCTTTTGTGGTCCCCAAAGAATCCCCGAGCACCGGGGGCCACAAAAGATAGTATGCTGGCTGCATTGGAGGGGACGGGACGAGTGCCGTGCATACAGTTGAGTATTTCCTGTTTACACGGCAACCTATGTAAAAGGAAGTCCTGTCTCCTGCGCTGCCATTGGACAACTGTTCTGTCCATCACAGGAGGCGGGACTTTTAATTAAAGAGGCCCGTTGAGAAAACAGGAGTTTCTCCTGTATGTCTGTTGGCGCTCGTCCCACCCCCTCCCTGTCTCCTCTACAGGCTGCACTGACGATAATGGTGAGTCTGCATTCATGGCAACACAATGGGTGTTGCATTCATGGCAATACAATGGGTGTTGCATTCATAGCAATTTAGTGGGTGCTGCATTTATGGCAATGTAATGGGTGCTGCATTTATGGAAATGTAGTGGGTGCTGCATTTATGGAAATGTAGTGGGTGCTGCATTTATGGCAATGTAGTGGGTGCTGCAATTGTGGCAATGTAGAGGGTGCTGCATTCATGGCAATAGGGAGGGTGTTGCATTCATGGCAATATGGTGGGTGCTGCATTCATGGCAATACGGAGGGTGCTGCATTCATGGCAATACGGAGGGTGCTGCATTCATGGCAATACGGAGGGTGCTGCATTCATGGCAATGGGGTGGGTGCTGCATTCATGGCAATGGGGTGGGTGCTGCATTCATGGCAATGGGGTGGGTGCTGCATTTATGGCAATGGGGTGGGTGCTGCATTCATGGCAATGGGGTGGGTGCTGCATTCATGGCAATGGGGTGGGTTCTGCATTCATGGCAACGGGGTGGGTGTTGCATTCATGGCAATACGGTGGGTGCTGCATTCATGGCAACGGTGAGGCTGCAGATGGGCACTGATTAGGCTGCATTGATGGGCACTGACCCTTATTTTGCTTCACAGTTCTTTATTCAAAATTTAAGATTTTTTTTTCCTGAAACTTCCTTTTTTAAAGTGAAGGTGCGTGTTATAAGCCAATAAATATGATAAATACGGTATATTCAAATAACACGCCCGAGCTCATCTCTTCACCACACACAGCCACAAAGGCAAGAGAATTCTTGTTGGGCAGTGTATTAGTGCTCGGAGGAACACGCTTAGACCAAATTTTAATAGTTTAAAGAATGTCAGGCAAAATGGTTGGCCCTCAAGCATGTTCAGTTCATCAAATCTGGCCCTCTTTGAAAAAAGTTTGGACACCCCTGATGTAATGGGTATTTCTGTGTGGGAGAAGCTTATTTTCCTGAAATCTTCCTCCAGACCCTTGCCTATAATACAACTCTGTGGCCAGAAAGGTTGGCAGGAGCTAGTTCAATATATCAACATGGGGATGACACTACATGACATTTTCTAGATGGCTAAATTTCAGAGCTTTAAAGGAAGCACAGTTTCAAATTATATGACCTGTTTGAATACAGTTAAAATTTGCATATTGGAACAATGCTGGTTCACCAAGCTTGCTAATTTTGAATACACAATCCAAACTTTATAAATGACACACCCATGCTGATGCATCTGCTGCTAGACCAAGCCAAGCCAAGCCATCTGTAGTTGTTAAGCAACCACATCAACATGTTCTTGTGTATAAAATATGGAAGATCCAACTATTGCATCAAAATGTTCTAACTCTCTAAATTTGTGACAACAATTTCAGAATGCCTGTCAAACACAGGTGTACCAAAGCATAACTACCAATTAAAAACTCAGTTGACATGCCCTCTGCATAAAGAAGTAAAATTATTCTTCATAGACTATTGTATAAAAATGTAGCAGTATCTCAATACAGTGATCTGAGCCATGCATTTAGTTAGAAATCATAGGCACTTGTTCCTTACAATGGGACATTTTATTGTATAGGGCAAATGACTTCCATCATGTAACAGGGGGTGACTTGGGGGGAATTTACTAATACTGCAGCAGACAGAATCTGAAGCTTCTATCTTCAGCTTGGTCTGTTAAAACTGAGTCCGTCCCCGCCCCCCCAGCAAAAAATTAAAAGTCAGCAGCTACACATTCTATAGCTGCTGACTTTTAATATCAGGACACTTACCTGTCCTGGAATCCAGCGATGTCGGCACTGCAGCCGATGTTTCCATCGGCTAACGGGTGCTGCCGCCGCCACTGCCTGTATGGGAAACTGGCAGTGAAGCCTTGCGGCTTCACATCCAGTTACCTACTGCGCATGCGCAAAGCACGCTGCGCTTTCTGAATGGCCCAGTGGAGGGGGAAGGAGGAGGGGGCTAAACTTCCGAGTGATCTTGCTGTGGTGAGATCTCTTGAAAGTGGGGACAGATGCATGTCAAAAACAGGTACCCACTCCCCCCCTAAAGGTGCCAAATGTGACACCGGAGGGGGGAGGAGGCAGATAAGCAGAGCTTCCACTTTTGGGCGGAACTCCACTTCAAGCTTTGAAAATAAAAGATAAACGCTGATTGGTTGCCATGCACAGCTGCTCCAGATTCTGTTTGCTCGAGTCTTAGTAAATTTGAATCAATGCGATGGATTTACTAAAGGCAAATAGACCGTGCAGTTGCACTCATTTTCCCCAGAGCTTAGTAAATGTGGTGGAGGTCTGCTGATTTCCATCATGCAATCATTTGAAAACAGAAATACTGTTTTCTTTGCAAGAAAATAAACAACTGCCCATGGTTCACATTCATAACCCAGTAAATTTACACCCCAGGAAAAAGTGCATGGGTCGTTTTTAGCAGACAGTGGGGAGTTTATGAGATTGCACTAAAGGGAACTTATTAGCAAGAGAAGTGATATGTGGCAAATTCTTAGAGCAAATATGTAACAAAGTTGCTGGTAAACCCAAATACTATGTTACCATAACAAATCGAAGTAGGAATCAAATCACAATGTATCAAACAAGCTCAAATCCCAGAGGTGTAGCAAATACTAGACACTGAATACTACTACTGAGTGATAGCGGGGCTACCTCTTCACACTTGGCTTGGGGAACCGAAATTTTAAAAACAAAGAGGGAGATTGGGGTGCCAAGCAACCACAGGGTGTAGTTTATTTTCATTCAGTGAAAAGGTTAAAAGCAATAGCAAATGCACTTACAAGTAAAGGAAAGAGCGCTGGTGGTGAGGAAAGAGTCCTTGCAGTGGATGGACAAGCAACACTGGCTCAGTCACTGTGGAATGGTGAGGCACCGCCACTGGTGATGAAAAGCTGATGCCGCCAGCTATGTTAGCTTCCTCAACACAGAATCGCCACTTTAGACTCTTCCAGCTTATGTCCTGTTGCAAAGAATGATGGTATACACCAGTGGCGGCTGGTGTTTTTTTTCTTTGGGGGGGGCGGCAAACAACCCCCCCGCCCGCTCTTGGTAGTTAGGTAAGTCAGTTGACACTGGGGTAACCACCCCTCGGTCGGTCGGTCGGTCAGTCATCAAGCCCGGCACTTACCCCATCTATGTTGCGGGCGGGCAGCGGACTGGTTGCAGGCTCCTATGGGCAATGGGCAGCAGCTCCTGTGTCATCTCCTCCTCTTATGCATCACAGCGGCTTCCGCTGTGCATCTCCTCCCTTGTCCTCCTAGGCGTCCAAAAGTTTGCCTGTCCTTTCAGTCTTAAGACCCGCTTCCTGATTGGCCAGGAGGAGGATCAGTGTGGCAATAGCAAATATTTAACTCTGCGCCTCAAACCCACCATTTTTTGAAGCCTATTAGGGCCTCTGGCTCTAATTATGTGCTTCAAACCCCCCCCCCCCCATTGGAATTAATGGTCTGGTGCCCTGCATGTAGATCAGGGGGCCTGACGCATTGGATGGGGGGAGCGGCCCTAGTGGACGAGACACCACTGGTATACGCATTTTGGGAAGCAGATCATTGACTGATAAAGGAGACTCTCACCCCAAAATTATATACATACCTCGCTTCTTTACTCGTGAGAGCATTTACTATTGTTTTTAACCTTTTCTCTGAATAAATATATACTTCACTATGTGGTTGCTTGGTGCCCTTCTCTCCATTTTTTTATATTCCTTGCACCTGATTGGGTATTCTTTACAAAGTGAAGCTTTACCACATTTACTAAGCTCTGGGGGAAATTAATTCAACTGCACATGCAGTTTGCCTTTAGTAAATCCACCCCAACATCTTCATTTGAAGGAGAAAATCTTGTTGGTTGCGATTGGCATATGCCTAATTTTTGCTATTTTTTTTTCTTCTTCTAGGAAAGGAGGATAATCATAGTGCTTGTCTGTGCTGCAATGCACACAATTCACCTGCAGTTATTGTGAAAGTGCCAAATACAGTTAATAAAAGAAAGCTTGCATCATATTCTAAAGCATAAGCTACCAAACAATTAGGGATGTTTTACCATAATGATACTAATTGGCTTGTGTCTAGGCCAACACAGTTTGCTCGTCAGACATCCTGTCTATTTTTCTGTAATAGGAATCTGTGTGAGGACTAGGGATGAGCTCGGTGTTCGAGTCGAACATACGTTCGACTCGAACATCGGCTGTTCGCGCGTTCGGCGAACAACGAACGATTTGGGCCATTCGCGCCAAATTCGAGTGACGCGAACGGCCCACAATACACTGCGCCACTGCAGTGCAATCCCGGGGCTGTGATTGGCCAAGCATGCACTGTGACCCTGCATGCTTGGCCAATCACAGCGCCAGCAGCGAGGAGAGCAATGAATGGCCACAGGCAGGATGCCTGTGGCCAATTATAGCTGAGGGGGTTTAGTACACGCCCCACACTATAAAAGGCCGCCAGCATGGCGGCCTCGTGTAGTGTGTTCCGGAGCAGGGAAAGTGAAGGATAGGCAGGGACAGTGTCAAATCTATTCTTTGCTAAACCTTGTGTGTAGGGACAGAGAAGGATAGGCAGGGAGAGTGTCAGTGTCATATTCTTTGCTAAACCTTGTGTGTAGGGAGAGAGAAGGATAGGCAGGGAGAGTGTCAGTGTCACATTCTTTGCTAAACCTTGTGTGTAGGGAGAGAGAAGGATAGGCAGGGAGAGTGTCAGTGTCATATTCTTTGCTAAACCTTGTGTGTAGGGAGTGAGAAGGATAGGCAGGGAGAGTGTCAGTGTCATATTCTTTGCTAAACCTTGTGTGCAGGGAGAGAGAAGGATAGGCAGGGAGAGTGTCAGTGTCATATTCTTTGCTAAACCTTGTGTGCAGGGAGAGAGAAGGATAGGCAGGGGACAGTGTCAGTGTCATTGTTGCTAAGCCTACTGCACATTATACACCTGAAGCTAGCCCGTATTGCTGTGTTTTCCTGGTGTGTTACACTACCAGGCATTTGCAGCACTTACAGCGGACGTTGTATGCCTCCTGCACATTATACACCTGAAGCTAGCCCGTATTGCTGTGTTTTCCTAGTGTGTTACACTACCAGGTATTTGCAGTACTTACAGCGGACGTAGTGTGCCTCCTGCACATTAAACACCTGAAGCTAGCCCGTATTGCTGTGTTTTCCTGGTGTGTTACACTACCAGGCATTTGCAGCACTTACAGCAGATGTAGTGTGCCTCCTGCACATTAAACACCTGAAGCTAGCCGTATTGCTGTGTTTTCCTGGTGTGTTACACTACCAGGCATTTGCAGCACTTACAGCGGACGTAGTGTGCCTCCTGCACATTATACACCTGAAGCTAGCCCGTATTGCTGTGTTTTCCTGGTGTATTATACTACCAGGCATTTGCAGCACTTACAGCAGGCGTAGTGTGATTCCTGCAAAATATACTCCTGAAGCTAGGCCGTATTGCTGTGTTTTCCTAGTGTGTTACACCAACAGGCATTTGCAGCACTTACAGCAGGCGTAGTGTGATTCCTGCAAAATATACTCCTGAAGCTAGCCCGTATTGCTGTGTTTTCCTAGTGTGTTACACCAACAAGCATTTGCAGCACTTACAGCAGGCGTAGTGTGATTCCTGCGAAATATACTCCTGAAGCTAGCCCGTATTGCTGTGTTTTCCTAGTGTGTTACACCAACAGGCAACTTACAGCAGACGTAGTGTGATTCCTGCAAAATATACTCCTGAAGCTAGGCCGTATTGCTGTGTTTTCCTATTGTGTTACACCAACAGGCATTTGCAGCACTTACAGCAGGCATCGTGTGATTCCTGCAAAATATTCTCCTGAAGCTAGGCCGTATTGCTGTGTTTTCCTAGTGTGTTACACCAACAGGCATTTGCAGCACTTACAGCAGGCGTAGTGTAATTCCTGCAAAATATACTCCTGAAGCTAGGCCGTATTGCTGTGTTTTCCTAGTGTGTTACACCAACAGGCATTTGCAGCACTTACAGCAGGCGTAGTGTGATTCCTGCAAAATATACTCCTGAAGCTAGGCCGTATTGCTGTGTTTTCCTAGTGTGTTACACCAACAGGCATTTGCAGCACTTACAGCAGGCGTAGTGTGATTCCTGCAAAATATACTCCTGAAGCTAGGCCGTATTGCTGTGTTTTCCTAGTGTGTTACACCAACAGGCATTTGCAGCACTTACAGCAGGCATAGTGTGATTCCTGCAAAATATTCTCCTGAAGCTAGGCCGTATTGCTGTGTTTTCCTAGTGTGTTACACCAACAGGCATTTGCAGCACTTACAGCAGACGTAGTGTGATTCCTGCAAAATATACTCCTGAAGCTAGGCCGTATTGCTGTGTTTTCCTATTGTGTTACACCAACAGGCATTTGCAGCACTTACAGCAGGCGTAGTATGATTCCTGCAAAATATTCTCCTGAAGCTAGGCCGTATTGCTGTGTTTTCCTAGTGTGTTACACCAACAGGCATTTGCAGCACTTACAGCAGGCGTAGTGTAATTCCTGCAAAATATACTCCTGAAGCTAGGCCGTATTGCTGTGTTTTCCTAGTGTGTTACACCAACAGGCATTTGCAGCACTTACAGCAGGCGTAGTGTGATTCCTGCAAAATATACTCCTGAAGCTAGGCCGTATTGCTGTGTTTTCCTAGTGTGTTACACCAACAGGCATTTGCAGCACTTACAGCAGGCGTAGTGTGATTCCTGCAAAATATACTCCTGAAGCTAGGCCGTATTGCTGTGTTTTCCTAGTGTGTTACATCAACAGGCATTTGTAGCACTTACAGCAGGCGTAGTGTGATTCCTGCAAAATATTCTCCTGAAGCTAGGCCGTATTGCTGTGTTTTCCTAGTGTGTTACACCAACAGGCATTTGCAGCACTTACAGCAGGCGTAGTGTGATTCCTGCAAAATATACTCCTGAAGCTAGGCCATATTGCTGTGTTTTCCTAGTGTGTTACACCAACAGGCATTTGCAGCACTTACAGCAGGCGTAGTGTGATTCCTGCAAAATATACTCCTGAAGCTAGGCCTTATTAATGGTTTTCCCATCTCCCTGCAGGCCATTAGAATGTCTGGAAGGCAAACAAGGAGAGGCAGACAGTCAGGAGCCAATAAAAGAGGGCAAGCAGGCTCTGTGTCTAGAGACAACAGTGCTGGTCATGGACGCGGTGCATCACAATCAGCACGTGGCCATGGGACACACTTGTCCTTCTTTTCGGCAGCTGGACGTGTTGAGCCGCATCATGCCGAAGACTTGGTAGAGTGGATGACCAAGCCCTCCTCATCCCCCTCATCCTCTCTCACCCAGGCTCAGGGTACTGGCAAAGCAGCTGCCAAAGTGTCCTCATCCCTGGTATCAATGTCATCATCAGTCACTCCTTCCCTAGACCCACCATGTCCTCCTGAGGAGTCCCCCAAACTGTTTGAGCACAGTGTTGGGTACATGCTCCAGGAGGATGCCCAGCGTTTTGAAGGGTCTGATGATGATACCCAGCTAGAGGAAGGCAGTAGCGTGAGAGCAGAGAGAGGGGATCAAGAAGGACACCAATCTGGCAGTCATGTTCCAGCAGCTGCAGCATACTGCCAGATTGGCTCCAGTGATGAGGAGGGAGGGGATGATGAGGTCACTGACTCCACGTGGGTGCCTAATAGGAGAGAGGAGGAGGAGGAGGATGAGGAGGAGGCACATCTCCAACGAGGCAGGATGCCCTTGGGGGGCCAGCGTAAGGGCAGCACACCGACGGAATCACACCGTAGAGCTCCGCCTGTGCAGGACGCTGCCTCTGCCCGTTATTCAAAAAGTTCTTTGGTGTGGGCCTTTTTTGAGTCGAGTGCATCAGATCGCACAGCTGCTGTTTGCAACATATGTCTCAAGCATATATCGCGTGGCCAAAACATCAGCCGCTTGGGCACCACATGCTTGACCAGACATATGTTGACCTGCCATGCAGCTCGTTGGCAAGCCTACCTTAAAGACCAACACCAAAGAACAAAGCGGACCTCTCCTTGCACCGCATCAGCTGGGATCTCCAACCCCACTATACCTTCAGTCCTCTCTGAAACCTGCACTGAGAGGAATGAAGGTGTAGAATTAGGTGTGTCACAGCCAAGTACTTGCGGGCACTCTGCTAGCAGTACACCGGCGTCCGATTCTAGCAGGCAAATTTCCGTGCCCCAGCTGCTGGACCGTCGAAAGAAGTTCACTCCCAGCCATCCACATGCCCAGCGGTTGAATGCTAGCTTGGCTAAATTGCTAGCGCTTCAACTGCTGCCTTTTCAGTTGGTAGACTCGGCCCCCTTTCGTGAGTTTGTGCAATGTGCGGTTCCTCAGTGGCAGGTTCCCAAACGCCACTTTTTCTCACGGAAGGCGATTCCGGCTCTCTACCGGCATGTGGAAGGCAATGTCTTGGCCTCGCTGGACAGGGCGGTCAGCGGTAACGTGCATATTACCGCTGACTCATGGTCCAGCAGGCATGGACAGGGACGTTACCTTTCTTTCACGGCCCATTGGGTCACTCTTTTGGCAGCTGGGAAGGATGCAGGACAAGGTGCAGTAGTGTTGGAGGTTGTTCCGCCGCCACGCCTCCAAAATGCTACTACTGGTTGTGACACACCTCTCTCCTCCACCCCCTCCTCTTCTTCTTCCTCCATGGCCTCTTCCTATGCTTTGTCCTCGGAACCAGCGGTGCTCCGTAGGCATTCAAGGGGCTACGCAAGAATGCAGGCAAAAAGATGCCATGCCGTGCTTGCGCTGGTGTGTTTGGGGGGCAGGAGCCACACTGGGGCAGAAGTTCTGTCTGCTTTGCAGGGGCAGGCCGAGAGGTGGTTGACGCCACGCCAGCTTAAGCCAGGAATGGTGGTTTGCGACAATGGCACCAACCTCCTCTCCGCCCTCCGACAGGGACAACTGGCCCATGTGCCCTGTGTGGCTCACGTCCTTAACCTGGTGGTGCAGCGGTTCTTGGGCAGATACCCGGGCTTACAGGATGTCCTGAGGCAGGCCAGGAAAGTCTGTGTGCATTTCCGCAGATCTTATAATGCCAGTGCTCGCCTGGCTGAGCTGCAAAAGGAGTTGAACCTGCCCAAGAACCGCCTTATATGTGACATGCCCACCAGGTGGAACTCAACATTGGCCATGCTGCAGCGGCTGCACACACAGCAGAGGGCCATCAATGAGTACCTGTGCGACTATGGCACCAGGACAGGGTCAGGGGATCTCGGAAGGAGGAGGATTGTGTCAGCATGGAGGTGGAGCCTGGCACTCCGCATCATCAGCAGCAGTCTTTTAGGGATGATTTACAGTCCCAAGAAACCCGTGGACTTGTACGTGGCTGGGAGGAGGTGGCTGCGGATCATGTCGTCCTTAGTGACCCAGAGGACTCCGGACCGAATGCCTCAGCTAACCTATGCTGCATGGCCTCCCTGATCCTGCAAAGTCTGCGGAAGGATCCTCGTATTCTTCGGATCAAGGAGAGGGACCATTACTGGCTGGCCACTCTCCTTGATCCACGGTACAAGAGTAAGGTTGCGGACCTTATCTTACCATCGCAGAGGGAGCAGAGGATGAGACAACTCCGGGAGGCCTTGCAGAAAGGTCTGTGCAACGCGTTCCCAGAGACTGGGAGGTTACAAACTCCTGGTCCTGGACAACGAGTTGCTGAGGCTTCGGTCAGTCAAAGAAGGAGCGGTGGGGAAGGTGGCCGTCTGACTGATGCGTCAGACAATTCTTTAGTCCGCAGCCCCAAGGTATGATCGGTTCCAGCAACCATCGCCAGCGTCTGATATACATGGTGCAGGAATACCTAGGGGCAAGGTCAGACTTGGACACCTTCCCCACCGAAAATCCTCTGGCTTACTGGGTCTTGAGAATGGATCAGTGGCAAATTCTTAGAGCAAATATGTAACAAAGTTGCTGGTAAACCCAAATACTATGTTGCCATAACAAATCGAAGTAGGAATCAAATCACAATGTATCAAACAAGCTCAAATCCCAGAGGTGTAGCAAATACTAGACACTGAATACTACTACTGAGTGATAGCGGGGCTACCTCTTCACACTTGGCTTGGGGAACCGAAATTTAAAAAACAAAGAGGGAGATTGAGGTGCCAAGCAACCACAGGGTGTAGTTTATTTTCATTCAGTGAAAAGGTTAAAAGCAATAGCAAATGCACTTACAAGTAAAGGAAAGAGCGCTGGTGGTGAGGAAAGAGTCCTTGCAGTGGATGGACAAGCAACACTGGCTCAGTCACTGTGGAATGGTGAGGCACCGCCACTGGTGATGAAAAGCTGATGCCGCCAGCTATGTTAGCTTCCTCAACACAGAATCGCCACTTTAGACTCTTCCAGCTTATGTCCTGTTGCAAAGAATGATGGTATACACCAGTGGCGGCTGGTGTTTTTGTTTTTGGGCGGGCGGCAAACAACCCCCCCGCCCGCTCTTGGTAGTTAGGTAAGTCAGTTGACACTGGGGTAACCACCCCTCGGTCGGTCGGTCAGTCATCAAGCCCGGCACTTACCCCATCTATGTTGCGGGCGGGCAGCGGGCGGGTTGCAGGCTCCTATGGGCAACGGGCAGCAGCTCCTGTGTAATCTCCTCCTCTTATGCATCACAGCGGCTTCCGCTGTGCATCTCCTCCCTCCTCCTCCTAGGCGTCCAAAAGTTTGCCTGTCCTTTCAGTCTTAAGACCCGCTTCCTGATTGGCCAGGAGGAGGATCAGTGTGGCAATAGCAAATATTTAACTCTGCGCCTCAAACCCACCATTTTTTGAAGCCTATTAGGACCTCTGGCTCTAATTATGTGCTTCAAACCCCCCCCCCCCCCATTGGAATTAATGGTCTGGTGCCCTGCATGTAGATCAGGGGGCCTGACGCATTGGATGGGGGGAGTGGCCCTAGTGGACGAGACACCACTGGTATACGCATTTTGGGAAGCAGATCATTGACTGATAAAGAAGACTCTCCCCCAAATTGATATACATACCTTGCTTCTTTACTCGTGAGAGCATTTACTATTGTTTTAACCTTTTCTCTGAATAAATATATACTTCACTATGTGGTTGCTTGGTGCCCTTCTCTCCATTTTTTTATATTCCTTGCACCTGATTGGGTATTCTTTACAAAGTGAAGCTTTACCACATTTACTAAGCTCTGGGAGAAATTAATTCAACTGCACATGCAGTTTGCCTTTAGTAAATCCACCCCAACATCTTCATTTGAAGGAGGAAATCTTGTTGGTTGCTATTGGCATATGCCTAATTTTTGCTAATTTTTTTTTTCTTCTAGGAAAGGAGGATAATCATAGTGCTTGTCTGTGCTGCAATGCACACAATTCAACTGCAGTTATTGTGAAAGTGCCAAATACAGTTAATAAAAGAAAGCTTGCATCATATTCTAAAGCATAAGCTACCAAACAATTAGGGATGTTTTACCATAATGATACTAATTGGCTTGTGTCTAGGCCAACACAGTTTGCTCGTCAGACATCCTGTCTATTTTTCTGTAATAGGAATCTGTGTGAGGACTAGGGATGAGCTCGGTGTTCGAGTCGAACATACGTTCGACTCGAACATCGGCTGTTCGCGCGTTCGGCGAACAACGAACGATTTGGGCCATTCGCGCCAAATTCGAGTGACGCGAACGGCCCACAATACACTGCGCCATTGCAGTGCAATCCCGGGGCTGTGATTGGCCAAGCATGCACTGTGACCCTGCATGCTTGGCCAATCACAGCGCCGGCAGCGAGGAGAGCAATGTTTGGCCACAGGCAGGATGCCTGTGGCCAATTATAGCTGAGGGGGTTTAGTACACGCCCCACACTATAAAAGGCCGCCAGCATGGCGGCCTCGTGTAGTGTGTTCCGGAGCAGGGAAAGTGAAGGATAGGCAGGGACAGTGTCAAATCTATTCTTTGCTAAACCTTGTGTGTAGGGACAGAGAAGGATAGGCAGGGAGAGTGTCAGTGTCATATTCTTTGCTAAACCTTGTGTGTAGGGAGAGAGAAGGATAGGCAGGGAGAGTGTCAGTGTCATATTCTTTCCTAAACCTTGTGTGTAGGGAGAGAGGAGGATAGGCAGGGAGAGTGTCAGTGTCATATTCTTTGCTAAACCTTGTGTGTAGGGAGTGAGAAGGATAGGCAGGGAGAGTGTCAGTGTCATATTCTTTGCTAAACCTTGTGTGCAGGGAGAGAGGATAGGCAGGGAGAGTGTCAGTGTCATATTCTTTGCTAAACCTTATGTGCAGGGAGAGAGAAGGATAGGCAGGGGACAGTGTCAGTGTCATTGTTGCTAAGCCTCCTGCACATTATACACCTGAAGCTAGCCCGTATTGCTGTGTTTTCCTGGTGTGTTACACTACCAGGCATTTGCAGCACTTACAGCGGACGTAGTGTGCCTCCTGCACATTAAACACCTGAAGCTAGCCCGTATTGCTGTGTTTTCCTGGTGTGTTACACTACCAGGCATTTGCAGCACTTACAGCGGACGTTGTGTGCCTCCTGCACATTAAACACCTGAAGCTAGCCCGTATTGCTGTGTTTTCCTGGTGTGTTACACTACCAGGCATTTGCAGCACTTACAGCGGACGTAGTGTGCCTCCTGCACATTATACACCTGAAGCTAGCCCGTATTGCTGTGTTTTCCTAGTGTGTTACACTACCAGGCATTTGCAGCACTTACAGCGGACATAGTGTGCCTCCTGCACATTAAACACCTGAAGCTAGCCCGTATTGCTGTGTTTTCCTGGTGTGTTACACTACCAGGCATTTGCAGCACTTACAGCAGACGTAGTGTGCCTCCTGCACATTAAACACCTGAAGCTAGCCGTATTGCTGTGTTTTCTTGGTGTGTTACACTACCAGGCATTTGCAGCACTAACAGCGGACGTAGTGTGCCTCCTGCACATTATACACCTGAAGCTAGCCCGTTTTGCTGTGTTTTCCTGGTGTATTACACTACCAGGCATTTGCAGCACTTACAGCAGGGGTAGTGTGATTCCAGCAAAATATACTCCTGAAGCTAGGCCGTATTGCTGTGTTTTCCTAGTGTGTTACACCAACAGGCATTTGCAGCACTTACAGCAGGCGTAGTGTGATTCCTGCAAAATATACTCCTGAAGCTAGCCCGTATTGCTGTGTTTTCCTAGTGTGTTACACCAACAAGCATTTGCAGCACTTACAGCAGGCGTAGTGTGATTCCTGCGAAATACACTCCTGAAGCTAGGCCGTATTGCTGTGTTTTCCTAGTGTGTTACACCAACAGGCATTTGCAGCACTTACAGCAGACGTAGTGTGATTCCTGCAAAATATACTCCTGGAGCTAGGCCGTATTGCTGTGTTTTCCTATTGTGTTACACCAACAGGCATTTGCAGCACTTACAGCAGGCATAGTGTGATTCCTGCAAAATATTCTCCTGAAGCTAGGCCGTATTGCTGTGTTTTCCTAGTGTGTTACACCAACAGGCATTTGCAGCACTTACAGCAGGCGTAGTGTAATTCCTGCAAAATATACTCCTGAAGCTAGGCCGTATTGCTGTGTTTTCCTAGTGTGTTACACCAACAGGCATTTGCAGCACTTACAGCAGGCGTAGTGTGATTCCTGCAAAATATACTCCTGAAGCTAGGCCGTATTGCTGTGTTTTCCTAGTGTGTTACACCAACAGGCATTTGCAGCACTTACAGCAGGCGTAGTGTGATTCCTGCAAAATATACTCCTGAAGATAGGCCGTATTGCTGTGTTTTCCTAGTGTGTTACACCAACAGGCATTTGCAGCACTTACAGCAGGCGTAGTGTGATTCCTGCAAAATATACTCCTGAAGCTAGGCCGTATTGCTGTGTTTTCCTAGTGTGTTACACCAACAGGCATTTGCAGCACTTACAGCAGGCGTAGTGTGATTCCTGCAAAATATTCTCCTGAAGCTAGGCCGTATTGCTGTGTTTTCCTAGTGTGTTACACCAACAGGCATTTGCAGCACTTACAGCAGGCGTAGTGTGATTCCTGCAAAATATACTCCTGAAGCTAGGCCATATTGCTGTGTTTTCCTAGTGTGTTACACCAACAGGCATTTGCAGCACTTACAGCAGACGTAGTGTGATTCCTGCAAAATATACTCCTGAAGCTAGGCCGTATTGCTGTGTTTTCCTATTGTGTTACACCAACAGGCATTTGCAGCACTTACAGCAGGCATAGTGTGATTCCTGCAAAATATTCTCCTGAAGCTAGCCCGTATTGCTGTGTTTTCCTGGTGTATTACACTACCAGGCATTTGCAGCAATTACAGCAGGCGTAGTGTGATTCCTGCAAAATATACTCCTGAAGCTAGGCCGTATTGCTGTGTTTTCCTAGTGTGTTACACCAACAGGCATTTGCAGCACTTACAGCAGGCGTAGTGTGATTCCTGCAAAATATACTCCTGAAGCTAGCCCGTATTGCTGTGTTTTCCTAGTGTGTTACACCAACAAGCATTTGCAGCACTTACAGCAGGCGTAGTGTGATTTCTGCGAAATATACTCCTGAAGCTAGGCCGTATTGCTGTGTTTTCCTAGTGTGTTACACCAACAGGCATTTGCAGCACTTACAGCAGGCGTAGTGTGATTCCTGCAAAATATACTCCTGAAGCTAGCCCGTATTGCTGTGTTTTCCTAGTGTGTTACACCAACAAGCATTTGCAGCACTTACAGCAGGCGTAGTGTGATTCCTGCAAAATATTCTCCTGAAGCTAGGCCGTATTGCTGTGTTTTCCTAGTGTGTTACACCAACAGGCATTTGCAGCACTTACAGCAGGCGTAGTGTAATTCCTGCAAAATATACTCCTGAAGCTAGGCCGTATTGCTGTGTTTTCCTAGTGTGTTACACCAACAGGCATTTGCAGCACTTACAGCAGGCGTAGTGTGATTCCTGCAAAATATACTCCTGAAGATAGGCCGTATTGCTGTGTTTTCCTAGTGTGTTACACCAACAGGCATTTGCAGCACTTACAGCAGGCGTAGTATGATTCCTGCAAAATATACTCCTGAAGCTAGGCCGTATTGCTGTGCTTTCCTAGTGTGTTACACCAACAGGCATTTGCAGCACTTACAGCAGGCGTAGTGTGATTCCTGCAAAATATACTCCTGAAGCTAGGCCGTATTGCTGTGTTTTCCTAGTGTGTTACACCAACAGGCATTTGCAGCACTTACAGCAGGCGTAGTGTGATTCCTGCAAAATATACTCCTGAAGCTAGGCCGTATTGCTGTGTTTTCCTAGTGTGTTACACCAACAGGCATTTGCAGCACTTACAGCAGGCGTAGTGTGATTCCTGCAAAATATTCTCCTGAAGCTAGGCCGTATTGCTGTGTTTTCCTAGTGTGTTACACCAACAGGCATTTGCAGCACTTACAGCAGGCGTAGTGTGATTCCTGCAAAATATACTCCTGAAGCTAGGCCATATTGCTGTGTTTTCCTAGTGTGTTACACCAACAGGCATTTGCAGCACTTACAGCAGGCGTAGTGTGATTCCTGCAAAATATACTCCTGAAGCTAGGCCTTATTGATGGTTTTCCCATCTCCCTGCAGGCCATTAGAATGTCTGGAAGGCAAACAAGGAGAGGCAGACAGTCAGGAGCCAATAAAAGAGGGCAAGCAGGCTCTGTGTCTAGAGACAACAGTGCTGGTCGTGGACGCGGTGCATCGCCATCAGCACATGGCCATGGGACACGCTTGTCCTTCTTTTCGGCAGCTGGACGTGTTGAGCCGCATCATGCCGAAGACTTGGTAGAGTGGATGACCAAGCCCTCCTCATCCCCCTCATCCTCTCTCACCCAGGCTCAGGGTACTGGCAAAGCAGCTGCCAAAGTGTCCTTATCCCTGGTATCAATGTCATCATCAGTCACTCCTTCCCTAGACCCACCATGTCCTCCTGAGGAGTCCCCCGAACTGTTTGAGCACAGTGTTGGGTACATGCTCCAGGAGGATGCCCAGCGTTTTGAAGGGTCTGATGATGATACCCAGCTAGAGGAAGGCAGTAGCGTGAGAGCAGAGAGAGGGGATCAAGAAGGACACCAATCTGGCAGTCATGTTCCAGCAGCTGCAGCATACTGCCAGATTGGCTCCAGTGATGAGGAGGGAGGGGATGATGATGAGGTCACTGACTCCACGTGGGTGCCTAATAGGAGAGAGGAGGAGGAGGATGAGGAGGAGGCACATCTCCAACGAGGCAGGATGCCCTTGGGGGGCCAGCATAAGGGCAGCACACCGACGGAATCACACCGTAGAGCTCCGCCTGTGCAGGGCGCTGCCTCTGCCCGTTATTCAAAAGTTCTTTGGTGTGGGCCTTTTTTGAGTCGAGTGCATCAGATCGCACAGCTGCTGTTTGCAACATATGTCTCAAGCATATATCGTGTGGCCAAAACATCAGCCGCTTGGGTACCACATGCTTGACCAGACATATGTTGACCTGCCATGCAGCTCGTTGGCAAGCCTACCTTAAAGACCCACACCAAAGAACAAAGCGGACCTCTCCTTGCACCGCATCAGCTGGGATCTCCAACCCCACTATACCTTCAGTCCTCTCTGAAACCTGCACTGAGAGGAATGAAGGTGTAGAATTTGGTGTGTCACAGCCAAGTACTTGCGGGCACTCTGCTAGCGGTTGAATGCTAGCTTGGCTAAATTGCTAGCGCTTCAACTGCTGCCTTTTCAGTTGGTAGACTCGGCCCCCTTTCGTGAGTTTGTGCAATGTGCGGTTCCTCAGTGGCAGGTTCCCAAACGCCACTTTTTCTCACGGAAGGCGATTCCGGCTCTCTACCGGCATGTGGAAGGCAATGTCTTGGCCTCGCTGGACAGGGCGGTCAGCGGTAACGTGCATATTACCGCTGACTCATGGTCCAGCAGGCATGGACAGGGACGTTACCTTTCTTTCACGGCCCATTGGGTCACTCTTTTGGCAGCTGGGAAGGATGCAGGACAAGGTGCAGTAGTGTTGGAGGTTGTTCCGCCGCTACTACTGGTTGTGACACACCTCTCTCCTCCACCCCCTCCTCTTCTTCTTCCTCCACGGCCTCTTCCTATGCTTTGTCCTCGGAACCAGCGGTGCTCCGTAGGCATTCAAGGGGCTACGCAAGAATGCAGGCAAAAAGATGCCATGCCGTGCTTGCGCTGGTGTGTTTGGGGGGCAGGAGCCACACTGGGGCAGAGGTTCTGTCTGCTTTGCAGGGGCAGGCCAAGAGGTGGTTGATGCCACGCCAGCTTAAGCCAGGAATGGTGGTTTGCGACAATGGCACCAACCTCCTCTCCGCCCTCCGACAGGGACAACTGACCCATGTGCCCTGTGTGGCTCACGTCCTTAACCTGGTGGTGCAGCGGTTCTTGGGCAGGTACCCGGGCTTACAGAATGTCCTGAGGCAGGCCAGGAAAGTCTGTGTGCATTTCCGCAGATCTTATAATGCCAGTGCTCGCCTGGCTGAGCTGCAAAAGGAGTTGAACCTGCCCAAGAACCGCCTTATATGTGACATGCCCACCAGGTGGAACTCAACATTGGCCATGCTGCAGCGGCTGCACACACAGCAGAGGGCCATCAATGAGTACCTGTGCGACTACGGCACCAGGACAGGGTCAGGGGATCTCGGGAGGAGGAGGATTGTGTCAGCATGGAGGTGGAGCCTGGCACTCCGCATCATCAGCAGCAGTCTTTTAGGGATGATTTACAGTCCCAAGAAACCCGTGGACTTGTACGTGGCTGGGAGGAGGTGGCTGCGGATCATGTCGTCCTTAGTGACCCAGAGGACTCCGGGCCGAATGCCTCAGCTAACCTACGCTGCATGGCCTCCCTGATCCTGCAAAGTCTGCGGAAGGATTCTCGTATTCTTCGGATCAAGGAGAGGGACCATTACTGGCTGGCCACTCTCCTTGATCCACGGTACAAGAGTAAGGTTGCAGACCTTATCTTACCATCGCAGAGGGAGCAGAGGATGAGACAACTCCGGGAGGCCTTGCAGAAAGGTCTGTGCAACGCGTTCCCAGAGACTGGGAGGTTACAAACTCCTGGTCCTGGACAACGAGTTGCTGAGGCTTCGGTCAGTCAAAGAAGGAGCGGTGGGGAAGGTGGCCGTCTGACTGATGCGTCAGACAATTCTTTAGTCCGCAGCCCCAAGGTATGATCGGTTCCAACAACCATCGCCAGCGTCTGATATACATGGTGCAGGAATACCTAGGGGCAAGGTCAGACTTGGACACCTTCCCCACCGAAAATCCTCTGGCTTACTGGGTCTTGAGAATGGATCACTGGCCAGAGCTTGCACAGTATGCAATTGAGCTACTGGCCTGTCCTGCATCCAGCATTCTTTCAGAACGCACATTCAGTGCTGCTGGAGGATTTGTCACGAATCACAGGGTGCGCCTGTCCACCGACTCGGTTGATCGACTCACCTTCATAAAGATGAACCAGTCTTGGATCACCACCAGCTACCAAACACCTGAAGCTGATATAACAGACTAATTTATTTTCAAATGTCACATCCCTTCAAGACTGATGCTGATGCTGAGTGACTGTCCTGTTATGTTGACTGACTATCCTCCTCCTCCTCAATGATCCGATTGATGATGATAGCTTTGAAGAACATTTTTATTTCTGGGTGCCGCCACCAGTGCCTAAGGCCCACTTTTTCAGCCCCTGTTTAACAGGGGTATGTAATTAAAAAAAAATATGCAATGCTTTGCAGCAGGGCTCATTCCTGCACTCCAACTAGAGTATCTGGGAGAGGTTGCAGTGTCGTGGCACCAGCACCAGTGCCTAAGGCCCAATTTTTCAGCCCCTGTTTAACAGGGGCATGTAATTACAATTTTTTATGCAATGCTTTGCAGCAGGGCTCATTCCTGCACTCCAACTAGAGTATCTGGGAGAGGTTGCAGGGTCGTGGGACCAGCACCAGTGCCTAAGGCCCAATTTTTCAGCCCCTGTTTAACAGGGGCGTGTAATTACAATTTTTGATGCAATACTTTGCAACAGGGCTCATTGCTGTGCTCCAAGTACAGTATCTGTGAGGGGTTGCAGTGTTGTGGCACCAGTGCCTAAGGCCCAATTTTTCTGCCCCTGTTTAACAAGGGCATGTAATTACAATTCTTGATCTAATAATTCACAGCAGGGCCCATTCCTGCGCCCACCAAGAGTAACTGTGAGGGCTTACAGTGTTGTGTCAACACCACCACCATCACCACCAAAGGCCCAATTTTTCAGCCCCTGTTCAACAGGGGCATGCAATTACAATTCTTGATCTAATAATTCACAGCAGGGCCCATTCATGCGCCCACCAAGAGTAACTGTGAGGGCTTACAGTGTTGTGTCAACACCACCACCACCAAAGGCCCAATTTTTCAGCCCCTGTTCAACAGGGGCATGCAATTACATAGTTACATAGTTACATAGTTAGTCAGGTTGAAAAAAGACAAAGTCCATCCAGTTCAACCATAAAAATAAAAAAAATATCGTGCAATCCCATATACCCAATTCTATACCCACAGTTGATCCAGAGGAAGGCAAAAAACCCCAGCAGAGCATGATCCAATTTGCTACAGCAGGGGAAAAAATTCCTTCCTGATCCCCCGAGAGGCAATCGGATTTACCCTGGATCAACTTTACCTAGAACTGTTAGTACTCAGTTATATTATGTACATTTAGGAAAGTATCCATGCCTTTCTTAAAGCAATCTGTGAAAATGGCCAGAACCACCTCTGCAGGGAGTCTGTTCCACATTTTCACAGCTCTTACTGTGAAGAAACCTTTCCGCATTTGGAGATGAAATCTTTTTTCTTCTAGACGTAAAGAGTGCCCCCTTGTTCTCTGTGTTGACCGTAAAGTGAATAACTCATCACCAAGATCAATATATGGACCCCTTATATATTTGTACATGTTAATCATATCCCCCCTTATTCTCCTCTTCTCAAGAGTGAATAAATTCAGCTCCTCTAATCTTTCTTCATAGCTGAGCTCCTCCATGCCTCTTATCAGTTTGGTTGCCCTTCTCTGCACTTTCTCCAGTTCCCCGATATGCTTTTTGAGAACTGGTGCCCAAAACTGAACTGCGTATTCCAGATGAGGCCTTACTAATGATTTGTACAGGGGCAAAATGATGTCTCTCTCTCTGGAGTCCATACCTCTCTTAATACAAGAAAGGACTTTGCTCGCTTTGGAAACCACAGCTTGGCATTGCATGCCATTATTGAGCTTATGATCTACCAAAACCCCCAGATCCTTTTCCACTATGGATCCCCCCAGTTGTATTCCCCCTAGTATGTATGATGCATTCATATTCTTAGCCCCCAAGTGCATAACTTTACATTTATCAACACTAAACCTCATCTGCCACATAGTCGCCCAATTAGACAGGGCATCGAGGTCGGCTTGTAAATTGGAGACATCCTGCAAGGACGTCATTCCACTGCATAGCTTGGTGTCATCTGCAAAGACAGAAATGTTACTTTTGATCTCAGACCCAATATCATTTATAAAGATATTAAAAAGTAAGGGTCCCAGCACTGAACCTTGGGGTACACCACTGATAACCTTAGACCATTCAGAGTAAGAATCATTAACTACTACTCTCTGAATTCTGTCTTTTAGCCAGTTTTCTATCCATTTACAAACTGATATTTCCAATCCTGTAGACTTTACCTTACACATGAGCCGTGTGTGGGGAACTGTATCAAACGCTTTTGCAAAATCCAAGTATACCACGTCCACAGCCACGCCTCTGTCCAAGGTTTTACTTACCTCTTCATAAAAAGAAATCAGGTTTGTCTGACAACTTCTGTCTTTCATGAATCCATGCTGTCTGTTGCTGAAATAGTTTTTTTCCAGCAAGAACTCATCTATGTGGTCTTTTATTAATCTCTCCAGTATCTTCCCAACTATGGAAGTTAAACTAACAGGTCTATAGTTACTTGGTAAAGACTTTGTTCCCTTTTTAAATATAGGCACCACATTGGCCCTGCGCCAATCCAGTGGTACTATTCCTGTCATTAATGAGTCCCTAAAAATTAGATACAATGGCTTTGAAATTACAGAGCTCAATTCTTTTAGGATCCGTGGGTGGATGCCATCTGGTCCAGGTGCTTTATCCACCTTTACTCTGTCTAAATATTTCTGGACCATATCACTTTTGAGCCATTGTGGATTTGGGGCTGTGTCACTACCACCCCCATTATGGACATGCTCCATTGTATACACAGAGCTGAAGAAAGTATTTAATAAATTAGCCTTTTCTTTGTCCCCAGTCACCCACTCTAGATTATTTTGTAAAGGGCCTACATGCTCAGACTTGACCTTTTTACTATTAATATATTTGAAGAATTTTTTGGGGTTTGTCCTACTATCTTTTGCAATCTGTCGTTCGTTTTGAATTTTTGCATCCTTGATTTCCTTTTTACATATCCTGTTATATTCTTTGTAACATTTAAACGACGAATATTACAATTCTTGATCTAATAATTCACAGCAGGGCCCATTCATGCGCCCACCAAGAGTAACTGTGAGGGCTTACAGTGTTGTGGCAACACCAACATGTAAGGGGCAAATTTCAGCAGAGTATATAGGGCAGGTCCCTACTTTCAAACATCCAACTTACAAACGACTCCTACTTGCAAACAAAAAGGAGACAACAGGAAGTGAGAGGAAATCTACCCCTAGGAAGGGAAATTCTCTCCTGTAAGAGTTAATATGGGAAAAAGGTGTCTCCTCTCTACTGATGCTTTATCACCAATCCCTGTTTCAATAAAAACCCCATTTTACAAAAACATTTGAACATTGAACAGGGGCACAGACAGCAAAACAAATGTTACAGGGGTGATAACCCTTCCCCATGTTTTCCAAAAAGCTTAAAAATAGATTTTTTGGCTGGAGCTACACTTAAACAATGTACCTGTTCAAAATTACAAACAGATTCTACATAAGAACAAACCTACAGTCCCTGTCTTGTATGCACCGCCTGTATACGGCTGTTCAGAGCATATAGGGCCTTTTTTATTTTGTCTGCGGGGTTCCCCTTAATATCCATACAAGACCCAAAGGGGCTGGTAATGGGCTGGGCTGGGGTGGGGTGATGGGGTAGCTATGCCATTTTTCTCAAAGATTTTCATCCATATTACCGGGACCAGACATGACATTAAAGCCGCAAGCATTTTTAAATGGCTTTTTCTTCCTTTAGAAATGTCATTTTGTGCAGGGACAGTTCTAAACACGGGAAACACGTGGCACTTCACAGGCATACTTTAGACACCCCCCAGGTACGATATTTAAAGGAATATTTGACTTTTTTTTTCTTCACTTTATGCATCATTAAAATGACTGCTCCCGAAAAACGGCCGTTTTTAAAATTTCTTTTTGCATTGATACATGTCCCCTGGTGAAGAACCCGGGTTCCCAAACCCTTTTTAGGACAATAACATGCATAATAGTCGTTATAATTAGCACTTTAGATTTCAAATGTTCGCATCCATTGTATTTAATAGGGTTCTAACGTTCGTGCGAACTTTCGGTCCGTTCGCGGGTTCTGGTGCGAACCGAACCCGGGGGTGTTCGGCTCATCCCTAGTGAGGACACTTGTACTGAGAGTTTTGTCTATTACTCACCTCTGCTGGCACAGACCACTGCAGTGTGAGAGCAAGACTTGCAGATTATTTCAGAGAGAAAAGAGATGTCAGACTTCATTTGGGCTTTAATAGGCTTTCTCTCCCAACAGAAAGGGTTGTTACCTTGGAAACTTCGATTCCAACCATTACAGCATTACAGTACACTTTTTTTATATGATGTCTTAAACAATGGCTTGACTAAACACGCAGTAGTCAAAGGCAAACACATTAGGTCATTGTAAATTTATTATCAGTTTTAAATGTCTGTGTCTACAGAATTGTTTTCAGGTAGACTCTTGTCCCCAGTAACCACTGATGATTCATATACTGTATAATGTACTGAAATGTCTTTGTAGACATATAAACATCTTTCAGAATACTGCTAGTTAAAGACTGAACCTTGACTATCTCTCACAGAGAACAGCAAGCTTCTGTACACATAACTGGTTGGTGCTCATGGCGGCTGGTTATAGACTAGGTGGCGTTAAGCTGGGTACACACTGTCAGAAAACTGGATGACTCTCTGTCAGTGTGTACAGCAATCTGTCCAGCAGAACCCAGTCTAATGACCGGCTTTTGTCAAAGAGACATACTGGAAAACCAGCATCCGATCCAATTATACTAATGGTTTTTAAAGTGTTTTTAAATACTAATGGTATTTAACCACTTGAGACCTGCGCTATAGACGAAAGACGTCTTCAGCGCGGCTCTCAAGTGCCGGATGGACGTTCCCTGGACATCCTGATGTGTGTACATCCGGCCGCGCGTCGCAGAGGGTGCGCGGCGGGGAACATCACGTGATGCCGATGCGCGTGCCTGGCAGCCGCGATGTCCGCCAGGTGCACGCGACCGGCTGTTACAGAGGCAGGACATGGATCTCTGTGTAAACACAGAGATCCATGTCCTGTCAGGGAGAGAGGAGACCAATGCTGTGTCCCTTGTACATAGGGACACAGATCGGTCACCTCCCCCAGTCAGTCCCCTCCCCCACAAAGTAAGGATCACTAATAGGGAACATATTTAACCCCTTGAGCGCCCCCTAGTGTTAACCCCTTCCTTGCCAGTCACATTTATACAATAATCAATGCATATTTATAGCACTGTTCACTTTATAAATGTGAATGGTCCCAAAATAGTGTCAAAAGTGTCCGATAGGTCCTGCCGCAATATCGCAGTCCTGACAAAAATCACAGATCGCCGCCATTACTAGTAAAAATAAATAAATAAATAAATAAAAATGTCATAACTCTATCCCCTATTTTGTAGGCACTATGACTTTTGCGGAAACCAATCACTATACGCTTATTGCAGTTTTTTTTACCAAAAATATATAGAAGAATACATATCGGCCTAAACTGAGAAAAAAATTGTTTTTTAAAAAAAAATTGGGATATTATTATAACAAAAAGTAAAAAAAAATTGTGGTTTTTTTTCAAAATTTTCTGTCTATTTTTGTTCATAGCGCAAAAAATAAAAACTGCAGAGATGATCAAACACCCCCCAAAGAAAGCTCTATTTGTGGGAAAAAAAATGATAAAAATATCATTTGGGTACAGCGTTGTATGACCACCCAATTGTCATTCAAAGTGCGTAAGCACCGAAAGCTGAAAATTGGTCTGGGTACGAAGGGGGTTTAAGTGCCCAGTAAGCAAGTGGTTAAAGTGGAATGCTCTTGATGTTTGGCTCTCACTTTGTACTTCATACTCTTGAAATGCTCTCCAAAGAATAGAATATTCTACCCCTTTGTGAGTAGTAGGTGTGATTTTGATGCCACATTCTCCCACGTATTACACACCCACAAACAATGATGCGCTGCACAGTACGTGAACATGCACATATATGTCATTCATATGACCCCTCGTATTTACAAGACTTCCCTATATGCAGTGGGGACACACCCCCTTTTGCACGGTGTTACATAGTTAGCCACGTTGAAAAAATACACTAGTCTATCTAGATTAACCAATTAAAAAAACACACACACATAAACAAAAAACCTTCATATACACTATTCTTTACCCATAGCTGATCCAGAGGAAGGCAAAAAAAAATCCCCAAAACAATAAAGCATGATCCAATTCGCTCCAGTGGGGGAATAAAATCCTTCCTGATCCCACAGGAGGCATTTGGATACTCCCTGAATCAACCAACCATGGCGTTACTACCTAAATTAGTATCAAGATATATTTTGTGCATTTAGGAATGCATCCAGCTCTTTTTTAAAACAATTTACTGAGCTGGCCAGAACTAGTTCTTGAGGAAGACTATTCCACATTTTCACAGCTCTTACTGTGAAGACGTCTTTTATGTATATGAAGGTTAAACCCCCTTTCCTCCTGACGTAGAGTGTCCACTTATTCTCTGTGATGACCCGAGAGTGAATAACACTACCTATTCACTCTCTGGACCACTATTTATACACGTTGATCATATCTCCCCTAATCTTCGCTTCTCAAGAGAGAATTAATTCAGTTCCCCTAATCTTTCCTCATAGCTGAGCTCCTCCATGCCTCTTATCAGTTTGGTTGGCCTTCTCTGCACTTTCTCCAGTTTGCCAACATCCTTTTTGCGAACTGGTGCCCAAAACTGAACTGCATAAAAGTAAGAACCTTGGAGTACACCATTAATAACTTTAGACCATTCAGAATATGAATTAGTAATCACTACTCTCTGAATACAGTCTTTTAGCCAGTTTTCTATCCATTTACAAACTACATTTTCTAAGCCTATAGACTTCAATTTACACATTAGCCACATGTGGGGAACTGTATCAAATGCTTTGGCAAAATCCAAGTATACTATGCCCACAGCCACTCCTTTGTCTAGGTTTTGATGAAAAAAAGATGTGCACAGTGAGGCTGCACTAGATGGGGGTTTTTTTTCAAAAATTTTCAGTTTGTTTGCGCCCCCTCACAAAAAAAAAATTTGAGCACCAGCCGCCACTGGCACTGAGTAAAATTTTTGTATTGTGGAAAAATTACATCTTATAATGATATTATTATCATCGTCATCACCATAATTTTTGCTGTTTTGACTTTTGATATTGTTTATTGTTTGAATTATAAGAAGAACAAAAAATTACAGCGCAAGGAGTGGATACAGAGAATACACCAATATAGACTAGGGAATGATACAATAGTACAATAATGCAATAAAAATAGAGGGTTGACAGATTATGAGTAATAAACATGAATGGACATAGTTGAATAAAAGAATTAAAGTCCCAATAGGATAATAGAGTCCATATAATGGTAGTAATGGTAATAATGATGAAAAGGAATATATAATTACATAGGCACCGTTGGCAGCACTTTTAAGAGTGAAGCAGACTCTGTGAATGATAAAAGAAAAAAAAAAAGAAAAAGAAAAAGAATAAAAAAAAAGAAAAAGAAAAAATGTGCCTACTAAGTGCAGTATGTAAACATCAGTTTAATTAATAGATAAAAATCAGCCAAATAGCTACTCACAGGATAGTGTTTAAAACATTGCATGGAATGATATAGATGAGTATCTGCAGGGGGTGTCACTCTTAACTCCGAGGTGCATCTGCAGTGTAATGTTGCTCCAGTAGTGGATTCACAAAAAGGTTTGCCGTTGTATGGTTAGGAAGAGCGATGTCGGGCTCGTAGATGTCCAGCAACCAGGAACTCAATGCACCGCAGCGTGCGTGTCAAGCTGGAGCGCAGACGACTTACGGCGTCAGGAAGTGACGTCAGAACAGGCTCAGGTTGTGAGCCTGTTCTGACGTCACTTCCAGACGCCGTAAAGCTCTGTACACACGATTGGTTTTACCGATGAAAACCGTCCGATGGATTTTTTTCATCGGACAAACCGATCGTGTATGGGACCCATCGGTCTTTTTTCCATCGGTTTTAAAAAAAAGAACATGTTTTAAAATTTTCCGATGGATCAAAAACCGATAGAAAATTCCGATCTTCTATGGGCAAGTCCATCGGATAAAAAATCCACGCATGCTCAGACTGAATTAGGAGACGGGAGCGTTCGTTCTGGTAAAACTAGTGTTCCTAATGGAGAGAGCACATTAGTCATTCTGCAAGTTAATGCCTCGTTTAATGCAGCGCATTGTTTTTTGCTTTAGAATGGTGTTTAAAATGTCTTTTTTGCTGCAGATCTTTATCCCGAGTTCTGACAAACTTATGTCTTTCTTGTTTCTTGTGATCTTCTGAATAATTTGATTTATTCTTAAAGCCAGACCTCACAAATTTACTAAAACATTTAGAATCCTTTTTTTATTTTTATTTTTCTTGTTGGTTTTTTTTTTGGGTGTCAATTTCTCACAACAACATATGTTTATTTTAGTTTTCCCTCTTGGAGGTTGGTGTCCCTTGTTATTAATTCCACATTGTATTTAGGAAATGTTATTGCTACTCCCAATAAATACACATCAGGCAAGTATTTTGGCTGAAATCAAATCTCCATTTATTCTGGCAAAATATATACCATAAATAAAAACGAAGGGCAACAATTGGAAAATTAGCAGAAAATATGAAGTCATTGGACCCCAAAGGCAGACATGACTATGATGACCAATAAGATAAACAACAGCATGAAATCAGGAGCAGCAGCCAAAGACATACATCATCCCAAGCTGTGGTACTCCATCAAACTGAAACTTCTGGAAGAGCAGCTAGAAGCCAGGGAATCACCTTCTGCTCTTCCCTGTACACTTCCCTCCACGCTTCCCTGCAGTGTTCCCTCCACGCCTCTCTGTAGCGTTCCCTCCATGGCCCCGTCCACGCACCCTTGCAGGCCGGGCCACTGTGGGTGGTAATGTGGCAGGAGGAGGAGGAGAAGGAGGAGAAGGATTGGCCTGATGCAAGAGATGGGCCTCAGTCAGCTGCCCCCTCCCCCCATGTGTACGGCCGTGTATATAATGTGCTTGCAGAGGGCACGTTGTCCCGCCTCCATTTGGACTAATTTGTCTGCGAGGTAGGTACTAAACCCCTCAACAGGGTTGAGGGGGGCCCTCATGATGGCAGTAGCATCACGGATAATCTTGAGTGACTCCTCCTCCACCTGTGTCATCCGCCGATGTTTTTTCGGTCTGATGTGGAGGGGAGCCACTTGTGACACTGTGCTGCCACTAGGCCTGGGGACCTGCTGCATGCCACTTGGCCCTGCCTCCTCCTGGCTGACACTCACCCCTGCCTCCTCCTGCCTGCCACATCCCTGAGCCTCTTCCTCCTGGCTGGCCTCATCCTGTGTAGAAAAAACTCACATAGTTAGATATTTTGGGGAATCAATCACACACAATTTCGATCTCATGACTGGTGCAATTTGCTTGTTATAAATATAGAAAAGACTTTCATTCTGTCCCCGTTCTTTTCAGATACTTTAACAATAATTTCTGTCCCCGTTTTTGTTTTTGTTTTTTTTGGGGGGGGGGGATGTTATAAATCAAGTTCATCACAATAGTACTTTGAGGCCAATAATTATGTTCTACAATACTATACCTGGCTGAAGATGCGAAGATCCGGCTCTTCAAGCACAGGTGGTTCCTCCTCCCCCTCTGCAGGGGTGGAGGGAAGGGTAGAAGGAACGCTGGAGGGAAGGGTGGAAGGAAGGGTTGAGGGAAGGCTGGAAATTGATTCCCTGGCATCAATCTGGTCTTCCAGAAATTGCAGATGCTTGTAGTACCACAGCTTGGGCTGTACTACATCGTCTGCTGCTGCTCCTGATCTCATCGAAGCGCGGAATTCTGTGTATTTTTTTTTTATATGCATTCCGCATGTTGTTTATCTTATTGTTCATCATACTGTAGTCTGCCTCTGGGACCCAGGGCTTCATATAAACCGCTAATTTTTAAATTGTTGCCCGACGTACACCACTCTTGTGGTAAGCTGGATGTTTAATTTCCCACAGGTTGCGGAGTTCTTTATATTTTTCAATAAAAACCAACATGATATCCGGCTCACGTAATTTATGCATTGGAGACTGTCTGCAAGTTTAAAACCATGAAAAAAACAGTAGAGGTCAGATTCCATTCTCCTAAACTTATCCCAATATGGGCCTTTACAATCATGAACCATTATAGGCCACTGCAGGCCCAAGTTCCCTTCTTACCTTAGTTGTTGTCTTTTCTGCACTTCCGCTCGTTCTTACTCCGCACAACCCTAATAACTTTGTTCCCATTTTTATACCCTGCGCATGCGTGTAACTCCGCCCACGTGGCCCCCCCATGACGGTCTTTTCCTGCATTTCCCCGCCCCTTCACGTTTGGCGCACAGTGGGATACAACGACATGTCGGTGACACAGGTGGCTTCTTTATTAGAAAGTACCGACGAGGAAAGCCCGGAGGCGGGAACGTCCCGATACAGGAATAAAAGATACAAGGCGACTAATATGTCATTTGCTAAGATGGTGGAGATGGTGGACATCCTGCGGAGGAAAGATTACGATGGGAAGCATGGGCCATACGACACCCCTAGTCTCAGGAAGTCGCAAATAATGGACAAAGTGGCGAGGACTCTCTATCAGAAATATGGGGTCAGGAGATCCAAGGAGCAGCTCCGTAAAAGGTGGTCTGACCTGAAGCTGAGGGAGCCGGAGCTGGAGCAGTATAGGAAGCTTAAAAAAAGCATTGAAAAAAGTAAGCTTTTATTTTTACTGTGTTCTTTCACATTGTAATATGTATTCTTCCATGTTTTGCTCCATGTGCTTGGCTTGACTGGTTTCACATTTGAAAATGGCAACTTTTATGTTAAGTTGAGGGACCACTTATTTGGTAATGTTTCGTAGTAAACACTTGATCGTCTTCCCAAAAACATGTTTGCCACATATCCACGTAAACCACATGTGGTCATGCCTCATTTTAATAAAACAACGTTTCTACACATTTTTGGCTAGATAATGTGTTGTAAGTAAAGTAGAATGTGAATGAATGTGAATGAAAGGCTAAACTGGATTCTGTGTAAATTGCAGTTGGTTACACAGCTTTTTGCTCAGGAGCAATATACTATAGTGTGGGCCACATGACCAAATTTTTAAGGGTGTCACACACAGGTGCTCCAGTGGATACCTTGGTGGTTCTCCAAGTGTGTTTTTTATGCCCCTAAAAAAAAAACATGCAGCTTTGTAGAGTTCTCAACATCTCATGTGTTCATCTTGGAACTCAGGCCCAAATATCAATTGGACCCCACTTCCAATCAATGTATACAATTTCTGCCCTCAAATCTCGGTGTGCTAAAGGATACCTTTTTTTTTGGCATTCTCATAGGGGAGAGGAGACTGGGAGGACACCAATCTGAGGAGACGAGGAAGCACAGACCACATAAACACCCCCAAGATCCAAAATCACTCCAAGATCAGCATGTTGAGGAAGCAGAGGTGGAGGAAGGAGAGGTGGAGGAAGGAAAGGTGGAGCTTATCACCACAACAGGTCAGTGTCTGTCACCACAACTTCAAGGTAAATACAGCTGTAGGCCTGCATATTTCTAAATTTCTCTTTTTTTTTAGGGGATGAGCGTGGTGGTGTATCAGAAAAGCAAAATCCTGCATTCTCAAGTGCTTGTGCCAAAATAATTATTCAAGAAATAATGGAATGTAGTAGTGAAATGGACATTATGAGGAATAGAATGAATGTGATTGAGCAAAAATATAAAAACATTATAGATATTTTGGGGCGAATAGTCTGACCCCCCCCCCCTATTTTTTTTTTTTTTTCGCCTGACAAATTTGCACTGGTATTCCCACCAGCCCAAATGTGAAGGTGCACACAGTGAGTCAACATGTGCTATCTGCCGTCACAGAATATCTATGTCCCTGTTTTGGGGGTGCAACCTCTTCCTCCCTACTCAAGTAGGTGAGAGGAAGGGTTTGCACAGCCAAAGCACGTCCATTGATCCCCCATGATGGCAGATAGCACATGTTTGCACTCTGGGGGTCTTGCACTCTGGGGATCAGGGGTGACATCACCCCATCTCAGGTTTCTCTTTTTCAGTCTGAATTTTTATATTTCCTTTAATTAATTAATTTAATTAAAAAATGTTTACTATTTTGACCCATGCATGTTTCTGCAAAGCAAACCTCCGAAAAAAAAAAAAAAAATTTGGGGAGGTAAAACTTTCTACATTGTATTTCTATAAAAACCCAAACAAATGTGGTGCACAGAGTAAAAAAGTTTCTGGGACACTCAAAAAGGTGTGGCTTGTTCTTTCTATGCTCAATAGCAGTTCTGAAAATGCTAAATCCATGTTTATTATAGTGACAATTGTGGCTATTTACTAAGGGCAAATACACTTGGCACTTCAAGAATATGGGAGACACATAATTAAAAAAAACAAGAATGACAAAACCAGATAAAAAAAAAAAAAATAGATTTTATTTTCTTAACCAAAAGGTCAGATATGGTCTGGCATTGCGATGGCCCCCCTACCCGTGAAGTTCTCAACGTATTTATCACGTACTTCACGGGCACTTTGGGGGCCAAGCCAGTACTGGGCAGTGTCCAGGACGGTCATAATGTTCATCTCTGATGGACCGGCCTCAGGCCCAACTTTTGACACATATGTCGCAGAAAAATGTCTCAAAAAGTAGTGCAATATGCAGCAGCAGTAAACGATGTTGTTGAGCTTGTATTCCGCCATATGGATTGCTGTCTGAAACAGGCAGAACCGGCTGGCCATTATCCCGAAGGCATTCTCTAATTAAAAACCCTCTTCTCCAGGGTGAGGGTGCGTTGGGGAAACGGCCGCATCAGGTGTGGTCCCAGTCCAAAGGCTTCATCCGCGATAAAAACAAACGGTAGTCCATCCACGTTGTCTGCATCTGGAGGCAGTGCAAGACCCCCAGAGTGCAGACGGTGAGCAAACTCCCTCTGAGCGAACACTCCGCCATCGGACATCCGGCTGTTCTTCCCCATGTCCACATACAGGAACTCATACTGTGCCGACACCACCGCCATTAACACTATACTATTAAAACCTTTATAATTAAAATACTATGACCCCGAATGGACGTGGACGTGCTTGCCATCAATTGCCCCTCCACAGTTGGGGAAGTCCCACTGCTGGGCAAATTGATTAGCCACAGTCTGCCATTCCTGTGGTGTGCAAGGAAACTGTGGAGTCAAACAAAAAGAAGACATTAGTACGTTTTCAGTTTACAGTGCAAACAGATTACACAAAGACATTGTTGACCAACATCAGTCTAACATTATTATTTAAAGGAGTATTTCATGCCCAAAAAAGAAGGCCCACTTATCAGATGACACACCCCCCGCTGAGGGGACATTAGAAAATATTCTAAGGGGGGGTTTGAGGTGATTTGGGGGGCCCAAAATAAAGGCTCTACCACTCTGCTGAACTTGAATGAGAACTAAAATATTTGTACACATTTTAGGGGGGGGGAGGGGTGCAAAACTACGATGGCACTGACCCAAAAAAACGGAGTAAAAAACTAGGCTAGCTGTGTTTGGGCACAGGATAGCATGCTGGAGAGGTTAGTGAAGGAATATAGGCATGTGGGCCCCAAAAAAGGCCAATAGAGGTAAAAACATGCATGGGGAGAAAGGGGACATTCCCAGGATATTACAATCAGGCAAATTTGGGAAGGAGGAAAGAAATCAAATACATTAGCAAACAATCCAAACATATAATGTGATGTTAAAGGAGCAAACTTACCTTCATATAGTCCTTCTGCAGGACCTGAATAATGGCAGAACATGTTTCAGGGATAATGATCCCAAGAGCCTGGGGGGAGATGCCTGTTGTGAACTTGAGGTCCTGCAAGCTTCTCCCAGTCGCCAGGTATATCAACATGGCAATAAGCCTCTGCTCGGCAGTGATGGCCTGGCGCATCACAGTGTCCTGCCTCGTGATATAGGGGGACAGCAAATCCAAAAGACGGTGAAAAACGGGGTCCGTCATCCTGAGATAATTCCTGAAATCATCAGGATTATTCTCATGGATTTCCCGCAGCAGAGACATATGAGAGAATTGGTCCCGCTGGAGCAACCAATTCTTGGTCCATGAACTCCTCCTCACCCTGTTCACGGACTGAACTCGGGATACAGTGTTAACCGCAACACCAAGTCCATAGCCAGCACAAGCTCGAGAATGAGAACGCACTTCAAACATGGTCTTAAACCGGTCGGCTGGTCAGAACAAACTCAAACAGAATGCACCATGGAACAGCAAGGCCTGAGAAGAACGACCAGAAAAACAGTAAATGAATGGCCAAGAAGGCACTGCAAAGCAGTACCGACCTGACTGCACGCACTGAATAACAAATACGAACCCACAAGCACAAACTGAACACCAGGAAACAATCTGCAAAGCACGGAGACTGAAAAGCCCGAATCGGCTCTCACCAAACTTTTACTAACACGCGGTAACACAAAATCAGCAAAAGCAGCCCAAGGGGTGGCGCCATTAGATTTGAACTTCCCTTTTATAGCACTGTCGTACGTGTTGTACGTCCCGTCGGTTTTTGGACTGATGGTGTGTGGCCATTTAGTCGTCTGCGCTCCAGCTTGACACGCACGCTGCGGGGCATTGAGTTCCTGGTTGCCGGACATCTACGAGCCCGACATCGCTCTTCCTAACCATACAACGGCAAACCTTTTTGTGAATCCACTACTGGAGCAACATCACACTGCAGATGCACCTCGGAGTCAAGAGTGACACCCCCTGCAGATACTCATCTATATCATTCCATGCAATGTTTTAAACACTATCCTGTGAGTAGCCATTTGGCTGATTTTTATCTATTAATTACCGTATATACTCGAGTATAAGCCGAGTTTTTAAGCACAATTTTTTGTGCTAAAAATGCCCCCCTCGGCTTATACTCGAGTCACCTTTTTGCGCCTGATCTCCCGGACTTTGGGGAGCCGGTACTGGCGGGCCGTAGGTCCCCTGGACCCCAGGCTTGGCGGCACACATATAGCCCCACACTTCCTCTACAAGTGTGAAAAGTTTCTTGTCCGGGGGACCTACGGCCAGGGAGCACCGGTTTTTCAAAACCGGGCACCCTTTCCATAGACTCCCATGTTAAACGGTCATTTCTCTGGTGACTTTGGGGACCCGATACCGGGCGGTCGTAGGTCCTCTGGACCCCAAACTTAGCACACATGTAGCCCCACTCTTCCCCTACAAGTGTGCAAAGTTTCTTGTCCAGGGGACCTAGGGCCGGGTAGCACCGATTTTTCAAACCCAGGCACCCCTTCCATAGACTTCCATGTTAAAGTCAGTCAGTCTAGTCATGGACACAGTGAGGCATGGACACAGTGAGGCATGGACACAGTGAGGCAAAGTGAGGCACACCCTAGGCTTTTACTCGAGTCAATACATTTTCCCAGTTTTTGTGGTAAAATTAGGTGCCTCGGCTTATATTCGGGTCGGCTTATACTCGAGTATATACGGTAAACTGATGTTTACATACTGCACTTAGTAGGCACATTTTTTCTTTTTCTTCTTGAATTATAAGAACAAGCCTTCTCACAGGGACTATAACATTAAAACTATTGTTAGAGACCCAGCATCCCAGGTTACTATAGCTCTGTCAGTAGCGGAAGAGAAAAAGGGAACAGCAGAGAGACAGGGAGAACGAAGTGTTATCACAGAGCAACCAAGAACTGCATTTGCTAAACAAAAGCCCAGAGCCTTGTGTACAATACTAGCAGACATAAATATCTGAAGGTCAGGAAGAAACAGAATTAAAAAGCATTCACAGCTTTCAGGTTTCATGTTTTCTTCTCCCTGTGTCATAGCAAAAATGAATAAAAAAATAAAGCTTTTCATTATTATCAGGCATGGACTGTACAGTACTCAAGAGAGTAATAGGGGCCCTTGGAACGCATTTAAATAGACTGAGTGGGCAAAGTAATAAATAAGGTCTCTTTAGGCTTGATTCAAACAGGCACTGAACCTTGTACAGTATGAAGAGCAATTTCTTTATCTTTTTGGAGTAGCATGGAGCTGCGTGCAGACAGCCAATAAAAGTGAATGGAGACACAGCGGCTCTACGGACTCACACCGAGTTTCACAGGTATGCAGATGGATGCACCGCCCCCTACTCACACTGTCTGGGCCACACACAAAGTGAAATTCAATCAGTGTATAGCCAGGTTAAAGTGATTGATTGTAAATGTTGCCGTTTAAAAAAAAAAAAAATCAAATATGTTATACTTACCTGCTCTGTGCAATGGTTTTGCACAGAGCAGCCCCGATTCTCCTCTTCTCAGGTCCCCCCATCGGCACTCCTGGCTTCCCCCCCAGCATGTGCCCCCATAGGAAGCCACTTTCTATGGGGGCACTTATGCATGCTCCCTCCCGAGCCGACACTGTGTGTCCATAAAACACACAGAGCGTGGCTTGGCCCTGCCCCCCTCGTCACTGGCTGTGATTTACAGCTGTAAGAAGCCAATGGCAGCATTAGCTCCCGCAGCAAAATGCAGGAAGCATCATTCAATTTTGGTTTGATGAGGGCAGATTGGAAGGCAAAGAGCAGTGAGGGGCAGAAAAAGGAAAACAATTTTGTACCATTGTGACATAACCAATTGGACCCAGAGATCTGTAATGTCTCAGTTCCAGACTGGCTCAAATGCCAACAGTTGACCCCTAACTCCTTCATTGTGAGGAGTGCATTTGGGAGGGCTTGGTGAACTTGGGAGACCAGGGCTTGCAATGAAAGGAGGTCCTAATACTAGGTTTGGAGGTAGATGGCGGAAAGTGAAAAAAAAATACTTTTTTTGCTAAGAAAAAATTGTAGTTAGGCTTTTTCTTCTGGGATAGGGGCAACTTTTCACTTCCGCTATAAAAGGCATATCGACGACATTGCACTTCAGCCTGCAATCCCAGATGACGCTTTCTAAGGGGAAATGCGTCAAGCAGAGCTATCAGGGTGACGATAGCGTGCACGGGCCGATCTACAATCACTGCAGCCGTGTTTATTGGGAATTGTATTTACCTTTATATCAGTTTTACCTTTTTTTTTTTTTCTCTCCTACTTGGGAAGATTAGCGATGGGAGAGATGGGGAGGCAAAATGGCAGCGGGGGAGTGACCCACCCTAATCCCAAAGGGAAAGTGAATATATGTATGAAGTATGAAGGGGAATGTAAATGTTGTTTTTTTGTATCATGTAAACAAAATCTTTAATAAAAGTTGAATTATATCAGTTTTACCAGTGCAATACCTTTTTAATTAATACATTTTATAAGCAGTATAGCACTTAGAGTTTCTTATTTTTGATATGCATGTATTTGTGGGAGTCAAAAGGTGGATTACATTACACCAGGATATCTAGAGACCGTGCAAGAGCAAGTTGTGGTTCTCCAAAAGGGAAATATTTCTAATGCGCTTTTGATCTTCTTTTTGGGATCTTATGGTCTAGTAAGCAGCCGTTTGCCCTTATGAGCACAGTGGTGACACTGAAGCACTTAATTTAAAGTTGGTTTTAGCACAAGAGCCCTTTTAATGCACCTGGATGGACTTTGTTTGGACTTTGATTTTTCATTTTTTTATTTAGTTTTTTATGCATGAATTTTTGAGCATCCAATACGGTCATTAATTTCGTACATTTTTGTATTTTGAACTTTATATGAAATGTTTATTATATGAATTTTTTTGCACTATATTTTCACTTTACTTTGCACTTTGAATACTTGTATTTTTATATGCTAGTGGTTATTTGATTTGGCAGGATATCTTTTCTCCCCAGGTTGCAGGAGTAGGCTCTCCATGATCACGAGCCACCAAATATCAACATAAATCTTCCAAAAAGCCGCTCACCATAAAAACCAATGTAGGTTTATTTGAAGACTAAGGATGCAACATATAAAGTCCACCCCATGCGACAGTGACTAATGTGTTTCCCTCCATCACTGGAGCTTAAAAGAGAAGTATGGGTTTTATTTTTATTTTTACCTCGGTGGATGGATCATCAGACCGATGCTCCAGCTGTCCCCCGCCACCTGTGCACTGAGAACCGAGCCACCGAACATCGCCGTTGGCTCGGTTCTCACAGATTCCCGAGAGGAAATCTGCTGACTGTCATTCAGCGTCTTTCTTCTCTGCTTCTCCACGCTCATTGGAGCGCTGAGCCGTGGAGGGGCGGGGAGAGGCTGTCTTAGCGACTCGCTGAGACAGCCATCAATTAGGGCAGCTGGCGGATCCCGACTTGGAAGTCGTGATGACGTGCTGCCCCGACTGATGGCAGTGACGTCAGCGGAGAGCGGACTTCAGACCACTCTCCGCTGAAAACGGGTCACAGGAGTGCAAAACGAATTGCACTCCTGTGTCCCAAAGAATAAGCCCAGCATAAAAATATCTCAGGCTGGACTACTCATTTAAGCTGGTTTGATTTTCCTGTCAGACATCATGCAGGCTTTTTGGTTCTTTTATCCCAGCTACCTTGTGTCTGTGATCCACCATTGCTAAGTGAGAGGATTCCCGGTGGGGAACTTACAGAATGGAGGTCAGAATTGAAGGAAAACATAGGTGTGTGCACAGGGTGTGCTGCGCTGACTTTGGACTTGATAAAACACAGTGAACCAACACCAGCAGATGACATGGCTCCCCAAAATCATCACGGACTGTGGAAAATTTTGCATTTCATTTGTAAATCAAGATCCCAGAGTCTGGAGGAAGAGTGTAGAGACACAGAATCCAAGTTGCATGAGGTCCAGTGTGAAGTTTCCACAGTCAGTGATGATTTGGGGAGCCATATCATCTGCTGGTGTTGGTCCACTGTGTTTTATCAAGTCAAAAGTCAGCACAGCTCACCCTGTACAACCACATATGTCTTCCATCAATTCTGACCATTCTATAAGTTCCCCACTGGGTATTCTTTCACTTAACAATGATGGATCATAGCCCTCTACCATGAAATTTTAGAGTACTTCATGCTTCCCTATGCTGGCCACCTTTATGGAGATGCTGATTTCATTTTCCAGAAGAACTTGGCACCTGCCCACACTGCCAAAAGTACCAATACCTGGTTTAATGATCATGGTATCACTGTGCTTTATTGGCCAACAAACTTGCCTGACCTAAACCCCATAGAGAATCTGTGGGGTATTGTCAAGAGGAAGATGAGAGACACCAGACCCAACAATGCAGATGAGCTGAAAGCCACTATCAAAGAAACCTGAGCTTTGCCACGCCGCATTGATGCAGTAAATCATGCAAAAGGAGCACCGATCAAGTATTGAGTGCATACTATACTGTACATGGACATACTTTTAAGAAAGCCAACATTTCTGTATTAAAAATCCTCTTTTTTTATTGGTCTTATGTAATATTCTAATTTTCTGACATACTGAATTTTAGGTTTTCACTAGTTGTAAGCCATAAATATCAAAATTAAAAGAAAGTAATGCTTGAAATGTACCACTCTGTTTGTAATGAATCTACAGTATATAATATATGTTTCACTTTTTGAATTGAATTACTGAAATAAATTTACCTTTTTGATATTCTGATTTTATGAGATGCACCTGTATGTGTGTGTACTTTCGGGTGCACACCCTAAAGCAACAGGTTGTGCACACCTATGATGGAAGTTATAGGAGTTGCTATAACGCAAAAGCTAACCATAAACTAGAATAGTTTTGTTTGATACTGTTTTATACTGTTTTTTGTTTGATTCGGTTTTAAAAACATTCTTCGAATTTGTAATGGTTAGTGGGGTCAAATGGACTTTTGTTTTTATCCATATTGTTCTCGAACAAACAAATTCTAACAGTGAATTTGGTTTTTATTTCCCAGTCCATTTACAACAAAATCAAATAGTAAAAGCAAACTTTTATGATGTACTTTTAAACGACATTAGTCAAATCTTTGAATGTCCTGGAGAATTTTTGTATAACTGTTCATACGAACCTTGGAGCTATGACATTGGACTACATGCCAAGGTGAGCACCTAACACAGGATTCAGTGCCTGAAGCAACAATTACAGGTCAGCCCCACATTCTCCAGAGAACAGATCAATCATCTAATGACACTAGCAAAAAACTGCAATCTCACAGAGTGTACAGGGGTTATATAATGTGCTTTGCTGGTGACCCTAGCAGGTTGTTCTGCATCCAATTACCTGAAGGTAGCTACATATGGTCTATGAATACTGGTACGGTACAATTAAGATTTTTTTTTTATTAAGTATACCCTGATGTGTATAAGCTTCTCCAGTACCCATTCTTCACATGTAGCCCTAACTACATAAATATGAGTTATAAATATTCCAGTATATATTTGAATAGCTTTTTACTGAAAAAAAGGTTTTGATAGGGGCTGTGCTCAGGTGGCAGAACTGTCATTTGAAACTACTATACCATATCCATTATCCAGTAATATATTGATGCACATGCAGGACTTGCTGAGATCATTCAGCAACAGCATATAACCCAGCAAAAGCATTCTATGTGCTACAGCTCATTACATCATTCAGCACGAGCAAATTTTATCATTCAGTGAGAGAATATCAAACTTCATATATCATATCACAACTACATACTATATATATCATCATACAGAAACAACATATTACTCTATACCACAACTACATGTAGCGCTACCCCCAGTTAAGAGAGCCGCTGGTTTGTTTTCTCGGGCCCTGTATACAGCACCGCCAACCCCCGGCAATCTGACTCGACCCATTCTGGCACAGCTAGTCTAGGGTTAACTTCTTATCACTCTCTGGTGTATAATACTCAACAGTTTCTAAATAGGCAGACAACACTCTGAAGCAAGAGTATAAATAAGTAATAGCTTTACTGTAAAATGGTGGCATAAAACATGGCATGTAACACATACATGGGCCTGCAGAGCCCTGCATTAATCAGCGTATCAGAAGCAGCACTATAATATGGCGCCGCGCAGTATCCACCACGCAGAGCTATTATGGCGTGCACGCCCTATGGCAAAGTAACACAAACTTTATAGCTTTCCCCCACCTATGTCAGGCCTGACAGTGTATGAGATAGTCCCCTTTCCCTAAGGGAGTAAGGTTTTCTTCACCGGCCAGCTTTCGTTGGTGCACTTGGAGAAATGACCAAATTGTAATCCAAAGGGTGGTAACTTGTAACAACAGTATGCAAACGGGAGGGGGGGTAGGCACTTCAGCTCTGTCCCAACTACCGGACCCCCTAAGGAAACACGGGTGAGCGAACAGTGGGCCTAGGCAGTCTACAAGCCTGAATACAGCTCAGTCTATGGATATGGGCAGGTGCCCGCTCACCGCTCCAGGTGCGATCCCAGCCTGGGTCTTCCACCACGTGTGTCCGTCTCACACGGCGTCTGCAACCGATCAGGTCCCCGATCCAACTGGAGTCCTACACCGACGATCCAGGATCCACCCAGGCTCCGTAGAATGGTGGAAGGCTCTTCAGACTTCAGGTAAGGCCTAAGGCTTCAGGCCTTACCCCGCAGCCGATCCGCGCAGGAGGACTGGTTGCTTGAAGCGCGGTGTCCAAAGAGAGCGAGCTCCACCTCGCCTCTCGCTTAAATAGGCCCTCCCATGAGTCTTTTCGGCTGAACTTCCGCCCTGGGGCTGAATGGGGTTCTGGGTAACGTAGTCCTGGGGCCTTAAGAGAGACCCCGCTACACACTCCCCCACTTGAACTCTTTGGTCCCCAAAGATAACATAACTTAAATTACAGCTCTGACCACATCTACCAATTCTTCATATGATGTCGGCAGAGGAAATTCCCACCAAAAACGAGGCAGTGAACTCCTCTGCCCACAGGACACATTAACATCAGCATCCTGCCTAACTGTGCCAGAGAGTGAGCTGGGGTTGCCTCCCACCAAATGAACAGTGGGAGGATCATGGTCTTCCATACTCCTTCTGGCAGTAACAACAGTGTCCTCCGCACTTTCACCCATCAGTGGGTAGGTTAATCTCCTGGGAGGTTTTATTGCCCTCCACTTCCTCTGTCCTCTCGGGCTTTCTATTGGAGCAGACTCTTCTTCTGTTTCTAACTCAGGATTTCCCCCTTCCTCTGGAACATCCGGCTCCGGAGCAGGAAGATACATGGCTTCTCTTGGATCTTCCTCTACAGATAGTTCGCTGGCAATTTCCCAAGCATCCAACCAAGGACAGGAAGGGATGAACTCTGTCGCTTCTGCATTCAGTGTGTGATCCTCGGTGTCTTCGTCATGCGGAAGATCAATAGCAGAAGTCGTTGGTTCCTGGGAAGGCCAAAGCCAGACAATTTCCTCTCCCTCTTCACTTATTTCCGAATCCTCTGTATCCCCCTTTCGAGGGGTCTGAGACCGAGTGTTGGGTCTAGGGGTGTCTAGAATAGACATGGGTTCAGGGGAATCCATACTAGGAGGTAACCGAACCGCTTCAGCTAGAGGAAGTAGGTGGTTCCGATGCCAAGTCTTCAATGGCCCCAACTTTCCTTCAGGTTTAAGTCTGTAAACGGGTAGGCCCGGTAGTTTTTTGCAAACGACATAAGGTTCGGGTCTCCATCTATCCGCAAGCTTATGTTTTCCAGGGACTCCCAGGTTCCGCAACAACACTCTGTCTCCTGGTTGCAAGTCTTGGATCCTAACCTTTAGGTCAAAATTTCTCTTATTGCGAGCCCCCCGTTGATCCGAGGCTGCCTGGGCTTGCTCATAGGCTATCTTCAGATTGCGCCTAAGTCTATCCACATATCCCTTGTGGGAAGCAGCAGAACAATGGTCTATGGAAGTGCAGAAGGCCAGATCCACTGGCAATCTAGCTTCCCTCCCGAACATGAGTCTGTAAGGGGAATACCCTGTAGCGTCGCTGACAGTGCTGTTGTAAGCATGCACAAGGGCCGCTATATGATTACTCCAATGTTGCTTCCTTTCGCTACTCAAAGTTCCCAGCATGTTGAGCAGGGTTCGGTTGAACCTCTCCGGTTGAGCATCACCTTGTGGGTGATAAGGGGTAGTCCTGGTTTTCTTGATTCCCAAGGCATCCAGGAGCTTCCGTATGAGTTTACTCTCAAAGTCCCTGCCCTGGTCTGAATGAAGCCTTTTTGGCAATCCGTAATGGATAAAGTATTTCTCCACGAGTGTTTTGGCCACAGTGGAGGCCTTCTGGTCTTTGGTAGGAAAGGCTTGTGCATATCGGGTGAAATGGTCGGTTACCACCAGAACATTTCCTTGTCCGCTCAGGTCGGGTTCGAGGCAGAGGAAATCAATACATACCAGGTCAAGCGGACCTTCACTTTGTAAATGGCCCATTGGGGCCGCTTGATGGGGTAGTGTCTTTCTCTGTATGCACCGTGCACAGGAATGGCAGTATTCTTCAACTTCAGCCCTCATGCAAGGCCAATAGAAACGGTCTCTAACAAGTTGGAAAGTCCTTTCCACTCCTAGGTGTCCATGGTTGTCGTGTAGAGCAATCATGACAGTTTCTCTGTGTTTCTCCGGCAGGAACAACTGCCACTTGTCTTCTTGGTCATAAGAGGGGCCCCTTCGGTAGGCCACTCCTTGACGCACCAGCAGTCTGTCCCACTCTTTCTTAAGTAGGCGAGCTTCCTTTGAGGGATGACGTAGGAGTACGTTTGGATCCTGCCTCTCCAATGCTTCTAGGACCAACCTCCCCACAGGGTCTCAACTCCTTCTTCGTTAGTCTGGGTAAGTCGTCTTCCTCCAGTTGGGCTACTTCGCAGTACTGCTTGGGGACTCCTACGATTGTGGCCCCTATTTCTTCCGCTCTTCAGCCTCCCCTGGCTTGGAGTTCAGCCCCTTGGCAGAGGGCCCGCAACCCGTCAGGTGCTACTTGGGTCCAGTCTTCGACACTGTGGGTAGGGGCATGAGACCTTCTGGACAGGGCGTCCGCATCTCGGTTTCCCACTCCAGGTCTATATTTCAGGCTGAAATTGAAAGCAGACAGTGCCGCCAACCATCTATGTCCCGTGGCGTCCAGCTTGGCTGTGGTGAACAGGTAGGTGAGAGGATTGTTATCCGTCTTGACCGTGAAATCTGCCCCATACAAGTAATCTCTAAGTTTGTCGACTACGGCCCACTTGAGGGCCAAGAACTCCAGCTTATGGGTGGGATAGTTCTTTTCGGAGGGGGTCAGGCTTCTGCTCACATATGCAACAGGTCTCTGCTGTCCTTCATGCTCCTGGTAGAGCACTCCTCCCAGACCATCATGGCTGGCATCCACATGGAGTTCGTAAGGCTTCTTCGGGTCCGCATAGGCCAGGACAGGAGCAGTGGTCAAGCTCTTTTTCAGCATCTGGAAGGCACCTTCACACTTCTCGTTCCACTGGTCCTTGACTGACTCTCCCGGCCTCCTGGGGCCCGAGTCATCCTCTTCCCCCTCCGTCTTCAGCAACTCATTCAGGGGTTTTGCTATTCGAGCAAACCCCTCCACGAACCTTCTGTAATAAGAACAGAACCCCAAGAAGGACCTGAGTTCTGTTACGGTGGTGGGTCTTGGCCAGGAGGTGACAGCCTCCAGTTTTTCAGGGTCCGTAGACACCCCATCTTCAGATACTATGTGTCCCAGATAGTTGACTGAGGGTTGGTAAAATTGAAATTTTTCAGGGGAGAGCTTGAGTCCTTCCTCACTCAGTCTCTTCAAGACCTTCTCCAGCCTCTCTTTATGTTCCTCCAAAGTTCTTCCGAAGACTATGATGTCATCCAGGTATACAAGGACCTCAATGAGGTTCATGTCTCCCAAAGTCTTCTCCATAAGTCTTTGGAAGGTGGCTGGGGCTCCAGACAGACCTTGCGGCATCCGGTTGAATTCAAAGAACCCCACCGGGGTTATGAAAGCCGTCTTTTCTTTGTCCTCTGGGTGCATCGGGATCTGATAGTACCCACTCTTCAGGTCCATAACGCTAAACCATTTGGCTCCGGACAAGCTCTGCAAGGCATCTTCTATCCTTGGGGTGGTATACTGATCCGGAGTGGTTCTCCTGTTGAGGGTCCTATAGTCGATACACAACCTTAGCGACCCGTTCTTCTTTCGTACCACCACTATGGGGGAGGCATACGGACTTCTAGATTCTTGGATTACACCTGTTTGCTTGAGCTCGGCAAGCTGTTCCCTTAAATCTTCAAGGTCTGCCAGTGGAACCCGCCTCACCCTTTCCCTGAAGGGCTTGTCTTCCTGGAGGCGGATTCGATGGGTGGCACTCCTAGCACACCCCACATCAAACTCATCATGGGAGAAGATCCTCTTCCACCGAGTCAACTGGTTCCGGGCTCTCTCTCTCCAAGCCCTGGGCAGGTTTGGATTCTCCATAAAGAGTTTTTCCCACACAGTACCTTCTCCATCTGTCTTCTCTACATCTGAGGAGGCAACTGGGGTGGCTGAGCTCACCCGACCCAGCAACAGCCTGGCTGGGATTTCCATTGGACCGTCCGTGGTATTTCTGACACTCACTGGCACCCAAGTGAGTTTCACTGTGGCCTTCAAACAGGTTACTTCACCGGGTTGCAGTACTATCCATTTTCTTCCCAGTCTCCAGACCTTCCCTACCCCCTCTTCCAGGGCCTTTTGTTCTAGGATCAACCGTTGGTAGGCAGTCTTCAACATTGGATGAATCTCAGTGACTGTGGGGTTCTTCCCTCTCGTCAGTGGGACCAAAAGCCTTCGGACCAGATCCGTGTTAGTTCCTATTATCAAGGAACTCCTGTTAGCTCCAGGCGGTCGGGGGCACACCACAGCTAAGGTGTCGAACACTTCCCCCTTCCCAGCTATGGATGGGTCAAAAGTCAATTTGATGGGCAGATATCCATCATAAGGAAACTTTTCCGTTCCGATTCCCCATATCTCCAAGTCTTCAAGCTTTCGGATGGGCAGGTGACTCAGGTGTCTGTCGTAGAAGTCTCGGTACAACAGGGTCACCTGTGCTCCAGTATCCAACAGGGCTCTTGTGTAGACTCCCTCCACTTGAATGGATACGATTGGAGAGGGACCCACCAGCTTCTCTGGGTACTGCTTCGACGGGGTCTGCTTCTTTTGATCTTTGCATTTCCCTCTCTGACTTTCCTTTTTCCGTTTTTCCTTGGACCTAAGTCTCTCCTGGGCCTGGTATGCACTGATCTCCCTCCTCTGTCTGGGTGTAGCTACCCGCTGAGGGACATTACTATGTTTCTTTGGAGTGCGTTCCTTCTGAGGAACCCTTGATTTTCCCTGCGGGATCCTGCTTCCTTCCTTCATGTGCTTCTCATTCAGTATGGAGCTCCGTAAGGATGATGGGCACCCGGTTGACTCCTTCACCGGGGCCCGCTGAAGTTTTCCGGTGGCTTGCGGTTGTTCATCTTCCTCTTTTTGGGACTGGAACACACTCTGGCCGCGTGACCAACTCCTCCACAGTTGAAACAGATCATATCCCCCCTATCTTCCAGGGATGCGGGTGCTGAAGTATTTGGAAACAACTCCTTCCTTGGGCTGTTCCTCTCAGGCGCCCTTGACTCCTTTTCCATCAGGGAGGTCAACATTCCCAGCACTTGGGACATCTGTGACTTTAAGGTATCCACCTCTGCATCTCTTTCTGAGGTCGTGGCGGCCCTGCCCATCACTGGAGGGGGCTGCACCAGCTCAATGGGTTGGCTCCTTTTCTTCTCCTCCAGTATAGCTTCTTCTTCTCTGACTACTCGGATCAAGTCAGGGTACTCCAGACTCTTCCCATCCTGTCTTGTACGTAGCGCCAGTGGGATGGGATCCAGGGGTTGAGATCCTCTCATGACCTGCTGGATCCGGGCCTCATCCACCTTCTTCGGGTCAATCCCCTTCTTTAGGACCATCTTGTGCAGTATTTTATCTAGGCGCATCATGAACTCTGATAGCTTCTCCCCTGCCTTTTGTTAGCAGTGCTCTAGTTGGTAGGTAAGCTCAGTGATCTTTTCTGTTCCTCCAAACACATTCTGCAGAATGTCCAGATAGTCCTGCGCAACACAGTCTTTCTTGCTCATCTTAAGGTTGCGTATGGCCTCTAAGGCAGGCCCCTTTAAGCTCTCAGCAATCCTCTGCTTCTTTCTGTGGTCTGGGACTTCCCACTCCTCTAAGGCTTGAGGCTTACAGGAGAGAATTTTCCTTCCTAGTGGTAGATTTCCTCTCACTTCCTGTTGTCTTCTTGCGTTTGCAAGTAGGAGTCGTTTGTAAGTTGGATGTTTGAAAGTAGGGACCTGCCGTATATACTCTGCAGAAATAGGCCCCTTAGTTGTTGGTGTTGGCACAACACTGTAAGCACTCACAGTTACTCTTGGTTGGTGCTGGAACGCCCTGCTGTCAACTATTATATCAGGAATTTTAATTACATATAATTGTTGAACAGTGGTAGTAAAAATTGGGCCTTTGATGGTGGTGCTGGTGCCACAACACTGTAAGCCCTGACAGTTACTCTTGGTGGGTGCAGCAATGGGCCCTGCTGTGAATTATTAGATCAAGAATTGTAATTACATGCCCCTGTTGAACAGGGGCTGAAAAATTGGGCCTTAGGCACTGGTGGCACAACACTGCAACCCCTCACAGATACTGTACTTGGAGCACAGCAATGAGCCCTGTTGCAAAGTATTGCTTCAAAAATTGTAATGACACGCCCCTGTTAAACAGGGGCTGAAAAATTGGGCCTTAGGCACTGGTGGCACAACACTGCAACTCCTCACAGATACTGTACTTGGAGCACACCAATGAGCCCTGTTGCAAAGTATTGCTTCAAAAATTGTAATGACACGCCCCTGTTAAACAGGGGCTGAAAAATTGGGCCTTAGGCACTGGTGGCACAACACTGCAACTCCTCACAGATACTGTACTTGGAGCACAGCAATGAGCCCTGTTGCAAAGTATTGCTTCAAAAATTGTAATTACACGCCCCTGTTAAACAGGGGCTGAAAAATTGGGCGTTAGGCACTGGTGGCACAACACTGCAACTCCTCACAGATACTGTACTTGGAGCACAGCAATGAGCCCTGTTGCAAAGTATTGCTTCAAAAATTGTAATTACACGCCCCTGTTAAACAGGGGCTGAAAAATTGGGCGTTAGGCACTGGTGGCGGCACCCATAAACAAAAATGATCTTACAAGCTATCATCATCAATCGTATCATTGAGGACTCGGAGGAGGAGGATAGCCAGTCAACATAACAGCACAGGCACTCAGCATCAGCATCAGTCTTGAAGGGATGTGACATGTTAAAATCAATTAGTCTGTTATATCAGCATCAGGTGTGTGGTAGCTGGTGGTGATCCAAGACTGGTTCATCTTGATGAAAGTCAGTCGATCAACCGAGTCGGTGGACAGGCGCACCCTGTGATCCGTGACAAATCCTCCAGCAGCACTGAATGTGCGTTCCGAAAGAACGCTGGATGCAGGACAGGCCAGTAGCTCAATTGCATACTGTGCAAGCTCTGGCCAGTGATCCATCCTCAAGACCCAGTAAGCCAGAGGATTTTCGGTGGGGAAGGTGTCCAAGTCTGACCTTGCCCCTAGATATTCCTGCACCATGTTTATCAGACGCTGGCGATGGTTGCTGGAACCGATCATACTTTGGGGCTGCGGACTAAAGAATTGTCTGAACGCATCGGTCAGACGGCCACCTTCCCCACCGCTCCTTCTTTGACTGGCCGAAGCCTCAGCAACTCGTTGTCCAGGACCAGGAGTTTGCAACCTCCCAGTCTCTGGGAACGCGTTGCACAGACCTTTCTGCAAGGCCTCCCGGAGTTGTCTCATCCTCTGCTCCCTCTGCGACGGTAACATAAGGTCCGCAACCTTACCCTTGTACCGTGGATCAAGGAGAGTGGCCAGCCAGTAATGGTCCCTCTCCTTGATCCGAAGAATACGAGGATCCTTCCGCAGACTTTGCAGGATCAGGGAGGCCATGCAGCGTAGGTTTGCTGAGGCATTCGCTCCGGAGTCCTCTGGGTCACTAAGGACGACATGATCCGCAGCCACCTCCTCCCAGCCACGTACAAGTCCACTGGTTTCTTGGGACTGTAAATCATCCCTAAAAGACTGCTGCTGATGATGCTGAGTGCCAGCCTCCACCTCCATGCTGACACAATCCTCCTCCTCCTCCTCCTCCTCCTCCTCCTCCTCCTCCTCTTCCTGTGCGATGGGTGGGACAGAAGGAACACTGTCTGGGTAAAGGGGGCCTTGAGAGGCAAGGAAGTCCTCCTCTTCCTGCCTCTGTTCTGCCTCAAGTGCCCTGTCCATTATTCCACGCAGCGTGTGCTCCAACAGGTGGACAAGAGGTACAGTGTCACTGATGCATGCACTGTCACTGCTCACCATCCTCGTGGCCTCCTCAAATGGTGCCAGGACAGTGCATGCATCCCTGATCATGCCCCACTGGCGTGGAGAAAAAAAACCAAGCTCCCCTGACCCTGTCCTGGTGCCGTAGTCGCACAGGTACTCATTGATGGCCCTCTGCTGCGTGTGCAGCCGCTGCAGCATGGCCAACGTTGAGTTCCACCTGGTGGGCATGTCACATATAAGGCGGTTCTTGGGCAGGTTCAACTCCTTTTGCAGCTCAGCCAGGCGAGCACTGGCATTATAAGATCTGCGGAAATGCACACAGACTTTCCTGGCCTGCCTCAGGACATCCTGTAAGCCCGGGTACCTGCCCAAGAAGCGCTGCACCACCAGGTTAAGGACGTGAGCCACACAGGGCACATGGGTCAGTTGTCCCTGTCGGAGGGCGGAGAGGAGGTTGGTGCCATTGTCGCAAACCACCATTCCTGGCTTAAGCTGGCGTGGCGTCAACCACCTCTCGGCCTGGCCCTGCAGAGCAGACAGGACCTCTGCCCCAGTGTGGCTTCTGTTCCCCAAACACACCAGCGCAAGCACGGCATGGCATCTTTTTGCCTGCGTAATTGCGTAGCCCCGTGAACGGCTACGGAGCACCGCTGGTTCATAGGACAAACCACAGGAAGAGGCCATGGAGGAAGAAGAAGAGGAGGGGGTGGAGGAGAGAGGTGTGTCACAACCAGTAGTAGCATTTTGGAGGCGTGGCGGTGGGACAACCTCCAACACTACTGCACCTTGTCCTGAATCCTTCCCAGCTGCCAAAAGAGTGACCCAATGGGCCGTGAAAGAAAGGTAACGTCCCTGTCCATGCCTGCTGGACCATGAGTCAGCGGTAATATGCACCTTACCGCTGACCGCCCTGTCCAGCGAGGCAAGACATTGCCTTCCACATGCCGGTAGAGAGCCGGAATAGCCTTCCGTGAGAAAAAGTGGCGTTTGGGAACCTGCCACTGAGGAACTGCACATTGCACAAACTCACGGAAGGGGGCCGAGTCTACCAACTGAAAAGGCAGCAGTTGAAGCGCTAGCAATTTAGCCAAGCTAGCATTCAACCGCTGGGCATGTGGATGGCTGGGAGTGAACTTCTTTCGACGGTCCAGCAGCTGGGGCAGGGAAATTTGCCTGCTAGAATCGGACGTCGGTGTACTGCTAGCAGAGTGGGCGCAAGTACTTGGCTGTGACACACCTAATTCTACACCTTCATTCCTCTCAGTGCATGTTTCAGAGAGGACTGAAGTTATAGTGGGGTTGGAGATCCCAGCTGATGCGGTGCAAGGAGAGGTCCGCTTTGTTCTTTGGTGTGGGTCTTTGAGGTAGGCTTGCCAACGAGCTGCATGGCAGGTCAACATATGTCTGGTCAGGCATGTGGTACCCAAGCGGCTGATGTTTTGGCCACGCGATATACGCTTGAGACATATGTTGCAAACAGCAGCTGTGCGATCTGATGCACTAGCCTCAAAAAAGGCCCACACCAAAGAACTTTTTGAATGACGGGCAGAGGCAGCGCCCTGCACAGGCGGAGCTCTGCGGTGTGATTCCGTCGGTGTACTGCCCTTACGCTGGCCACCAAAGGGCATCCTGCCTCGTTGGAGATGTGCCTCCTCCTCATCCTCCTCCTCCTCCTCTCTCCTATTAGGCACCCACGTGGAGTCAGTGACCTCATCATCCCCTCCCTCCTCATCACTGGAGCCAATCTGGCAGTATGCTGCAGCTGCTGGAACATGACTGCCAGATTGGTGTCCTTCTTGAGCATCCCCTCTGTCTGCTCTCACGCTACTGCCTTCCTCTAGCTGGGTTTCATCATCAGACCCTTCGAAACGCTGGGCATCCTCCTGGAGCATGTACCCAACACTGTGCTGAAACAGTTCGGGGGACTCCTCAGGAGGAGGACATGGTGGGTCTAGGGAAGGAGTGACTGATGATTTGTCTGACATTGATACCAGGGAAGACGACGCTTTGGCAGCTGCTTTTCCAGTACCCTGAGCCTGGGTGAGAGAGGATGAGGAGGAGGAGGAGGGCTTGGTCATCCACTCTACCAAGTCTTCGGCATGATGTGGCTCAACATGTCCAGCTGCCGAAAAGAAGGACAAGCGTGTCCCATGGCCATGTGCTGATGACAATGCACCGCGTCCACGACCAGCACTGTTGCCCCCAGACACAGAGCCTGCTTGCCCTCTTTTATTGCCTCCTGACTGTCTGCCTCTCCTTGTTTGCCTTCCAGACATTCTAATAGATGGCCTGCAGGGAGATGGGAAAAAAGCAATAAGGGCTACCTTCAGGTGTCCTTCTCTGTCCCTTGAAACAAGGACTTTCACAGTGAAAGAAACTGACACTCTCCCTACCTACAGTTTTCTGTCCCTAGAAAAAATGTTTTTTTTAATCACAATATAGCACAAGGACAATTCACTCACTGTCCTTACAGGTCCCTGGAAACAAGGACTTGCAGAGTGAAAGAAAAAAAACACTCTCCCTACCTACAGTTTTCTGTCCCTAGAAAAAATGTTTTTTTTAATCACAATATAACACAAGGACAATTCACTCACTGTCCTTCCAGGTCCCTGGAAACAAGGACTTGCAGAGTGAAATAAACTGACACTCTCCCTACCTACAGTTTTCTGTCCCTAGAATAAATGTTTTTTTTAAGCACAATATAGCACAAGGACAATTCACTCACTGTCCTTACAGGTCCCTGGAAACAAGGACTTGCAGAGTGAAAGAAAAAAAACACTCTCCCTACCTACAGTTTTCTGTCCCTAGAAAAAATGTTTTTTTTAATCACAATATAACACAAGGACAATTCACTCACTGTCCTTCCAGGTCCCTGGAAACAAGGACTTGCAGAGTGAAATAAACTGACACTCTCCCTACCTACAGTTTTCTGTCCCTAGAATAAATGTTTTTTTTAAGCACAATATAGCACAAGGACAATTCACTCACTGTCCTTACAGGTCCCTGGAAACAAGGACTTGCAGAGTGAAAGAAAAAAAACACTCTCCCTACCTACAGTTTTCTGTCCCTAGAAAAAATGTTTTTTTTAATCACAATATAGCACAAGGACAATTCACTCACTGTCCTTACAGGTCCCTGGAAACAAGGACTTGCAGAGTGAAATAAACTGACACTCTCCCTACCTACAGTTTTCTGTCCCTAGAATAAATGTTTTTTTTAATCACAATATAGCACAAGGACAATTCAGTCACTGTCCTTCCAGGTCCCTGGAAACAAGGACTTGCAGAGTGAAATAAACTGACACTCTCCCTACCTACAGTTTTCTGTCCCTAGAATAAATGTTTTTTTTAAGCACAATATAGCACAAGGACAATTCACTCACTGTCCTTACAGGTCCCTGGAAACAAGGACTTGCAGAGTGAAAGAAAAAAAACACTCTCCCTACCTACAGTTTTCTGTCCCTAGAAAAAATGTTTTTTTTAATCACAATATAGCACAAGGACAATTCACTCACTGTCCTTACAGGTCCCTGGAAACAAGGACTTGCAGAGTGAAATAAACTGACACTCTCCCTACCTACAGTTTTCTGTCCCTAGAATAAATGTTTTTTTTAATCACAATATAGCACAAGGACAATTCAGTCACTGTCCTTCCAGGTCCCTGGAAACAAGGACTTGCAGAGTGAAATAAACTGACACTCTCCCTACCTACAGTTTTCTGTCCCTAGAATAAATGTTTTTTTTAAGCACAATATAGCACAAGGACAATTCACTCACTGTCCTTACAGGTCCCTGGAAACAAGGACTTGCAGAGTGAAAGAAAAAAAACACTCTCCCTACCTACAGTTTTCTGTCCCTAGAAAAAATGTTTTTTTTAATCACAATATAACACAAGGACAATTCACTCACTGTCCTTCCAGGTCCCTGGAAACAAGGACTTGCAGAGTGAAATAAACTGACACTCTCCCTACCTACAGTTTTCTGTCCCTAGAATAAATGTTTTTTTTAATCACAATATAGCACAAGGACAATTCAGTCACTGTCCTTCCAGGTCCCTGGAAACAAGGACTTGCAGAGTGAAATAAACTGACACTCTCCCTACCTACAGTTTTCTGTCCCTAGAATAAATGTTTTTTTTAAGCACAATATAGCACAAGGACAATTCACTCACTGTCCTTACAGGTCCCTGGAAACAAGGACTTGCAGAGTGAAAGAAAAAAAACACTCTCCCTACCTACAGTTTTCTGTCCCTAGAAAAAATGTTTTTTTTAATCACAATATAGCACAAGGACAATTCACTCACTGTCCTTACAGGTCCCTGGAAACAAGGACTTGCAGAGTGAAATAAACTGACACTCTCCCTACCTACAGTTTTCTGTCCCTAGAATAAATGTTTTTTTTAATCACAATATAGCACAAGGACAATTCAGTCACTGTCCTTCCAGGTCCCTGGAAACAAGGACTTGCAGAGTGAAATAAACTGACACTCTCCCTACCTACAGTTTTCTGTCCCTAGAATAAATGTTTTTTTTTAAGCACAATATAGCACAAGGACAATTCACTCACTGTCCTTACAGGTCCCTGGAAACAAGGACTTGCAGAGTGAAAGAAAAAAAACACTCTCCCTACCTACAGTTTTCTGTCCCTAGAAAAAATGTTTTTTTTAATCACAATATAACACAAGGACAATTCACTCACTGTCCTTCCAGGTCCCTGGAAACAAGGACTTGCAGAGTGAAATAAACTGACACTCTCCCTACCTACAGTTTTCTGTCCCTAGAATAAATGTTTTTTTTAAGCACAATATAGCACAAGGACAATTCACTCACTGTCCTTACAGGTCCCTGGAAACAAGGACTTGCAGAGTGAAAGAAAAAAAACACTCTCCCTACCTACAGTTTTCTGTCCCTAGAAAAAATGTTTTTTTTAAGCACAATATAGCACAAGGACAATTCACTCACTGTCCTTACAGGTCCCTGGAAACAAGGACTTGCAGAGTGAAAGAAAAAAAACACTCTCCCTACCTACAGTTTTCTGTCCCTAGAAAAAATGTTTTTTTTAATCACAATATAGCACAAGGACAATTCACTCACTGTCCTTACAGGTCCCTGGAAACAAGGACTTGCAGAGTGAAATAAACTGACACTCTCCCTACCTACAGTTTTCTGTCCCTAGAATAAATGTTTTTTTTAATCACAATATAGCACAAGGACAATTCAGTCACTGTCCTTCCAGGTCCCTGGAAACAAGGACTTGCAGAGTGAAATAAACTGACACTCTCCCTACCTACAGTTTTCTGTCCCTAGAATAAATGTTTTTTTTAAGCACAATATAGCACAAGGACAATTCACTCACTGTCCTTACAGGTCCCTGGAAACAAGGACTTGCAGAGTGAAAGAAAAAAAACACTCTCCCTACCTACAGTTTTCTGTCCCTAGAAAAAATGTTTTTTTTAATCACAATATAACACAAGGACAATTCACTCACTGTCCTTCCAGGTCCCTGGAAACAAGGACTTGCAGAGTGAAATAAACTGACACTCTCCCTACCTACAGTTTTCTGTCCCTAGAATAAATGTTTTTTTTAAGCACAATATAGCACAAGGACAATTCACTCACTGTCCTTACAGGTCCCTGGAAACAAGGACTTGCAGAGTGAAAGAAAAAAAACACTCTCCCTACCTACAGTTTTCTGTCCCTAGAAAAAATGTTTTTTTTAATCACAATATAGCACAAGGACAATTCACTCACTGTCCTTACAGGTCCCTGGAAACAAGGACTTGCAGAGTGAAATAAACTGACACTCTCCCTACCTACAGTTTTCTGTCCCTAGAATAAATGTTTTTTTTAATCACAATATAGCACAAGGACAATTCAGTCACTGTCCTTCCAGGTCCCTGGAAACAAGGACTTGCAGAGTGAAATAAACTGACACTCTCCCTACCTACAGTTTTCTGTCCCTAGAATAAATGTTTTTTTTAAGCACAATATAGCACAAGGACAATTCACTCACTGTCCTTACAGGTCCCTGGAAACAAGGACTTGCAGAGTGAAAGAAAAAAAACACTCTCCCTACCTACAGTTTTCTGTCCCTAGAAAAAATGTTTTTTTTAATCACAATATAACACAAGGACAATTCACTCACTGTCCTTCCAGGTCCCTGGAAACAAGGACTTGCAGAGTGAAATAAACTGACACTCTCCCTACCTACAGTTTTCTGTCCCTAGAATAAATGTTTTTTTTAAGCACAATATAGCACAAGGACAATTCACTCACTGTCCTTACAGGTCCCTGGAAACAAGGACTTGCAGAGTGAAAGAAAAAAAACACTCTCCCTACCTACAGTTTTCTGTCCCTAGAAAAAATGTTTTTTTTAAGCACAATATAGCACAAGGACAATTCACTCACTGTCCTTACAGGTCCCTGGAAACAAGGACTTGCAGAGTGAAAGAAAAAAAACACTCTCCCTACCTACAGTTTTCTGTCCCTAGAAAAAATGTTTTTTTTAATCACAATATAGCACAAGGACAATTCACTCACTGTCCTTACAGGTCCCTGGAAACAAGGACTTGCAGAGTGAAAGAAACTGACACTGTCCCTACCTACAGTTTTCTGTCCCTAGAATAAATGTTTTTTTTAAGCACAATATAGCACAAGGAGAATTCACTCACTGTCCTTCCAGGTCCCTGGAAACAAGGACTTGCAGAGTGAAATAAACTGACACTCTCCCTACCTACAGTTTTCTGTCCCTAGAATAAAGTTTTTTTTAAGCACAATATAGCACAAGGACAATTCACTCACTGTCCTTACAGGTCCCTGGAAACAAGGACTTGCAGAGTGAAAGAAACTGACACTCTCCCTACCTACAGTTTTCTGTCCCTAGAATAAATGTTTTTTTTAAGCACAATATAGCACAAGGACAATTCACTCACTGTCCTTCCAGGTCCCTGGAAACAAGGACTTGCAGAGTGAAAGAAACTGACACTGTCCCTACCTACAGTTTTCTGTCCCTAGAATAAATGTTTTTTTTAAGCACACTATAGCACAAGCACAAAACACACTGACACTCTCCCTACCTATCCTTCTCTTTCCCTAAACTAAAGGAATCCAGGTTAAGCAAGAAAGAAATAACAGTCACTGTCCCTGCCTATGCTGCTCTATCCCTGCTCCGGAACACACTACACTAGGCCGCCGTGCTGGCGGCCTTTTATAGTGTGGGGCGTGTACTAAACACCCTCAGCAATAATTGGCCACAGGCATCCTGCCTGTGGCCAATCATTGCTCTCCTCGCTGCCGGCGCTGTGATTGGCCAAGCATGCGGGGTCACAGTGCATGCTTGGCCAATCACAGCGCCTGGATGACACTGCGATGGCGTAGTGCATTGTGGGCCGTTCGCGTCACTCGAATTTGGCGCGAACGGCCCAAATCGTTCGATCTTCGTCGAACGATCGAACAGCCGATGTTCGAGTCGAACGTATGTTCGACTCGAACACGAAGCTCATCCCTAGTTATCACCCCTGTAACATTTGTTTTGCTGTCTGTGCCCCTGTTCAGAACATTTCACCTCACTTTCCGTCCCAATGACAACTGTTTTTGAAATGTGGTGTTTTTCTTGAAACAAGGATTGGTGATAAAGCATCAGTACAGAGGAGACACCTTTCTCCCATATTAATTCTTACAGGAGAGAATTTTCCTTCCTAGGGGTAGATTTCCTCTCACTTCCTGTTGTCTTCTTGCGTTTGCAAGTAGGAGTCGTTTGTAAGTTGGATGTTTGAAAGTAGGGACCTGCCGTATATACTCTGCAGAAATAGGCCCCTTAGTTGTTGGTGTTGGCACAACACTGTAAGCACTCACAGTTACTCTTGGTTGGTGCTGGAACGCCCTGCTGTCAACTATTATATCAGGAATTGTAATTACATATAATTGTTGAACAGTGGTAGTAAAAATTGGGCCTTTGATGGTGGTGCTGGTGCCACAACACTGTAAGCCCTGACAGTTACTCTTGGTGGGTGCAGCAATGGGCCCTGCTGTGAATTATTAGATCAAGAATTGTAATTGCATGCCCCTGTTGAACAGGGGCTGAAAAATTGGGCCTTTCGTGGTGGTGGTGGTGTTGCCACAACACTGTAAGCCCTCAGAGTTACTCTTGGTGGGTGCAGGAATGGGCCCTGCTGTGAATTATTAGATCAAGAATTGTAATTACATGCCCCTTTTGAACAGGGGCTGAAAAATTGGGCCTTTCGTGGTGGTGGTGGTGGTGGCGTTGCCACAACACTGTAAGCCCTCAGAGTTACTCTTGGTGGGTGCAGCAATGGGCCCTGCTGTGAATTATTAGATCAAGAATTGTAATTACATGCCCCTGTTGAACAGGGGCTGAAAAATTAGGCCTTAGGCACTGGTGGCACAACACTGCAACCCCTCACAGATACTGTACTTGGAGCACAGCAATGAGCCCTGTTGCAAAGTATTGCTTCAAAAATTGTAATGACACGCCCCTGTTAAACAGGGGCTGAAAAATTGGGCCTTAGGCACTGGTGGCACAACACTCCAACCCCTCACAGATACTGTACTTGGAGCACAGCAATGAGCCCTGTTGCAAAGTATTGCTTCAAAAATTGTAATGACACGCCCCTGTTAAACAGGGGCTGAAAAATTGGGCCTTAGGCACTGGTGGCACAACACTCCAACCCCTCACAGATACTGTACTTGGAGCACAGCAATGAGCCCTGTTGCAAAGTATTGCTTCAAAAACTGTAATTACACGCCCCTGTTAAACAGGGGCTGAAAAATTGGGCCTTAGCCACTGGTGGCGGCACCCATAAACAAAAATGATCTTCCAAGCTATCATCATCAATCGTATCATTGAGGACTCGGAGGAGGAGGATAGCCAGTCAACATAACAGCACAGGCACTCAGCATCAGCATCAGTCTTGAAGGGATGTGACATGTTAAAATCAATTAGTCTGTTATATCAGCATCAGGTGTGTGGTAGCTGGTGGTGATCCAAGACTGGTTCATCTTGATGAAAGTCAGTCGATCAACCGAGTCGGTGGACAGGCGCACCCTGTGATCCGTGACAAATCCTCCAGCAGCACTGAATGTGCGTTCCGAAAGAACGCTGGATGCAGGACAGGCCAGTAGCTAAATTGCATACTGTGCAAGCTCTGGCCAGTGATCCATCCTCAAGACCCAGTAAGCCAGAGGATTTTCGGTGGGGAAGGTGTCCAAGTCTGACCTTGTCCCTAGATATTTCTGCACCATGTTTATCAGATGCTGGCGATGGTTGCTGGAACCAATCATACTTTGGGGCTGCGGACTAAAGAATTGTCTGAACGCATCGGTCAGACGGCCACCTTCCCCACCGCTCCTTCTTTGACTGGCCGAAGCCTCAGCAACTCGTTGTCCAGGACCAGGAGTTTGTAACCTCCCAGTCTCTGGGAACGCGTTCCACAGACCTTTCTGCAAGGCCTCCCGGAGTTGTCTCATCCTCTGCTCCCTCTGCGACGGTAACATAAGGTCCGCAACCTTACCCTTGTACCGTGGATCAAGGAGAGTGGCCAGCCAGTAATGGTCCCTCTCCTTGATCCGAAGAATACAAGGATCCTTCCGCAGACTTTGCAGGATCAGGGAGGCCATGCAGCGTAGGTTAGCTGAGGCATTCGGTCCGGAGTCCTCTGGGTCACTAAGGACGACATGATCCGCAGCCACCTCCTCCCAGCCACGTACAAGTCCACTGGTTTCTTGGGACTGTAAATCATCCCTAAAAGACTGCTGCTGATGATGCTGAGTGCCAGCCTCCACCTCCATGCTGACACAATCCTCCTCCTCCTCCTCCTCCTCCTCTTCCTGTGCGATGGGTGGGACAGAAGGAACACTGTCTGGGTAAAGGGGGCCTTGAGAGGCAAGGAAGTCCTCCTCTTCCTGCCTCTGTTCTGCCTCAAGTGCCCTGTCCATTATTCCACGCAGCGTGTGCTCCAACAGGTGGACAAGAGGTACAGTGTCACTGATGCATGCACTGTCACTGCTCACCATCCTCGTGGCCTCCTCAAATGGTGCCAGGACAGTGCATGCATCCCTGATCATGCCCCACTGGCGTGGAGAAAAAAACCAAGCTCCCCTGACCCTGTCCTGGTGCCGTAGTCGCACAGATACTCATTGATGGCCCTCTGCTGCGTGTGCAGCCGCTGCAGCATGGCCAACGTTGAGTTCCACCTGGTGGGCATGTCACATATAAGGCGGTTCTTGGGCAGGTTCAACTCCTTTTGCAGCTCAGCCAGGCGAGCACTGGCATTATAAGATCTGCGGAAATGCACACAGACTTTCCTGGCCTGCCTCAGGACATCCTGTAAGCCCGGGTACCTGCCCAAGAACCGCTGCACCACCAGGTTAAGGACGTGAGCCACACAGGGCACATGGGTCAGTTGTCCCTGTCGGAGGGCGGAGAGGAGGTTGGTGCCATTGTCGCAAACCACCATTCCTGGCTTAAGCTGGCGTGGCGTCAACCACCTCTCGGCCTGGCCCTGCAGAGCAGACAGGACCTCTGCCCCAGTGTGGCTTCTGTCCCCCAAACACACCAGCGCAAGCACGGCATGGCATCTTTTTGCCTGCGTACTTGCGTAGCCCCTTGAACGGCTACGGAGCACCGCTGGTTCATAGGACAAACCACAGGAAGAGGCCATGGAGGAAGAAGAAGAGGAGGGGGTGGAGGAGAGAGGTGTGTCACAACCAGTAGTAGCATTTTGGAGGCGTGGCGGTGGAACAACCTCCAACACTACTGCACCTTGTCCTGCATCCTTCCCAGCTGCCAAAAGAGTGACCCAATGGGCCGTGAAAGAAAGGTAACGTCCCTGTCCATGCCTGCTGGACCATGAGTCAGCGGTAATATGCACCTTACCGCTGACCGCCCTGTCCAGCGAGGCCAAGACATTGCCTTCCACATGCCGGTAGAGAGCCGGAATAGCCTTCCGTGAGAAAAAGTGGTGTTTGGGAACCTGCCACTGAGGAACCGCACATTGCACAAACTCACGGAAGGGGGCCGAGTCTACCAACTGAAAAGGCAGCAGTTGAAGCGCTAGCAATTTAGCCAAGCTAGCATTCAACCGCTGGGCATGTGGATGGCTGGGAGTGAACTTCTTTCGACGGTCCAGCAGCTGGGGCAGGGAAATTTGCCTGCTAGAATCGGACGTCGGTGTACTGCTAGCAGAGTGGCCGCAAGTACTTGGCTGTGACACACCTAATTCTACACCTTCATTCCTCTCAGTGCATGTTTCAGAGAGGACTGAAGTTATAGTGGGGTTGGAGATCCCAGCTGATGCGGTGCAAGGAGAGGTCCGCTTTGTTCTTTGGTGTGGGTCTTTGAGGTAGGCTTGCCAACGAGCTGCATGGCAGGTCAACATATGTCTGGTCAGGCATGTGGTACCCAAGCGGCTGATGTTTTGGCCACGCGATATACGCTTGAGACATATGTTGCAAACAGCAGCTGTGCGATCTGATGCACTAGCCTCAAAAAAGGCCCACACCAAAGAACTTTTTGAATGACGGGCAGAGGCAGCGCCCTGCACAGGCGGAGCTCTGCGGTGTGATTCCGTCGGTGTACTGCCCTTACGCTGGCCACCAAAGGGCATCCTGCCTCGTTGGAGATGTGCCTCCTCCTCATCCTCCTCCTCCTCCTCTCTCCTATTAGGCACCCACGTGGAGTCAGTGACCTCATCATCCCCTCCCTCCTCATCACTGGAGCCAATCTGGCAGTATGCTGCAGCTGCTGGAACATGACTGCCAGATTGGTGTCCTTCTTGAGCATCCCCTCTGTCTGCTCTCACGCTACTGCCTTCCTGTAGCTGGGTTTCATCATCAGACCCTTCGAAACGCTGGGCATCCTCCTGGAGCATGTACCCAACACTGTGCTCAAACAGTTCGGGGGACTCCTCAGGAGGAGGACATGGTGGGTCTAGGGAAGGAGTGATGACTGATGATGAGTCTGACATTGATACCAGGGAAGAGGACGCTTTGGCAGCTGCTTTGCCAGTACCCTGAGCCTGGGTGAGAGAGGATGAGGAGGAGGAGGGCTTGGTCATCCACTCTACCAAGTCTTCGGCATGATGTGGCTCAACATGTCCAGCTGCCGAAAAGAAGGACAAGCGTGTCCCATGGCCATGTGCTGATGACAATGCACCGCGTCCACGACCAGCACTGTTGCCCCCAGACACAGAGCCTGCTTGCCCTCTTTTATTGCCTCCTGACTGTCTGCCTCTCCTTGTTTGCCTTCCAGACATTCTAATGGATGGCCTGCAGGGAGATGGGAAAAAAGCAATAAGGGCTACCTTCAGGTGTCCTTCTCTGTCCCTTTACTTAAGGATTTCTAAATATGGTTGAGGATGATTGCTTTCGCACAGAATAGCACAATGACAATTTCCCTGACTGTCCAAAAAACAAGGATTTCAAAGATGGTTGATGAGGAATGCTTTAGCACAGTATAGCACAAGGAGAATTTCCCTCACTGTCCTTCCCTGTCCCTAGAAACAAGGATTAGCACAGTAAAACACACTGACACTCTCCCTACCTATAGTTTTCTGTCCCTAGAAAAAATGTTTTTTTAAAGATGGTTGATGATCAATGCTTTAGCACAGTATAGCACAAGGAGAATTTCCCTCACTGTCCTTCCCTGTCCCTATAAACAAGGATTAGCACAGTAAAACACACTGACACTCTCCCTACCTATAGTTTTCTGTCCCTAGAAAAAATGTTTTTTTAAAGATGGTTGATGATCAATGCTTTAGCACAGTATAGCACAAGGAGAATTTCCCTCACTGTCCTTCCCTGTCCCTAGAAACAAGGATTAGCACAGTAAAACACACTGACACTCTCCCTACCTATAGTTTTCTGTCCCTAGAAAAAATGTTTTTTTAAAGATGGTTGATGATCAATGCTTTAGCACAGTATAGCACAAGGAGAATTTCCCTCACTGTCCTTCCCTGTCCCTAGAAACAAGGATTAGCACAGTAAAACACACTGACACTCTCCCTACCTATAGTTTTCTGTCCCTAGAAAAAATGTTTTTTTAAAGATGGTTGATGATCAATGCTTTAGCACAGTATAGCACAAGGAGAATTTCCCTCACTGTCCTTCCCTGTCCCTATAAACAAGGATTAGCACAGTAAAACACACTGACACTCTCCCTACCTATAGTTTTCTGTCCCTAGAAAAAATGTTTTTTTAAAGATGGTTGATGATCAATGCTTTAGCACAGTATAGCACAAGGAGAATTTCCCTCACTGTCCTTCCCTGTCCCTAGAAACAAGGATTAGCACAGTGAAACACACTGACACTCTCCCTACCTATAGTTTTCTGTCCCTAGAAAAAATGTTTTTTTAAAGATGGTTGATGATCAATGCTTTAGCACAGTATAGCACAAGGAGAATTTCCCTCACTGTCCTTCCCTGTCCCTAGAAACAAGGATTAGCACAGTAAAACACACTGACACTCTCCCTACCTATAGTTTTCTGTCCCTAGAAAAAATGTTTTTTTAAAGATGGTTGATGATCAATGCTTTAGCACAGTATAGCACAAGGAGAATTTCCCTCACTGTCCTTCCCTGTCCCTAGAAACAAGGATTAGCACAGTAAAACACACTGACACTCTCCCTACCTATAGTTTTCTGTCCCTAGAAAAAATGTTTTTTTAAAGATGGTTGATGATCAATGCTTTAGCACAGTATAGCACAAGGAGAATTTCCCTCACTGTCCTTCCCTGTCCCTAGAAACAAGGATTAGCACAGTAAAACACACTGACACTCTCCCTACCTATAGTTTTCTGTCCCTAGAAAAAATGTTTTTTTAAAAATGGTTGATGATCAATGCTTTAGCACAGTATAGCACAAGGAGAATTTCCCTCACTGTCCTTCCCTGTCCCTAGAAACAAGGATTAGCACAGTAAAACACACTGACACTCTCCCTACCTATAGTTTTCTGTCCCTAGAAAAAATGTTTTTTTAAAGATGGTTGATGATCAATGCTTTAGCACAGTATAGCACAAGGAGAATTTCCCTCACTGTCCTTCCCTGTCCCTAGAAACAAGGATTAGCACAGTAAAACACACTGACACTCTCCCTACCTATAGTTTTCTGTCCCTAGAATTTTTTTTTTTTTAAAGATGGTTGATGATCAATGCTTTAGCACACTATAGCACAAGGAGAATTTCCCTCACTGTCCTTCCCTGTCCCTAGAAACAAGGATTAGCACAGTGAAACACACTGACACTCTCCCTACCTATAGTTTTCTGTCCCTAGAAAAAAAGTTTTTTTAAAGATGGTTGATGATCAATGCTTTAGCACAGTATAGCACAAGGAGAATTTCCCTCACTGTCCTTCCCTGTCCCTAGAAACAAGGATTAGCACAGTAAAACACACTGACACTCTCCCTACCTATAGTTTTCTGTCCCTAGAAAAAATGTTTTTTTAAAGATGGTTGATGATCAATGCTTTAGCACAGTATAGCACAATGAGAATTTCCCTCACTGTCCTTCCCTGTCCCTAGAAACAAGGATTAGCACAGTAAAACACACTGACACTCTCCCTACCTATAGTTTTCTGTCCCTAGAAAAAATGTTTTTTTAAAGATGGTTGATGATCAATGCTTTAGCACATGTGACAGCAGGAAGGTAAAGTCACCTGGTTGCATCCAGGGGGGTAGATATATTTCGCCCAGATTCAGGCTTTACGCCGACTTATACAACTAGGTGGAGAGTTGTATAAGGCTAGTGGGCTCATGGATGACTCATACCTCTAGGGAGAGGGCTGGGCGTCGTACAGACAGGGAGTTGATGAGGCCAGCTGAAGCTTGTCAGCTCATTTAGGCCTCTATAAGAACTCCCAGCTTCATTAGATGTTAGCTCATGCCTGGAACCAGACCTGTGTGGACTGTCTAGGGAGAGTGAACCCCTGTGCGGTGAGGCAAAGCCTGTGTGGCTATTTGTTTGGACTTTTACTAAACCAGGGACTTAGGGACTAGGACAGCACTAGGCTGATCCCAGTTGTTAGTTAGGAAACCTGTATGTTTAGTCAGAGGTCAACTTGACCAGGATTTATTTTGGTTATGTTTCTTTTGCTTTGCTGTGTTTTGTCACTGTAAATAGAAAATAAACCGCACCTTTTTTGATTTTGAAAACCACAACCTCCGTTTGCTGGGCCTGTTTTGTGTGGGGAGCCCATCCCGGGGGTCACACACACCCGCTGCCGAGCTAACCCCCTCACACACAGTATAGCACAAGGAGAATTTCCTCACTGTCCTTCCCTGTCCCTAGAAACAAGGATTAGCACAGTAAAACACACTGACACTCTCCCTACCTATAGTTTTCTGTCCCTAGAAAAAATGTTTTTTTAAAGATGGTTGATGATCAATGCTTTAGCACAGTATAGCACAAGGAGAATTTCCCTCACTGTCCTTCCCTGTCCCTATAAACAAGGATTAGCACAGTAAAACACACTGACACTCTCCCTACCTATAGTTTTCTGTCCCTAGATTTTTTTTTTTTTTAAAGATGGTTGATGATCAATGCTTTAGCACACTATAGCACAAGGAGAATTTCCCTCACTGTCCTTCCCTGTCCCTAGAAACAAGGATTAGCACAGTGAAACACACTGACACTCTCCCTACCTATAGTTTTCTGTCCCTAGAAAAAAAGTTTTTTTAAAGATGGTTGATGATCAATGCTTTAGCACAGTATAGCACAAGGAGAATTTCCCTCACTGTCCTTCCCTGTCCCTAGAAACAAGGATTAGCACAGTAAAACACACTGACACTCTCCCTACCTATAGTTTTCTGTCCCTAGAAAAAATGTTTTTTTAAAGATGGTTGATGATCAATGCTTTAGCACAGTATAGCACAAGGAGAATTTCCCTCACTGTCCTTCCCTGTCCCTAGAAACAAGGATTAGCACAGTAAAACACACTGACACTCTCCCTACCTATAGTTTTCTGTCCCTAGAAAAAATGTTTTTTTAAAGATGGTTGATGATCAATGCTTTAGCACAGTATAGCACAAGGAGAATTTCCCTCACTGTCCTTCCCTGTCCCTAGAAACAAGGATTAGCACAGTAAAACACACTGACACTCTCCCTACCTATAGTTTTCTGTCCCTAGAAAAAATGTTTTTTTAAAGATGGTTGATGATCAATGCTTTAGCACAGTATAGCACAAGGAGAATTTCCCTCACTGTCCTTCCCTGTCCCTAGAAACAAGGATTAGCACAGTGAAACACACTGACACTCTCCCTACCTATAGTTTTCTGTCCCTAGAATTTTTTTTTTTTAAAGATGGTTGATGATCAATGCTTTAGCACAGTATAGCACAAGGAGAATTTCCCTCACTGTCCTTCCCTGTCCCTAGAAACAAGGATTAGCACAGTAAAACACACTGACACTCTCCCTACCTATAGTTTTCTGTCCCTAGAAAAAATGTTTTTTTTAAAGATGGTTGATGATCAATGCTTTAGCACAGTATAGCACAAGGAGAATTTCCCTCACTGTCCTTCCCTGTCCCTAGAACCAAGGATTAGCACAGTAAAACACACTGACACTCTCCCTACCTATAGTTTTCTGTCCCTAGAAAAAATGTTTTTTTAAAGATGGTTGATGATCAATGCTTTAGCACAGTATAGCACAAGGAGAATTTCCCTCACTGTCCTTCCCTGTCCCTAGAAACAAGGATTAGCACAGTAAAACACACTGACACTCTCCCTACCTATAGTTTTCTGTCCCTAGAAAAAATGTTTTTTTAAAGATGGTTGATGATCAATGCTTTAGCACAGTATAGCACAAGGAGAATTTCCCTCACTGTCCTTCCCTGTCCCTAGAAACAAGGATTAGCACAGTAAAACACACTGACACTCTCCCTACCTATAGTTTTCTGTCCCTAGAAAAAATGTTTTTTTAAAGATGGTTGATGATCAATGCTTTAGCACAGTATAGCACAAGGAGAATTTCCCTCACTGTCCTTCCCTGTCCCTAGAAACAAGGATTAGCACAGTGAAACACACTGACACTCTCCCTACCTATAGTTTTCTGTCCCTAGAAAAAATGTTTTTTTAAAGATGGTTGATGATCAATGCTTTAGCACAGTATAGCACAAGGAGAATTTCCCTCACTGTCCTTCCCTGTCCCTAGAAACAAGGATTAGCACAGTAAAACACACTGACACTCTCCCTACCTATAGTTTTCTGTCCCTAGAAAAAATGTTTTTTTAAAGATGGTTGATGATCAATGCTTTAGCACAGTATAGCACAAGGAGAATTTCCCTCACTGTCCTTCCCTGTCCCTAGAAACAAGGATTAGCACAGTAAAACACACTGACACTCTCCCTACCTATAGTTTTCTGTCCCTAGAAAAAATGTTTTTTTAAAGATGGTTGATGATCAATGCTTTAGCACAGTATAGCACAAGGAGAATTTCCCTCACTGTCCTTCCCTGTCCCTAGAAACAAGGATTAGCACAGTAAAACACACTGACACTCTCCCTACCTATAGTTTTCTGTCCCTAGAAAAAATGTTTTTTTAAAGATGGTTGATGATCAATGCTTTAGCACAGTATAGCACAAGGAGAATTTCCCTCACTGTCCTTCCCTGTCCCTAGAAACAAGGATTAGCACAGTGAAACACACTGACACTCTCCCTACCTATAGTTTTCTGTCCCTAGAAAAAATGTTTTTTTAAAGATGGTTGATGATCAATGCTTTAGCACAGTATAGCACAAGGAGAATTTCCCTCACTGTCCTTCCCTGTCCCTAGAAACAAGGATTAGCACAGTAAAACACACTGACACTCTCCCTACCTATAGTTTTCTGTCCCTAGAAAAAATGTTTTTTTAAAGATGGTTGATGATCAATGCTTTAGCACAGTATAGCACAAGGAGAATTTCCCTCACTGTCCTTCCCTGTCCCTAGAAACAAGGATTAGCACAGTAAAACACACTGACACTCTCCCTACCTATAGTTTTCTGTCCCTAGAAAAAATGTTTTTTTAAAGATGGTTGATGATCAATGCTTTAGCACAGTATAGCACAAGGAGAATTTCCCTCACTGTCCTTCCCTGTCCCTAGAAACAAGGATTAGCACAGTAAAACACACTGACACTCTCCCTACCTATAGTTTTCTGTCCCTAGAATTTTTTTTTTTTTAAAGATGGTTGATGATCAATGCTTTAGCACACTATAGCACAAGGAGAATTTCCCTCACTGTCCTTCCCTGTCCCTAGAAACAAGGATTAGCACAGTGAAACACACTGACACTCTCCCTACCTATAGTTTTCTGTCCCTAGAAAAAAAGTTTTTTTAAAGATGGTTGATGATCAATGCTTTAGCACAGTATAGCACAAGGAGAATTTCCCTCACTGTTCTTCCCTGTCCCTAGAAACAAGGATTAGCACAGTAAAACACACTGACACTCTCCCTACCTATAGTTTTCTGTCCCTAGAAAAAATGTTTTTTTAAAGATGGTTGATGATCAATGCTTTAGCACAGTATAGCACAAGGAGAATTTCCCTCACTGTCCTTCCCTGTCCCTAGAAACAAGGATTAGCACAGTAAAACACACTGACACTCTCCCTACCTATAGTTTTCTGTCCCTAGAAAAAATGTTTTTTTAAAGATGGTTGATGATCAATGCTTTAGCACAGTATAGCACAAGGAGAATTTCCCTCACTGTCCTTCCCTGTCCCTAGAAACAAGGATTAGCACAGTGAAACACACTGACACTCTCCCTACCTATAGTTTTCTGTCCCTAGAAAAAATGTTTTTTTAAAGATGGTTGATGATCAATGCTTTAGCACAGTATAGCACAAGGAGAATTTCCCTCACTGTCCTTCCCTGTCCCTAGAAACAAGGATTAGCACAGTAAAACACACTGACACTCTCCCTACCTATAGTTTTCTGTCCCTAGAAAAAATGTTTTTTTAAAGATGGTTGATGATCAATGCTTTAGCACAGTATAGCACAAGGAGAATTTCCCTCACTGTCCTTCCCTGTCCCTAGAAACAAGGATTAGCACAGTAAAACACACTGACACTCTCCCTACCTATAGTTTTCTGTCCCTAGAAAAAATGTTTTTTTAAAGATGGTTGATGATCAATGCTTTAGCACAGTATAGCACAAGGAGAATTTCCCTCACTGTCCTTCCCTGTCCCTAGAAACAAGGATTAGCACAGTAAAACACACTGACACTCTCCCTACCTATAGTTTTCTGTCCCTAGAAAAAATGTTTTTTTAAAGATGGTTGATGATCAATGCTTTAGCACAGTATAGCACAAGGAGAATTTCCCTCACTGTCCTTCCCTGTCCCTAGAAACAAGGATTAGCACAGTAAAACACACTGACACTCTCCCTACCTATAGTTTTCTGTCCCTAGAAAAAATGTTTTTTTAAAGATGGTTGATGATCAATGCTTTAGCACAGTATAGCACAAGGAGAATTTCCCTCACTGTCCTTCCCTGTCCCTACAAACAAGGATTAGCACAGTAAAACACACTGACACTCTCCCTACCTATAGTTTTCTGTCCCTATACAATTTTTTTTTTTAAAGATGGTTGATGATCAATGCTTTAGCACAGTATAGCACAAGGAGAATTTCCCTCACTGTCCTTCCCTGTCCCTACAAACAAGGATTAGCACAGTAAAACACACTGACACTCTCCCTACCTATAGTTTTCTGTCCCTATAAAAAATGTTTTTTTTTAAAGATGGTTGATGATCAATGATTTAGCACAGTATAGCACAAGGAGAATTTCCCTCACTGTCCTTCCCTGTCCCTACAAACAAGGATTAGCACAGTAAAACACACTGACACTCTCCCTACCTATCCTTCTCTTTCCCTAAACTAAAGGAATCCAGGTTAAGCAAGAAAAAAAAATGTCACTGTCCCTGCCTATGCTTCTCTTTCCCTGCTCCGGAACACACTACACTAGGCCGCCGTGCTGGCGGCCTTTTATAGTGTGGGGCGTGTACTAAACACCCTCAGCAATAATTGGCCACAGGCATCCTGCCTGTGGCCAATCATTGCTCTCCTCGCTGCCGGCGCTGTGATTGGCCAAGCATGCGGGGTCACAGTGCATGCTTGGCCAATCACAGCGCCTGGATGACATTGCGATGGCGTAGTGCATTGTGGGCCGTTCGCGTCACTCGAATTAGGCGCGAACGGCCCAAATCGTTCGATCTTCGTCGAATGATCGAACAGCCGATGTTCGAGTCGAACGTATGTTCGACTCGAACACCGAGCTCATCCCTAATCATTATACAGAAAATTACATCAACCGACAATAGAATATCAAGCCACAACAACATATTACACCACAACTACATATTATATATCATTCTAAAATGGAAAATGATATGAGCATATATGATACCAGCTAGAAAACACCAAACCACAACCACATATTATATATCATGCTAGAACAGCAAGTATGGATTTCACCATGGATGTTGTGATGTGTGAAAAAAAAATATTAAAAGTCAGCAGCTACAAATACTGCAGCTGCTGACTTTAAGTTCTAGTTCACACCAGATGCAGTTCCGTTCAGTACCGTGTGCTTTTTTTCTGCACTAAAAATGCATGCACAGTGTTTTCCATGTATTCTAATGGCTCTAGTTCACACCATGCAGTCAGTTTACGGTGCAAAAACTGACCAGAAACTGACCGGAACTGACTGTATTGGTGCAGAAAAAAACGGAACTACGCGGAACTGCATCTGGTATGAACTGGCCCTGAATATATGGACACTTACCTGTCCTGGGCGCCCACGATGTCGGCACCCGAAGCCGATCTGTCCCTCGGCTCTCGGGTGAAGGTGCCGCCATCTTCGGTAAGGAAATCAGGAAGTGAAGCCTTGCGGCTTCACTTCCTGGTTCCCTACTGCACATGCGTGAGTCGTGCTGCGTGATCCCACTGGTCCCTGCTGTCTTCTGGGACCTGTGTGTCTCTGAGAAGACAGCAGGGGGGCGGAGTAGGCGCCAGACGTGGCGTAGGTCACCGCGGTGATCTATGCCCGGAAGCAGGAGCAAATACCTGTATTACACAGGTATCTGCTCCCTCCTCCCCCCTGAAAGGTGGCAAATGTGACACCGGAGGGGGGAGGATTCCAAAAAGCGGAAGTTCCATTTATGGGTGGAACTCCGCTTTAAAGTATCCAAGTGGGAAATATATTAAATTGGTAGGAGGTGCCAGTGAGGTGGTGACTTAGTGGAGGACTAGTTTGAAGAGGACCTCTTCTTCTTTGTCTTGGGCAAGGTAAGAGGAGACGGAGGTAAAGCAGCTGATTTATAAAGAATTATTTGCATAGTCATTGAAAGTACAGCGAGAGTGCAGTATGTACAATTATTCTGTGCGAATGGGGCAAAAAACAAAACAAAATGTAAGTAGGCTATATCACGTGCTGTTCGAATGTAAATCATTGATTATATACAAGAAAATGCTGCATTTGGCCAATAGATGGAGCTAAATATCATAGGTATCTAAAAATCCATTTCAGCTGGACCTACTCTTTAAATATATCTCTTATTTGCTGTTTTTTAGTCTGTTAAATATGCCACTGACAGTGTGTTATTATATCTTTTAATTTCAAGTTAGCTGTTCCTCCAACCAGAAATCTTGTTAGCTGATAACCTCTACCTGTGGACTGTTATCTCCCTAGACTGCACATTTCCTAGAGTGACAATGCTGCTCAGTATGATTGCCACCCTAAGACAGGAAGTGAGTTAAAGGGGTTGTAAAGTCAGAAGCAGGGGCGTAACTAGAAATCACAGGGCCCCATAGCAAAATGTTGTATGCCCCCCCCCCCCCCCACAAAAAATGGCGGACTTAAATTAAATAGTGGCCGTGTGGTTCGAGTCTGAGATGAAAGAAAGAAAGAAAGAAAGAAAGAAAGAAAGAAAGAAAGAAAGAAAGAAAGAAAGAAAGAAACAGAGAACCCAGATCCTACACCACAATAGCAATATATGTATTCCAGAAAGTTTAATCAACAGATAAAGATACTCCAAACACCTGGCGTTAGCGCTTCAATAATCCTCACCTGTGCCCAATGCAGCGTGGTCTGCCCGTGCCCAATACTGCCTCACCTGTGCCCAATGCAGTGTGGCCTGTGCCCAATGCAGCCTCACCTGTGCCCAATGCAGCGTGTCCAGTGCCCAATGCAGCCTCACCTGTGCCCAATGCAGTGTGGCCTGTGCCCAATGCAGCCTCACCTGTGCCCAATGCAGCCTCACCTGTGCCCAATACAGCCTCACCTGTGCCCAATGCAGCCTCACCTGTGCCCAATACAGCGTGACCCGTGCCCAATACAGCCTCACCTGTGCCCAATGCAGCATGACCCGTGCACAATGTAGCCTCACCTGTGCAGTGGAAGAGGCGAGCCAGTGGCGGAACTACCGGGGAGGATGAGGAATGCATACTGCAGCCCTCAAATGGCTATTGGCGAGCATGGGGCTGCCTCAGAGTGGGGGGGGGGGCGAGCACCGCCCGCACGGTCCCCCAGCCGGGGGAAGTGAGGAGAGGAAGAGGCGCGCTGTGCGTACAAGCAGAGAGCTGTAATAGCTTTCATTTGAATGTCCTGCGTTCCCAGGGCTCACCGTCACATAGCCCCACCTCTTGGCCCGGCGCCTTTGATGACGTCACATGTCCCGCATTGGACCGGCGTTCTGTCTATCAAAGGCGCCGGGCCAAGAGGTGGGGCTATGTGACGGTGAGCCCCGGGAACACAGGAAAGGGACATTCAGATGAAATCTATAACAGCTCTCTGCTTGTAAGGACAGCTCGCCTCTTCCTCTCCTCACTTCCCCTGGCTGGGGGACCGTGCAGGCGGTGCTCGCCCCCCGGCAGTATGCATTCCTCCTCTTCCCCACGGGCAGGGCCGGACTGGGAATAAAATCCAGCCCTGGAAAAAATTTCATACCAGCCCCACAGCATTTTAATACCAGCATAACAGCATAACGTCATTATTTTCTTGTTCATGAAAGGGAAAACTATATATTTTAAAGCACATTTGAAAAGTGTATTATATATAGATAAGACAGATATGAAATCACATAGGGCTTCATATATATGAACGCAAATTCCAGTTAAAAGTGGTCAATCATCAAGTGCCCCCTTACATTATCGTATTCACTCCCCCCTTACATCACTGACCCCCTCTCAGGTGCGCTGTGCATGGCTCAGTCAGTCGGCTCCAGCTCGGTGGCTCTGGTTTTATCCTATATAGTCTCTACAGTCCACACACATCTGACTTCTCCCATGACCCCCATCCCGACAGTGCTCCCACTCTTGACTCCTCTCCAGACTCCCTCAGAGACTGCAGACATGATACAGGAGATGGTCAGAGGCTGCAGACACAAGAGCTCAATGCAGCCTCACCAGTGCCCATCAAATGCAGCCTCATCAGTGCCAATCAAATGCAGCCTCACTGTGCCCATCAATGCAGTCTCACTGTGCCCATCAATGCAGCCTCACTGCGCCCATCAATGCAGCCTCACTGTGCCCATCAATGCAGCCTCACTGTGCCCATCAATGCAGCCTCACTGCGCCCATCAATGCAGCCTCACTGTGCCCATAAATGCAGCCTCACTGTGCCCATCATTGCAGCCTCACTGTGTCCATCAATGCAGCCTCACTGTGCCCATCAATGCAGCCTTACTGTGCCCATTAATACAGCCTCACTGTGCCCATCAATGCAGCCTTACTGTGCCCATCAATGCAGCCTCACTGTGCCCACCATTGCAGCCTCACTGTGCCCACCATTGCAGCCTCACTGTGCCCACCATTGCAGCCTCACTGTGCCCATAAATGCAGCCTCACTGTGCCAATCATTGCAGCCTCACTGTGCCCATCATTGCAGCCTCACTGTGCCCATAAATGCAGCCTCACTGTGCCCATAAATGCAGCCTCACTGTGCTCATCAAATGCAGCCTCACTGTGCTCATCAAATGCAGCCTCACTGTGCCCACCATTGCAGCCTCACTGTGCCCATCATTGCAGCCTCACTGCGCCCATCATTGCAGCCTCACTGTGCCCATCAATGCAGCATCACTGTGCCCATCAAATGCAGCTTTACTGTGCCCATGAATGCAGTCTCACTTTACCCACAAATTCAGCCTCACTGTGCCCATCATTGCAGCCCCTCCTATGCCCCATGTCCCAGTCTGCAGTCCCTGTCTGTGGGTAGGTGTGCTGTTGATGCTCGGTACAGTACCTTCTATGCCAGCAGGATATCCATGATCGCCATCAGCAGGCAGGGTCTGTTCTAGTTTTGGATGGGGACGGTGCTCCTTCCAGAGGATCTGTTTGCTGTGAGATGGAGTGGTCCCTGGCCACCTGCACCTTCAGCTGTCCTCATTTTCTGCCCCCAGACAGCCTGTCCTCTGGTCCTGGGGAAGTGAGAGCACTGGGTGGGAGCTGAAGAGAAGGGGGAGCAGAGAGCACTGGCGGGGTTGGAGAGCACATGGGTGGGGGCAAAGAGCAGGGGGAGTGGAGATCACAGGGGTGGGGAGCGGAGATCGCTGGGGGGGGGGCTTGAGAGCACTGAGGGAGAGCCAAAAAGAACAGGGGTGGAGAGCATGGGAGGCTGAGAGAGGGGGCTGGAGAGCACTGAAGGGGCTAAGAGCGTGGGGGGTAAAGATCACTGGGGGATCTTGAGAGCACTGGGGGGGCAGAAAGAGCAGGGGTGGAGAGCACGGGGCTGGAGAGCACTGGGGGGTACAAAGAGCAGGGGGGAGTGGAAAGCACTGGGGGGGGGGGGAGTGGAGAGCACTGGGGGGTGGAGAGCAATGGGGGAGCTTGAGAGCACCAGTGGGGGCCAGAAAAAAAAGGGGTGGAAAGTACGGGGGGCTGGAGAGCACTATGGTGGGCGGAGAGCACTGGCGGGGTTGGAGAGCACATGGGTGGGGCAAAATACAGGGGGGAGCGGAGAGAGCACTGGCGGGGGTTGGAGAGCATGTGGGTGGGGGCAAAAGGCAGGGGGGAGTGGAGAGTAGTACAGGGGTGGGGAGCGGAGAGTGCTGGGGGGGAGCTTGAGAGCAATGGAGGGGGAGCCAAAAAGAACGGGGGTGGAGAGCACAGGGGGGCTGGAGAGCGATGGGTGGAGCTTGAGAGCACTGGGGGGGGGAAGAACAGGGGTGGAGAGCACTGGGGGGAAGAACAGGGGTGGAGAGCACTGGGGGGAAGAACAGGGGTGGAGAGCACTGGGGGGGAGAACAGGGGTGGAGAGCACTGGGGGGGGAGAACAGGGGTGGAGAGCACTGGGGGGGATAACAGGGGTGGAGAGCACTGGGGGGGATAACAGGGGTGGAGAGCACTGGGGGGGATAACAGGGGTGGAGAGCACTGGGGGGGATAACAGGGGTGGAGAGCACTGGGGGGGATAACGGGTGGAGAGCACTGGGGGGGGATAACAGGGGTGGAGAGCACTGGGGGGGGATAACAGGGGTGGAGACCACTGGGGGGGGGATAACAGGGGTTCAGAGCACTGGGGGGGGGGTTAACAGGGGTGGAGAGCACTGGGGGGGACAGGGGTGGAGAGCACTGGGGGGGAACAGGGGTGGAGAGCACTGGGGGGGGACAGGGGTGGAGAGCACTGGGGGGGACAGGGGTGGAGAGCACTGGGGGGGGGGACAGGGGTGGAGAGCACTGGGAGGGGGGACAGGGGTGGAGATCACTGGGGGGGCAGGGGTGGAGAGCACTGGGGGGGGGACAGGGGTGGAGAGCACTGGGGGGATACCAGGGGTGGAAAGCACTGGGGGGGACAGGGGTGGAGAGCACTAGGGGGGACAGGGGTGGAGAGCCCTGGGGGGGGGACAGGGGTGGAGAGCACTGGGGGGGGGACAGGGGTGGAGAGCACTGTCTGGGGGGAGTGGAGAGCACTGGGATGGTGGGATGGTGGCTGGAGAAGAATGGGGAGAGCTTGAGAGCAGGGGGGGCAGCAAGAACAGGGGGGGAGAGCTCTGGGGGGGGGGCTGGAGAGTGTGGTGGGGGGGAGAGCACTGGGGGGGGGACAGCAAAAGAAGTTGGATAGGAGGAGAAGCAGGGCGGCTACATATAGAGGAATTGAGCTTTCTAATGTCCTCCATACAGCCGCGGAATGCTTGATTCTGCTCCTCTCCCTCCTGCAAGCATTCAGCGGCTGCATGGAGGACAGTAGAAAGCTCAATTCCTCTATATGCGGCCCGCCTGCCGAATCCGATCCTCCTATCCTGGCAGTGCAGGCACATAGGGCGGGCTGAACTCCGGCGGGCATCTCCTCAAAACTGGCTGAGTCTGTGTGTGTTCGGCGGCGGGCGGCACTGTAACGCGGTCCCGCCCCCCCTAGACCGGCTTGTGTGATAGGCTGAACACTCATTCCATCTACTATCACACGAGCCAGTCTAGAGGGGGCGGGACCGCGTTACAGTGCCGCCCGCCGCCGAACACACACAGACCCTGCCAGCTCCGTAATGCACAGGAGCAGGAGAGAGGGGACAGGGAGCGCAGCAGCCCACGGGCCCCTCTCGGTTGCGGGCCCCATAGCGGCCGCGTGTGTCGCTATGGCGGTAGTTCCGCCACTGGTCAGAAGGTTTTTTATCTTAATTCATTTCTATGTCCCAGATTCTCCTTCCTGATTGGCTGAGACACAGCAGCAGCGCCATTGGCGCCCGCTACTGTCAATCAAAGTCAGCTAGCCAATCAGGGGAGAGAGAGGGCGGGGCTGGGTCGGGGCTCGGTGTCTTAATGGACACAAGGAGCTGTGACTCAGCTTGGGTGCCCCCAAAGCAAGCTGCTTGCTGTGGGGGTACTGAACAGGAGGGAGGGGCCAGGATCACAGAAGAGGGACCCGAGAAGAGGAGGATCTGGGCTGCTCTGTGCAAATCCACTACAACAGAGCAGGGGAAGTATAACATGTTTGGTATTTTTATAGGTAAAAAAACGAGCCTTTACAATCACTTTAATGGCAGGATCACTAGGCTAAAATTAAGAAAAAAAAGGTGGAAAAAAACAAATACAGCCACCTCAGTAAAGAAAAGGTAAGCTGCAATACTATCAATTTTTATTCCTAAGTTTAAATACGCTTTAACCACTTCCCAGCCGCGCTATAGACAAAAGACGTCTACAGCGCGGCGCTCATCTGCTGGGAGGACGTCCCTGGACGTCCTCCTGGTTACAAGTCCCCTGCGCGCTGCCGCGGGCGCGTATCGGGGAAAAACTGTGCCCGCCAGGTCACGCGGGTGCCGATGCGCGTGCCTGGCGGCCGCGATGTCCGCCAGGTACCCGCGAGTGGCAATTACAGAACCAGGGACGTGGATTTCTGTGTGTAAACACAGAGATTCACGTCCTGTCAGGGAGAGGAGACTGATGGTGTGTCCCTTGTACATATGGACACCGATCGGTCACCTCCCCCAGTCAGTCCCCTCCCCCACAGTAAGAATCACTCCCAGGGAACACATTTAACCCCTTCCTCGCCCCCTAGTGTTAACCCCTTCCCTGCCAGTAACATTTATACAGTAATCAGTGCATATTTATAGTACTGTTAGCTGTATAAATGTGAATGTCCCAAAATAGTGTCAAAAGTGTCCGAACTGTCCGCTGCAATATCGCAGTCCTGACAAAAATCGCAGATAACTGCCATTACTAGTAAAAGAAAAAAAAAATGCCATAAATCTATCCCCTATTTTGTAGACGCTATAACTTTTGCGCAAACCAATCAATATACGCTTATTGTGATTTTCTTTTTACCAAAAATATGTAGAAGAATACGTATCAGCCTAAACTGAGGAAAAAAAATGTTTTTTTAAAAAAATTGGGATATTTATTATAGCAAAAAGTAAAAAATATTGTGTTTTTTTCAAAATCGTCAGTCTTTTTTTGTTTATAGAGCAAAAAATTAAAACCGCAGGGGTGATCAAATACCACCAAAAGAAAGCTCTATTTGTGGGGGGAAAAAAACATAAAGATTTCATTTGGGTACAGTGTTGCATGACCGCGCAAGTGCAACAGCGCTGAAAACTAAAAATTGGTCTGGGCAGGAAGGGGGTGAAAATGCCCTGTATGGAAGTGGTTAATACCATATGCAATTTATTATGAAATACATGGGTTAATATAAAATCCTACTACAACATACAAAGTATAACCAAAGAGCTCAACTGGTTAAGAGGGGATTTCTTCTTACCTCCCTTTGGGTTTATGGGACAGGAGGTGAAGGGAAATGTAGCCGGAGCACAGACAACAATTCCCTGCTCTATCCAGAAGGGAGGGAGGGTTCCTGCTGGCGTCATATGACTATGGCCCGGTAAGGAAGGGGTTAATAATATAATTATTATTATTAATTATTATTGATATGCATATTATTATTATTAATTCAATATAAAGCAATAGTTATTAGACTCTAGAAATGTATACTATACTATATTATTATATTATTATTAATAAAGAAAATCTACATTTAAAGTTGAACTCATTTAAAGGGGAGTTCCAGGCTTTTTATGTTTATTTAAAGTCATCAGCTACAAAAAGTGTAGCTGCTGACTTTTAATAAACAGACACTTGCCTGTTCCACAGTCCAGCGATGCGGCTGAACGGAGCATCGCTCCTCTCCCCCTCCTCTCCGCCGGCGTCTCCATTGCCACTCTGGGCACCCGACCGTGACAGCTTTCGGCTTCATGGCCAGGCACGCACGGCGCATGCGCGAGTGGACAGGCGATCTCCTGGGACCTGTCACGTGTCCTAGGAGATCGCCTAGAGGGAGGGGCCGCCTAAGGCGAGAGGAGGAGTCGCCTAGGCGGTCCATGGGCGGAAGGAGGAAGTGGGACAGGAAGTCCCCCTCCTAACGAAGCCCCCACTCCCAACTCAAAAAAAATTCATGCCAAATGTGGCATGTAAGGGGGCGAGGAGTGCTTAAAGCGGTAGTTGCACTTTTGGGTGGAACTCCGCTTTAAAGTAAAATTCTTGACCACTGCCAAGAAAAACAACCTTGACAAAAGATGAAATAGAACCTGATTGGATGACATTCTCTAAAGTAGGAAGACAACTTTTGACAAGAAACAAATTAAAACTTCGTACTGTTGGCTTAAAGTGGTTGTAAACCCTTTACAACAATGTTATGCTACAGGTAAGCCTATATTAAGGCTTACCTGTAGCTGCCCAGGATATCTCCTAAACCTGCACAGTTTAGGAGATATCCCCTGTTCCCTGCATGTGCCGATACCATTGGCACATGCGCACTGGGGCAAACTGAAGCAATGGCACATACATGGGCGTCCGCTCCATAGGGCAAGGGGGGTCAATTGCCCCCCCTGGAAGTCAGAGTGAAGACACACACTTGCCCCCTGCGTTGCAATGGCCGCCACGGCCGCCTCCGCGGCAGCCGTGGACTTTTTTTTCTAAGTCTGCAGACTGCTGCTGGCCTGGGGGCTGGGGCTGCTCTCCCTCCTCACCCCCGGCCCGAGCATCGGATTGGCTCCGCCTCTGCTTTACATCACCGCGACCCTGACCCGGCTGTTCCGTGATTGGCTGCTGCCTCAGCCTGTGTAAATGGGCCTATGCAGATCCGTCCGGCACGGCGCCGGCTCCTCCCACAGGTGCGTGGTGTGCAGTGGCTGAGACAAGAGACTGAATACGCTGCCAGGGCCTGCCCTATCGCTGAAGAACTAGAGGTAACAGCAGTGCCTGTGCCACGACACCACTGTATGTTTTTGTATTGCAATGTATTGCCCCCCCCCTGAAAAAAGTTCAGCGGACACCCATGGGCACATACTGTATGTGCCGTTGCTTCAGTCCGTGTGCCGTTACCGGCGGCTCCCGTGCGCGCCGGAGCCGCAATACACGGAAGTAAGCCCCGGGAGAGATGTCGGCGGCCAGAGGGGGAGACGAGGACCTCTGCGGGGGGCTTCAATCTCAGGTAAGTAATTCATAATAAGCTAGTATGCTATGCATACTAGCTCATTATGCCTTTGTCTTGCAGGGGGGGTTTTTTTCATTTTTTTTATTTGGTTTTACAACCACTTTAAAAGTAAATAGCGTGTAACATGGGAAAACTATGTACATTAAATAGGTCGACAGGTCCATAGATAAAGGTTTGCCTGTGTCTTAACTAATATTTTCATATATACTTGAATAAGAAAATACTACGTGTGATACTTATATAAGCATGCATATAATGTATACATATTAATAGTCAGACAATATTAAATAAAATAGTTAAAGAGGTAGTGAAGTCTAAATTGTGATTTTTACCTATAGGTAAGCCATTAATAAGGCTTACCTGTAGGTAAAATGAATATCTCCTAAACATGCACCGTTTAGGAGATATTCACCCTGGATGCAGCCAGTGACATCACAGACGCATGTGCTCTGAAGGTCCGGCGTACTGTGCTTCGTGCTGGACCCGAGGGCCCCAGCACGCATGTGTGGGAGTGACTTCATTGCGGTTCCGGACACTCATACACCTGAAGCCTGCGAACCCCAAAGAAAGACCGGGGTTTACTACCTCTTTAAAGTGGAACTTTCCATCTATTAAATCTTCTGCCCTTGTTGTTTTTAACTTTGGATAGTAAAACATTTTTATTTCTCCCAGTAATTACCTTATACATCCCACTTCCTGTTTCTTGTCTGTTAAAAAGCCTAGGCATTATGCACAGCTCTCTCTCTCACTCTAGTGAGAGTTTGCTAAGAAGGGAGGGGGGGTGAGTCATAAGAGGGCTATTGAGAGCGGCAGAGCTGGAGGTGTGCCTCTGTGTGTCTGTGTAAATCCAGGAAGTGAACAGGCAGCAGCTTCAGCTGCCCACAGTTAAAATGGTTGCAGCCAGACTCAGTGGAGGGAGATTTCTGCAGCATATTTGGCAAGTACAGAATCACAGTATATATAAAATAATATGAAAAGTGGTTGGAGGGAAGTTTAAGAATGGCAAAGATGTTTTTATTACAAATTATGTGAGCAGACTGCAGTTCCTCTTTAACTTTGTGTATATATATATATATATATATATATATATATATATATATATATATATATATATATGTAGCAGGGTCTCCTTTAAGGCCCCGGGACTACGTTACCCAGAACCCCGTTCGGCACCCAGGGTGCATTTGACCACCGCAGAGACTCATGGGTGGGGCTATAAAAGAAGGGGGCGAGGCTAAGCTCGGCCTCTCTGGACACTGCGCTGCAAGCAATAGGACTCCCTGTGCGGATCCGCTGCTGTGAAAGGCCTGAAGCCTGGGCCTTGCATACCTTCCAAAGAGCCTTCCACCCCACCGCCGAGCCTGGGTGGCACCTGTTCCTGTTCAAGTTGCTGACATCAGTTGGACCGGAGACCCGGCCGTTGGAGACACTGTGTGCGGATACACAGAAGGTGGAAGCCCGGACTGGGATCGCGTCCGGAGTGGTGAGCGAGCACTTGCTCACTTCATTACCCCTTTACTTTGTTAGGCCTAGTGACTGCCTTGGCCCATCTTGTTAATTTTACTACCGTTGGATTACAAATACTGTTCCTGAAAGTGCACCACCGTTCAAGTTGCATGCAAAGTATTATTCTCACAAGGGACTGAGTTTTAATCTGGGTCAGGCCTGACCAGGGTGGGGGTTAAAACGTTGTTGCTGCGCCATATTGCGCATAGAACAAAAAAGATAGTTGCACGTGGCGGGTGATCACTCTGCACTATCTCTGATGAATATGTTTATTGCTGCAGGGCTCTGCATGTATACTATGTGATGTGTTCAACTTTGAATACCAAAGTAAATCCAGTTATATTTTATCACATTGGTATTAGTGTCATCTTTGCAGATAGTGGTTATCTATCAATGTTGTCAGATTGTGTATAATCAGGTAACAATCCCTAGACTAACTGTGCCAGTGTGGGCTGAGTAGATTGCTGGGGGTTGGCGGTGCTGTATACAGGGCCCGAAACAAAACTCAGCGGCTCTCTTAACCACTTAACGACCGCCCACCGCCGATTTACGTCGGCAGAATGGCACCGACAGGCAGAATCACGTAGATCTACGTGATCGCCTTTGTGCAGTTGGGGGGTCCATCCGGACCCCCCTTCACTGCAGTGAGCGGCCGTTAAGTGTTCGGGAGCGATCAGGCATGAGGGGGCGGCCGCTCGATTCCGCCCCCCCCCTCGCGATCGCTCCCGGCGAATGAAATTGCTTCCTCCTGCCTGAAATGTAAACACAGGCTGGAGGAAGTGATGTCATCTCCCTCGCCGCGGTCTTTTCGTCCGCAGCGCCGAGGAGAGAAGACAGAGGTTAGTGCACCAACAGTCCACTGACACGTAGGTACACATAGGCACACAAATCACCCCCCAGTCACCCCCAGATCACCCCCCAGGTCACCCCAAAGCCCCCAATCACAGTGTCACTGATTGCAGTGATCATTTATTTTACTGATCACTGCATTTAGTGTCATCTGTGATTGTAAAAAGTTGCAGGGCAGTTAGGATTAGGCCCCTTTAGGTCCAGGGTAGCCCCCTAACCCCCCCCCTAATAAAGGTTTAACCCCTTGATCACCCCCCAGGTAACCCTTTCACCCCCTAACTTCAGCGTCACTAAGCGATTGTTTTTCCGATCGCTGTATTCGTGTCGCTGGTGTTTTAGATAGGCAGTTATTTTTTTTTAGGTTCGCCGCAGGTTTTTATTAGTGTCAGGTACCCCCATATATTATTTTAACCCCCTGATTGCCCCTAGAGTTAACCCTTTCACCAGTGATCGCCGTATAAGCGTCACTGGTGTCACTGGTTAGCCAGTAAGTTATTTAGTTATTTAGGTTACCCGTCAGGTTTTTATATAGTGTCAGGTACCCCCATATTTAACCTAATAAAGGTTTTAACCCCCTGATTGCCCCTAGTTAACCCTTTCACCAGTGATCACCATATAAAGGTTACGGGTGACGCTGGTTGATTAGTTTGCTTTTTATAGCATCAGGGCACCCGCCGTATATAACCCAATAAAGGTTTAACCCCCCTGATCGCCCGGCGGGTGAGATCAATTAGGTTTTAGCGCCAGAGAGGGTCTGCGTCGCCCCAGGCAGCGTTAGGTTAGTGCCAGTAACGCTAACACCCACGCGTGAAGCATACACCCCCCTTAGTGGTATAGTATCTGATCAGATCTGATCAGATCTATACTAGCATCCCCAGCGGTTTAGGGTTCCCAAAAACGCAGTGTTAGCGGGATCAGCCCAGATACCTGCTAGCGCCTGCGTTTAGCCCCTCCGTCCAGCCCAGACCAGCCCAGCCCACCCAAGTGCAGTATCGATCGATCACTGTCACTTACCAAACACAACACACATAACTGCAGCGTTCGCAGTGCTTGGTTTTTGGGGCTCTGTACGCGGCTAGGCTCCCAAAAAGTCCCACACATGTGGTATCCCCGTACTCAGGAAAAGCAGCAGAATGTATTTTGGGGTGCAATTCCACATATAACCATGGCATGTGTGAGCAATATATCATTTAGTGACAACTTTTTGTACATTTTTTTTTTCTTTTTGTCATTATTCAATCATTTGGGACAAAAAAAAAATATTCAATGGGGTCAACATGCCTCTCAGCAAATAGCTTGGGGTGTCTACTTTCCAAAATGGGGTCATTTGGGGGGGTTTTGTGCCATCTTGGCATTTTATGGCCTTCAAAACTGTGATAGGTAGTGAGGAGTGAAATCAAAAATGTATGCCCTTAGAAACCTTGAAGGCGGTGCTTGGTTTTTGGGGTCCCGTACGCGGCTAGGCTCCCAAAAAGTCCCACACATGTGGTATCCCCGTACTCAGGAGAAGCAGCAGAATGTATTTTGGGGTGTAATTTCACATATGCCCATGGCATGTGTGAGCAATATATCATTTAGTGACAACTTTGTGCAAAAAAAAAAAAGTTTGTCATATTCCCGCAACTTGTGGCAAAATATAAAATATTCCATGGACTGAACATGCCTCTCAGTAAATAGCTTGGGGTGTCTACTTTCCAAAATGGGGTCATTTGGGGGGGTTTTGTGCTATTTTGGCATTTTATGGCCTTCGGAACTGTGATAGGTAGTGAGGAGTGAAATCAAAAATTTGCGCCCTTAGAAATCCTGAAGGCGGTGCTTGGTTTCCGGGGTCCCGTACGTGGCTAGGCTCCTAAAAAGTCCCACACATGTGGTATCCCCGTACTCAGGAGAAGCAGCAGAATGTATTTTGGGGTGCAATTCCACATATAACCATGGCATGTGTGAACAATATATCATTTAGTGACAACTTTTTGTAATTTTTTTTTTTTTTTGTCATTATTCAATCACTTGGGACAAAAAAAAAAAATATTCAATGGGCTCAACATGCCTCTCAGCAATTTCCTTGGGGTGTCTACTTTCCAAAATGGGGTCATTTGGGGGGGTTTTGTACTGCCCTGCCATTTTAGCACCTCAAGAAATGAGATAGGCAGTCATAAATTTAAAGCTGTGTAAATTTCAGAAAATGTACCCTAGTTTGTAAACGCTATAACTTTTGCGCAAACCAATAAATATATGCTTATTGACATTTTTTTACTAAAGACATGTGGCTGAATACATTTTGGCCTAAATGTATGACTAAAATTTAGTTTATTCGATTCTTCTTATAACAAAAAGTAGAAAATATCATTTTTTTTCAAAATTTTCGGTCTTTTTCTGTTTATATCGCAAAAAATAAAAATCGCAGAGGCAATCAAATACCATTAAAAGAAAGCTCTATTTGTGGGAAGAAAAGGACGCAAATTTCATTTGGGTACAACATTGCATGTCCGCACAATTTACAGTTAAAGCAGCGCAGTGCCGAATCCCAAAAACAGGCCTGGTCCTAATGGCCCGAAATGGTCCGGGGCTTAAGTGGTTAACTGGGGGTAGCGCTACACATGGGGGCTCTCGAGTCCGGGATTCCTGATACAGTAAGCAACGCGCCAAAAGTACCGGCATGGACCCACTGGAAGTGGAACGGTGGTGCGCAGTGGCTGCCATTGATTCAGCCGCGGCAGTAGTTATTGAACTCCCGGGGATCTGGCAAGAAATAGCGGTAAACCAGCTAATAATGACGCTGTCCCCACTCCAGAAAGCATGGGTCATGGATGTCAGGTCGAATTCTTCACTGACCCACGCACTAATAGAATGGAAGAATGAAATCCCAGAGGATTTCAAAAGTCCAAGCATAACAGCAACGGATGATCAGACCTATAATTTAATGCATGCACTGCCAGTCAGGGGAGGATGGTTTCAGACACCAATTCCATCACCTCCACAGATATCTCCAGTGCAGTCCCCAAAAGCAGGAAGGCATAAAAAAGAGAGTCACCACCGGCCACCCTCTGCGCAGAATTATGCGCGGTCCTGGGGGAGATTGTAGCCCAGTGTAAGAAGGATCCTACAGACTACCCGATGTAGGGATACAGAAAACTTAGGATATTTTCTGGAAGGAAGCCTGTACCTTCGGGGGAAGAGGGATTTGAGGAGTGGCTAGACGGTGCCACTCAGGCTTTAGAAGAATGGGGAGTCCCAGAACACCGAAAGAAACAGAGAATCACAGAGAGTCTGAAAGGGCCTGCCTTGGAGGCCATACGCAACCTCAAGCTGAGCAAGAGAGACGGTGATGCACAGGATTATCTGGACATTCTGCAGAATGTGTTCGGTGGAACAGAGAAAGTCACTGAGCTCACTTACCAGCTGGAACACTGCTACCAAAAGACAGGAGAGAAACTGTCAGAATTCATGAGGCGTCTGGATAAGATCCTGCATAAAATTATACTGAAGAAGGGAATCGACCCAAGGAAGGTGGATGAGGCCCGTGTTCAGCAGGTCGTACGGGGAGCTCAGCCCCTGGACCCCATCGCATTGGCGTTACGCACTCGACAGGACGGGAAGAGCCTGGAGTACCCCGACTTAATCTGAGTGGTCAGAGAGGAAGAGGCCATGTTGGAAGACAAAAGAAGGAACCAAACAGTTGAGCCAACTCATCCTCCGGCGGTGATGGTCAGGACGGCCATGACCCTAGAGAGAGACTCAGAGGTGGATACCTTGAAGTCACAGATGTCCCAAGTGTTGGGGATGCTGACCTCCCTGATGGCCAAGGATCAAGGGGTACCAGAGAGGGAAAGTCAGAAGAAGGAGCTGTTTCCAAACACCTCAGCGCCCGCATCCCTGCAAGATTGGGGGGATGCGATCTGTTTCAACTGTGGAGGGGCTGGTCATATCGCTAAAGTGTGTTCCAGTCCCAAGAAGAAAAAGATGAATAACCGCAAGCCGGCGGAAAACTTCAGAAGGCCTTGGTGAAGGAGTCAACCGGGTGCCCATCATCTCCAGTGAGCTCCAAACTGAATGAGAAGCAAACAAAGAGAGGGGACACCACCCCTCAGAAGAAACACAGTGTTCCTCAGCGGGAATACACACCAAAGAAAGAGAATAGTGTCCCTCAGCGGGTAGCTACACCCATTAAGAGGAGGGAGATCAATGCATACCAAGCCCAAGAGCGACTAAAGTCAAAAGAGAAATGGAAGGAAGAGAGTCCAAAAGGGAAATGCAAGGATCAAAAGAAAGAAACCCCCTCAAAGCAATATCCAGAGAAGCTGGTAGGCCCCTCACCCATAGTACCTGTCCAGGTGGAGGGAGTCTACACAAGAGCCATATTGGATACTGGGGCACAAGTAACTTTGTTATACAGGGACTTTTATGACAAGCATCTAAGCCACTTACCCATCCAGCAGATTGAAGAGTTGAAGATATGGGGGATTGGGACCAAGAGCTTCCCTTATGATGGCTATCTGTCCATAAAACTGACCTTTGATCCATCTGTGGCCAGGAAAGCTGAAGTGTTCGACACCCTGGCTGTGGTATGCCCCCGACCGCCTGGAGCTAGCAAAAGCTCCATAATAATAGGGACCAACACGGACCTGGTTCGGAGACTTTTGGCCCCTCTAGTACGAAAGAAGGACCCCACGGTCACCAGGATCCACCCAATGCTGAAGACAGCCTACCAGCGACTGGTCTTAGAGCAGAAGGCCCCGGAAGAGGGGGTAGGAAAGGTCTGGAGGCTGGGAAGAAGAGGAATAGTGCTGCAACCCGGCGAAGTAACCTGTCTCAGAGCCACTGTAAAGCTTACTTGGGAGCAGCCTGGGCCCTTTGTCATGTTGGAACCTGACCCAAGAGAAGGACACTCGGGATTAGAGGTAGTCCCAGAAGTGGTCCCATTGAGGGCCTTGAAGAAGGCACACTGTAAAGTACCTGTGAGTGTCAGGAATACTACGGATGGTCCGATGGAAATCCCAGCCAGGATGTTACTGGGCCAGGTGAGCCCTGTTACCCCGGTTGTCTTGTCAGATGTGGAGAAGACAGAATGAGAAAGGACTATTTGGGAGAAGCTCTGCATGGAGAACCCGAACTTGCCAAGGGCTTGGAAAGAGAGAGCCAAGGCCCAGTTGACCAAGTGGAGAAGGATCTTTTCCCAAGATGAGTTCGATGTGGGGGTGTGCAAAGAGTGCCACCCACCGAATCCGCCTCCAGGAAGACAAGCCCTTCAGGGAGAGGGTCTGGCGAGTCCCATTGGCGGACCTCGAAGATTTGAGGGAACAGCTCGCCGAGCTCAAGCGAACCGGTGTTATCCGGGAGTCCAGAAGCCCCTATGCCTCTCCGATAGTGGTGGTCAGGAAGAAGAATGGATCGTTGAGGCTATGTATAGACTACAGGACCCTCAACTGGAGAACCATACCTGAGCAGTATACTACACCCAGGATAGAGGATGCCTTACAGAGCTTGTCCGGAGCAAGGTGGTTCAGTGTAATGGATCTCAAGAGTGGGTACTATCAGATCCCCATGCATCCAGAAGACAAGGAGAAGACAGCTTTCATAACTCCAGTGGGGTTCTTTGAGTTTGACAGGATGCCCCAAGGTCTGTCTGGAGCTCCAACCACCTTTCAACGCCTTATGGAAAAGACTGTGGGAGACATGAACCTCATCGAGGTTCTTGTTTACTTAGATGACATCATTGTCTTTGGGAGAACCCTGGAAGAGCATGAGGAGAGGCTGGAGAAGGTTCTGAGAAGGCTCAGTGAAGAGGGACTCAAGCTTTCACCCGAAAAATGCCAGTTCTATCAGTCATCCGTCAACTACCTGGGACACATAGTATCCGAAGAAAGGGTAGCTACAGACCCCGAAAAGTTGGAGGCAGTCCCCTCCTGGCTTAGGCCCACCACTGTGACAGAACTCAGATCCTTTTTGGGATTCTGTTCCTACTACAGGAGGTTCGTGGAAGGATTTGCCCGGATTGCAAAACCACTAAATGAGCTGCTCAAGACGGAAGGAGAAGAGGATGACTCGGGCCCCAGGAAGCCCAAGGACCAGTGGACGAGAAGTGTGAAGAGGCCTTCAAGATGTTGAAGAAAAGCCTAACCACTGCCCCTGTCCTGGCTTACGCAGACCCAAAGAAACCCTATGAACTCCATGTGGATGCCTGTCACGATGGCTTGGGAGGAGTGCTCTATCAGGAGCATGAAGGGCAACTGCGACTCATTGCATATGTGAGCAGGAGTCTAACTCCCTCGGAAAAGAACTACCCCACTCATAAGTTGGAGTTCATGGCCCTCAAATGGGCTGTAGTTGACAAGCTCAAAGATTACTTGTATGAAGCAGAATTCACTGTGAAAACTGATAACAACCCCCTTACTTATCTCTTCACCACAGCAAAGCTGGATGCCACAGGACACAGATGGCTGGCAGCCCTGTCTGCATTCAACTTTAGCCTGAAATATAGACCTGGGGCTGGAAATCGAGATGCGGACGCCTTGTCAAGAGGATCCCATGCTCCCACCAGCAGTACAGAAGACTGGACCCAAGTGGCACCCGATTGGGTGCGGGCCCTCTGTCAGGGGGCTGAACTTCAGGTCAGTGGCGGTTCAAGAGCAGAAGAGATAGGAGTCACTGTAGTAGGGGTCCCCAAACCATACTGTGGGGTAACTCAGCTGGAAGAGGCTGATTTGCCAAAACTGTCAAAAAAAGAGTTGAGGTGCGACCAATTGGAAGACCCCATGTGGAGATTGGTCCTGGAAGCCCTGGAGAGTCAGGATCCAGATAAACTCTTACGCCACCCTTCAAAGGAAGCTCGTCTGCTGAGGAAGGAATGGGACAGACTGCAGGTACATTAGGGAGTGGTCTACCAAAGGGGCCCCTCTGATGACCTAGAAGACAAATGGCAACTGTTTTTGCCCGAGAAACATCGAGAGACCGTCCTGGTCGCCTTGCACGACAATCATGGCCACTTGGGAGCGGAAAGGACCTTCCAGCTCGTTAGGAACCGGTTCTATTGGCCCTGCATGAGGACGGAGGTCAAGGAATACTGCCACTCCTGTGCACGCTGCATCCAGAGGAAGACTTTACCCCACCAAGCTGCCCCAATGGGCCATCTGCAAAGTCAAAGCCCACTGGATTTGGTATGCATTGATTTTCTCTGCCTCAAACCCGACTTGAGTGGACTAGGAAATGTTCTGGTGATAACCGACCATTTCACCCGGTATGCCCAGGCTTTTCCAACCAAAGACCAGAAGGCTTCCACCGTAGCTAAAGTACTCATGGAGAAATACTTTGTACACTACGGGCTACATAACGGCTCCACTCGGATCAAGGGAGGGACTTTGAAAGTCGGCTGATCCGGAAGCTCATGTATTCTTTAGGGATCAAGAAGACTCGAACCACCCCCTATCATCCATAAGGTGATGCTCAGCCGGAGAGGTTCAACCGAACCCTCCTCAACATGCTGGGGACTTTGAGTAGTGAGAAGAAACAGCATTGGAGCAAGCCTATAGCAGCAATTGTACATGCGTACAACAGTACCACAAGTGATGCTACAGTGTACTCGCCCTATCGACTTATGTTCGGAAGAGAAGCAAGACTACCGGTAGACCTGGCTTTTGGTACCTCCATAGACCATTGCTCGGCCACTTCACACAAGGGATATGTAGATAGGCTCAGACACAGTTTAAAATTGGCCTATGAGCAGGCACAAGCAGCCTCGGATCAAAGGGGAGCCCGCAACAAGAAAAACTTTGATCTAAAGGTCCGGATTCAGGATCTGCAACCTGGGGACAGAGTGCTGCTACGGAACATGGGGGTCCCTGGAAAACACAAGCTTGCAGACAGATGGAGACCTGAACCCTACGTTATTTGCAAGAAACTGCCGGGCCTACCTGTTTACAGACTAAAGCCAGAAGGAAAAGTGGGGCCCTTGAAGACTTGGCATCGGAACCATTTACTACCACTTGCCGAAGCAGTTCGGATACCCCCTGCGAGGGATCCCCCTGAGCTAACTTCCATCCTGGATACTCCCAAGCCAAGCACTCGGTCCCAGACTCCTCGGATTGATGAATCAGATGTCTCTGAATTAAGTGAGGATGAGAGAGAAGAACTTGATTGGCTATGGCCTTCCCAGGTCCCAGAAACTCTTGCTATAGATCTTCCACCTACTGAAGACGCCATAGATAGTACACTGAATGCAGAAGCTACTGAGTTCATCCCGTCCAGTCCTTTGTCGGATTCTTGGGAAGATGCCTGTGACTTACTCTTAGAGGAGGACCCAAGAGATTCTATGTACCTCCCTGCTCTTGAGTCGAGCGTCCCAGAACCAGTGGAAACTCCCAAGACGGTTCCAGAAGAGGAACCTGTGTTACTTAAACCAGAAATTCCAAGAGAACAAAGGCTGAGAAGGGCCATAAGGCCTCCCCGAAAGTTGACTTACCCACAGATGGGGAAGAGCCCGGAGGACACTGTGGTTACTGCCAGGAGGAGTGTGGAAGACCCTGATCTCTCCACTGTTCATTTAGTGGGGGGCAACCCCAACTCACCCGCTGGCACAGCTAGGCAGGCCACTATTGACAGTGTGACCTGTGGGCAAGGAAGTTCGCCCCCTCGTTTTTGGTGGGAACTTCCTCTGCCGACATCATACGCATCTTTGTCTCCTGTTGTGCGTAGTATGTGTTAACAGTTATCTTTGGGGACCAAAGAGTTTAAGTGGGGGGAGTGTGTAGCGGGGTCTCCTTTAAGGCCCCGGGACTACATTACCCAGAACCCCGTTCGGCTCCCAGGGTGCATTTGACCACCACAGAGACTCATGGGTGGGGCTATAAAAGAAGGGGGCGAGGTTAAGCTCGGCCTCTTTGGACACCGCGCTGCAAGCAATAGGACTCCCTGTGCGGATCCGCTGCTGTGAAAGGCCTGAAGCCTGGGCCTTGCGTACCTTCCAAAGAGCCTTCCACCCCACTGCGGAGCCTGGGTGGCACCTGTTCCTGTTCAAGTTGCTGACATCAGTTGGACCAGAGACCCGGCCGTTGGACACACTGTGTGTGGATACACAGAAGGTGGAAACCTGGACTGGGATCGCGTCCAGAGTGGTGAGCGAGAACTTGCTCACGTTATTACCCCTTTACTTTGTTAGGCCTAGTGACTGCCTTGGCCCATCTTGTTAATTTTACTACCGTTGGATTACAAATACTGTTCCTGAAAGTGCACCACCGTTCAAGTTGCATGCAAAGTATTACTCTCACAAGGGACTGAGTTTTAATCTGGGTCAGGCCTGACCAGGGTGGGGGTTAAAACTTTGTTGCTGCGCCATATTGCGCATAGAAAAAAAAGAAAGTTGCACGTGGCGGGTGATCACTCTGCACTATCTCTGATGAATATGTTTATTGCTGCAGGGCTCTGCATGTATACTATGTGATGTGTTCAACTTTGAATACCAAAGTAAATCCAGTTATATTTTATCACATTGGTATTAGTGTCATCTTTGCAGATAGTGGTTATCTATCAATGTTGCCAGATTGTGTATAATCAGGTATAGACCGTTACAAGGTAACAATCCCTAGACTAACTGTGCCAGTGTGGGCTGAGTAGATTGCCGGGGGTTGGCGGTGCTGTATACAGGGCCCGAAACAAAACTCAGCGGCTCTCTTAACTGGGGGTAGCGCTATATATATATATATATATTGTGACAGCAGGAAGGTAAAGTCACCTGGTTGCATCCAGGGGGGTAGGTATATTTCTCCCAGATTCAGGCTTTATGCCGACTTATACAACTAGGGAGAGAGTTGATGAAGCCCAGCTGAGGCTAGTGGGCTCATGGATGATTCATACCTCTAGGGAGAGTGCTGGGCGTCGTGCAGGCAGGGAGTTGATGAGACCAGCTGAAGCTTGTCAGCTCGTTTAAGGCCTCTATAAAAACTCCCAGCTTCATTAGGTGTTTGCTCATGCCTGGACCCAGACCTGTGTGGACTGTCTAGGGAGAGTGAACCCCTGTGCGGTGAGACAAAGCCTGTGTGGCTATTTGTTTGGACATTTACTAAACCAGGGACTTAGGGACTAGGACAGCACCAGGCTGATCCCAGTTGTTAGTTAGGGAAACCTGCATGTTTAGTCAGAGGTCAAGCTGACCAGGATTTATTTTGTTTATGTTTCTTTTTGCTTTGCTGTGTTTTTGTCACTGTAAATAGAGAAATAAACCGCACCTTTTGATCTTGAAAACCACAACCTCCGTCTGCTGGGCCTGTTTTTGTGTGGGGAGCCCATCCAGGGGGTCACACACACCCGCTACCGAGCTAACCCCCTCACAGTTGGTGGAGAACCAGTGGCAGTTTTTTTTTAAGCCAGCATGGAGGAGATACTGAAACAGCTGGCTCTAGCAAATGCCAATCAACAGCAGACAAATGCAGCTTTGCAAAAGAGCCTTGCAGCTCAACAACAGAGCTTCGCAGCCCAGCAACAAGCCCAGCAGCAATCTGAGGCCCGCTTCATAGACCTGTTGCAGAAGCAAGAGCAGAGACTACAACAACAGATGGAAGCAGTAATGCAGCAACGTCCGCAGACCAGTGAGGAAAGCCGTCCCACTAATACCGCGTCCTTTGGGGTGAGTCGTTTATTGACAAAAATGACTGGAGAGGATGATCCAGAGGTATTTTTGACCACATTTGAAAGGACTGCTGAAAGAGAAAAGTGGCCTGAGGAGCAGTGGGCTGGACTGGTGGCTCCTCTGTTAACTGGTGAATCGCAGAAAGCTTACTATGACCTAGAGCCTGACCAAGCAAAAGACTATGTGAGGCTAAAAGCTGAAATATTGGCAAGGTTGGGTGTCACCCTGGCTGTCCGGGCTCAGCGTGTGCATAACTGGACTTTCCAGCTTGGAAAACCCCCCAGGTCTCAAATGTATGATCTCATTCACCTGAGCAGGAAGTGGCTACAGCCAGAGACTTTGTCCGCACCGGAGATTGTGGAACGTGTTGTGATGGATCGTTTCTTGAGAGCTCTTCCTACCGCCATTCAAAAGTGGGTAAGCCATGGAGACCCAGAAACGGCCGGTAAACTTGTGGATCGTGTAGAGAGATACTTGGCTGCAGAGAACCTGACGGCCTCTTCCAGAGACTCTCGGACTTTCCGCCCTAAGACCAGACCATCCCCAGGGGCGGATAAGATGATTCCAAGGGGTGAGGGTGGAGAGAGTGAGAGGGTGGGAGCTCTGCCCAGGGTTTGGCGAGAACAGCCTGGGAAGTCGGGGGCTCAAGAGGCAGCCAAAAGGATTGTTTGCTACCGCTGCCGGCAAGCGGGACATATTGCAGCAAATTGCCCGGTTGTGGAGGAACCCATGCAATGTGACTTTCTGACGGACAGACGTCAGTCGCTGTGTGCGACAGTCGCATGCACTGCCATTCGGGGAACTGAGAAACATTTATGCAAAATGTGTATTAATGGTAGAAATGTTGTGGTATTACTGGATTCAGGTAGCCTTGTGACCCTGATAAAGGCTGAATTAGTTAAAACAGAGGTCTCTGGGAATAGCAAGGTAGCTGTTATTTGTGTGCATGGGGACACCCGAGAGTATCCAGTGACTACAGTGTGTTTCAAGACCCCCAAAGGTACCCTCTCTCATCCAGTGGGGTTAGTATCTCAACTACCGCATGATGCCATTGTGGGAAGGGATTTTCCGAAGTTCTGGGAACTGTGGGATGATCCTGAGCCCCCCACTGGTGCCCCTATGTACCAGGAAGGTGATAGCCAGAACTCCTCTGAGAGTGGTGAGGACTCTCCAGAATTTCCCTTGTCAGTATTGGCAGGCGAGACTCAAGAAACTGGAGAGGAGCCCACCTCCTCAGACGAAAACCTACCGTCTGTGGAGTTTTTTGATCTTGAGGTTCACAGGGAAAATTTTGCCACAGAACAGTTAAAAGACCCCGCCCTAATAAAGGCACGGGAAAACGTAGTGGAAATAGATGGCGAGTTAGTGAACCCAGATAATACCTGCACTTACCCATACTTCAGCGTAGAGAAGGACCTACTGTATCGGGTGGCAAAAAGGGCAGAAGAAACCGTTGAGCAGCTTGTGGTGCCCAAACCTTACAGGAAGTTGGTGTTGGAGTTGGCCCATGGGCACATTCTTGGAGGTCATCTGGGGACAGAGAAAACCCGAGAGAGGGTATTACAGAGATTCTATTGGCCTGGGGTGATGAAGGACATAGAAAATTATTGTTCCTCCTGCCCTGTGTGTCAGAGGTCGGCCCCGATGCCACATTTCCGTAGCCCGCTGGTCCCTCTACCCATCATTGAGGTCCCGTTTGAGAGGATCGCAATGGATTTGGTAGGTCCTATAATCAAGTCCGCTAGGGGGCACCAGTACATATTAGTTATAATGGACTATGCCACCCATTATCCAGAAGCGATCCCTCTCCGAAATACCTCGGCCAAAACCATAGCCAAAGAGCTATCTCTTGTTTTTAGCCGGGTGGGTATTTGTAAAGAACTGCTTACGGACCAAGATACACCCTTTATGTCCCGGGTTATGAAAGAGCTGTGTAAATTGTTCAAAGTGACGCAATTGCGTACGTCTGTGTATCACCCCCAAACCGATGGGCTGGTTGAAAGATTCAACAAAACCCTAAAACAAATGTTGAAGAAAGTGGTGGATAGAGATGGAAAGGATTGGGACTGTCTACTTCCTTATTTGATGTTTGCTATTAGGGAGGTGCCCCAATCCTCTACGGGATTCTCCCCCTTTGAGTTACTGTATGGGAGACACCCAAGAGGGCTGTTGGATATTGCCAAGGAAACTTGGGAAAGTGAGAGTTCTCCCCACAGGAGTGTGATTGAGCATGTCGCCCTGATGCAAGATCGAATTGCACAGGTAATGCCCATCGTGAAGGAACATTTGGCCCAAGCGCAGTTGGCACAGCAGAGAGTGTACAACCGTGGAGCCAAGACCCGTACCTTTTCCCCGGGGGATAGGATATTGGTACTTGTCCCTACGGTTGAAAGTAAATTCCTTGCCAAATGGCAAGGCCCCTACGAGATAATGGAAAAAGTGAGCGAAGTGAATTACAAGGTCAGACAACCAGGAAGGCGAAAGCCCGAACAGATCTATCACGTTAATCTGTTGAAAGCTTGGAGGGATAGAGAGTCCCTAGTCGCAGAAACTTGGTCACCAGCTCAAACTGGTTGCGTGATTCCGGAGGTTGGAATAGCAGCCACCTTGTCACAACCCCAACAACAGGAGGTTAAGGAGTTTGTGCTTCGCAACAAGGAGGTGTTCTCTGAGCTGCCGGGACAAACATCTGGGGTAGAGCATGATATTATTACCCCGCCCGGTGAAAGGGTGAAGTTAAAACCCTATCGGATCCCAGAGGCCCGACGGGAGGCAATACGGGAGGAAGTACAGAAAATGCTGAACTTAGGGGTGATAGAGGAGTCCCAAAGTGATTGGTCTAGTCCCATTGTGTTGGTGCCTAAACCGGATGGGAGCTGGCGATTTTGTAACGATTTTCGTCAGTTGAACAAAGTTACAAAATTTGACACCTACCCCATGCCACGTATAGATGAGTTGATCGACCGGCTGGGAACAGCCCGATACATGACGACTCTTGACCTCACAAAAGGGTATTGGCAAATTCCCCTGGCCAAGTCGGCCAAAGAGAAAACCGCATTTGTAACCCCAGACGGGGCGTTCCAATATAAGAGAATGCCGTTCGGGTTACAGAATGCGCCGGCCACATTCCAGCGGAAAATGGACCAGATACTGAGGCCCCATCGGAAGTATGCTGCGGCTTACCTGGATGACGTAATTGTCCATAGCACAGATTGGGCCTCACATCTGCCAAAAGTGCAAGCAGTCCTAGACTCTATCCGGGAAGCGGGGTTTACGGCTAACCCCAAGAAGTGTACCATTGGGCAGGAGGAGGCCAAATATCTTGGGTACACCATTGGCAGGGGAGTAATAAAACCCCAACTCAACAAAGTCGAGGCCATCCAGAGTTGGCCACGTCCCAACAGCAAGAAGCAGGTACGAGCCTTTCTGGGAATCGCGGGTTATTATCGGCGCTTCATTCCCCACTTTGCTTCTAAGGCTGTGCCCCTAACCAACCTGACGAAAGGGAAAGGGTCGGTCATGATTAAATGGACCCCCGAGGCTGAGGCAGCATTCCAATTCTTGAAACAAGCCTTATGTAGCCAGCCAGTGTTGTACTCACCCGACTTCTCTAAAGACTTTGTCGTACAAAGTGATGCGTCAGATGTGGGGTTAGGAGCAGTATTGTCCCAGGTCTGGAACGGGGAAGAGCACCCAGTCATTTACCTCAGCAGGAAGTTGAAGTCCCATGAGGTAAATTACGCCACGGTTGAAAAGGAGTGTTTAGCGGTGAAGTGGGCTCTAGATTCCCTTCGGTACTATCTGCTAGGTAGGCACTTTGACATGGTTACGGATCACGCTCCGTTAAAGTGGATGGCTCAAAACAAGGAGACAAATAGAAGAGTGAATAGGTGGTTCCTGGCCCTACAGGAATTCAACTTCACAGTAAAGCATCGCCCTGGCGTTCAAATGGGGAATGTGGATGCTTTGTCTCGAGTACATGAATGCCTGATTGCTGGTGTTCCAACCCCAAGGTTAAAACAAGAGGGGGGGGTATGTGACAGCAGGAAGGTAAAGTCACCTGGTTGCATCCAGGGGGGTAGGTATATTTCTCCCAGATTCAGGCTTTATGCCGACTTATACAACTAGGGAGAGAGTTGATGAAGCCCAGCTGAGGCTAGTGGGCTCATGGATGATTCATACCTCTAGGGAGAGTGCTGGGCGTCGTGCAGGCAGGGAGTTGATGAGACCAGCTGAAGCTTGTCAGCTCGTTTAAGGCCTCTATAAAAACTCCCAGCTTCATTAGGTGTTTGCTCATGCCTGGACCCAGACCTGTGTGGACTGTCTAGGGAGAGTGAACCCCTGTGCGGTGAGACAAAGCCTGTGTGGCTATTTGTTTGGACATTTACTAAACCAGGGACTTAGGGACTAGGACAGCACCAGGCTGATCCCAGTTGTTAGTTAGGGAAACCTGCATGTTTAGTCAGAGGTCAAGCTGACCAGGATTTATTTTGTTTATGTTTCTTTTTGCTTTGCTGTGTTTTTGTCACTGTAAATAGAGAAATAAACCGCACCTTTTGATCTTGAAAACCACAACCTCCGTCTGCTGGGCCTGTTTTTGTGTGGGGAGCCCATCCAGGGGGTCACACACACCCGCTACCGAGCTAACCCCCTCACAATATATATATATATATATATATATATATATATATATATAGTTCATATATATGTAACCAATATATAACTACCGTACACACATGTATGGAACTGTATGGTTAACCACTTAACGACCACCCACTGTAAAAATACGTCGGCAGAATGACACCGACAGGCAGAATCACGTATATGTACGTGATCGCCTTTGTATAGTTGGGGGGTCCAATCGGACCCCCCTTCTTTACAGTGAGCTGTCGTTAAGTTTTCGGGAGCGATCCAGGAACAGGGGACGGCCGTTCGATTCCGGCCACCCCCTCTCGATCGCTCCCAGTGAATCGAATCCTTCCAATGCCTGTGTAATGTAAACACAGGCAGAGGAAGTGATGTCATCTCTCCTGCGGCGCTCACATATACCGAGCGCCGCACAAGAGAAGATGCAGGTTAGTGCACAAAACACTACACTGACACCAGGACACATAGGCACATAAATCGCCCCCCAGGCCCCCCCAGACACCCCAGATCACCCCCCAGATCACCGCCCAGCCCCCAGTCACAGTGTCACTGATTGCAGTGACCATTTATTTACTGATCACTGCAATCAGTGACATTTGTGACTGTAAAAGTGTCACTAAAGTTAGTTTTAGGTCCAGTGTAGCCCCCTAACCCCCCCTAATAAAGGTTTAACCCCCTGATCGCCCCCCAGATAACCCTTTCACCCCCTATCACCACTGTCGCTAAGCGATCATTTTTCTGATCGCTGTCTTAGCGTCGGTGATGCCGATCGGTAGCCAGTTATTTTTTTTAGGTTCGCCGCAGGTTTTTATAGCGTCAGGTACCCCCATATATTACCTAATAAAGGTTTAACCCCCTTGATCGCCCCCCAGATAACCCTTTCACCCCCTATCACCACTGTCACTAAGCGATCATTTTTCTGATCGCTGTCTTAGCGTCGGTGATGCCGATCGGTAGCCAGTTATTTTTTTTAGGTTCGCCGCAGGTTTTTATAGCGTCAGGTACCCCCATATATTACCTAATAAAGGTTTAACCCCCTTGATCACCCCCCAGGTAAACCTTTCACCCCCTATCACCACTGTCGCTAAGCGATCGTTTTTCTGATCGCTGTCTTAGCGTCGGTGATGCCGATCGGTAGCCAGTAATTTTTTTAGGTTCGCCGCAGGTTTTTATAGCGTCGGGTACCCCCATATATTACCTAATAAAGGTTTAACCCCCTTGATCGCCCCCCAGGTAACCTTTTCACCCCCTATCACCACTGTCGCTAAGCAATAGTTTTTCTGATTGCTGTCTAAGTGTCGGTGATGCCGATCGGTAGCCAGTAATTTTTTTTAGGTTCGCCGCAGGTTTTTATAGCGTCAGGTACCCCCATATATTATCTAATAAAGGTTAAACCCCCTTGATTGCCCCCCAGGTAACCCTTTCACCCCCTATCACCACTGTCGCTAAGCGATCGTTTTTCTGATCGATGTCTTAGTGTCGGTGATGCCGATCGGTAGCCAGTAATTTTTTTTAGGTTCGCCGCAGGTTTTTATAGCATCAGGTACCCCCATATATTATCTAATAAAGGTTTAACCCCCTTGTTCGCCCCCCAGGTAACCCTTTCACCCCCTATCACCACTGTCGCTAAGCAATCGTTTTTCTGATCGCTGTCTTAGTGTCGGTGATGCCGATAGGTAGCCAGTTATTTTTTTTAGGTTCGCCGTCAGGTTTTTATATAGCGTCAGGTACCCCCATATATTACCTAATAAAGGTTTTAACCCTCTAATTGCCCCTAGTTAACCCTTTCGCCAGTAATCACCATATAAGTGTTACGGGTGACGCTGGTTAGTTAGTTTGCTTTTTATAGTGTCAGGGCACCCGCCGTATATAACCCAATAAAGGTTTAACCCCCTGATCGCCCGGCGGGTGATATCAATTAGGTTTTAGCGTCAGAGAGGGTCTGCGTCACACCCCAGGCAGCGTCAGGTTAGTGCCAGGAGCGCTAACACCCACGGGTGAAGCATATACCCCCCTTAGTGGTATAGTATTTGAACATATCAATATCTGATCTGATCAGATCTATACTAGCGTCCCCAGCAGTTTAGGGTTCCCAAAAACGCAGTGTTAGCGGGATCAGCCCAGATACCTGCTAGCACCTGCGTTTTGCCCCTCCGTCCAGCCCAGGCCACCCAAGTGCAGTATCGATCGATCACTGTCACTTGCAAAACACAACACACATAACTGCAGCGTTCGCAGAGACAGGCCTGATCCCTGCGACTCCAGTGTTGTAGGAGGTGATTTCACCACCACAGTTAAAAAAAAAAAGCATATATGCCGAAGCATTGGGGCAGCAGGGGCGGAGGATTTTGCTCCTAATGCCGCGTACATACGGTCGAAATTCCGACGGAGGCTTGCCCGTGGAAAAGTCTGACCATGTGTACGCGGCATAACTTTTGCGGGAAGATGCCCCCATGCTTCGGCATATATAAATGGTGCATGTATGCCCATCATTAGAAGTGGGTGGATGAAAGGCGGTATTCTAATGGTGGGCATACCCACCGATCAATCTTTTTTTTTCATTCAGCCAACAGGCTGCATGAAAAAAAAGATTACAATACATGTCCAACAAGGACCAGCAACGTACTGGTATGTTGCTGGACTTTGAATGTTTATACCAGAATGATGCCTGCGGGTTTAGGTATCAACTTGGTATCATTCTTTTCAGCCAGCGGCCAGCTTTCATGTAAAAGCAATCCTAGTGGCTAATTAGCCTCTGGACTGCTTTTACAAGCAGTGGGAATGAATGTCCCCCCCCCCCCCGGATATAAAAAGCGCCATTGGGAAATTGGGAAAGCATTTTATCACACCGATCTTGGTGTGGTCAGATGCTTTGAGGGCAGAGGAAAGATCTAGGGTCCAATAGACCCCAGTTTTTTTAAAAAAAGAGTACCTGTCACTACCTATTGCTATCATAGGGGATATTTACATTCCCTGAGATAACAATAAAAATGATAAAAAAAAAAAATATGGAAGCAACAGTTTAAAAATAAAATAAAAAAGCAAAATTAATAATAAAAAAAAAAAAAAAAAAAAAAAGCACCCATGTCCTGCCCTGCTCTTGCCCAATGGCGAACTCAAGCATCGGTCTGGCGTCATATGTAAACATCAATTGCACCATGCATGTGAGGTAGCACCGCGAAGGTCAGATCGAGGGCAGTCATTTTAGCAGTAGACCTCCTCTGTAAATCTAACGGTGTAACCTGTAAAGGCTTTTAAAGGCTTTTAAAAATGTATGTAGTTTGTCGCCAATGCGCGTTTGTGCGAAATTTTAAAGCTTGTCGTGTTTGGTATCTATGTACTCAGCCTAAGATCATCTTTTTTATTTCATCAAACATTTGGGCAATATAGTGTGTTTTAGTGCATTAAAATTTAAAAAAGTGTATTTTTTCCCCAAAAAATGCGTTTGAAAAATCGCTGCGCAAATACTGTGTAGAAAAAAAAATGCAACACCCACCATTTTAATCTGGAGGGCCTTTGCTTTAAAAATATATATAATGTTTGGGGGTTCAGCATAATTTTCTTGCAAAACAAATATATGTTTTCATGTAAACAAAAAGTGTCAAAAAGGGCTTTGTCCTCAAGTGGTTAGAAGAGTGGATGTAAGCTAACTAATGTTGTGTATAAAATGCCAGAACAGTTCAAAACCCCCCCAAATGACCCCATTTTGGAAAGTAGACACCCCAAGCTATATACTGAGAGGCATGTCGAGTCCATGGAATATTTTATATGTTGACACAAGTTGCGGAAAAAAGACTATTTATTTATTTATTTATTTATTTTTGCACAAAGTTGTCACTAAATGATATAGTGCTCAAACATGTCATGGGCATATGTGGAATTACACCACAAAATACATTCTGTTGCTTCTCCTGAGTACGGGGATACCACATGTGTGAGACTTTTTGGGAGCCTAGCCGCGTACGGGACCCCAAAACCAAGCACCTTCGGGCTTTCTAAGGGTGTAAATTTTTGATTTCACTTCTCACTGCCTATCACAGTTTTGGAGGCCATGGAATGCCCAGATGCCACAAAACCCCCCCAAATGACCCCATTTTGGAAAGTAGACACCCCAAGCTATTTGCTGAGAGGTATGGTGAGTATTTTGCAGATCTCGCTTTTTGTCACAAAGTTTTGAAAATTGAAAAAAAAATATATATATATTTTCTTTCTTCATTTTCAAAAACAAATGAGAGCTGTAAAATACTCACCATGCCTCTCAGCAAATAGCTTGGGGTGTCTACTTTCCAAAATGGGGTCATTTGGGGGGGTTTTGTGCTATTTTGGCATTTTATGGCCTTCGAAACTGTGATAGGTAGTGAGGAGTGAAATCAAAAATTTGCGCCCTTAGAAATCCTGAAGGCGGTGCTTGGTTTTCGGGGGCCCGTACGCGGTTAGGCTCCCAAAAAGTCCCACACACGTGGTATCCCCGTACTCAGGAGAAGCAGCAAAATGTATTTTGGGGTGCAATTCCACATATAACCATGGCATGTGTGAGCAATATATCATTTAGTGACAACTTTTTGTAATTTTTTATTTTTTTTAGTCATTATTCAATCACTTGAGACAAGAAAAAAAAAATATTTAATGGGCTCAACATGCCTCTCAGCAATTTCCTTGGGGTGTCTACTTTCCAAAATTGGGTAATTTGGGGGGGGGGGGGGTTGTACTGTCCTGCCATTTTAGCACCTCAAGAAATGAGATAGGCAGTCATAAATTAAAAGCTGTGTAAATTCCAGAAAATGTACCCTAGTTTGTAGACGCTATAACTTTTGCGCAAACCAATAAATATACGCTTATTGACATTTTTTTTACTAAAGACATGTGGCTGAATACATTTTGGCCTAAATGTATGACTAAAATTGAGTTTATTCGATTTTTTTTATAACAAAAAGTAGAAAATATCATTTTTTTTCAAAATTTTCGGTCTTTTTCCATTTATATCGCAAAAAATAAAAATCGCAGAGGCAATCAAATACCATTAAAAGAAAGCCCTATTTGTGGGAAGAAAAGGACGCAAATTTCGTTTCGGTACAACATTGCATGTCTGCACAATTTACAGTTAAAGCAGCGAAGTGCAAAATTCTAAAAACAGCTCTGGTCCTTTAGCTACAAAATGGTCTGGGGCTTAAGTGGTTAAATACATATAAGACACATAACACATAGGGTGGGGTGAACGAAAGTAAATTTTCTCAAGTTGTAAATATGGTAATGTCCTTGGGTTGGAGAAGTCTTACTAAAACAAGAAGAGTTTGATTTAATATTGAACATGTTAAGTGTCATACTGTCTCTAGACAAGGATTTTAAATGGGTAAAACGATTGTAGCGGGTGCCACTCAGCCTGCCTGTGGCCCCGTATCTCCTGCTGCAGCCTAATACTTATGCCGCGAAAAATTACGACCGTCAAGAACGCGGTGACGTACAAGACGTACGACGAGCCAAGATCAATGAAGTTCAATAGGCAGTTCGGCTCTTCTGCTTGATTCTGAGCATGCATGTTTTCTTGTCGGAAAATTTGAGAACCAGCTCTCAAATTCTTGTTGTCGGAAATTCCGACAGAAAAAGTCCGGTGGAACCTACACACAGTCGAAATTTCCGACCAAAAGCTCATATCGAACTTTTCTTTTCGGAAATTCGGACCGTGTGTACTCGGCATTACACAAGCACAGGCAGGCTAACAGGGACACACAGCCTGTCAGCAGCTGCGGGGGGGGGGGAATTCCCCCCCTCCATCTCCTTCTCTCACTGTGCAGTGAGTGAGAGGCATTCACAGACATAGCCGCCCACTCAGTTCCCTCCCCTGTTTCTCCATTGGCAGGGGGAGCTGGCCAATCCAGGGAGGACTGCAAGAACCGCAAGGGGTCCCTAGATGTAGCGCACCCCGCAACCCTGCACTCAATACGTAGCGCAACCCTGCACTCAGTATGTAGCACAACTCTGCACTCAGTACGTAACGCAACCCTGCACTCTTTTAGGTAGCACACCCCTCAACCCTGCACTCTTTATGTAGTAAAAGAATGTAGTAAAAACAAATGTAGACCCCTGCTTTCTGTGCATTACAAGAAAAAGTTTGGTTTGGTATGGCGCACTTTGGAAAGGGCTGTGTAGAGGTCTATAACGAAGGAAAGGAGGGGGGAGGGGTAATGCACTGGGTGGAGTTGTGAAGGCTCAGTTATTAATAGTTCAATAGTAAATATGTATGTCCATGTATGGAAGAAAAGTTTAGGGCGAGATTGCTGAGATTGATTAGATGGCTGCCAGTTCAGATTGGAAGCTAGAAGAGGCTCTGGAACAGACAAGACGAAAAAGGGAACGGCGCCCTCTAAATGCAGCAAGTAAAAACAGTTTTTAATTAAAGGATTAAAATCCACTCACATTTGAGCAGTGGTAATCGAGCGTGTCAGGGGTAGGCAGGAACTTCATCCGCAGATCCTCAGGGGTGATGGTGGTTTCACGGGCAGTTGGGCTGGAGTCCTCGATCCTGTGTCTCTTCCTGCACTGGATGTTGAGCAGCGCCGGCCGGAAACTTGGATCTGGACTGTGTGTGCTCCGTGGGGTCCTGGGGTCATCACTTCCGGGTCAGAGGTATGCGGGAGGTGCTTCGCGTTCAGGACATGCGTGTCCCTTCATCAGGCTAGTGTGGCGGCCATCTTAGGTGTGGTAATTTGTACCAGAGTGAGGATAGGTGGGCGGGTTTGTCTTGTATTTTTGGCAACCATGGTAACCGCGCAAGCTGGGGCATGCTGTGTGCGGCGGGGATCATACTGGGCTGATAGATCGTGACACTCCAGGGAGGCAATGGCACAGGATGAGCCCAAGAAAATATATATATATAGAGAATAGCTTAGGCTGTGTATTTCATGTGTTATTAAGAATTATACATAGTAGACTGTATACTATAAATTATACTACATAAAACAAAACAAACTATAAACTATATTCTGGTTCTATATTGATACTAACGGCCAAATACTGGGAATTTAATAGGAATCGTAGGGATATGATAAGAATATCTATATAGAGAAATAAAAGGTTATGTTTTTAAAAAAAAGGGGTTTCTTTACAGAATTATACTAATAATGAAGAAGATAACGTTAAAAATAATAATAATTAAATAAAGATAAAAAATATATATAATAAATAATAAATAATAAATATAAATATAAAAATGAAAATGAAAATGGAATTAGAATGGAATTAAAATAAAATATGATATATGAAATATGATATAGGATCTGAAAAAATGAATCTTATGGTGCTGGGGGAATATGTATACATATGTACTTGGATTATGGCACTGGGGGTGTGTACGTAATGGATACACGCAGGACTATGTGCATGCATCCATATCAGCTGCACATATTCATATGGACGCATGCCCACAAGAACATATGGGTGCATAAATCTAAAATATTAGGGAAATATAGATTAATAGGGTATGGTATACATATACATTAATTTGATAAGTACATGAGGATATGCACCTGCAGGTGCATACACACATGCATACATATATACACATACACACACACACACATATGTGTGTGCACACCTGCACATATACAGCAAAAATAACTACACAAATGCATGTACATAGGGTTATAGAAAAATATAGAAAAAAAGGTGTGTAGAATAGGGGTGATTTCTGGGAGTAGTGTGAAAATGGCTTTTCTTTTTCGTACATCACGGGACACAGAGCGACTTAGTCATTACTAATGGGTTATATAGTTTACCTTCAGGTGCTGGCACTGGCAACTTCCAAACCGGAAGTACCCTATATAAGCCCCTCCCATCCGGGAGCACCTCAGTTTTTTTGCCAGTGTCTAAGTTCCTAAATATCAGGACTTTTCGGATGGAGTCGATCCGATCGGTGGCCACCGCCCTACAAGGGCAGGAATGGTTAGCCTCGATCGACATAAGGGATGCTTATCTGCATATTCCCATCTTTCCGGCCCACCAGAAATTTCTACGCTTTGCAGTAGAAGGGCGCCATTTTCAGTTCAGAGCCTTAACTTTCGGTCTGGCCACAGCACCACGAGTGTTCACAAAAATTCTGGCCCCACTATTGGCCAATCTAAGAACACAAGGTGTAACGATAATGGCATATCTAGATGACCTGCTACTAATAGACCACTCAGTGGAAAAGCTGGAAGTAGCTATTCACAAGACAATCAAGTATCTGGAATATCACGGTTGGATTATCAACCGGGACAAGTCAGCTCTAAGACCAGTCAGAAGTCTGGAATACTTAGGGCTAAGGCTGGATTCAAATCAGAGAAAGATTTTCTTACCTCCAGAAAAGGTGTCGTCTTTAAAAGATTTGACCCACTTAGTGGGTACAAAAAGAAAACCATCCATACGCCTGTGCATGAGGCTGCTGGGAAAAATGGTGGCTTCATTCGAAGCAGTACCCTACGGTCAATTCCATTCAAGGAACTTGCAGAGGGCCATACTGTCAGCCTGGAACAAAAAAGTTCAGGCTTTAGACTTACCAATGTCCCTGTCCCCTTCCGTTCGCAAGAGCCTCCATTGGTGGTTGGTGCCCCAGAATCTGGAAAAAGGGAAACCCTTCAGTCCGGTTTCTTGGAAGGTGGTCACTACAGATGCCAGCCTCATAGGCTGGGGGGCAGTACTGGAGCAATGGTCTCTCCAGGGCAAGTGGTCAGAAGCAGAGAAGGCCCTGCCCATCAATCTCTTAGAGATACGAGCAGCCCGGTATGCCCTAGTAGCATGGACATCCAAACTCCAAGGGTCCCCTGTCAGAATTCAATCAGACAATGCCACAGCAGTGGCTTATATCAATCACCAGGGTGGCACCAGGAGTCGTGCAGCCCAGAGGGAAGCGAATTGCATCCTGGAATGGGCAGAAAGATATGTCCCAGCCATATCCGCGGTTTTCATCCCAGGAGTGGAAAATTGGAAAGCGGACTTTTTAAGTCGCCAGCAATTATGCCCGGGGGAATGGTCTCTTCACCCCGAGGTTTTCCAGGCAATATGCCAGCGGTGGGGAACACCGGATGTAGATCTGCTAGCATCCAGATTCAATGCAAAGGTGGACAGGTTTGTCTCTCGGACAAGGGATCCCCTAGCTTGCGGCTCGGATGCCCTAGTGTTCCCTTGGGATCAGTTCAAGCTGATATATGCATTCCCACCGCCACAATTGTTACCGCGATTAATCCGCAGAATCAGGGTAGAAAAGAAACCAGTGATTCTGGTGGCTCCAGCGTGGCCCCGAAGGGCATGGTACGCGGAGATTGTAAAAATGTCAGTGAGGAGTCCTTGGACCCTCCCACATCGTCCGGACCTGCTGTCGCAAGGACCGATATACCACCCTTCCTTACCAGCCCTAGGTTTGACGGCCTGGCTATTGAAGCCCACATTCTGAAAAAGAGAGGGCTCTCTAATCCTGTGGTATCTACCATGATCAATGCCAGGAAGCCAGTATCCAGGCAGATCTATTATAGGATCTGGAAGGCGTACGTCGCGTGGTGTGAGGCCAAGAAATGGCATCCACGTAAGTACGTAATAGGTAGGATTTTGGACTTCCTACAGTGGGCTGTAGATAGGAAGCTGGCCTTGAGTACTATCAAGGGTCAGATTTCGGCCTTGTCAATATTTTTTCAAAGGCCCTTGGCTTCGCATTCACTAGTCAAAGCTTTCATACAAGGAGTGATGCGTATTAGCCCTCCGGTTAGTATTCCCATATGTCCATGGGACTTAAACCTGGTTCTGTCGGTTCTACAGAAACAACCATTTGAACCATTGCAACACATTTCCTTGGTTCTTCTCACCAGGAAATTGATTTTCTTAGTAGCCATTTGTTCGGCTAAAAGAGTATCGGAATTATCCGCCTTGTCCTGTAAGGAGCCATATCTGGTTGTCCATAAGGACAGAGTAGTATTACGTCCTCATCCAGCCTTTCTTCCTAAGGTGGTATCGAGGTTTCATTTGAACCAAGATGTGGTTCTTCCTTCTTTTTTCCCCAAACCTAGCTCGGTAGAGGAAAAGTTATTGCATTCTTTGGATGTAGTAAGAGCAGTTAAGGCTTATCTAAAAGCCACTGCTCAGATTCGCAGAACGGATACTTTGTTTATTCTGCCGGAAGGCCCCAGAAAGGGTCAGGCAGCATCAAAATCTACTTTAGCCAAGTGGATTCGACAGGTCATAATACAAGCCTATGGCTTGAGAAAGAGACCGCCTCCATTCAAAGTTAGGGCGCACTCCACAAGAGCAGTTGGAACTTCATGGGCAGTGCATCACCAGGCCTCCCTGGCTCAAGTCTGTAAGGCCGCAACATGGTCTTCAGTACACACGTTTACTAGATTCTACATGGTAGACGTTAGAAGTCAGGAGGATGTCGCCTTTGGGCGCAGTGTGTTGCAGGCCGCAAAAGATCCTCATGCCTGATGGCGCCCAGCTTATGTATAGTGTATCCCTCCCCTCATTTGGCATTGCTTTGGGACGTCCCATTAGTAATGACTAAGTCGCTCTGTGTCCCGTGATGTACGAAAAAGAAAAAGGGATTTTTATAACAGCTTACCTGTAAAATCCTTTTCTTGGAGTACATCACGGGACACAGAGCTCCCACCCCTCTTTTTGGGACACTTATTGCTTTGCTACAAAACTGAGGTGCTCCCGGATGGGAGGGGCTTATATAGGGGAGGGTACTTCCGGTTTGGAAGTTGCCAGTGCCAGCACCTGAAGGTAAACTATATAACCCATTAGTAATGACTAAGTCGCTCTGTGTCCCGTGATGTACTCCAAGAAAAGGATTTTACAGGTAAGCTGTTATAAAAATCCCTTTTTTTACTTTTAAGGCAATAGGGGGGTATTGGGTCACAGCAGGATGTTTATTTCTATGCCCTCATTGAGGCCTCCAGGCGATAAAGTATCCAGAGTATAGATCCAATAGTTCTCTCTCTCGCATAGTCTCTTGTATCATTCAGCGGTGGGGAGGGTGTGGGGTATTGATTCAATCACCACTACTTTTAGTCCTATAGAGAGTTGCTTATGATATTGCTTGAAATGTCTGGGTACACTATGCTTATCTGAGCCCTTCTCCACTAAATTTCGGTGCTCTCCAAAACGTTTTCGCAATGTTCGTATGGTGCGGCCTACATAGAGCAAGCCGCAGGGGCATGTGAGGCAGTATATCACGTACTCTGATCCACAATTATAGAAATCTGGAATGGTATATAGTTTTCCATTATGGGTGAAGTTTTTTTGTCTATGTGTGACGTGTGAACAGGTAAGGCAGAGGCGTTTTTTACATTGGTACATGCCTTTAATGTCAAAGAACATGGATGGTGCACTAGCCGTAGGGCGCAGTGGTTTGAGTTTGCTGGGGGCTATTTGGGTTTTGATGTTTTTGGCCCGCCTGTAAGTTACTAGGGGTTTTTCACTGAGGACGGACTTAAGGTGTGGATCTTCATTAAGAATAGACCAGTGCTTTGCAAAGATTTTTTCCATTTATTTGAATTTGTTGTGAAACTGAGTCACAAATCTGACTGGTTGTGTAGTGTCTCCTGTGTTTTTGTTGGTTGACTCCTCTTTGGTGGTCGGTATATTGGCAGTTTGATAATGTTTGTAGGCTTCATCTACAATCGGGTCAGGGTAACCCTTTTCTTTGAATTTAGTCTTGAGAATTAAGCCCTGAGTATTATAGTCCTGTTCGCGGGTACAGTTGTGTTTGAGACGGCAGAATTGGCTTTTTGGGATGTTTTTTACCCACCGGGGGTGATGGCAGCTGTTATAATGCAAATAAGAGTTTCCTGCGGTGGGTTTGGTGTAGTTGGTAGCACAAATGGTGTTATTATGGTGGAATAATTCTAGATCTAGAAAGGCCAGTTTTTCGCTCTCAGATACTGAGGTGAAGGATAGTCCCATGGCATTGTCATTGCAGTGCTGGACGAATGGGGGGATAGATGACTCAGGCCCATCCCAAATAATAATAATGTCGTCAATGTATCGCCCATAATAGACTAAATGGGATGTGTGTGGGTTATTGTTGAGGATGTGGCGTTGTTCCCAGTAGCCCATAGTTAGATTGGCATAGCTAGGGGCAAAATTAGCGCCCATAGCTGTCCCTTGTATCTGGATGTAAAAGTCTCCTTGGGATTCAAAATAGTTGTGGGTGAGGCAGTATTCCAAAATATCCATTAAAAATTGTGTCTGACGTGAGTTGAGTAAAGGTTCATTATTGAGGTAATCTTGTATGGCCATGAGTCCGATGTTATGAGGAATCGAAGTATACAAGGAAACAACATCTAGGGAGAGCCACCGATAAGTCGGTTCCCAGGTATAATGTTGCAGCATATCGAGGAGGTGGATGCTGTCTTTGATATAGGAAGGTAGGTTTTGCACTATGGGTTGTAAGAAATGGTCCAGATAAATGGAAAAATAGCTAGTGACGCTTTCCATTGCTGCGACTATTGGTCTGCCAGGGGGGTTTTTTTGGTCTTTGTGTACCTTTGGTAAATGATAGAAGTAGGGTCTTTTATAGAAGTCGTGCCTTAGGTATGCAGCTTCATGTGCTGTAATTACACCATCTGTAGTGGCTTTATTGACAATGTTATGTGCTTCGATAGAAAAAGTCGGTAATGGGTCTCTAGGGAGTTTCCTATAGGTGGAACCATCTGATAGGAGTCGGGCATTCTCCATTAGATAATCGGTGCGGTCCTGGACTACAATTCGGCCACCCTTATCTGCAGACCTAATGACAAGTTTTCTATTCTCTGTGAGTAGTTTTAGGGCTCTGCGTTCTGCGTTGGTGAGATTGGATACAGGGTTGGTTCTGTTAGTGGTTTCGTTGCACATTCGTAAAATGTCTGCATAGACAACCTGGTAGAAGGTTTGGATGAATGGGCCTTTGGCAAATGTCGGGAAAAAGATAGATTTTGGTCTAAACTTAGTACGTTGGGTAGGTGGAGAGGAGACAAGGTGTTGTGTCAAGGTTTCCACAAGATGATCAGTATATACAGTAATTCCTCTAGTTGCTCCAATGCCCTTAACTCGGGTGAACCCAGAATGGTGGTGGTGGAGGAATCATCATTAGGGGAGTCTTCAGTGGGACTATAGCATATGGTATTGTCATTGTTGTCATCCAAGACAGTATTAGATTTTAAAAAAACATAACCTTTTATTTCTCTATATAGATATTCTTATCATATCCCTACGATTCCTATTAAATTCCCAGTATTTGGCCGTAAGTATCAATATAGAACCAGAATATAGTTTATAGTTTGTTTTGTTTTATGTAGTATAATTTATAGTATACAGTCTACTATGTATAATTCTTAATAACACATGAAATACACAGCCTAAGCTATTCTCTATATATATATATTTTCTTGGGCTCATCCTGTGCCATTGCCTCCCTGGAGTGTCACGATCTATCAGCCCAGTATGATCCCCGCCGCACACAGCATGCCCCAGCTTGCGCGGTTACCATGGTTGCCAAAAATACAAGACAAACCCGCCCACCTATCCTCACTCTGGTACAAATTACCACACCTAAGATGGCCGCCACACTAGCCTGATGAAGGGACACGCATGTCCTGAACGCGAAGCACCTCCCGCATACCTCTGACCCGGAAGTGATGACCCCAGGACCCCACGGAGCACACACAGTCCAGATCCAAGTTTCCGGCCGGCGCTGCTCAACATCCAGTGCAGGAAGAGACACAGGATCGAGGACTCCAGCCCAACTGCCCGTGAAACCACCATCACCCCTGAGGATCTGCGGATGAAGTTCCTGTCTACCCCTGACACGCTCGATTACCACTGCTCAAATGTGAGTGTATTTTAATACTTTAATTAAAAACTGTTTTTACTTGCTGCATTTAGAGGGCGCCGTTCCCTTTTTCGTCTTTTCTGTGCATTACATACTCCTGTATTCTGTGCATTACATACTCCCGAACTCCCGACCCCTGCATTCTGTGCGTTACATACTCCTGACCTCTGCACTCTTTACATTACACCCTCCTGACCCCTGTGCTCTGTACATTACACCCTCCTGACCCCTATACTCTGTACATTACACCCTCCTGACCCATATACTCTGTACATTACACCCTCCTGACCCCTATACTCTGTACATTACACCCTCCTGACACCTGTACTTGGTACATTACACCCTCCTGACCCCTATACTCTGTACATTACACCCTCCAGACCCCTGTACTCTTTACATTACACACTTCTGACCCCTGTACTCTGTACATTACACACCCCTGACCCTTGCACGTTGTAAATTTCACAAACCTGTCCTCAGGGGAAGACACGTGACTGATCCCTGTGTCGAACATGTGTAGGGGAGGGAACAGGATGGTGTAGTGAGCAGCAGGTTTGAACGCTGCGAATGGACAAGCTATCTCATCGTTTTTTTTTTTATCTGCTCTAGAGTGGTGCGCTTTAGCACCAGGAAGATGTGAGTACCCAGATTGATGTTTTATAAATAAAATACGTTTTTAAACGATAAAACACCATTTAGAATTTATTTTTATATATGGACGGATGAACTTACTGCTAGACATCTCAGGATTCCAAAGAGCTTCATTCACATAGAACCCAGGGGTGATTCACAGGCATTTTTGAACTTAGGTGTTCGGTCAAACGCCCTGAGGTGAGCAGATTCACATAGGGGGGAGCAGAAGTTTGTTGTCACCTTGTCAACTTTGGAGCACCATCACAGGATTTGCTTTGCCAGCACAATGGACATTTTTTATTTTATTATTTAATATGTTTGATATTATCGTTTTGCACTAAGTCATTCATGCACTTTATTTATATGTGTCATATTACACTGGTTACTTCAATATAGTGCGGCACTTTTCATTTGTTATTGTTTTAATTTTCCAGGACAATGGACATTTTATATAATATATGTCATTATGTTTAATATCATGCACGGTTTGCACTAAGATATTTATGCATTTTATATGTGTCATATCACATTAGTAATCTAAATATAGTGTAGCACCCTATACCATAGGTAGGTGCTAGCATAGGATTTTTGCTAGGGAAACTGTCAGCACAGGCACATTTAGGCAGGCCTATGCTTTAGGCTATGTCTTCTTGTTCTAAACTGTGGGCTGGGAGTGGTTAGTGAAGCAGTGAGTGTGACCACTAGTGATGAGCCGAACACCCCCGGGTTCGGTTCGCACCAGAACCCGCGAACGGACCGAAAGTTCGTACGAACATTAGAACCCTATTAAATACAATGGATGCGAACGTTCGAATTCTAAAGTGCTAATTATAACAACTATTATGCATGTTATTGTCCTAAAAAGGGTTTGGGAACCCGGGTTGTGCACCAGGGGACATGTATCAATGCAAAAAGAAGTTTTTAAAAACGGTCGTTTTTCGGGAGCAGTCATTTTAATGATGCATAAAGTGAAAAAAAAAAGTCAAATATTCCTTTAAATATCATACCTGGGGGGTGTCTAAAGTATGCCTGTGAAGTGCCACGTGTTTCCCGTGTTTAGAACTGTCCCTGCACAAAATGACACTTCTAAAGGGAAAAAAAGCCATTTAAAACTGCTTGCGGCTTTAATGTAATGTCTGGTCCCGGTAATATGGATGAAAATCTTTAAGAAAAATGGCATAGCTACCCCATGACCCCCCCCCCCCCCCACCCCAGCCCATTACCAGCCCCTTTGGGTCTTGTATGGATATTAAGGGGAACCCCGCACATAAAATAAAAAAGGCCCTATATACTCTGAACAGCCGTATACAGGCGGTGCATACAAGACAGGGACTGTAGGTTTGTTCTTATGTAGAATCTGTTTGTAATTTTGAACAGGTACAGTGTTTAAGTGTAGCTCCAGCCCAAAAATCTATTTTTAAACTTTTTGGAAAACATAGGTAAGGGTTATCACCCCTGTAACATTTGTTTTGCTGTCTGTGCCCCTGTTCAGAACATTTCACCTCACTTTCCGTCCCAATGACAACTGTTTTTGAAATGTGGTGTTTTTCTTGAAACAAGGATTGCTGATAAAGCATCAGTACAGAGGAGACACCTTTCTCCCATATTAATTCTTACAGGAGAGAATTTTCCTTCCAAGGGGTAGATTTCCTCTCACTTCCTGTTGTCTTCTTGCGTTTGCAAGTAGGAGTCGTTTGTAAGTTGGATGTTTGAAAGTAGGGACCTGCCGTATATACTCTGCAGAAATAGGCCCCTTAGTTGTTGGTGTTGGCACAACACTGTAAGCACTCACAGTTACTCTTGGTTGGTGCTGGAACGCCCTGCTGTCAACTATTATATCAGGAATTTTAATTACATATAATTGTTGAACAGTGGTAGTAAAAATTGGGCCTTTGATGGTGGTGCTGGTGCCACAACACTGTAAGCCCTGACAGTTACTCTTGGTGGGTGCAGCAATGGGCCCTGCTGTGAATTATTAGATCAAGAATTGTAATTGCATGCCCCTGTTGAACAGGGGCTGAAAAATTGGGCCTTTCGTGGTGGTGGTGGTGGTGGTGGTGTTGCCACAACACTGTAAGCCCTCAGAGTTACTCTTGGTGGGTGCAGGAATGGGCCCTGCTGTGAATTATTAGATCAAGAATTGTAATTACATGCCCCTTTTGAACAGGGGCTGAAAAATTGGGCCTTTCGTGGTGGTGGTGGTGGTGGCGTTGCCACAACACTGTAAGCCCTCAGAGTTACTCTTGGTGGGTGCAGCAATGGGCCCTGCTGTGAATTATTAGATCAAGAATTGTAATTACATGCCCCTGTTGAACAGGGGCTGAAAAATTGGGCCTTAGGCACTGGTGGCACAACACTGCAACCCCTCACAGATACTGTACTTGGAGCACAGCAATGAGCCCTGTTGCAAAGTATTGCTTCAAAAATTTTAATTACACGCCCCTGTTAAACAGGGGCTGAAAAATTGGGCCTTAGGCACTGGTGGCACAACACTGCAACCCCTCACAGATACTGTACTTGGAGCACAGCAATGAGCCCTGTTGCAAAGTATTGCTTCAAAAATTGTAATTACACGCCCCTGTTAAACAGGGGCTGAAAAATTGGGCGTTAGGCACTGGTGGCGGCACCCATAAACAAAAATGATCTTCCAAGCTATCATCATCAATCGTATCATTGAGGACTCGGAGGAGGAGGATAGCCAGTCAACATAACAGCACAGGCACTCAGCATCAGCATCAGTCTTGAAGGGATGTGACATGTTAAAATCAATTAGTCTGTTATATCAGCATCAGGTGTGTGGTAGCTGGTGGTGATCCAAGACTGGTTCATCTTGATGAAAGTCAGTCGATCAACCGAGTCGGTGGACAGGCGCACCCTGTGATCCGTGACAAATCCTCCAGCAGCACTGAATGTGCGTTCCGAAAGAACGCTGGATGCAGGACAGGCCAGTAGCTCAATTGCATACTGTGCAAGCTCTGGCCAGTGATCCATCCTCAAGACCCAGTAAGCCAGAGGATTTTCGGTGGGGAAGGTGTCCAAGTCTGACCTTGCCCCTAGATATTCCTGCACCATGTTTATCAGACGCTGGCGATGGTTGCTGGAACCGATCATACTTTGGGGCTGCGGACTAAAGAATTGTCTGAACGCATCGGTCAGACGGCCACCTTCCCCACCGCTTCTTCTTTGACTGGCCGAAGCCTCAGCAACTCGTTGTCCAGGACCAGGAGTTTGTAACCTCCCAGTCTCTGGGAACGCGTTGCACAGACTATTCTGCAAGGCCTCCCGGAGTTGTCTCATCCTCTGCTCCCTCTGCGACAGTAACATAAGGTCCGCAACCTTACCCTTGTACCGTGGATCAAGGAGAGTGGCCAGCCAGTAATGGTCCCTCTCCTTGATCCGAAGAATACGAGGATCCTTCCGCAGACTTTGCAGGATCAGGGAGGCCATGCAGTGTAGGTTTGCTGAGGCATTCGCTCCGGAGTCCTCTGGGTCACTAAGGACGACATGATCCGCAGCCACCTCCTCCCAGCCACGTACAAGTCCACTGGTTTCTTGGGACTGTAAATCATCCCTAAAAGACTGCTGCTGATGATGCTGAGTGCCAGCCTCCACCTCCATGCTGACACAATCCTCCTCCTCCTCCTCCTCCCCCTCCTCCTCCTCTTCCTGTGCGATGGGTGGGACAGAAGGAACACTGTCTGGGTAAAGGGGGCCTTGAGAGGCAAGGAAGTCCTCCTCTTCCTGCCTCTGTTCTGCCTCAAGTGCCCTGTCCATTATTCCACGCAGCGTGTGCTCCAACAGGTGGACAAGAGGTACAGTGTCACTGATGCATGCACTGTCACTGCTCACCATCCTCGTGGCCTCCTCAAATGGTGCCAGGACAGTGCATGCATCCCTGATCATGCCCCACTGGCGTGGAGAAAAAAAACCAAGCTCCCCTGACCCTGTCCTGGTGCCGTAGTCGCACAGGTACTCATTGATGGCCCTCTGCTGCATGTGCAGCCGCTGCAGCATGGCCAACGTTGAGTTCCACCTGGTGGGCATGTCACATATAAGGCGGTTCTTGGGCAGGTTCAACTCCTTTTGCAGCTCAGCCAGGCGAGCACTGGCATTATAAGATCTGCGGAAATGCACACAGACTTTCCTGGCCTGCCTCAGGACATCCTGTAAGCCCGGGTACCTGCCCAAGAACCGCTGCACCACCAGGTTAAGGACGTGAGCCACACAGGGCACATGGGTCAGTTGTCCCTGTCGGAGGGCGGAGAGGAGGTTGGTGCCATTGTCACAAACCACCATTCCTGGCTTAAGCTGGCGTGGCGTCAACCACCTCTCGGCCTGGCCCTGCAGAGCAGACAGGACCTCTGCCCCAGTGTGGCTTCTGTCCCCCAAACACACCAGCGCAAGCACGGCATGGCATCTTTTTGCCTGCGTACTTGCGTAGCCCCTTGAACGGCTACGGAGCACCGCTGGTTCATAGGACAAACCACAGGAAGAGGCCATGGAGGAAGAAGAAGAGGAGGGGGTGGAGGAGAGAGGTGTGTCACAACCAGTAGTAGCATTTTGGAGGCGTGGCGGTGGAACAACCTCCAACACTACTGCACCTTGTCCTGGATCCTTCCCAGCTGCCAAAAGAGTGACCCAATGGGCCGTGAAAGAAAGGTAACGTCCCTGTCCATGCCTGCTGGACCATGAGTCAGCGGTAATATGCACCTTACCGCTGACCGCCCTGTCCAGCGAGGCCAAGACATTGCCTTCCACATGCCGGTAGAGAGCCGGAATAGCCTTCCATGAGAAAAAGTGGCGTTTGGGAACCTGCCACTGAGGAACCGCACATTGCACAAACTCACGGAAGGGGGCCGAGTCTACCAACTGAAAAGGCAGCAGTTGAAGCGCTAGCAATTTAGCCAAGCTAGCATTCAACCGCTGGGCATGTGGATGGCTGGGAGTGAACTTCTTTTGACGGTCCAGCAGCTGGTGCAGGGAAATTTGCCTGCTAGAATCGGACGTCGGTGTACTGCTAGCAGAGTGGCCGCAAGTACTTGGCTGTGACACACCTAATTCTACACCTTCATTCCTCTCAGTGCATGTTTCAGAGAGGACTGAAGTTATAGTGGGGTTGGAGATCCCAGCTGATGCGGTGCAAGGAGAGGTCCGCTTTGTTCTTTGGTGTGGGTCTTTGAGGTAGGCTTGCCAACGAGCTGCATGGCAGGTCAACATATGTCTGGTCAGGCATGTGGTACCCAAGCGGCTGATGTTTTGGCCACGCGATATACGCTTGAGACATATGTTGCAAACAGCAGCTGTGCGATCTGATGCACTAGCCTCAAAAAAGGCCCACACCAAAGAACTTTTTGAATGACGGGCAGAGGCAGCGCCCTGCACAGGCGGAGCTCTGCGGTGTGATTCCGTCGGTGTACTGCCCTTACGCTGGCCACCAAAGGGCATCCTGCCTCGTTGGAGATGTGCCTCCTCCTCATCCTCCTCCTCCTCCTCTCTCCTATTAGGCACCCACGTGGAGTCAGTGACCTCATCATCCCCTCCCTCCTCATCACTGGAGCCAATCTGGCAGTATGCTGCAGCTGCTGGAACATGACTGCCAGATTGGTGTCCTTCTTGAGCATCCCCTCTGTCTGCTCTCACGCTACTGCCTTCCTGTAGCTGGGTTTCATCATCAGACCCTTCGAAACGCTGGGCATCCTCCTGGAGCATGTACCCAACACTGTGCTCAAACAGTTCGGGGGACTCCTCAGGAGGAGGACATGGTGGGTCTAGGGAAGGAGTGACTGATGATGAGTCTGACATTGATACCAGGGAAGAGGACGCTTTGGCAGCTGCTTTGCCAGTACCCTGAGCCTGGGTGAGAGAGGATGAGGAGGAGGAGGAGGGCTTGGTCATCCACTCTACCAAGTCTTTGGCATGATGTGGCTCAACATGTCCAGCTGCCGAAAAGAAGGACAAGCGTGTCCCATGGCCATGTGCTGATGACAATGCACCGCGTCCACGACCAGCACTGTTGCCCCCAGACACAGAGCCTGCTTGCCCTCTTTTATTGCCTCCTGACTGTCTGCCTCTCCTTGTTTGCCTTCCAGACATTCTAATAGATGGCCTGCAGGGAGATGGGAAAAAAGCAATAAGGGCTACCTTCAGGTGTCCTTCTCTGTACCTTTACTTAAGGATTTCTAAATATGGTTGAGGATGATTGCTTTTGCACAGAATAGCACAACGACAATTTCCCTGACTGTCCAAAAAACAAGGATTTCAAAGATGGTTGATGAGGAATGCTTTAGCACACTATAGCACAAGGAGAATTTCCCTCACTGTCCTTCCCTGTCCCTAGAAACAAGGATTATCACAGTGAAAGAAACTGACACTCTTCCTACCTATAGTTTTCTGTCCCTAGAAAAAATGTTTTTTTAAAGCACACTATAGCACAAGGAGAATTCCCCTCACTGTCCTTCCCTGTCCCTAGAAACAAGGATTATCACAGTGAAAGAAACTGACACTCTTCCTACCTATAGTTTTCTGTCCCTAGAAAAAATGTTTTTTTAAAGCACACTATAGCACAAGGAGAATTTCCCTCACTGTCCTTCCCTGTCCCTAGAAACAAGGATTATCACAGTGAAAGAAACTGACACTCTTCCTACCTATAGTTTTCTGTCCCTAGAAAAAATGTTTTTTTAAAGCACACTATAGCACAAGGAGAATTTCCCTCACTGTCCTTCCCTGTCCCTAGAAACAAGGATTATCACAGTGAAAGAAACTGACACTCTTCCTACCTATAGTTTTCTGTCCCTAGAAAAAATGTTTTTTTAAAGCACACTATAGCACAAGGAGAATTCCCCTCACTGTCCTTCCCTGTCCCTAGAAACAAGGATTATCACAGTGAAAGAAACTGACACTCTTCCTACCTATAGTTTTCTGTCCCTAGAAATTTTTTTTTTTAAAGCACACTATAGCACAAGGAGAATTTCCCTCACTGTCCTTCCCTGTCCCTAGAAACAAGGATTATCACAGTGAAAGAAACTGACACTCTTCCTACCTATAGTTTTCTGTCCCTAGAAAAAATGTTTTTTTAAAGCACACTATAGCACAAGGAGAATTTCCCTCACTGTCCTTCCCTGTCCCTAGAAACAAGGATTATCACAGTGAAAGAAACTGACACTCTTCCTACCTATAGTTTTCTGTCCCTAGAAAAAATGTTTTTTTAAAGCACACTATAGCACAAGGAGAATTCCCCTCACTGTCCTTCCCTGTCCCTAGAAACAAGGATTATCACAGTGAAAGAAACTGACACTCTTCCTACCTATAGTTTTCTGTCCCCAGAAAAAATGTTTTTTTAAAGCACACTATAGCACAAGGAGAATTTCCCTCACTGTCCTTCCCTGTCCCTAGAAACAAGGATTATCACAGTGAAAGAAACTGACACTCTTCCTACTGTGACAGCAGGAAGGTAAAGTCACCTGGTTGCATCCAGGGGGGTAGATATATTTCGCCCAGATTCAGGCTTTACGCCGACTTATACAACTAGGTGGAGAGTTGTATAAGCCCAGCTAAGGCTAGTGGGCTCATGGATGACTCATACCTCTAGGGAGAGTGTGGGGCGTCGTACAGACAGGGAGTTGATGAGACCAGCTGAAGCTTGTCAGCTCGTTTAAGGCCTCTATAAAAACTCCCAGCTTCATTAGATGTTAGCTCATGCCTGGAACCAGACCTGTGTGGACTGTCTAGGGAGAGTGAACCCCTGTGCGGTGAGACAAAGCCTGTGTGGCTATTTGCTTGGACATTTAAAACCAGGGACTTAGGGACTAGGACAGCACTAGGCTGATCCCAGTTGTTAGTTAGGAAACCTGTATGTTTAGTCAGAGGTCAACTTGACCAGGATTTATTTTGGTTATGTTTCTTTTGCTTTGCTGTGTTTTGTCACTGTAAATAGAAAATAAACCGCACCTTTTTGATTTTGAAAACCACAACCTCCGTTTGCTGGGCCTGTTTTGTGTGGGGAGCCCATCCCGGGGGTCACACACACCCGCTGCCGAGCTAACCCCCTCACAGTTGGTGGAGAACCAGTGGCAGTTTTTTTTTAAGCCAGCATGGAGGAGATACTGAAACAGCTGGCTCTAGCAAATGCCAATCAACAGCAGACAAATGCAGGTTTGCAAAGGAGCCTTGCAGCCCAGCAGCAAGCTCATCAACAGAGCCTTGCAGCCCAGCAGCAAGCTCACCAACAGAGTCTGGAAGCTCAGCAACAAGCCCAGCAGCAATCTGAGGCCCGCTTCATAGACCTGTTACAGAAGCAAGAGCAGAGACTACAACAAATGGAAGCAGTAATGCAGCAACGTCCGCAGACCAGTGAGGAAAGCCGTCCCACTAATACCGCGTCCTTTGGGGTGAGTCGTTTATTGACAAAAATGACTGGAGAGGATGATCCAGAGGTATTTTTGACCACATTTGAAAGGACCGCTGAAAGAGAAAAGTGGCCTGAGGAGCAGTGGGCTGGACTGGTGGCTCCTCTGTTAACTGGTGAATCGCAGAAAGCTTACTATGACCTAGAGCCTAACCAAGCAAAAGACTATGTGATGCTAAAAGCTGAAATTTTGGCAAGGCTGGGTGTCACCCAGGCTGTCCGGGCTCAGCGTGTGCATAACTGGACTTTCCAGCTTGGAAAACCCCCCAGGTCTCAAATGTATGATCTCATTCACCTGAGCAGAAAGTGGCTACAGCCAGAGACTTTGTCCGCACCAAAGATTGTGGAACGTGTTGTAATGGATCGGTTTTTGAGAGCTCTTCCTACTGCCATCCAAAAGTGGGTAAGCCATGGAGACCCAGAGACGGCCGATGGTCTTGTGGATCGTGTGGAGAAATACTTGGCTACAGAGAACCTGACGGCCTCTTCCAGAGACACTCGGACTTTCCACCCTAAGACCAGACCATCCCCAGGGGCGGATAAGAGGATTCCAAGGGGTGAGGGTGGAGAGAGTGAGAGGGTGGGAGCTCTACCCCAAGTTTGGCGAGAACAGCCTGGGAAATCAGCGGCTCAAGAGGCGGCAAGAAGGATCGTTTGCTACCGCTGCCGGCAAGCGGGACATATTGCAGCCAATTGCCCGGTTGTGGAGGAACCCATGCAGTGTGACTTTCTGACGGGCAGACGTCAGTCGCTGTGTGCGACAGTCGCATGCACTGCCATTCGAGGAACTGAGAAACATTTATGCAAAATGTGTGTTAATGGTAGAAATGTTGTGGTATTGCTGGATTCAGGTAGCCTTGTGACCCTGATAAAGGCTGAGTTAGTTAAAACAGAGGTCTCTGGGAATAGCAAGGTAGCTGTTATTTGTGTGCATGGGGACACCCGAGAGTATCCAGTGACTACAGTGTGTTTCGAGACCCCCAAAGGTACCCTCTCTCATCCAGTGGGCTTAGTATCTCAGTTACCGCATGACGCCATTGTGGGAAGGGATTTTCCGAAGTTCTGGGAACTGTGGGATGATCCTGAGCCCCTCACTGGTGCCCCTATGTACCAGGAATGTGATAGCCAGAACTCCCCTGAGAGTGGTGAGGACTCTCCGGAATTTCCCTTATCAGTATTGGCAGGGGAGACTCAAGAAACTGGAGAGGAGCCCACCTCCTCAGACGAAAACCTACCGTCTGTGGAGTTTTCTGATCTTGAGGTTCACAGGGAAAACTTTGCCACAGAACAGTTGAAAGACCCCGCCCTAATAAAGGCACGGGAAAACGTAGTGAAAATAGATGGCGAGTTAGTGAACCCAGATAATACCTGCACTTACCCATACTTCAGCGTAGAGAAGGACCTACTGTATCGGGTGGCAAAAAGGGCAGAAGAAACCGTTGAGCAGCTTGTGGTGCCCAAACCTTACAGGAAGTTGGTGTTGGAGTTGGCCCATGGGCACATTCTTGGAGGTCATCTGGGGACAGAGAAAACCCGAGAGAGGGTATTACAGAGATTCTATTGGCCGGGGGTGATGAAGGACGTAGAAAATTATTGTTCCTCCTGCCCTGTGTGTCAGAGGTTGGCCCCGATGCCACATTTCCGTAGCCCGCTGGTCCCTCTACCCATCATTGAGGTCCCGTTTGAGAGGATCGCCATGGATTTGGTAGGTCCTATAATCAAGTCCGCTAGGGGGCACCAGTACATATTAGTTATAATGGACTATGCCACCCGTTATCCAGAAGCGATCCCTCTCCGAAATACCTCGGCCAAAACCATAGCCAAAGAGCTATCTCTTGTTTTTAGCCGGGTGGGTATTTGTAAAGAACTGCTTACGGACCAAGGTACACCCTTTATGTCCCGGGTTATGAAAGAGCTGTGTAAATTGTTCAAAGTGACGCAATTGCGTACGTCTGTGTATCACCCCCAAACCGATGGGCTGGTTGAAAGATTCAACAAAACCCTAAAACAAATGTTGAAGAAAGTGGTGGATAGAGATGGAAAGGATTGGGACTGTTTACTTCCTTATTTGATGTTTGCTATTAGGGAGGTGCCCCAATCCTCTACGGGATTCTCCCCCTTTGAGTTACTGTATGGGAGACACCCAAGAGGGCTGTTGGATATTGCCAAGGAAACTTGGGAAAGTGAGAGTTCTCCCCACAGGAGTGTGATTGAGCATGTCGCCCTGATGCAAGATCGAATTGCACAGGTAATGCCCATCGTGAAGTAACATTTGGCCCAAGCGCAGTTGGCACAGCAGAGAGTGTACAACCGTGGAGCCAAGACCCGTACCTTTTCCCCGGGGGATAGGATATTGGTACTTGTCCCTACGGTTGAAAGTAAATTCCTTGCCAAATGGCAAGGCCCCTACGAGATAATGGAAAAAGTGAGCGAAGTGAATTACAAGGTCAGACAACCAGGAAGGCGAAAGCCCGAACAGATCTATCACGTTAATCTGTTGAAAGCCTGGAGGGATAAAGAGTCCCTAGTCGCAGACACTTGGTCACCAGCTCAAACTGGTTGCGTGATTCCTGAGGTTGGAATAGCAGCCACCTTGTCACAACCCCAACAACAGGAGGTTAAGGAGTTTGTGCTTCGCAACAAGGAGGTATTCTCTGAGCTGCCGGGACAAACATCTGGGGTAGAGCATGACATCATTACCCCGCCCGGTGAAAGGGTGAAGTTAAAACCCTATCGGATCCCAGAGGCTCGACGGGAGGCAATACGGGAGGAAGTACAGAAAATGCTGAACTTAGGGGTGATAGAGGAGTCCCAAAGTGATTGGTCTAGTCCCATCGTGTTGGTGCCTAAACCGGATGGGAGCTGGCGATTTTGTAACGATTTTCGTCAGTTGAACAAAGTTACAAAATTTGACACCTACCCCATGCCACGTATAGATGAGTTGATCGACCGGCTGGGAACAGCCCGATACATGACGACTCTTGACCTCACAAAAGGGTATTGGCAAATCCCCCTGGCCAAGTCGGCCAAAGAGAAAACCGCATTTGTAACCCCAGACGGGGCGTTCCAATATAAAAGAATGCCGTTCGGGTTACAGAATGCGCCGGCCACATTCCAGCGGAAAATGGACCAGATGCTGAGGCCCCATCGGAAGTATGCTGCGGCTTACCTGGATGACGTAATTGTCCATAGCACAGATTGGGCCTCACATCTGCCAAAAGTGCAAGCAGTCCTGGACTCTGTTCGGGAAGCGGGGTTTACGGCTAACCCCAAGAAGTGTACCATTGGGCAGGAGGAGGCCAAATATCTTGGGTACACCATTGGGAGGGGAGTAATAAAACCCCAACTCAACAAAGTCGAGGCCATCCAGAGTTGGCCACGTCCCAACAGCAAGAAGCAGGTACGAGCCTTTCTGGGAATCGCTGGGTATTATCGGCGATTCATTCCCCACTTTGCTTCTAAGGCTGTGCCCCTAACCAACCTGACGAAGGGGAAAGGGTCGGTCATGATTAAATGGACCCCCGAGGCTGAGGCAGCATTCCAATTCTTGAAACAAGCCTTATGTAGCCAGCCAGTGTTGTACTCACCCGACTTCTCTAAAGACTTTGTCGTACAAAGTGATGCGTCAGATGTGGGGTTAGGAGCAGTATTGTCCCAGGTCTGGAACGGGGAAGAGCACCCAGTCATTTACCTCAGCAGGAAGTTGAAGTCCCATGAGGTAAATTACGCCACCGTTGAAAAGGAGTGTTTAGCGGTGAAGTGGGCTCTAGATTCCCTTCGGTACTACCTGCTAGGTAGGCACTTTGACATGGTTACGGATCACGCTCCGTTAAAGTGGATGGCTCAAAACAAGGAAACAAATAGAAGAGTGAATAGGTGGTTCCTGGCCCTCCAGGAATTCAACTTCACAGTAAAGCATCGCCCTGGCGTTCAAATGGGGAATGTGGATGCTTTGTCTCGAGTACATGAATGCCTGATTGCTGGTGTTCCAACCCCGAGGTTAAAACAAGAGGGGGGGGTATGTGACAGCAGGAAGGTAAAGTCACCTGGTTGCATCCAGGGGGTAGATATATTTCGCCCAGATTCAGGCTTTACGCCGACTTATACAACTAGGTGGAGAGTTGTATAAGCCCAGCTAAGGCTAGTGGGCTCATGGATGACTCATACCTCTAGGGAGAGTGTGGGGCGTCGTACAGACAGGGAGTTGATGAGACCAGCTGAAGCTTGTCAGCTCGTTTAAGGCCTCTATAAAAACTCCCAGCTTCATTAGATGTTAGCTCATGCCTGGAACCAGACCTGTGTGGACTGTCTAGGGAGAGTGAACCCCTGTGCGGTGAGACAAAGCCTGTGTGGCTATTTGCTTGGACATTTAAAACCAGGGACTTAGGGACTAGGACAGCACTAGGCTGATCCCAGTTGTTAGTTAGGAAACCTGTATGTTTAGTCAGAGGTCAACTTGACCAGGATTTATTTTGGTTATGTTTCTTTTGCTTTGCTGTGTTTTGTCACTGTAAATAGAAAATAAACCGCACCTTTTTGATTTTGAAAACCACAACCTCCGTTTGCTGGGCCTGTTTTGTGTGGGGAGCCCATCCCGGGGGTCACACACACCCGCTGCCGAGCTAACCCCCTCACACTACCTATAGTTTTCTGTCCCTAGAAAAAATGTTTTTTTAAAGCACACTATAGCACAAGGAGAATTCCCCTCACTGTCCTTCCCTGTCCCTAGAAACAAGGATTATCACAGTGAAAGAAACTGACACTCTTCCTACCTATAGTTTTCTGTCCCTAGAATTTTTTTTTTTTTAAAGCACACTATAGCACAAGGAGAATTCCCCTCACTGTCCTTCCCTGTCCCTAGAAACAAGGATTATCACAGTGAAAGAAACTGACACTCTTCCTACCTATAGTTTTCTGTCCCTAGAAAAAATGTTTTTTTTAAAGCACACTATAGCACAAGGAGAATTTCCCTCACTGTCCTTCCCTGTCCCTAGAAACAAGGATTATCACAGTGAAAGAAACTGACACTCTTCCTACCTATAGTTTTCTGTCCCTAGAAAAAATGTTTTTTTAAAGCACACTATAGCACAAGGAGAATTCCCCTCACTGTCCTTCCCTGTCCCTAGAAACAAGGATTATCACAGTGAAAGAAACTGACACTCTTCCTACCTATAGTTTTCTGTCCCTAGAAAAAATTTTTTTTAAAGCACACTATAGCACAAGGAGAATTTCCCTCACTGTCCTTCCCTGTCCCTAGAAACAAGGATTATCACAGTGAAAGAAACTGACACTCTTCCTACCTATAGTTTTCTGTCCCTAGAAAAAATGTTTTTTTAAAGCACACTATAGCACAAGGAGAATTTCCCTCACTGTCCTTCCCTGTCCCTAGAAACAAGGATTATCACAGTGAAAGAAACTGACACTCTTCCTACCTATAGTTTTCTGTCCCTAGAAAAAATGTTTTTTTAAAGCACACTATAGCACAAGGAGAATTCCCCTCACTGTCCTTCCCTGTCCCTAGAAACAAGGATTATCACAGTGAAAGAAACTGACACTCTTCCTACCTATAGTTTTCTGTCCCCAGAAAAAATGTTTTTTTAAAGCACACTATAGCACAAGGAGAATTTCCCTCACTGTCCTTCCCTGTCCCTAGAAACAAGGATTATCACAGTGAAAGAAACTGACACTCTTCCTACCTATAGTTTTCTGTCCCTAGAAAAAATGTTTTTTTAAAGCACACTATAGCACAAGGAGAATTCCCCTCACTGTCCTTCCCTGTCCCTAGAAACAAGGATTATCACAGTGAAAGAAACTGACACTCTTCCTACCTATAGTTTTCTGTCCCTAGAATTTTTTTTTTTTTAAAGCACACTATAGCACAAGGAGAATTCCCCTCACTGTCCTTCCCTGTCCCTAGAAACAAGGATTATCACAGTGAAAGAAACTGACACTCTTCCTACCTATAGTTTTCTGTCCCTAGAAAAAATGTTTTTTTAAAGCACACTATAGCACAAGGAGAATTCCCCTCACTGTCCTTCCCTGTCCCTAGAAACAAGGATTATCGCAGTGAAAGAAACTGACACTCTTCCTACCTATAGTTTTCTGTCCCTAGAAAAAATGTTTTTTTAAAGCACACTATAGCACAAGGAGAATTCCCCTCACTGTCCTTCCCTGTCCCTAGAAACAAGGATTATCGCAGTGAAAGAAACTGACACTCTTCCTACCTATAGTTTTCTGTCCCTAGAAAAAATGTTTTTTTAAAGCACACTATAGCACAGGATTCGCACAGTAAAACACACTGACACTCTCCCTACCTATCCTTCTCTTTCCCTAAACTAAAGGAATCCAGGTTAAGCAAGAAAAAATAAATGTCACTGTCCCTGCTTATGCTTCTCTTTCCCTGCTCCGGAACACACTACACTAGGCCGCCGTGCTGGCGGCCTTTTATAGTGTGGGGCGTGTACTAAACACCCTCAGCAATAATTGGCCACAGGCATCCTGCCTGTGGCCAATCATTGCTCTCCTCGCTGCCGGCGCTGTGATTGGCCAAGCATGCGGGGTCACAGTGCATGCTTGGCCAATCACAGCGCCTGGATGACACTGCGATGGCGTAGTGCATTGTGGGCCGTTCGCGTCACTCGAATTAGGCGCGAACGGCCCAAATCGTTCGATCTTCGTCGAACGATCGAACACCGAGCTCATCCCTAGTGACCACCTGTGCTCTAGTTCTGAGGTGCCTCCCCTGCTTCCAGGGAGATTGTTCTGGAAGAGAGGCAGGGCCTAGGACTGGAGTGGCAGGCAGCTCATGTGAGGAGCCCGGACCAATCCCCACTTGGTATTGGCAGGGGGCAGGCCTCCCATATAAGCTGAGGTCACATGCCACTGGGGAGAGTTGTCGGCTGGGAGAAGTAGAGAATGGAGTACTAGACAGTGCAGGGGGCCATCGCGGAGAAGCCCGGGAGAGCTGTGAGGGAGATTTATCCTTACACGGTCATGGATGAAGTCCTCATCTTTACACAGTCATTGATGAGGAGTTCCTGAAGCAGAGGGGCTGGAGAGGGGCTGTCGGAACGTATGTCCAGTTAGAGTTCTCCATCATGGACTCGGGGCAGGGAGTCTGGAAGGGAACTTCATCCTTACACGGTCATGGATGAAGTCCTCATCTTTACACGGTCATTGGTGAGGAGTCCCGGAACAGAGGAGAGACTGTGGGGAAGTGTGTTAAATCGATGCAGCCTGAGGGCGCAGGATTTGCAAGTTGGGCTAGCTGGGATCAGTAGTCCATCAACCTCTACAAGCTGTTAAATCACTAGGCCTCCGAGGAGGGGCACATAAGGCCTCTGGCCTAGTAATCATGCAGCAAGCACAGCCAGCAAGTTGGGATTGTTCAGAGTGATTCCTCTTTGTCACAATGAAAATGATGGGATGGAATATAATAGTTTTACCGTGATATAGTAGTTTTTCAGTGGAAGATTTGTGCAGGAGGAGAGAAGTCCTGGGAGCAAAAATCTACAGAAGTCTGTGCAGAGGAGGAGGAGCAATAGTCTTCATGGTGTTATGCAGGGGAAAAGACTGTTAAGCCCCATACACACGATCGGTTTAACTGATGAAAACCGTCCGATGGATGGTTTTCATCAGACCAACCGATCGTGTATGGTACCCATCGGTCTTTTTTCCATCGGATGGAAAAAATAGAACTTGTTTTAAAATTTTCCGATGGATAAAAAACCGATGGGAATTTCCGATCGTCTATGGGCAAGTCCATCGGTTAAAAAACCCACGCATGCTCAGACTGAATTAGGAGACGGGAGCGCTCGTTCTTGTAAAACTAGCGTTCCTAATGGAGAGAGCACATTCGTCATTCTGCAAGTTATTGCTTCGTTTAATGCAGCGCATGTTTTTTTGCTTTCGAACGGTCTTTAAAATGTCATTTTGGCAGCAGAACTTTCTCCTGAGTTCTGACAAATGTATGTCTTTCTTTTTTCTAGTGATCTTAGGAATAATTATTAAAATTCTTCAAGGCCGACCTCCCAAATTACACCTTTATTTTTTTGACTCTTAAAATTTGTTGTGCATTTTTTGGTGTGTCAATTTCTCAGAACAACATAATATTTAATTTTTGAAAAATCATGGAGGTTGGTGTCCCTTGTTCTTAATTACACATTGTATTTATGCAATCTTATTGCTACTTCTCAAAAAAACACATCAAATTTCCCTTTATTTCGGAAAAAAACAAATCAAAAACCGAAGGGCAACTATTCCCAAATTAGCAGAGAATATAAAGTCATTAGATACCAAATGCAGACCTGACTATGATCAATAATAAAATCAACAACAGCATGAAATCAGGAGCAGCAGCCAAAGACATACATCATCCCAAGCTGTGGTACTCCATCAACCTTCAATTTCTGGATGAGCAGCTCGAGGCCAGGGAATCACCTCCTGCTCTTCCTTGTAGCCTTCCTTCCACGCCTCTCTGCAGCGTTCTCTCCACGGCCCCGTCCACGCACCCTTGCAGGCCGGGCCACTGTGGGTGGTGATGTGGCAGGAGGAGGAGGAGAAGGAGGAGAGGGATTGGGCTGATGTGAGATATGGGTGGCCTCAGTCAGCTGTCCCCTCGCCCCCATGTGTACGGCCGTGTAGATAAGGTGCTCACAAAGGGCCTGTTGTCCCGCCTCCATTCTCAGCAGCTTATCTGAGAGATAGGTGCTAAACCCCTCCGTAGGGTTGAGGGGGGCCCTCATAATGTCAGCAGCCTCCTGAATCATCTTTAGTGACTCCTCCTCCACTTGTGTCATCCGCCGTTGTTTTGGCGGTCTGACGTGGAGGGGAGCCACTTGGGAGACGGTGCTGCCACTAGGCCTGGGGACCTGCTGAGTCCCACTGGGCCCTGCCTCCTCCTGCCTGTCACACTCCTGACCCTCTTCCTCCTGGCTTGCCTCATCCTGTTTATAAAATAAAATGTAAATTTCTATTATTTGAGGAATCAATCACACACAATTTTGATCTCATTACTGGTTTATTTTGGAGGGGGGGTGGGATCATTTATGGCTAATCAAAACAGTTCAACTCCATATTACTTAGTGGACAATAATTAGGATCAAAAATACTATACCGGGCTGAAGATGTGAAGATCTGGCTCTTCTAGCTCGGGAGGCTCCTCCTCCGCCTCTGCAGAGGTGGAGGGAAGGGTGGAAGGAACGCTGGAGGGAAGGGTGGAAGGAAGGGTTGAGGGAAGGCTGGAAATAGATTCCCTGGCCTCGATCTGGTCATCCAGAAATTGAAGATGTCTGTAGTACCACAGCTTGGGCTTTACTACATCGTCGGCTGCTGCTCCTGATCTCTTGGACTGGCGCACTTCCTTGAATTTTTTTTTATAAGAATTGCGCAGGTTGTTGATTTTATTATTGATCATAGTGTAGTCTGCATCTGGGATCCATGGCTTCATATCCTCGGCTAATTTGGTAATAGTTGCCCGTCGTACATCACTTTTGTGATACGCAGGGTGTTTGAGCTCCCACAGGTTGCGCTGTTCCTTATACTTTTCAATAAAAACAAGCATCACCTCCGGCTCTCTTAGTTTATGCATCTATTAGGATCAGCAAGTACAAAAAAAAAAGGATCAGAATTGATTCTCCTCAACTTATCACAATATTGCCCTTTACAATCATGACCCATTAATATGCCACTGCAGGCCCGAGTTCCCTTCTTACCTTAGTTCACTTCGTGGGTTCACTTCCGGTCGTCCTTACTCCGCGCATCCCTAATAACTTCTTTCCCCTTTTTATACCATGCGCATGCGTGTAACTCCGCCCTCGTCGCCCGCCCATGACGGACTTTTTCTGCATTTCCCCGCCCCTTAACAATCGGCGCACAGTGTGAGACGGCGACATGTCGCAGACACAGGTGGCTTCTTTAGTTGAAATTACAGACGAGGAAAGCCCGGAGGCGGAAACGTCCCGATCCTGTAAAAAAAGATACAAGGCGACTAATATGTCTTTTTCTGAGATGGCGGAGATGGTGGACATTCTGCGGAGGAAGGATTATGACGGCAAGCATGGCCCATACGACACCCCTAATCTCCGGAAGTCACAAATTATGGACAAAGTGGCGAAGACTCTCTATAAAAAATATGGGGTCAGGAGATCCAAGGAACAACTCCGTAAAAGGTGGTCAGACCTCAAGATCAGGGAGCCGGAGCAGTATAAGAAGCTTATAAAAAGCATAGAAAAAAGTAAGTATATTTTACTGTGTTCTTTCAGATTGTAATATGTATTCTTCCATGTTTTGCACCATGTGCTTGGCTTGACTGGGTTCACATTTTGAAATCTCATCTTTTAGGTTAAGTGGAGAGTCCACTTATTTGCCCAATGTTTTAACCAATAACTTGCTGCTCTTCCCCCAAACATGTTTGGCACATATCCACGTAAACTACATGTGGGCATGCCTCATTTTACTTCAACAATGTTTATCTACACATTGTTGGCTAGATGATGTGTTGTAAGGAAATTTTGAATGTGACTGAAAGAATAAACTGTATTCTGGGTAAAGGAGATGACACTCCAGCAGTTGTGTACTTTTTTTTGTTCTTCATCAAGATACTATACTCTGGGCCACATGACCAAATTTATTAACGGTGTCACACACAGGTGGTCCAGTGGATAGCTTGGTGGTTATTCAAGTGTATTTGTGAATGTCCTCAAAAATAACATGTTGCTTTGTTGAGTTTGCAAGATCACATATGTTCATGTTGGAACTCAGGGCCAAATATCAATTGTACCCCACTTAAAAACATAGAGGATCCCTTTTCAGGCCTTAAAAAAGTCTGTGTGCTAAAGTATACATTTTGTTGTAAATTCCCATAGGGGAGAGGAGACTGGGAGGACACCATGCTCAGGAGACGAGTAACCCAACACCACAGAAACTCCCCGAAGCTCCCAAAGCAAACCAAGATCAGCAGGTTCAGGAAGCGGAGGTGGAGGAAGCGGAGGTGGAGGAAGGGGAGGTGGAGGAAGGAGAGGTGGAGCTTATCAGCACAACAGGTCAGTGTCTTTCACCACAACTTCAAGGTAAATACAGATGTAGGACTGCCTAGTGTAAAACCTTTTTTTTTGTTTTAGGGACTGAACGTGGGGGTGTGTCAGGAAGTCCAAATCCGCCATTCTCGAGTGCCAGCGCCAAAATAATCATTCAGGAAATCATGGAATGCAGTAGCGAAATGGACATTATGAGAAAGAGAATGATTGTGATTGAGCAAAAATATAAAAACATGATAGATATTTTGGGGAGAATAGTGTGAACCCCCCCCCTTTTGTGTTTTTTGTTATGCGTCTGAAATTATCTCAGGGATTTCCAACATCCCAAATGTGAAGATGCACACACTGAAGACTCAACATGTGCTATCTGCCGTCACAGGATATCTATGTCCCTGTTTTGGGGGTGCAACCTCTTCCTCCCTCCTCAAGTAGGTGAGAGGAAGGGTTTACATCCCCAAAGCACGACCATTGATCCCCCATGATGGCAGATAGCACATGTTTACCCTAGCCATGGGATCTTGTTGAAGATACCCATTTGAGCCCCAAAAGAAAGTGTGTTTGTTAACATTTGGGATGGATCAGGGGTACCATCACCCCATCTCCAGTTGGTATTTTTCACAGTGTTATTGTATTACTTTTTCAGACTAAAAAAAATGGCTTACGACCCATGCATGTTTCTGCAAAAAAAGCCGCACATAAAAAAAAAAGGCTAGTATTTCTAAAAACCACAAAAAAATGCGGTGCAAACAATAAAAACATTTGGGAAGTCTAAAAAAGGTGTGCCTGGTCTGTTTAGCAGTACAATGGGCCATAGCTCTTTCCTGGAAATCGGCCTCAGTTCCCTTTTCACTGGTCATATCTAGAATAGATCAAATGATGCTGACGGACAAAATACACCATACATTGAGGGATTCCATGCCTCTATATGACGCCAAGTAGAACCCCTGGTCCATCTTTAGACTGCAGCACTGATCCCTCACATTCATTTCTTATTTTTAATATAATTATCTGACCTTCTTTCTCCCCCCTTTTTTTTTTTTTTTCCCTTCTCTTTTTCTCTCTTTTTTTTTTTTTTTCTCTTTTCCCCCTCTCTCTAGATTGCTACCCTTATTTCTTTAATGTGTACTACTATTGATACTTATTGCACAGTTATGTTTTGTATGTACACAATATGCTTTTGTTTGGTTTATAATAATAATAAAATCCTTTTGAAAACTAAAAAAGGTGTGCCTTGTTCTTTCTATGCTCAAGAGCAGTTCTGAAGATGCAAAAACCGTGTTTTTCGCTCTGAGTTTTGAGGCTATTTACTAAGGACAATTACACTTGGCACTACTAGAACCTGGGAGACACATAAACCCAAAATACAAGAATGACAACACAAGTTTGTAGGAATTCCATGTTTTTTTTTATTTTTAAAAGGTTAAATACTTGGTCAGATGTGGTCTGGCATTGCGATGGCCCCCCTACCCGTGAAGTACTGTACGTATTTCTGGCGTACTTCACGGGCACTTTGGGGGGCCAAGCCAGTACGGGCAGTGCTGAGGCCGGTCAGATTAATCAGTTCAGATGGACCGGCCTCAGGCCCAAACGATGATACATAATTGGTTGCAAATTTGCGTAGAAAATTGTGCAATATGCAGCAGCAGTAGATGATGTGGTTCAGTTTATAATCCGCCAAATGTATCGCTGTCTGGAACAGGCGGAATCGGCTGGCCATTATCCCGAAGGCATTCTCCACAACTCTCCGGGCTCTGGCCAGCCGGTAATTAAAAACCCTCCTCTCCGGGGTGAGGGTGCGTTGGGGAAACGGCCGCATCAGGTGTGGTCCTAGTCCAAAAGCCTCATCCGCAATGAAAACAAACGGGAGCCCTTCAACGTTCTCTGCATCTGGAGGCAGTGCAAGACCCCCAGCCTGCAGACGGTGAGCGAACTCCGTCTCCGCGAATGATCCGCCATCGGACATCCGGCCGTTCTTCCCCACGTCCACATACAGGAACTCGTACCGTGCCGACACCACCGCCATTAACACTATGCTACTAAAACCTTTATAGTTGAAATAGTATGACCCCGAACGGGGGTGGCGGCACTATGTGGACGTGCTTCCCATCAATTGCCCCTCCGCAGTTGGGGAAATCCCACCGCTGGGCAAATTGGGAGGCCACAGTCAGCCATTCCTGTGGTGTGCTAGGGAACTGTGGAGTCAAACAAAAAGAAGACATTAGTACGGTTTATGGTTACAGTGCAAGCAGATTACACACAAAAACATTGTTGAGTAACATTATTATTATTTAAGGGAGTTTTTCCGAACAATAAACAAAGGCCCACTTAGCAGATGCCTCACCCCCGCTGAGTGGACATTCTAAAATAATCTAAGGGGGGGGGCCTAAGGTGATTGTGGGGGATCCCAAAAAAGGCTCTACCACTCTGCTGAGCTTGATTGAGAACTACTAATTTTTTAACATCTTTAGGAGGGGAGGGAGGGTTGTCAAACTACGAGGGCAATGACCCCCCAAAAATGAAAAGGAAAATAGAAGGCTAGCTGGGTTTGCGCCCACGATAGCATGCTGGAGAGGTTAGTGAAGGGAAATAGGCATGTAGGGCCCAAAAAGGGATTTACAGGTAAAAAAAGGCATGGGGAAAATGGGGACATTACCAGGATATTACAAACAGGCATATTTGTGTTAGGAGGAAAAAAAAGAAAAAAGAGAATAAAAAAAGATAATGTGAGGTTAAAGGAGCATAATTACCTTCATATAGTCCTTCTGCAGGACCTGAATGATGGCCGAACACGTCTCAGGGATAATGATCCCGAGAGCCTGGGGGGAGATGCCTGTTGAGAACTTGAGGTCCTGCAAGCTTCTCCCAGTCGCCAGGTATCTAAACGTGGCAATAAGCCTCTGCTCGGCAGTGATGGCCTGGCGCATCACAGTGTCCTGCCTCGTGATATAGGGGGACAGAAAATCCAACAGACGGTGAAATACGGGGTCCGTCATCCTGAGATAATTCCTGAAATCATCAGGGTTATTCTCATGGATTTCCCGCAGCAGAGGCATATGAGAGAATTGGTCCCGCTGGAGCAACCAATTCTTAGTCCATGAACTCCTCCTCACCCTGTTCACAGACTGAACTCGGGTTACAGTGTTAACTGCAACACCAAGCCCAAAGCCAGCACGAGCTCGAGAACGAGAACGCACTTCAAACATGGTTTTAAACCGGTCGGCTGGTCAGAACGCACTCAAACAGAACGCACCGTGGAACAGCAAGGCCTGAAAAGAACGATCTGAAAAACAGTAAACGAACGGCCAAGTCGGCACTGCAAGGCAGTAACGACCTGACTGCACGCACTGAATCACAAATACAAACCCACAAGCACAAACTGAACAACAGGAAACGATCTGCAAAGCACGGAGACTGAAAAGCGCGAATCGGCTCTCTCCAAACTTTTACTAACACGCGGTAACACGAAATCAGCAAAAGCAGCCCAAGGGGTGGCGCCATTAGATTTGTTCGGCCCTTTTATAGCGCGTCGTACGTTTTGAACGTGCCGTCGTTTTCTTGCCGTCGGTTTTTAGATTGATGGTGTGTGGCCAAGACTGATGAAAAACAGTTTCATCGGATTTCCGATGGACAAATCCATCAGACGAAAATCCATAGGTTATCCGATCGTGTGTACAGGGCTTTAATGTTAGAAGTACATCAGTTCTTCAAGGCTAATTCAATTCATCAATGTTCACTAAATATGATGGCAAAGCAACATGTTCTATGGGCATCCCATATATCCCCTTTACCCCAACCAAGTTATATCCCCAATAAATAAAAACAAAACAATGCAAATGACTGTTCATTGTCTCTGAGGTGATAGATGAAGGTCTGGCAGCAGGGTGATATGGTGGATGTTAGTTACAAGTAGCAACCAAGCGCTACAATAGCGTGGCATTTTATTTGTTTTTATATATTCAGGCACTTATGAGATTGTGATCAGTGCGAGAAGCTGTATCAAATAAGAGTCATTAGTTTGGTTTGCTCACAAGCTTATTCAGTTCATCACTCTGTACATTACACCCTCCTGTCCCCTGTACTCTGTATATTACACCCTCCTGTCCCCAGTACTCTGTAAATTACACCCTTCTGTCCCCTGTACTCTGTACATTACACCCTCCTGTCCCCGGTACTCTGTACATTACACCCTCCTGTCCCCTGTACTCTGTACATTACACCCTCCTGTCCCCTGTACTCTGTACATTACACCCCCCTGTCCCCTGTACTCTGTACATTACACTCTCCTGACCCCTATACTCTGTACATTACACCCTCCTGTCCCCTGTAATCTGTACATTACACCCTCCTGGCCCCTGTACTTTGTACATTACATAACCCTGACCCCTGTACTCTGTACATTACACCCTCCTGGCCCCTGTACTTTGTACATTACATAACCCTGTACTCTGTACATTACACACTCCTGACCCCTGTACAATACACACACCTGACTCCTGCACTCTGTACATTACATACTCCTGACCCTCTTGCGGAGCCTTCTATGTAGGAAAGACAAAGCGTCCACTTTTTTGCAGAATCAGGGACCATGTTTTCCTGATTTCTAAACACAAAATGGAGACCCCTATAAGTAAACATGTTGGCCTGTATCATAATTTTGATCTAAAATCTATTGGTTTCGTCAGCCTTGAACATCTACCCCAGCATGAACGTGGGGGTGATATAGACAGAAAGCTCCTGCAATTGGAGACCGGGTGAATATACTTGCTACAGGCTACCCGGTACCCGGGACTCAATGAGGGCATCAGCTACAAACCCTTTCTGTAGCTGATGGCCTTTTTGATATCAGCAATTTTGTTGGACTCCCTGCCTGCTGACCTCATCATGAGCGGGTCCTGTGTTTGACCCCCTTTCTTGAATTGTCACTTGTCCTCCCTCGCCCCCCCTGGGGTGGGGTATACATTAGCGGTGCTCCGGGTGTGTTTACCCACCCTGATGACCCGAGGGTGCATTCCTGGAGGGATACTGCCTGTGTATTTCTTCCGTTATAGGAGTATTATATAATGTATGTTATACTGTATTTATTTGTACACTGTGTGTACTATACATTATGTATTTCACTTCAAGTGATCAAAACGTAATCCCACCATTTTTAGATGTTTGTATATGTCCATAGCTATGTGCAGCTTTGACATTAAGTAATTGGATAATATCTCTTGTCTTCTTCCCTTGGTTCCTCTTCTCCTCTTTGTTTGTATATTTGTTCTTTCTACCCTTGTGCCGTGTCCTGCACAGACTGATTCCTGGTTTTGGCCATTAGATCCCCCGCATGGACACCCAAGGGTGTGCATTGGGCTTTCTCCTCCCTCCTTGTGAGGGTTGGGATGTCCTGGATGCACGTCCACATCGAGGTGCCTCTGTGTCAGAGCCTCCTGGACATATAATGCACGGCGGCCACATCGCGGGTGCACGCGGGGGGGGGGGTGTTTACGCGATCTCCTCCGCCCCTGTGTATGCATCCTTTATCTTCCCGTCTGACCTTTCCCTGCACTCCGGAAGTTCTTGTGAACTTCCGGTTTTCGGGTCTCATTCTTTGACACGCGGACCCGCCCTCTTTAGCGTCCGCTTTGTGTCACTGCGCCGTGACGTCACACGCTGCGCAATTTACACAATGGGAAGGGATACATAAGGTCTGTTAGGACCACTTGGGAGCCTGAAAGGATTTTGGACACAACAGCAGGTGAATTCTACAGATCAGATGGGTTTAAATTTTCCTCCCTTTTCTTTTTGCCACATAGAGACTTATACTGTATCTGTCTCTCTTTTACATGGACAGGTGTGGACTTTGCTGCTTTGGGGACTATGGATGAGCCGAACACCCCCCCCCCCGGTTCGGTTCGCACCAGAACCTGCGAACGCACCGAAAGTTCGCGCAAACTTTAGAACCCTATTAAAGTCTATGTGACTCGTACGTTCGGAATCAAAAGTGCTAATTTTAAAGGATAATATGCAAGTTATTGTCCTAAAAAGGGTTTGGGGACCCGGGTCCTGCCCCAGGGGACATGTATCAATGCAAAATAAAGTTTTAAAAACTGACGTTTTTTCGGGAGCATTGATTTTAATGATGCTTAAAGTGAAAATAAAAAAAGTGAAATATTCCTTTAAATATCGTACCTGGGGGTGTCTATAGCATGACTGTGAAGTGGCACGTGTTTCCCGTGTTTAGAACTGTCCCTGCAAAATATGACATTTCTAAAGGAAAAAAGTAATTTGTTTTGCTGTCTGTGCACCTCTTCAGAAGATTTCACCTCACTTTCTGTCCCAATGACAATTGGATTTTGAAAATTTGGGGTTTATAGGTGCACACTGTGCAAAGGACACTGTACACTAACTGAAAATACTGCGGCTCCCTGCCTGTGGTATTAGTATGAGAACACCAGCAATTGCATTCAGGTAACCTTTAGGTGCACACTGTGCAAAGGACGCTAAAGCAAAATACTGCAGCTCCCTGCCTGTATTTGTATCAGAACACCAGAAATTGTATTGAAGTAAGCTTTAGGTGCACACTGTGCAAAGGACACTAAAACAAAATACTGCAGCTCCCTGCCTGTATTTGTATGAGAACACCAGCAAATGTATTGAGGTAAGTTTTAGGGGCACACTGTGCAAAGGACACTAAAGCAAAATACTTCAGCTCCCTGCCTGTATGTGTATCAGAACACCAGTAATTGTATTCAGGTAAGCTTTGGTGCACACTGTGCAAAGGACACTAAAGCAAAATACTGCAGCTCCCTGCCTGTATTTGTATCAGAACACCAGCAATTGTATTGAGGTAAGTTTTAGGGGCACACTGTGCAAAGGACACTAAAGCAAAATACTGCGGCTCCTTGCCTGCAGGGGGGTACAGGCAGTACACCTGTAAGGGGCCCGGATGGCAACCCCCATTTTTTTCTTTTTTTTGTAAGGGGCCCAGAGGTCCCCAGGGCCCCGGATGGTAACCCCCCTTTTTTATGTATTTTTTATATAAAAAAAAATAATAATAATATATATTTATTTATTTATTTTTTTGTAAGGGGCCCAGAGGTCCCCAGAGGCCCGGAGGTCCCCAGGGCCCCGGATGGTAACCCCCCTTTTTTATGTATTTTTTATATAAAAAAAAATAATAATAATATATTTTTTTATTTATTTTTTTGTAAGGGACCCAGAGGTCCCCAGAGGCCCGGAGGTTCCTAGGGCCCCGGATGGCAATTTTTTTATAATTTATTTTTTTGTAAGGGGCCCAGAGGCCCAGAAACCCCCCCTTTTTTTTATAAATTATTATCATTTTCTTTCTTGTGAGTTTTTTTTTGTTCGTCAGCACCCAAAGTCCCCCCGACCTCAACAATTTGCGGCGGCAGCACCTCCCTGCTTCTCAATTCGTGGCATCCCCCGCTTCTCAATTCGCGGCTGCCCCCCCCAGCTTCTCAATTCGTGGTGCCAGCACCCCCCCCCCCGGTTCTCCTCTGCTGTGTAAGGGGCCCCAAAATTTCTGATGGCGGCCTTGCCTGCCTGTATTTGTATCAGCACACCCAGCAATTGTATTGAGGTAAGCTTTAGGTGCACACTGTGCAAAAGACACAGTACACTAAGTGAAAATACTACAGCTAGCACACAATCACCTGCCTGCCTGTCAGTATAGAGAATAACAGGAACGGATCTAGCTAAACTGAATACAGTGTGTAAATATATATACAACACCTAGGATGCATATATATCCTCTACACACTGTAACTGAAGCTAACTGACTCACCTGCCTGCTCTATCTAACTCAAATTAAATGACACTATCTCTCTCTCTCTCTCTCTGTCTTTAACCTCCGCCGCAACACACTACACAAGGCCGCCATGCAGGCGGCCTTATATATTGTGGGGTGTGTACTAAACCCTAGACATGTGCACACTGAAATATTTCGTTTCGGAATTTCGTTTTTGTCCGAAAAATACATTTATTTAGTTACTCCCGAAATTCGTTTTTATTTATTTAGTTTTTCATTAGAAATTGCATTCGTCCGAAAATCTGAATTAATTAAGGTCGAATCTGTCATTGAAGGCTTATGGTGTCTGTCGAATGTTCAAAGAAGATTCGACGGAGCAGCGAAACTGTACAACGCTGCAATCATACATTTCCGGTCGAATGTTCCGCCCACAAGCTATAGTAGAATTCTAATGTTGTATGACTAGTAATAATTATATTTATTAATTACTATTACTAGTCAACCAACATTAGAATTATTCTATAGCCTATGGGCGGATGCATTTGACCGGAAATGTACGATTGCAGCGTCGTACAGTTTTGTTGCACCGTCGAATCTTCTAACTTTCGATGCTTTGTCGAATCTTCGTCATTCTAGCTATTTTACTGCTCCTCCCCTTTGGTTGCAATCAGCCAATAACATTCATCATCATCATTATTTTTATTTTACTTCCCCCACCCAATTCCAGCAGTGATCTTTTCTCTCTATGTCGAATCTTTTCTCTCTATAATAACAAATCTTTTCTCTCTATAATGTCGAATCTTTTCTCTCTATGTCAAATCTTTTCTCTCTATAATAACAAATCTTTTCTTTCTATGTCGAATCTTTTCTCTCTATAATGTCGAATCTTTTCTCTCTATAATGTCAAATCTTTTCTCTCTATGTAGAATAATCTTGGACTATTAGAGTTAAGGTTAGGCACATTCGACCACAGGTTCGATAGACACAGATTGTTATTGTCAGCGTCACGTCGAATCTCCTATTTATATCGAACTGTTGTAGCGATCGAAAACGAAAATAAAGCATTTGTATATGTCGGATCTTTCGGTTTTCGGATTCTGTGCTTTCGTTTTCGTTTGTTAAAACGATAACGAAAATAGCTGAAATTCGGACGAAAATGCATTCGGACGAAAACGAATGCACATGTCTACTAAACCCCCTGAGACATAATTGGCCAAAGCCACCCTGGCTTTGGGCAATTATGGCTCTCCGTATTTTCCGCGCTGTGATTGGCCAAAGCATGCGGGTCATAGTGCATGCTTGGCCAATCATCAGCCAGCAATGCACTGCGATGCCGCAGTGAATTATGGGCCGTGAAGAGCCACTCGAAATTGGCGCAAACGCCCCATAATGTTCAAAATTCGGCAAACAGCCCAACAGACGATGTTCGAGTCAAACATGGGTTCGACTCGAACTCGTAGCTCATCCCTATTGGGGACTTGATCTTCATTCGTCTCCACATATAATTTTCTTCCCTTGCCATCCTCCACTGTTCCCTGATAATGCCCTTGATGTGCAAGATGTAAGGATCATACTAGCAATAATATCATGCGAGGGCAAGATCTGACACAGGTGAGAATTGTGTTACAATGGGATAATCATGCATCATTGCACCAATGGATTTTATTTATTTTTATTTGTTTTTATTTTTATTTGAATGTGCTATCTCCATTACGAACGCTAGTTTTTCTAGAAGAAGTGCTCCCGTCTCATACTTGATTCTGAGCATGCGCCGTTTTAAAAGACTCGGAAAAGCATACACACGACTTTGATGTCCTCCCCCCCATCCTACCATACAGACCAGCAAGTCACCTGCATTTGTCCATCTAAGGCTCTCATTATTTCCAATACCTTATTAGTAAGGTTTTTAGGTGAGTGGGTTTCACTGCAGGTACCTACCTGAACCAGTGATGGGACAAGATCATTTGGTGCCCAGGGCGAAGATAGCAAACTGCGCCCCCCCCCCCCCCCCCCGTGTAAAAAAAGAGTCAGTGTCATTTCAAAACAAGAAAATGCTTAATACAATACAAATTAAATTAGATTTAATTCGATATAAACAGAGTTCACAGGGGAGTACATCGGTGGGAGCATGCACCTGAACCCCTGAAACAGGCAGTGACGTACGCATTTTGGAGGATGTAAGGGAGCACTCTGGAAGATAAAAGGGGGCAATCTGGAGGTACTGTTTTAATACCTCCCAGAGTGCCCCCCTAATGCCTTCAGAGTGCCCTCTTACATCCTCCAGGAGTGCCCCATTGAGATCAGTAGCAGTAGTGATGAGGAGAAAGGATGGTATCAGGGGCAGGGGAATAGTGGTGGGGGGGAAAGGGATGGGATCAGGGGCAGAGGGATGGTGGTGGGGGTGGGATCAGGAACAGAGGGATGCTAGTGGAGGGATGGGATCAGGGGCAGAGGGATTGTGGGAAATGAGGGGGTGGGATCAGTGGAAGAGGGATGATGGTGGGGGGAAGAGGGGATCAGGAGCAAAGGGATGATGGTGGGTTGGGGGTGGGATCAGGGGCATAGATATGGTGGTGGGGGTGGGATTAGGGGCAGAGGGATGGTGGTGGGGGTGGGATCAGTGGCAGTAGTGGTGGTGGGAGGAGGGGTTGGATCAGTGGCAGTAGTGGTGGGAGGGGGGTGGGATCAGTGGCAGTAGTGGTGGGAGGGGGGTGGGATCAGTGGTGGTGGGGGGTGCGATCAGTGGCAGTAGTGGTGGAAGGGGGGTGGGATCAGTGGCAGTAGTGGTGGTGGTGGGGGGGTGGGATCAGTGGCAGTAGGGGTGGGATCAGTGGCAGTAGTGGTGGTGGGGGGGTGGGATCAGTGGCAGTAGTGGTGGTGGTGGGGGGGTGGGATCAGTGGCAGTAGTGGTGGGGGGTGGGATCAGTGGCAGTAGTGGTGGGAGGAGGGGTGGGATCAGTGGCAGTAGTGGTGGGAGGGGGGTGGGATCAGTGGCAGTAGTGGTGGTGGGGGGGTGGGATCAGTGGCAGTAGTGGTGGTGGGGGGGTGGGATCAGTGGCAGTAGTGGTGGGAGGGGGGTGGGATCAGTGGCAGTAGTGGTGGGAGGGGGTGGGATCAGTGGCAGTAGTGGTGGGAGGGGGGTGGGATCAGTGGCAGTAGTGGTGGGAGGGGGTTGGGATCAGTGGCAGTAGTGGTGGGAGGGGGTGGGATCAGTGGCAGTAGTGGTGGGATCAGTGGCAGTACTGGTGGGAGGGAAGTGGGATCAGTGGCAGTAGTGGTGGGGGAAGGGTGGGATCAGTGGCAGTGGTGGAAGGGTGGGATCAGTGGCAGTAGTGGTGGGAGGGGGGTGGGATCAGTGGCAGTAGTGGTGGGATCAGTGGTGGTGGGGGAAGGGTGGGATCAGTGGCAGTGGTGGTGGGGGAAGGGTGGGATCAGTGGCAGTAGTGGTGGGAGGGGGTGGGATCAGTGGCAGTAGTGGTGGGATCAGTGGCAGTACTGGTGGGAGGGAAGTGGGATCAGTGGCAGTAGTGGTGGTGGAAGGGTGGGATCAGTGGCAGTAGTGGTGGGAGGGGGGTGGGATCAGTGGCAGTAGTGGTGGGAGGGGGGTGGGATCAGTGGCAGTACTGGTGGGAGGGGGGTGGGATCAGTGGCAGTAGTGGTGGGAGGGGGGTGGGATCAGTGGCAGTACTGGTGGGAGGGAAGTGGGATCAGTGGCAGTACTGGTGGGAGGGAAGTGGGATCAGTGGCAGTAGTGGTGGGAGCGGGGTGGGATCAGTGGAAGTAGTGGTGGGATCAGTGGTGGTGGGGGAAGGGTGGGATCAGTGGCGGTGGGAGGGGGGGATCAGGAGCAGAGGGATGGTGGGGGGATGAGATGGTGACACTGGCACTCACCTTCTCTCAGTGTCAGTCGATTCCCCCTCATTGCTTAGTGCTCTCAGTCTGGACTCACAGTGTCTTCAGTAACGCTTCTCCTGACATGGGGACTCTGTCTGCACATCTGCTCACAAATGGGAGAGCTCCTCCCCCTTCACTCGACTGGCCCATCAGCTAATTAGCTGACTTTCTCCTCCTCCCGACATGGATCTGCTTGAAGGAATGGACAGACCTCTGTGCCATTAACAGTAAGTGGTCACGCACAGTGCACATTGTCCCGAATCACTTCCTCCTCTCCTTTGCTCCTCTAGGTCACAGCTCTCTATGCTCCTCTCCCTCTGAGTCCTCCCAACCCGCCTCCAGCCGGCCTCTCAGTGTGTGACGCCGGGCGGGGAATATGAAGCACCTGTCAGGAGGAGTATCTCCACTGACAGGGGAGTGAAGAAGTGAAGGGCTGGTCTGTTCTAGGCTTGTGCCGGGTGCAGGAGTGCACTCGACACACGGTTGCGTGTGCGTGCAGCTATTAGCGGCTGGTGTGTTCAGCCAGATTTTAGAAGCACATGGGCAGCACTTCACCTGCGCCCTCCTTCCTCCAGTATTTAGTACCGCCCAGGGCATTCGCCCCTTCCGCCCACCCCTTGTACCGGCCCTGACCTGAACTCATACATTCTCCCTATATCCCTCCACCTTTTTTATGTCAATTTACAATATATTGCAGGGTACACTTTTTGGAAGTGATTTCAAGAGATGTATACCTCAAATCCCTCCCTATGGGTGATCTGGCTTTTGGACAGGTTCCGTCTGTATATTCGCAGCACTATTAGAGTAACTTCTGTGTGGATTGCACTCCCATGCTCATTTGGAGAGGTAGGGAGTTCCATTACACATGGAGGCAATCCTTTTGCTTTCTCTGCACATCGCTATGTATGCTATATAAAATATTTCTTTGTACTAAGTTGTATAATTAATATGTTTTTCTTTGTTTTGTACACTTAAACCTGACTGAACAATGATCTTCTCTATGTAAATGAAACTACATGTCCTTTCCTGATGAAGCCATCCCGGCGAAACATGTTGATTTAAATGGACAAGAATATGTATGGAATTACAGGAATTCATTGATACTGATAGGATGTTTTGTGTACACCTATATCCTTGAATATACTGCTTTTTACGTACTTTTATGTTATCTCTTAAATAAACTATTTTGTATATTTTTATACTATAAACGATTTTGAAGTGATTTCTATATATGACGCACCACATAAAGTCCCACATCTCCAACCCTTCTCTTAGCCCATTATGCTTTTAATTTGCAGGCTTTGCAGGGAGCAAAAGAGGAAGTAAAACCCATCAGGAAGGGACCATCTGCAAACTGTTTCCACAAAGTTGGGAGCATGAAATTGTCCAAAATATCTTGGTTTGCTGATGCCTTAAGAGTTCCCTTCACTGGAACTAAGGGGCAAAGCCCAACCCCTGAAAAACAAGGTCGCTACATCAGTACATACATTCACAAAATTCTATCAGATGGGTGTAAGTTGGCAGGAGGATGCCACATTCGGGCGCAGTTTGCTGCAGGCAGCAGTATAGGTCCTCACGCCTGGCGGCGGCCGTTTTTCTTTGTGTCTCCCTCTCCTCAGAAGGCATTGCTTTTTGGACATCCCACATAGTTATGACTATGGTGCTCTATGTCCCTTGATGTACAAAAAAGAAAATAAGATTTTTATAACAGCTTACCTGTAAAATCCTTTTCTTGGAGTACATCACAGGACACAGAGGTCCCGCCCCTCTTATTGGGATATATATATATATATATATATATATATATATATTGCTTTGCTACAAAAACTGAGGTACTCCCTGGATGGCAGGGGTTATATAGGGAGGGGGACTTTCTGTCTTTTGAGTGTATCAGTGTCATTTCACCTATAGGTGGCGTATAACCCACATAGTTATGGTGCGCTGTGTCCCGTGATGTACTCCAAGAAAAGGATTTTACAGGTAAGCTGTTATAAAATCCTATTTTTTTCTTTATAAATGTCAGTTTTGCTGCATCATGTTCTGTACACGGTACAGATGCGCCACTACAGACAGACTAAGGGGACCCCACATGCACTATATTTAAAGGAATTTTTCATGTTTATTGTTTCATTTTAAGCATCATTAAAATCACTGCTCCTTTAAAAACAGTCTTTAAAAGTTTTTTTTGCATTGGTACATTGGGGAGGGCTGGCAGCCTTAGGCGTGGGGGGCAAGTCCAGTCAAGTGGCCCACTGAACCAACCAATTGAAGCAACTAGTGAAGGACTAAAAGTCCTACAAGTCCCAGCATGAACCCCTAAGATGTAAGGATGTGACCCCTGTCATGCCTTCCGCAAAGGGTTCCTTATATGCCTTTGTTTAACTGTTAACAATGAATATGCTTGTTGAATTTAAATACATTGTAATATCACCATCTAGTTGCTCTTTTGCATATTTAGTATCTGTTAATAATTCACCAGAAGGTAGATTGTTGCTTATAAGCCACCGTGGCTTCCCATAATTCCTGTGGACTATACCATGAGGTCTGAAAGACACTCCCACAGTATCAATCTTCCCTTCTTCACACATGTATCTGCTCCAGAGCAATCCACACCTGTTCAGCTGCAATTCTATGTCAGCCTTATGGAAACATCGCTGGTATGATTATAATCATTTTCCCTAATTATACCAGTGTGTTAGGACTGTTTATTTTGTATATTGTGTATACCTATTGTATGTCATTTCTTTTTATCTAGTTTTACTCCCCTGCAATAAAAGTTGAAAAAAGGACCTTGCGCCTGCTGCAATGAATTGTTAAGGGATTAGGGTTAGCTGTCTGTCTAATTATACCTCATCCAAGTATAGTGAGGGCAGAACAACCCCCTTAGATCATTAGATCTCACAGGTTCATGCTGTGACCTGTAGTTCTTCACTAGTTGGGAGGGGGTGACACATCCTGAGTTCTGAGGGGTTCATGCTGGGACCTGTAGTCCTTCACTTTTGGGGGGGTCACATCCACTACAAGTCCCAGCATGAACCCCTGAGATGTAAGGATGTGACCCCCTCCTAACTAGTGAAGGACTACAAGTCTCAGCATGAACTCCTGAGATCTTAGGCTGTGACCCCCTTAGATCTCACGGGTTAATGCTGTGACCTGTAGTCCTTCACTAGTTGGGGGGTGTGACACATCCTAATCTCTGAGGGGTTCATGCTGGGACCTGTAGTCACCTGTAGTCCTTCACTTTTGGAGGGTCACATTCCCTCCAAAAGTCGTATATGGACAAGCTAGGGTAGTATATGGACAGGCTAGGGTAGTATATGAATAGGCTAGGGTAGTATGTGGACAGGCTAGGTTAGTATATGGACAGGCTAGGTTAGTATATGGACAGGCTAGGTTAGTATATGGACAGACTAGGGTAGTATACAGACAGGCTAGGGCAGTATACAGACAGGCTAGGGTAGTATATGGATAGGCTAGGGTAGTATACAGACAGGCTAGGGTTGTATACAGACAGGCTAGGGTAGTATATAGACAGGCTAGGGTAGTATATGGACAGGCTAGGGTAGTATACGGACAGGCTAGGGTAGTATATAGACAAGCTATGGTACTATACGGAAAGGCTAGGGTAGTATACAGACAGGCTAGGGTAGTATATAGACAAGCTATGTGTCAGGAAAGGTTCCATCCGCTGGTGATATTTATTATTTGGCTTGCAGTACTGTGGTCCACCAGCAGGTGTCTCCTGGCAGTGTGGAACTGTCAGGAGAATTTCTCCCTGCTGGTATTAGGTTATCCTTTGGACGCAGTACTGATCTCCACCAGCAGGTGGATCCTGGCAGTGTGGAGCGAACTGCTCTTCCTGCGCTCAGGTGTGACTTGAAGCCAATTACAAGCCTTCCTATTTATACCCGGAAAGTACAAACATACCTTGCCCTGGTATCTCTCTCCCTGACCTAGAACCTGCGATCCTGACTTTGAGCCTGCATCCTACCTGACCCGATCCGACCCGATCCCTATCCTGAGTCCATCCTGCACCTGTCCCTCCTGTCTCCTGAGAACCACGGTCACCTGTCCTCCTGTTACCTGAGTACTTTGGGTCCCTACTCTGCAGCCTACCCATCCGTCTCCTCCCTGTTCCTGTTTGTCTCCCGTCCTTACCCATCTGCTGACATCCCCTTGTGTATGACCTCGGCCTGGCTTTACTACGATTCTGGTATCTCCCATTATTATACATATTGTCTAAAGTCACTGCTTATTGGTTGATTTATTGCACGGTGTTCTGTTGGAGGTGATTGTGTGTTTGTTCATTGATCTTAATAAATTATCATATTTTCACCTACATCCATTTGGTCTCCTCTGTGCAGTCACACAGTCTGGTCTACTAGCTTCTCTGACACTATGGTACTATATGGACAGGCTAGGGCAGTATACAGACAGGCTAGGGCAGTATACGGACAGGCTAGGGCAGTATACGGACAGGCTAGGGTAGTATACGGACAGGCTAGGGTAGTATATAGACAGGTTAGGGTAGTATAGTATCTCACAAAGGTGAGTACACCCCTCACATTTTTGTAAACATTTTATTATATCTTTTCATGTGACAACACTGAAGAAATTACACTTTGCTACGATGTAAAGTAGTGAGTGTACAGCTTGCATAACAGTGTAAATTTGCTGTCCCCTCAAAATAACTCAACACACAGCCAGTAATGTCTAAATTGCTGGCAACAAAAGTGAGTACACCCCCTAAGTGAAAATGTCCAAATTGGGCCCAAAGTGTCAATATTTTGTGTGGCCACCATTATTTTCCAGCACTGCCTTAACCCTCTTGGGCATGGAGTTCACCAGAGCTTCACAGGTTGCCACTGGTGTCTGCTCCCACTCCTCCATGATGACATCACAGAGCTGGTGAATGTTAGAGCCCTTGCGCTCCTCCACCTTCCGTGTGAGGATGCCCCACAGATGCTCAATAGGGTTTAGGTCTGGATAACTGCTTGGCCAGTCCATCACCTTTACCCTCAGCTTATTTAGCAAGGCAGTGGTTGTCTTGGAGGTGTGTTTGGGGTTGTTATCAGGTTGGAATATTGCCAAGCAGCCCAGTCTCAGAAGGGAGGGGATCATGCTCTGCCTTAGTATATCACAGTACATGTTGGCATTCATGGTTCCCTCAATGCAGCCCCAGACCATGACACTCCCACCACCATGCTTGACTGTAAGCAAGACACACTTGTCTTTGTACTCCTCACCTGTTTGCCACCACACACACTTGACACCATCTGAACCAAATAAGTTTATCATGGTCTCACAGGACATGGTTCCAGTAATCCATTTCCTTAGTTGGCTTGTCTTCAGCCCCTTCAACCTCTGCAGCAATGCTGGCAGCACTCATAGGTCTATTTCCCAAAGACAACCTCTGGATATGAAGCTGAGCACATGCACTCAACTTCTTTGGTTGGCCATGGTGAGGCCTGTTCTGATGGAGCCTGTCCTGTTAAACCACTGTATGGTGTTGGCCACCGTGCTGCAGCTCAGTTTCAGGGTCTTGGCAATCTTCTTAAAACCTAGGCCATCTTTATGTAGAGCAACAATTCTTTTTTCAGATCCTTAGAGAGTTTTTTGCCATGAGGTGCCATGTAAAACACCAAATTTAACACACCTGCTCCCCATTCACACCTGAGACCTTGTAACACTAACTATTAACATGACACCGGGAGGAAAATGGCTAATTGGGCCCAATTTTCACTTAGGGGTGTACTCACTTTTGTTGCCAGCGGTTTTCATATATTTTTTTTTTTTTAACAGAAGGAATGATTATTTAGATATTCAATTAGTTACATGTTAAGCCTATCAAGCATTACAATGAAAGAGAATAAGCAGTATGACGGTACGAAAAATCAGAGAACAAAACCAAGGAAACAACAGGCGTCAGGCAAGTATAGTACAGTAGGGTACATTCCGGATTTACTAGGGAACAGGTTAACATAGTAACAAACCTGGGATACCCTATCATCTTGCATGATGAACTTGACATGAGCAATCCTGTTAAAACTCACAAGGTGTAACTGTCAAAAGTGTCTCTTGCTATCAATGTGGCAGGGGACAAGGAGGGGGGGGGCAAAAAACACACCTCTGTCTGGCGCTACCATAGAGGGCAATCGGGAGGGTCATCAGGCTGGGCTGGAAGGGCCAGGATGAGGACTACCACCTGGATCTACAGCGTGAGATGCCTGGCCGTTACCCATTCCGACCACATTTTATGACATTTTTTAGGGGGGGGGACAGTTACGTCCCATGTATGTCATCTTATAAAGAGGTAGAGCTGCGTTCACTAAGTCTTTCCAAATAGTAACCCGAGGTGGCTCTATTGCTTTCCACTGGAGTAGTTTTGCTTTCCTGGCATAAAATGCAGCATAAAAGATGAACAGCTTTTTGTGGGTAGTTGTGGGCAAATTATCTGTGATACCCAACAATAGAACCAGGGGATCGAGCCCAACAGATATCCTACTAATTCAACCTATGTCAGCAGCCCTCCAGAACTCCTGCACCCGTGGACCAAACCATGTGTATGTAATTACCAACCTCCCGTTTGCATTTAGGACATTGATCGTCAGAGGTACGATACATTACTGCCAGCCTTTGAGGTGTATAATACACATTATGGAGAAATTTTAGCTGTATGAATCTGTCCCTTGCAGAGATCATAAGGGGAATAAACTGTTGTAGTCCCTCAGATCAATCCTCCTCAGTTAGTGCTGGGAGGTCCCGATGCCACGCTGAGAAGGCCCTGGAAACCCCAGAGCCACCCGCGCAGGTAAGGTGGCGATAGATGGAGGATAATGTCCTGTCCATGAAGCGGGATGTAAGCAGCCGCTCTACCGCATGAGGCTCAAAGCGGTTTAGACATTAATGGCTGTGTGTTGAGTTATTTTGAGGTGACATCAAATTTACACTGTTATACAAGCTGTACACTCACTACTTTAGTGCGTGACAGATGCTGGCACCAACTGCTCTATTTAAACCAACCACTGAGGACAGAACATTGCTGGATTATCTCAGCTTCCCTGTGTTTCCTGTGCTTCTATATCCTGATCTATGGACTACCCGTTACTGACCCGGCTTGCTTTGACCTTGCTCTCTGATATCCCGGCTTGACCCCTGGCCTGCATCTGGACTTTGCCTCTGTTCCTGTCTTCTGTATATGACCCTGGCTTGGCTCTTCTACTCTGCTGTTCCAGTCTCCTGTGTATTAGACATGTGCAATTCGTTTAGTTCTGAATTTGTTTACCGAATTTTGACAAATTTTTAAATTTCCGAATTTCCGAATTCAGAATTCCAATTTTTCAAATTCCAAATTTAAAAAATCCGAATTTTCGAAATCTGAAATTTGGGAAATTCGTAATTTGGGAAATTTGTCATTTGGGAAATTCGAAAATGTGAATTTGGGAAATTCGAAAATTAGAAATTCGGAAATTCGGAATTCGGAAAATTCTGAATTCGGAAATTCGAAAATTCGAATCGGAAAACCGGAAATTCAAAAATTCCGAATTTTCGAATTTTCCGAATTACAAATTTCCGAATTACGAATTTTAGAATTTCAGAATTCCGAATTTTTTAATTTCCGAATTTCCGAATCTTCGAATTTCAGAATTTTTGAATTTCAGAATTTCCCGAATTCCGAATTTTAGAATTTCAGAATTCCGAATTTCAGAATTTCCGAAGAAAGCTAAAAAACAAATGAAATGAACACGAAAATGAACAAATTTTTTGGCAGTGCACATGCCTACTGTGTATGACTCCGGGTTTATGCTTCTAGACTGATTTACCCTATATGTTGGCCTGGCTCCTGGTTCCTCTCTTACCAAGCACTGCAAGTACGGCTAGTGCTATCAGCCTGCTACAGTCATTCCTTGGTGATCAGCTCATCTGACTTCAAGCAAGCCCCTGGCAAACCGTGCTTCTTTGAGCACCGCGCTCCCTGTTCCCAACTTCAGGGGAGCACTGCGCTTAGCCACAAGAGAAGCACTCTTAAAATACATACCAGCACCTGACACAAAGGGACTGCCATACAGACAAGCATCCATAGGAAGATCAGCTGTGTTGCCAGGACTGGTGAGTGATTGCTGTGTGCTTACTTCACCATAGTGTAGCAGTCCATTACCAGAGGAGAGTGCCCAACAGCATTTTACTGCATGCAGTCTTAAAGAGGCAGTAACAAGTGCACCACTGCAAAGACCGGGCTCCCATGTCAGCCGGCTTACGTTGCAAGTAGGGATGAGCTTCGTGTTCGAGTCGAACATACGTTCGACTCGAACATCGGCTGTTCGATCGTTCGACGAAGATCGAACGATTTGGGCCGTTCGCGCCAAATTCGAGTGACGCGAACGGCCCACAATGCACTACGCCATCGCAGTGTCATCCAGGCGCTGTGATTGGCCAAGCATGCACTGTGACCCCGCATGCTTGGCCAATCACAGCGCCGGCAGCGAGGAGAGCAATGATTGGCCACAGGCAGGATGCCTGTGGCCAATTATTGCTGAGGGTGTTTAGTACACGCCCCACACTATAAAAGGCCGCCAGCACGGCGGCCTAGTGTAGTGTGTTCCGGAGCAGGGATAGAGCAGCATAGGCAGGGACAGTGACTGTTATTTCTTTCTTGCTTAACCTGGATTCCTTTAGTTTAGGGAAAGAGAAGGATAGGTAGGGAGAGTGTCAGTGTGTTTTGTGCTTGTGCTATAGTGTGCTTAAAAAAAACATTTATTCTAGGGACAGAAAACTGTAGGTAGGGACAGTGTCAGTTTCTTTCACTCTGCAAGTCCTTGTTTCCAGGGACCTGGAAGGACAGTGAGTGAATTGTCCTTGTGCTATATTGTGCTTAAAAAAACATTTATTCTAGGGACAGAAAACTGTAGGTAGGGAGAGTGTCAGTTTCTTTCACTCTGCAAGTCCTTGTTTCCAGGGACCTGTAAGGACAGTGAGTGAATTGTCCTTGTGCTATATTGTGCTTAAAAAAAACATTTATTCTAGGGACAGAAAACTGTAGGTAGGGAGAGTGTCAGTTTATTTCACTCTGCAAGTCCTTGTTTCCAGGGACCTGGAAGGACAGTGACTGAATTGTCCTTGTGCTATATTGTGATTAAAAAAAACATTTATTCTAGGGACAGAAAACTGTAGGTAGGGAGAGTGTCAGTTTATTTCACTCTGCAAGTCCTTGTTTCCAGGGACCTGGAAGGACAGTGAGTGAATTGTCCTTGTGTTATATTGTGATTAAAAAAAACATTTTTTCTAGGGACAGAAAACTGTAGGTAGGGAGAGTGTTTTTTTTCTTTCACTCTGCAAGTCCTTGTTTCCAGGGACCTGGAAGGACAGTGAGTGAATTCTCCTTGTGCTATATTGTGCTTAAAAAAAACATTTATTCTAGGGACAGAAAACTGTAGGTAGGGAGAGTGTCAGTTTATTTCACTCTGCAAGTCCTTGTTTCCAGGGACCTGTAAGGACAGTGAGTGAATTGTCCTTGTGCTATATTGTGATTAAAAAAAACATTTATTCTAGGGACAGAAAACTGTAGGTAGGGAGAGTGTCAGTTTATTTCACTCTGCAAGTCCTTGTTTCCAGGGACCTGGAAGGACAGTGACTGAATTGTCCTTGTGCTATATTGTGATTAAAAAAAACATTTATTCTAGGGACAGAAAACTGTAGGTAGGGAGAGTGTCAGTTTATTTCACTCTGCAAGTCCTTGTTTCCAGGGACCTGGAAGGACAGTGAGTGAATTGTCCTTGTGTTATATTGTGATTAAAAAAAACATTTTTTCTAGGGACAGAAAACTGTAGGTAGGGAGAGTGTTTTTTTTCTTTCACTCTGCAAGTCCTTGTTTCCAGGGACCTGTAAGGACAGTGAGTGAATTGTCCTTGTGCTATATTGTGCTTAAAAAAAACATTTATTCTAGGGACAGAAAACTGTAGGTAGGGAGAGTGTCAGTTTATTTCACTCTGCAAGTCCTTGTTTCCAGGGACCTGGAAGGACAGTGACTGAATTGTCCTTGTGCTATATTGTGATTAAAAAAAACATTTATTCTAGGGACAGAAAACTGTAGGTAGGGAGAGTGTCAGTTTATTTCACTCTGCAAGTCCTTGTTTCCAGGGACCTGGAAGGACAGTGACTGAATTGTCCTTGTGCTATATTGTGATTAAAAAAAACATTTATTCTAGGGACAGAAAACTGTAGGTAGGGAGAGTGTCAGTTTATTTCACTCTGCAAGTCCTTGTTTCCAGGGACCTGGAAGGACAGTGAGTGAATTGTCCTTGTGTTATATTGTGATTAAAAAAAACATTTTTTCTAGGGACAGAAAACTGTAGGTAGGGAGAGTGTTTTTTTTCTTTCACTCTGCAAGTCCTTGTTTCCAGGGACCTGTAAGGACAGTGAGTGAATTGTCCTTGTGCTATATTGTGCTTAAAAAAAACATTTATTCTAGGGACAGAAAACTGTAGGTAGGGAGAGTGTCAGTTTATTTCACTCTGCAAGTCCTTGTTTCCAGGGACCTGGAAGGACAGTGAGTGAATTGTCCTTGTGCTATATTGTGCTTAAAAAAACATTTATTCTAGGGACAGAAAACTGTAGGTAGGGAGAGTGTCAGTTTATTTCACTCTGCAAGTCCTTGTTTCCAGGGACCTGGAAGGACAGTGACTGAATTGTCCTTGTGCTATATTGTGATTAAAAAAAACATTTATTCTAGGGACAGAAAACTGTAGGTAGGGAGAGTGTCAGTTTATTTCACTCTGCAAGTCCTTGTTTCCAGGGACCTGGAAGGACAGTGAGTGAATTGTCCTTGTGTTATATTGTGATTAAAAAAAACATTTTTTCTAGGGACAGAAAACTGTAGGTAGGGAGAGTGTTTTTTTTCTTTCACTCTGCAAGTCCTTGTTTCCAGGGACCTGTAAGGACAGTGAGTGAATTGTCCTTGTGCTATATTGTGCTTAAAAAAAACATTTATTCTAGGGACAGAAAACTGTAGGTAGGGAGAGTGTCAGTTTATTTCACTCTGCAAGTCCTTGTTTCCAGGGACCTGGAAGGACAGTGACTGAATTGTCCTTGTGCTATATTGTGATTAAAAAAAACATTTATTCTAGGGACAGAAAACTGTAGGTAGGGAGAGTGTTTTTTTTCTTTCACTCTGCAAGTCCTTGTTTCCAGGGACCTGTAAGGACAGTGAGTGAATTGTCCTTGTGCTATATTGTGCTTAAAAAAAACATTTATTCTAGGGACAGAAAACTGTAGGTAGGGAGAGTGTCAGTTTATTTCACTCTGCAAGTCCTTGTTTCCAGGGACCTGGAAGGACAGTGAGTGAATTGTCCTTGTGTTATATTGTGATTAAAAAAAACATTTTTTCTAGGGACAGAAAACTGTAGGTAGGGAGAGTGTTTTTTTTCTTTCACTCTGCAAGTCCTTGTTTCCAGGGACCTGTAAGGACAGTGAGTGAATTGTCCTTGTGCTATATTGTGCTTAAAAAAAACATTTATTCTAGGGACAGAAAACTGTAGGTAGGGAGAGTGTCAGTTTATTTCACTCTGCAAGTCCTTGTTTCCAGGGACCTGGAAGGACAGTGAGTGAATTGTCCTTGTGTTATATTGTGATTAAAAAAAACATTTTTTCTAGGGACAGAAAACTGTAGGTAGGGAGAGTGTTTTTTTTCTTTCACTCTGCAAGTCCTTGTTTCCAGGGACCTGTAAGGACAGTGAGTGAATTGTCCTTGTGCTATATTGTGCTTAAAAAAAACATTTATTCTAGGGACAGAAAACTGTAGGTAGGGAGAGTGTCAGTTTATTTCACTCTGCAAGTCCTTGTTTCCAGGGACCTGTAAGGACAGTGAGTGAATTGTCCTTGTGCTATATTGTGCTTAAAAAAAACATTTATTCTAGGGACAGAAAACTGTAGGTAGGGAGAGTGTCAGTTTATTTCACTCTGCAAGTCCTTGTTTCCAGGGACCTGGAAGGACAGTGACTGAATTGTCCTTGTGCTATATTGTGCTTAAAAAAAACATTTATTCTAGGGACAGAAAACTGTAGGTAGGGAGAGTGTCAGTTTATTTCACTCTGCAAGTCCTTGTTTCCAGGGACCTGGAAGGACAGTGAGTGAATTGTCCTTGTGCTATATTGTGCTTAAAAAAAACATTTATTCTAGGGACAGAAAACTGTAGGTAGGGAGAGTGTCAGTTTATTTCACTCTGCAAGTCCTTGTTTCCAGGGACCTGGAAGGACAGTGACTGAATTGTCCTTGTGCTATATTGTGATTAAAAAAAACATTTATTCTAGGGACAGAAAACTGTAGGTAGGGAGAGTGTCAGTTTATTTCACTCTGCAAGTCCTTGTTTCAAGGGACAGAGAAGGACACCTGAAGGTAGCCCTTATTGCTTTTTTCCCATCTCCCTGCAGGCCATCTATTAGAATGTCTGGAAGGCAAACAAGGAGAGGCAGACAGTCAGGAGGCAATAAAAGAGGGCAAGCAGGCTCTGTGTCTGGGGGCAACAGTGCTGGTCGTGGACGCGGTGCATTGTCATCAGCACATGGCCATGGGACACGCTTGTCCTTCTTTTCGGCAGCTGGACATGTTGAGCCACATCATGCCGAAGACTTGGTAGAGTGGATGACCAAGCCCTCCTCCTCCTCCTCATCCTCTCTCACCCAGGCTCAGGGTACTGGAAAAGCAGCTGCCAAAGCGTCGTCTTCCCTGGTATCAATGTCAGACAAATCATCAGTCACTCCTTCCCTAGACCCACCATGTCCTCCTCCTGAGGAGTCCCCCGAACTGTTTCAGCACAGTGTTGGGTACATGCTCCAGGAGGATGCCCAGCGTTTCGAAGGGTCTGATGATGAAACCCAGCTAGAGGAAGGCAGTAGCGTGAGAGCAGACAGAGGGGATGCTCAAGAAGGACACCAATCTGGCAGTCATGTTCCAGCAGCTGCAGCATACTGCCAGATTGGCTCCAGTGATGAGGAGGGAGGGGATGATGAGGTCACTGACTCCACGTGGGTGCCTAATAGGAGAGAGGAGGAGGAGGAGGATGAGGAGGAGGCACATCTCCAACGAGGCAGGATGCCCTTTGGTGGCCAGCGTAAGGGCAGTACACCGACGGAATCACACCGCAGAGCTCCGCCTGTGCAGGGCGCTGCCTCTGCCCGTCATTCAAAAAGTTCTTTGGTGTGGGCCTTTTTTGAGGCTAGTGCATCAGATCGCACAGCTGCTGTTTGCAACATATGTCTCAAGCGTATATCGCGTGGCCAAAACATCAGCCGCTTGGGTACCACATGCCTGACCAGACATATGTTGACCTGCCATGCAGCTCGTTGGCAAGCCTACCTCAAAGACCCACACCAAAGAACAAAGCGGACCTCTCCTTGCACCGCATCAGCTGGGATCTCCAACCCCACTATAACTTCAGTCCTCTCTGAAACATGCACTGAGAGGAATGAAGGTGTAGAATTAGGTGTGTCACAGCCAAGTACTTGCGCCCACTCTGCTAGCAGTACACCGACGTCCGATTCTAGCAGGCAAATTTCCCTGCCCCAGCTGCTGGACCGTCGAAAGAAGTTCACTCCCAGCCATCCACATGCCCAGCGGTTGAATGCTAGCTTGGCTAAATTGCTAGCGCTTCAACTGCTGCCTTTTCAGTTGGTAGACTCGGCCCCCTTCCGTGAGTTTGTGCAATGTGCAGTTCCTCAGTGGCAGGTTCCCAAACGCCACTTTTTCTCACGGAAGGCTATTCCGGCTCTCTACCGGCATGTGGAAGGCAATGTCTTGGCCTCGCTGGACAGGGCGGTCAGCGGTAAGGTGCATATTACCGCTGACTCATGGTCCAGCAGGCATGGACAGGGACGTTACCTTTCTTTCACGGCCCATTGGGTCACTCTTTTGGCAGCTGGGAAGGATTCAGGACAAGGTGCAGTAGTGTTGGAGGTTGTCCCACCGCCACGCCTCCAAAATGCTACTACTGGTTGTGACACACCTCTCTCCTCCACCCCCTCCTCTTCTTCTTCCTCCATGGCCTCTTCCTGTGGTTTGTCCTATGAACCAGCGGTGCTCCGTAGCCATTCACGGGGCTACGCAAGTACGCAGGCAAAAAGATGCCATGCCGTGCTTGCGCTGGTGTGTTTGGGGGACAGAAGCCACACTGGGGCAGAGGTCCTGTCTGCTCTGCAGGGCCAGGCCGAGAGGTGGTTGACGCCACGCCAGCTTAAGCCAGGAATGGTGGTTTGCGACAATGGCACCAACCTCCTCTCCGCCCTCCGACAGGGACAACTGACCCATGTGCCCTGTGTGGCTCACGTCCTTAACCTGGTGGTGCAGCGCTTCTTGGGCAGGTACCCGGGCTTACAGGATGTCCTGAGGCAGGCCAGGAAAGTCTGTGTGCATTTCCGCAGATCTTATAATGCCAGTGCTCGCCTGGCTGAGCTGCAAAAGGAGTTGAACCTGCCCAAGAACCGCCTTATATGTGACATGCCCACCAGGTGGAACTCAACGTTGGCCATGCTGCAGCGGCTGCACACGCAGCAGAGGGCCATCAATGAGTACCTGTGCGACTACGGCACCAGGACAGGGTCAGGGGAGCTTGGTTTTTTTTCTCCACGCCAGTGGGGCATGATCAGGGATGCATGCACTGTCCTGGCACCATTTGAGGAGGCCACGAGGATGGTGAGCAGTGACAGTGCATGCATCAGTGACACTGTACCTCTTGTCCACCTGTTGGAGCACACGCTGCGTGGAATAATGGACAGGGCACTTGAGGCAGAACAGAGGCAGGAAGAGGAGGACTTCCTTGCCTCTCAAGGCCCCCTTTACCCAGACAGTGTTCCTTCTGTCCCACCCATCGCACAGGAAGAGGAGGAGGAGGAGGAGGAGGAGGAGGAGGAGGAGGATTGTGTCAGCATGGAGGTGGAGGCTGGCACTCAGCATCATCAGCAGCAGTCTTTTAGGGATGATTTACAGTCCCAAGAAACCAGTGGACTTGTACGTGGCTGGGAGGAGGTGGCTGCGGATCATGTCGTACTTAGTGACCCAGAGGACTCCGGAGCGAATGCCTCAGCAAACCTACGCTGCATGGCCTCCCTGATCCTGCAAAGTCTGCGGAAGGATCCTCGTATTCTTCGGATCAAGGAGAGGGACCATTACTGGCTGGCCACTCTCCTTGATCCACGGTACAAGGGTAAGGTTGCGGACCTTATGTTACCGTCGCAGAGGGAGCAGAGGATGAGACAACTCCGGGAGGCCTTGCAGAAAGGTCTGTGCAACGCGTTCCCAGAGACTGGGAGGTTGCAAACTCCTGGTCCTGGACAACGAGTTGCTGAGGCTTCGGCCAGTCAAAGAAGGAGCGGTGGGGAAGGTGGCCGTCTGACCGATGCGTTCAGACAATTCTTTAGTCCGCAGCCCCAAAGTATGATCGGTTCCAGCAACCATCGCCAGCGTCTGATAAACATGGTGCAGGAATATCTAGGGGCAAGGTCAGACTTGGACACCTTCCCCACCGAAAATCCTCTGGCTTACTGGGTCTTGAGGATGGATCACTGGCCAGAGCTTGCACAGTATGCAATTGAGCTACTGGCCTGTCCTGCATCCAGCGTTCTTTCGGAACGCACATTCAGTGCTGCTGGAGGATTTGTCACGGATCACAGGGTGCGCCTGTCCACCGACTCGGTTGATCGACTGACTTTCATCAAGATGAACCAGTCTTGGATCACCACCAGCTACCACACACCTGATGCTGATATAACAGACTAATTGATTTTAACATGTCACATCCCTTCAAGACTGATGCTGATGCTGAGTGCCTGTGCTGTTATGTTGACTGGCTATCCTCCTCCTCCGAGTCCTCAATGATACGATTGATGATGATAGCTTGTAAGATCATTTTTGTTTATGGGTGCCGCCACCAGTGCCTAACGCCCAATTTTTCAGCCCCTGTTTAACAGGGGCGTGTAATTACAATTTTTGAAGCAATACTTTGCAACAGGGCTCATTGCTGTGCTCCAAGTACAGTATCTGTGAGGAGTTGCAGTGTTGTGCCACCAGTGCCTAACGCCCAATTTTTCAGCCCCTGTTTAACAGGGGCGTGTAATTACAATTTTTGAAGCAATACTTTGCAACAGGGCTCATTGCTGTGCTCCAAGTACAGTATCTGTGAGGAGTTGCAGTGTTGTGCCACCAGTGCCTAAGGCCCAATTTTTCAGCCCCTGTTTAACAGGGGCGTGTCATTACAATTTTTGAAGCAATACTTTGCAACAGGGCTCATTGGTGTGCTCCAAGTACAGTATCTGTGAGGAGTTGCAGTGTTGTGCCACCAGTGCCTAAGGCCCAATTTTTCAGCCCCTGTTTAACAGGGGCGTGTCATTACAATTTTTGAAGCAATACTTTGCAACAGGGCTCATTGCTGTGCTCCAAGTACAGTATCTGTGAGGGGTTGCAGTGTTGTGCCACCAGTGCCTAAGGCCCAATTTTTCAGCCCCTGTTCAACAGGGGCATGTAATTACAATTCTTGATCTAATAATTCACAGCAGGGCCCATTGCTGCACCCACCAAGAGTAACTGTCAGGGCTTACAGTGTTGTGGCACCAGCACCACCATCAAAGGCCCAATTTTTACTACCACTGTTCAACAATTATATGTAATTAAAATTCCTGATATAATAGTTGACAGCAGGGCGTTCCAGCACCAACCAAGAGTAACTGTGAGTGCTTACAGTGTTGTGCCAACACCAACAACTAAGGGGCCTATTTCTGCAGAGTATATACGGCAGGTCCCTACTTTCAAACATCCAACTTACAAACGACTCCTACTTGCAAACGCAAGAAGACAACAGGAAGTGAGAGGAAATCTACCACTAGGAAGGAAAATTCTCTCCTGTAAGAATAAATATGGGAGAAAGGTGTCTCCTCTGTACTGATGCTTTATCAGCAATCCTTGTTTCAAGAAAAACACCACATTTCAAAAACAGTTGTCATTGGGACGGAAAGTGAGGTGAAATGTTCTGAACAGGGGCACAGACAGCAAAACAAATGTTACAGGGGTGATAACCCTTACCTATGTTTTCCAAAAAGTTTAAAAATAGATTTTTGGTCTGGAGCTACACTTCAACAATGTACCTGTTCAAAATTACAAACAGACTCTACATAAGAACAAACCTACAGTCCCTGTCTTGTATGCACCGCCTGTATAGGGCTGTTCAAAGTATATAGGGCCTTTTTTATTTTATGTGCGGGGTTCCCCTTAATATCCATACAAGACCCAAAGGGGCTGGTAATGGGCTGGGGTAGGGGGGGGGTCATGGGGTAGCTATGACATTTTTCTTAAAGAATTTCATCCATATTACCGGGACCAGACATTACATTAAAGCCGCAAGCAGTTTTAAATGGCTTTTTTTTCCTTTAGAAGTGTCATTTTGTGCAGGGACAGTTCTAAACACGGGAAACACGTGGCACTTCACAGGCATACTTTAGACACCCCCCAGGTACGATATTTAAAGGAATATTTGACTTTTTTTTTTTCACTTTATGCATCATTAAAATGACTGCTCCCGAAAAACGACCGTTTTTAAAACTTCTTTTTGCATTGATACATGTCCCCTGGTGCAGAACCCGGGTTCCCAAACCCTTTTTAGGACAATAACATGCATAATAGTTGTTATAATTAGCACTTTAGAATTCGAACGTTCGCATCCATTGTATTTAATAGGGTTCTAATGTTCGTTCGAACTTTCGGTCCGTTCGCGGGTTCTGGTGCGAACCGAACCCGGGGGTGTTCGGCTCATCACTAGTTGCAAGTAGGGATGAGCTTTATGTTCGAGTCGAACATGAGTTCGATTCGAACATTGGCTGTTTGCCCGTTCGGCGAACAGCGAACAATTTGGGGTGTTCGGGGCAAATTCGAAAAGCCAATGTACTCGAACGTTCTAAATCAAAAGTGCTAATTATAAAGGCTAATATGCAAGTTATTGTCCTAAAAAGTGTTTGGGGACCCGGGTCCTGCCCCAGGGGACATGTATCAATGCAAAAAAAGTTTAAAAATTTGAAACATGCTCTAATTTTTCTCGTCGTTTTTCACATCATGAAAAACGGCCGTGTATAGGCTTTAATGACGTGAAAAAAACGCACATGCTCAGAAGCAAGTGATGAGACGGGATCGCTCATTCTGGTAAAACTAGCGTTCGTAATGGAGATAACACATTCGTCACACTGTAACGGACTGAAGAGCACAAGGCTGAAAAGTGCGAATCGTCTCTCACCAAACTTTGTAACACAAGGATCTGCAAAAGCAGCCCAAAGGGTGGTGCCATCCGAATGGAACTTCTCCTTTATAGTGCTGTCGTACATTTCGCACTTTGCTCGAGCATTTTTTTCATGATAGTGTGTAGGCAAGGCAGGCTTGAGAAGAATCACATCGAGAAAAACTTAGTTTTTTTCAATGACATTAAAAACGGTCGTGTGTACGTGGCATCACTCGCGGCTATAATGAATTGTCGGCTCCCGGCAATACATGGAAAAGTCATTGGTAAAAAAAAAAAATGCGTGGGGAGCCCCCCCTCCTGAACAGTACCAGGCTACATGCTCTCAACATGGTGGGGAGGTTGTCCGCATGTTGATGGGGACAAGGGCCTCATCCCCACAACCCTTGCCCGGTGGTTGTGGGGATCTGCGGGCAGGGGGCTTATCAGAATCTGGAAGACCCCTTTAACACCCATCAGGTCCACTCAGCCAATGATGTAGGTGTAAGGCTAAGCAGACCAGATACGGAACGTGAGAAAGGGCGGGTCTATTCATTTATTACACTGCGGAAGTTCCCCATCAGGTCCGCCCCCGCGTGTCAGACCCCGCCTAAGTCATTGGCTGAGCGGACCTGATGGGGAACTTCCTCCGCAGTGTAATAAATGAATAGACCCGCCCCTTCTCACGTTCCGCATCTGGTCCGCTTAGCCTTACACCTACGTCATTGGCTGAGCGGACCTGATGGGGAACTTTAGAGGGGGCGGGTCTATTCATTTAATACACTGTGGAGAAAGTTCCCCATCAGGTCCGCTCAGGCTCAGCCAATGACGTTTCGTGTGGACAGCGCTGGACATCGGATCACCGCGGGACACTGGATTTCATCCCTGGAATGTTTTTTTTTATTTTTTATTTTTTTATTTTTAATAAAGGACTTTCCCAACGGTGTCTGTGTTTTTTTTACAATTTGTTACAATTTCTTTGTGAAATGGTAGGGGTACAATGTACCCCATTACCAATTCACATAAGGGGGGCCGGGATCTGGGTGTCCCCTTTGTTAAAGAGGTCTTCCAGATTCCGATAAGCCCCCCACCCACAGACCCCCACAACCACCAAGCAAGGGTTGTGGGGATGAGGCCCTTGTCCCCATCAACATGGGGACATCCTTCCCATGTTGAGGGCATGTGGCCTGGTATGGTTCAGGAGGGGGGGACGCTCTCTCGTCCCCCCCTCCTTTCCTGTGGCCTGCCAGGTTCCGTGCTCGGATAAAGGGTCTGGTATGGATTTTTGGGGGTACTCCACGCTATTTTTTTTAAATTTGGGGTGGAGTTCCCCTTAAAATCCATACCAGACCTGAAGGGCCTGGTATGGATATTTGGGGGGAACCACACGCATTTTTTTTTTTAAATTTGCGGCAGGGTTCCCCTTAATATCCATACCAGAACTGAAGGGCCTGGTAATTGAATTTGGGGGGACCCCCACACATTTTTTTTTATCAATGACTTTTCTCTATATTGCCGGGAGCCGACAATTCATTATAGCCGCGAGTGAGTTTTAAATTACTTTTTTTCCTTCAGAAATGACACTTTGTGCAGGGACAGTTCTAAGCACGGGAAACAAGCGTAACTTTACAGGCATACTATACAAACACCCTAGGTAATCACTGCTCCCGAAAAAGCGGCCATTTTTAAAACCTTTTTTTGCATTGATACATGTACCTTGGGGCAGGACCCAGGTCCCCAAACACTTTTTATGGCAATAACTTGCATATAAGCCTTTAAAATTAGCACTTTAGATTTCTCCCATAGACTTTTCGAATTTGCCGCGAACACCCCAAATTGTTCGCTGTTCGGCAAACGGGCGAACAGGCAATCTCGAAGCTCATCCCTACTTGGGACTTTGCTTTGTAGGTTTCTGCCCTCAGGCACTTCTGCAGTCCTATGCAAATAAACACATAGGAAAAATAGTTCCAGGAAAAACAAGTACATACGTATACAGCTTTAATGTACGCAGCATGTGTTAAAGCAATATGCCTCTATGGAAGCGTGCATTCATGGTTTTAGCATGAGTCCATACAAATATGCTCTTAGGCAAAATATGAAAAGTGTGTGCTGTACACACGTATTCATGTAGCACGTGTGCCCTGGAACAAGCATCTTTGCAAAGCAAGCATGCGTTTATGAAACGTGTTATGAAACATTACGCAACACGTATCTATGCAGACATGTATTCCTATGCGATCATGAGGAATCATGTATAGTTAAGTAAACATGTTCTAACATTCCTCATTATGCAACCATGTATCTTTAGGCGATCATGCATCCTTATGCGATCCAGCATTTTTATGTGATCGAGCACCTTTACGCGATCAAGCATTTTTATGCAATCAAGCCTTTCTACACGATTAAGCCTCTATGTGTGACAAATCACCCTTGTGCAATCAAGCATCCCTGTGCAATCAAGCATCCTTGTGCGAACAAGGACCCTTGTGCGATCAAGCATCTTTGTGCGATCAAGCATCCTTGTGCGATCAAGCCTCTCTGTGTGATCAAGCACCCGTATGTGATCGAGTATCTTATGCGACTAAGCATCTTTATGTGATCAAGCATTTTTATGCAACTATGAAAAAACCATGCACATCTATACAAACATAAAAATGCATCTTTATGTGACCATCTATCCTCAAGCAATCCTGTCACCTTATACGATCACGCGTTTTTATGTGATCAATAACAAACATGTTTTGTTTATTTTTTGGGGGTTTTTGCACAAATATGTCCAAACATGCATTTTGTACACCCATGATCATGTATTTTTATGCAAACATGTGAACTGGTAAAAACAGCTATCTTCAGAAACCATGTGTTACAGCAACCATGTGCGTCGGCAACTGTTTGTTTCAGCATCTGTGCCTTTTAGCAACTGTGCGATTTAGCAACGGTACATTTCAGCATCTGTGCATTTTAGCAATGGTGTGTTTTTGCAACTGTACATTTCAGCATCTCTGCGTTATTAACAATTGTGCATTTTAGCAACTGTGCATTTCAGCATCTGTGCGTTTTAGCAACTGTGCGATTTAGCAACTGTGCATTTTAGCATCTGTGCGTTTTAGCAACTGTGCATTTCAGCAACTGTGCGTTTTAGCAACTGTGCATTTTAGCAACTGGGCATTTCAGCATCTGTGCATTTTAGCAACTGTGCATTTCAGCACCTGTGCCTTTTAGCAAATGTGCGATTTAGCAACGGTGCGTTTTGGCAACTGTGTGATTTAGCAATTGTGCGTTTTATCAAGTTTGTAAGCAAGCACCTGCTCAACTGCAGCTGGTCCTCTACCTTAGACCTGTCGGATACCAAGCACATATGCACTATATTGGAGATACTCCCTAAAATTCACCCATGCTCATGCCTTTCAAACATGTACTTTAACCACTTACCGCCCGCCATATATCAGAATGACGGCGGCAAAGTGGTTGTGATATCCTGACTGGACGTCATATGACATGATCAGGATATTACTGCCGGAGCGCGCCCATGGGGGTGCGCAGCGCGGCGATCGGGGGTGCTGTGTGTCAGTCTGACACACAGCAACTCCGATCGTGGTATGAAGCCTCTGACAGAGGCTTCATACCACGTGATCAGCTGTGAACAATCACAGCTGATCATTGTGTGAACCAAGAAGTACCGGTAAACGGCTCTCCTCGGTTCATGCTGACAGGGAGAGCCGATCGGCGGCTCTCCCTGTCAGAGGGGGGTCTGTGCTGATAATCAGCACATTGATTATCACCACAGCCCCATCAAAATGTGCCACTCAGTTGAAAATAAATGCAGATCAGTGCCCACAACAGTGCCCAAAAAGTGCCAATCAGTACCCCATCAGTAATGCCTGTCAGTGCCCCATCAAAGTGCCAATCAGTGCCACTCAGAAAAGCCTGTCAGTAGCTCCTCATCAGTGCTGCCTATCCAGTGCCACCTATCAGTGCCCATCAGTGCCGCCTATCAGTGCTCATCAGTGCCGCCTATCAGTGCCCATCAGTGCCGCCCATCAGTGCCCATCAGTTGTTTTTTAAAATTTTTGCTCTTCTTTCGTTTATAGCGCGAAAATTTAAAACCGCAGAGGTGATCAAATACCACCAAAAGAAAGCTCTATTTGTTGGAAGAAAATGATAAAAAGTTCATTTGGGTACAGTGCAGCATGACCGCGCAATTGTCATTTAACCACTTAATGACCACCCACTGTAAATATACGTCGGCAGAATGGCACCGTCAGGCAGAATCACGTATATCTACGTGACTGCCGTTGTATAGTTGGGGGGTCCCATCGGACCCCCTTCTTTACAGTGAGCGGTGGTTAACTGATCGGGAGCGATCAGGCATGAGGGGACGCCCGTTCGGTTCCGGCCACCCCCTCTCGATCGCTCCCGGCGAATGAGAGAGCTTCCCCTGCCTGTGTAATGTTTACACAGGCAGAGGAAATGATGTCATCTCTCCTGCGGCGCTCACATATACCGAGCGCCGTACAGGAGAAGATGCCAGGTTAGTGCACAAAACACTACACTGACACCAGGACACATAGGTACATAAATCGCCCCCCAGGCCCCCCCAGACACCCCCAGATCACCCCCCAGATCACCCCCCAGCCACAGTGTCACTGATTGCAGTGACCATTTATTTACTGATCACTGCAATCAGTGACATTTGTGACTGTAAAAGTGTCACCAAAGTTTAGTTTTAGGTCCAGTGTAGCCCCCTAACCCCCCTAATAAAGGTTTAACCCCCTGATCGCCCCCCAGATAACCCTTTCACCCCCTATCACCACTGTCGCTAAGCGATCATTTTTCTGATCGCTGTCTTATTGTCGGTGATGCCGATCGGTAGCCAGTTATTTTTTTTAGGTTCGCCGCAGGTTTTTATAGCGTCAGTAGGGCTGGGCGATTTTCCCCCCAAAAAAAATCTGCGATTTTTTTATAAAAAACTCGATTTACGATTCGATTCGATTTTTTTTTTTTATTATATTAATTAAAGTGCATCAACAAACAAAATTGCAAAGGCAAACCCTTTCTCTAACTGCAAAGTCAGTGTGCAACAAACACACAATATAATCCAGCGCTCATGGAACATACATTATTAACTATTGAAAACTCTTGAAACTCTGTGTGTGATTCCTTCTGTCCCAGCCTTGCTGCGATCCTGGCTCTGCATCCTTTTGGGTTGGAGGGCCCTCCACACGCTGGTCTGCCTGTTGTCCATCATTCAAGGTACTGTGCTCACACGGAGATCATGCCACAGGCTTTGTTTTGACTTTTTTAACCCCTCCTTGCTCCACGGATGTCACTGCAAGTTTAACAAATTTGTCACCACTGGCAACTGGAGAGTTAAGATTCATTTGCCCTCTGCACATTTGGGATTGGATCCCTCTCTTTATTGTGATTAATGGACTAAGCTTTTTTATCAATTCTTCAAGAGTTTTCAATAGTTAATAATGTATGTTCCATGAGCGCTGGATTATATTGTGTGCATGTTGTGCATTTTGTACTTCTGGGTACGGATTTTTTCTTGCTGCGCTGGATCCTGTTTTTTCCCCCTTTTGGATACTTTGTACTTCCCAAAATATTTGGGATTTTTTTCTTATTATTATTGTTATCATCCATTATATTTTTTTCTTTATCCACCAATTTAGCGCTTGTGACCTTTTGTTGTTTTTTGCAGTGTGCAACAAAGATTGTTAAACATCCAAATTATTAATACTGTATTTGGACTAATAAAACAACAAAAAATCCTGAGGTTACTCTTAGTTGAATTGAACTGTGCCCGTGTCTCACTGTGCCCGTGTCTCACTGTGCCCGTGTCTCACTGTGCCCGTGTCTCACTGTGCCCATGCTTCAATCACTGTGCCCGTACCTGATGCAGATTTTCATGGTATACGGATTTTACTGCTACACCGGTGGCCATTCCAGTATTCAAAAGCCGCGCCTCCTTCTCGTCTGTGATAGGCGGAACACTCAATTTCCCAGCATTCAGTGTTCCGCCTATCATGGTCATCCTCATAACACAGACGAGGATGAGAGGATGTCCGTGATAGGCTGAATACTGCCTGCTGTGAAATTGAGTGTTCCGCCTATCACAGACGACGAGGACTCGGGAGGCGCGGCTTTTGAACACTGCAATGGCCGCCGTCTGTCTGCATGACACGCTGATCAGGTAGGCAGACGGCGGCTGCAGCGAGTAGATGTAATTGGGGTAACGCTGCCCAGTGCCATTCCGGATACGCCCCCTGCAGTCCTGCTACGGAAACTTTGAAGGGAAGGAAAAAAAAAAAAATCTAAAAAAATCGATTTTCTTCAAAACTGAATCGATTTGAGCTCAAAACTCGATTCAAGATTAAAATCGATTTTTTTCCCAGCCCTAAGCGTCAGGTACCCCAATATATTACCTAATAAAGGTTTAACCCATTGATCGCCCCCCAGGTAACCCTTTCACCCCCTATCACCACTGTCGCTAAGCGATCGTTTTTCTGATCGCTGTCTTATTGTCGGTGATGCCGATAGGTAGCCAGTTATTTTTTTTAGGTTCGCCGCAGGCTTTTATAGCGTCGGGTACCCCCATATATTACCTAATAAAGGTTTAACCCCCTTGATCTCCCCCCAGGTAACCCTTTCACCCCCTATCACCACTGTCGCTAAGCGATCGTTTTTCTGATCGCTGTCTTAGTGTCGGTGATGCAGATCGGTAGCCAGTCATTTTTTTAGGTTCGCCGCAGGTTTTTATAGCGTCAGGTACCCCCATAAATTATCTAATAAAGGTTTAACCCCCTTGATCGCCCCCCAGGTAACCCTTTCACCCCCTATCACCACTGTCGCTAAGCGATCATTTTTCTGATCGCTGTCTTAGCGTCGGTGATGCAGATCGGTAGCCAGTAATTTTTTTTAGGTTCGCCGCAGGTTTTTATAGCGTCAGGTACCCCCATATATTATCTAATAAAGGTTTTAACCCCCTAATTGCCCCTAGTTAACCCTTTCACCAGTGATCACCATATAAGTGTTACGGGTGACGCTGGTTAGTTAGTTTGCTTTTTATAGTGTCAGGGCACCCGCCGTATATATAACCCAATAAAGGTTTAACCCCCTGATCGCCCGGCGGGTGATATCAATTAGGTTTTAATGTCAGAGAGGGTCTGCGTCACACCCCAGGCAGCATAAGGTTAGTGCCAGTAACGCTAACACCCACGCGTGAAGCATACACCCCCCCCTTAGTGGTATAGTATCTGATCAGATCAATATCTGATCTGATCAGATCTATACTAGCGTCCCCAGCAATTCAGGGTTCCCAAAAACACAGTGTTAGCGGGATCAGCCCAGATACCTGCTAGCACCTGCGTTTTGCCCCTTCGTCCAGCCCAGGCCACCCAAGTGCAGTATCGATCGATCACTGTCACTTACAAAACACAACACACATAACTGCAGCGTTCGCAGAGACAGGCCTGATCCCTGCGACTCCAGTGCTGTAGGAGGTGATTTCACCACCAGTTAAAAAAAAAAAAGCATATATGCCGAAGCATTGGGGCAGCAGGGGCGGAGGAGCGGAGGAGCGATTTTGCTCCTAATGTCGCGTACATACGGTCGAAATTCTGACGGAGGCTTGCCTGTGGAAAAGTCCGACCATGTGTGTGCGGCATAACTTTTTTGCAGGAGGATGCCCCCATGCTTCGGCATATATAAATGGTGCATGTATGCCCATCATTAGAAGTGGGTGGATGAAGGGTGGTATTCTAATGGTGGGCATACCCACCGATCAATCTCTTTTTTCGTTCAGCCAACTGGCTGCATGAAAAAAAAAGATTACAATACATGTCCAACAAGGACCAGCAACGTACTGGTATGTTGCTGGACTTTGAATGTTTATACCAGAATGATGCCTGCGGGTTTAGGTATCATCTTGGTATCATTCTTTTCAGCCAGCGGCTGGCTTTCATGTAAAAGCAATCCTAGTGGCTAATTAGCCTCTGGACTGCTTTTACAAGCAGTGGGAGGGAATGTCCCCCCCCCCGGATATAAAAAGCGCCATTGGGAAATTGGGAAAGCATTTTATCACACCGATCTTGGTGTGGTCAGATGCTTTGAGGGCAGAGGAAAGATCTAGGGTCTAGAAGACCCCAGTTTTTTCAAAAAAGAGTACCTGTCACTACCTATTGCTATCATAGGGGATATTTACATTCCCTGAGATAACAATAAAAATGATAAAAAAAAAAAAAATATGGAAGGAACAATTTAAAAATAAAATAAAAAAGCAAAATTAATAATTAAAAAAAAAAAAAAAAAGCACCCCTGTCCTGCCCTGCTCTTGCCCAATGGCGAACGCAAGGGTCGGTCTGGCGTCATATGTAAACAGCAATTGCACAATGCATGTGAGCTATCACCGCGAAGGTCAGATCGAGGGCAGTAATTTTAGCAGTAGACCTCCTCTGTAAATCTAACGGGGTAACCTGTAAAGGCTTTTAAAGGCTTTTAAAAATGTATGTAGTTTGTCGCCAATGCGCGTTTGTGCGAAATTTTAAAGCATGTCGTGTTTGGTATCTATGCCCTAAGATCATCTTTTTTATTTCATCAAACATTTGGGCAATATAGTGTGTTTTAGTGCATTAAAATTTTCCCCAAAAAATGCGTTTGAAAAATCGCTGCGCAAATACTGTGTAGAAAAAAAAATGCAACACCCACCATTTTAATCTGTAGGGCCTTTGCTTTAAAAATATATATAATGTTTGGGGGTTCAACATAATTTTCTTGCAAAAAAAAAAAAATGTTTTCATGTAAACAAAAAGTGTCAAAAAGGGCTTTGTCTTCAAGTGGTTAGAAGAGTGGATGTAAGCTTCCTAATGTTGTGTATAAAATGCCAGAACAGTTCAAAACCCCCCCAAATGACCCCATCTTGGAAAGTAGACACCCCAAGCTATATACTGAGAGGCATGTCGAGTCCATGGAATATTTTATATGTTGACACAAGTTGCGGAAAAAAGACAATTTTTTATTTTTTTTGCACAAAGTTGTCACTAAATGATATATTGCTCAAACATGCCATGGGTATATGTGGAATTACACCCCAAAATACATTCTGTTGCTTCTCCTGAGTACGGGGATACCACATGTGTGAGACTTTTTGGGAGCCTAGCCGCGTACGGGACCCCAAAAACCAAGCACCGCCTTCAGGCTTTCTAAGGGTGTAAATTTTTGATTTCACTTCTCACTGCCTATCACAGTTTCGGAGGCCATGGAATGCCCAGATGGCACAAAACCCCCCCAAATGACCCATTTTGGAAAGTAGACACCCCAAGCTATTTGCTGAGAGGTATTGTGAGTATTTTGCAGATCTCGCTTTTTGTCACAAAGTTTTGAAAATTGAAAAAAAAAATATATTTTCTTTCTTCATTTTCAAAAACAAATGAGAGCTGTAAAATACTCACCATGCCTCTCAGCAAATAGCTTGGGATGGCTACTTTCCAAAATGGGGTCATTTGGGGGGGGGGTTTGTGCTATTTTGGCATTTTATGGCCTTCGAAACTGTGATAGGTAGTGAGGAGTGAAATCAAAAATTTGTGCCTAGAAATCCTGAAGGCGGTGCTTGGTTTTCGGGGTCCCGTACACGGCTAGGCTCCTAAAAAGTCCCACACATGTGGTATTCCCGTACTCAGGAGAAGCAGAAAAATGTATTTTGGGGTGTAATTCCACATATAACCATGGCATGTGTGAGCAATATATCATTTAGTGACAACTTTTTGTAATTTTTTTTTGTTTTGTCATTATTCAATCATTTGGGACAAAAAAATAAAAAATATTCAATGGGCTCAACAGGCCTCTCAGCAATTTCCTTGGGGTGTCTACTTTCTAAAATGGGGTCATTTGGGGGGGTTTTGTGCTATTTTGGCATTTTATGGCCTTCAAAACTGTGATAGGTAGTGAGGAGTGAAATCAAAAGTTTGCGCCCTTAGAAATCCTGAAGGCGGTGCTTGGTTTCCGGGGGCCCGTACGCGGCTAGGCTCCCAAAAAGTCCCACACATGTGGTATCCCTGTACTCAGGAGAAGCAGCAAAATGTATTTTGGGGTGCAATTCCACATATAACCATGGCATGTGTGAGCAATATATCATTTAGTGACAACTTTTTGTAATTTTTTTTTTTTTTTTTTTTAGTCATTATTCAATCACTTGAGACAAAAAAAAAAAAAAATATTCAATGGGCTCAACATGCCTCTCAGCAATTTCCTTGGGATGTCTACTTTCCAAAATTGGGTCATTTGGGGGGGTATTGTACTGCCCTGCCATTTTAGCACCTCAAGAAATGAGATAGGCAGTCATAAACTAAAAGCTGTGTAAATTCCAGAAAATGTACCCTAGTTTGTAGACGCTATAACTTTTGCGCAAACCAATAAATATACGCTTATTGACGTTTTTTTCACTAAAGACATGTGGCTGAATACATTTTGGCCTAAATGTATGACTAAAATTGAGTTTATTCGATTTTGCTTATAACAAAAAGTAGAAAATATCATTTTTTCTCAAAATTTTTGGTCTATTTCCGTTTATATCGCAAAAAATAAAAATCGCAGAGGCAATCAAATACCATTAACAGAAAGCTCTATTTGTGGGAAGAAAAGGACGCAAATTTCGTTTGGGTACAACATTGCATGTCCGCACAGTTTACAGTTAAAGCAGCGCAGTACAAAATTCTGAAATTACCTCTGGTCCTCTAGCTACCAAATGGTCCGGGGCTTAAGTGGTTAAAGTGCGACAGCGCTGAAAGATAAAAATTGTCCTGGGCAGGAAGGGGGGAAGGAGATCTTATGAAAACAAATAGTAATCTGCAAAAAAAAATTAAATAGATAGTATCTATACTCTATTCTGTTCTATTGTTTTTCTAGCCTATTTTCTATTTCTATTCTAATCTTTTCTATTCAAATTAGAATTCATTCTATACGAAATGCGAATGTCGGAAAAAAAATGATATATATATATATATATATATATATATATAACCATCTTCCGAAATTCGAATTTAGTATGTAATGGACTGAAAAGCACGAGGCTGAAAAGCGCGAATCGTCGCTCAACAAATTTTACTAACATGAAGGGTGGCGCCATCCGAACGGAACTTCCCCTTTATAGTGCCGTCGTACGTGTTGTACGTCACTGCGCTTTGCTCGAGCGTTTTTTTTAATGATCGTGTGGATGCAAGACAGGCTTGAGAGGAAACAAGAAAAACAACGACGAGAAAAACGTCGGTTTAAAAAATGGCATGAAAAACGATCGTGTGTACGCGGCATAATTGTTTTCAAATTCGATTCGACTAGAATTCTTTTCGAATTCGATACGAATTTCGTCCGTGGTTTTTCGATTCAAAACGTTCGGATTCGGTTGAATTTGTTAGCATTGTAATTAGTTAATTCGGATGCATCCGAACGTCCGAATAATGAAAATTCGTCCGAATTTCGATTCGGAACGAAACTAAATGCACATGCCTACAAAAAACACCTTTAAACTAAATGCTCTTAAACTCTCATAGACTCGCCTAAACTTTGAACAATATGCTTTAATTTTGCATATTTTATGCCACGTTTTTCAGCTAAAAATGTTGATGTTTTTTCTGCTCCTAGTGTGCATGGAGCCTTAGAATCCTTCCCTAGGACACACTTAACCCCTTCCTAGCCCCCTAGTGGTTAACCTGCCAGTGTTGTTACACAGTAATAAGTGCATTTTTATAGCACTGATCGCTGTATAAATGAAAATGGTCGCAAAATAGTGTCAAAAGTGTCCGATATGTCCGCCATAATGTCGCAGTCACAATAAAAATCACAGATCGCTGCCACTACTAATAAATAAAAAAATTAAAATAAAAATGCCATAAAACTATCCCCTATTTTGTAGATGCTATAACTTTTGCGCAAACCAATTAATATACGCTTATTGCAATTTTTTTACCAAAAATATGTAGAAGAATACATATCGGCCTAAACTGAGGAAAAAATATATTTTTTATATGTAGCGGGGTCTCCATTGAGGCCCCATGGACTACGTTACCCAGAACCCCGCTGGGCACCCAGGATGCATTGATGGGTGGGGTATAAAAGGGAAGGGCGAGGCTAAGCCCGGCCTCTTTGGACACTCCGCCGCTGGCAAGAGGACTCCCTGTGCGGACCTGCTGTGAGTGCAAGGCCCGAAGCCTGGGCCTTGCGCAACTCCAGAGAGCCTTCCACCCTGCTACAGAGCCTGTGCGGCTGAGACATCCACCTGCTACTTGGACGATAGTGAGACCTGAGATCCGGCGGTGGCGGAGCCTGTGTGTGTGTGTGGAAACAGCGGTGGGAGTACCGGACTAGGATCGAGTCCAGAGGGGTGAGAGAGCACTTGCTCACAACCATAACTGAGTTCTTCATTAGGCCTATTGACTGCCTTGGCCCATCGTGTTATACCTGTTCTTTCCTGTCAGGACACTAGTTGCAGAACTGAGATACATAGCCTCCTGGGAGTTGCTTTCATTACTTTAAACCCCCATTGGACTACAAATACTTGTTCCCAAATGTGCACCACCGATCATCTTGCATGCGAAGATTCCTAATTAGAGACTGAGCTTTAATTGAGTCAGGCCTGATTGGGAGGTTGTAGCATTGTTTGGCACTATATTGCTAACGGGGAGAATAGCTATATGTTAGTGTGTGATAGAACTCTGTGCGCATTATAGTTGATTAGTATTATCAGTACTGCAGGGCTCTGCATGCATGTGTTATATGTACCTTACTGTTATCTTTTTTGCATAAGTAAAACTGTTGCAGTTAACCGTTCTGGTCTGGGTTTTCATTACCACAATTACCACTGTTTAAATGTATTAGAGGGAGTGCATAGAAACTGGTATAGAGCCATATAAATATACATATACTACCCCTAGACTAGCTGTGCCAGAGAAGGGTTGAGTAGATTGCCGGGGGTTGGCTGTGCTGTGTATAGGGCCCGAAACAAAACCAGCGGCTCTCTTAGTTTGGGGGTAACGCTACATATATATTTTTTGGGGATATTTATTGTAATAAAAAGTAAAAAATATTGCTTTTTTTCTAAATATTTGGTCTTTTTTGTTTATAGTGAAAAAAATAAAAACCGCAGAGGTGATTAAATACCACCAAAAGAAAGTGCTATTTTTGGGGAAAAAAAAGGATTTCAATTTTGTTTTGGTGCAACGTCGCATGACGGCGCAATTGTCAGTTAAAGCGACGCAGTGCCGAATTGCAAAAAATGGCCTGGTCATTGGGCAGCCAAATTCTCCGGGGCTGAAGTGGTTAAGTAGACTTTTCCTGCAAGCTTTCTTTATTTTGTAAACAATGGCTTGGGGAGGCAGACTGTATGATGAAGCCACAAATTAGTGCACTCAGAACAAGATTACCGTAGATATTTCTTGGATAAATTTTGGTGTCTCTTTGGCAGACTTTGGATAGAAATACTGTATTTGCTGGCGTATAAGACTACCTTTTAGACTTAAAAAAACTGGCCAAAAAGCAAGGGTCATCTTATACGCCGGGTCAGCTGCTCGGATGCCTGCTGGATGTGCGGTAAAACTGTATGTAGCTTCGGCTACATACAGTATATACCGCTTAGCCAAGCCCCGTGAGCGATGTATTCAAATGAATACAGAGCCTACTCGGATTGGAGTAACAACCTCTGCCAATCCGAGCAGGCTACATACAGTAACCTGCTCGAATTGGCTTTGAGAGTCAGAGAGGCGTGGGCTGATGATGTTACAGCCTCTTCCAATCCAAGCAGGCTTTGTATTGATTAATAGAATACATCGCTCGCCGTGATTGGCTCCAGCTCCAGCAAGAAGGAAGAAGAATATGGCTCCGGCTCCAGCAAGAATGAAGAAGAATATGGCTCCAGAAGGAAGAAATATGAAGCGTCGGAAGCCTCGGAATGGGGGTCGTCTTATACGGTGAGTACAGGCAAAAAAATACTGTAACCCTATAGAGGTACTCTTGATAAAAGCAAAAATTGTCCTTGCTGTAAAAAATAATAATTTGATGCCCATGTCACACAGTTGTGGAAAAATTGGTCTTTGGTTGTTGGTGGGGCCTTCACCCCATACCCTTCTAGAGGTACTCTTAAAAAAAAAATAGGATTGGCCTTGCTGTAAAAAACTGAAATTTGATGAACCTGTCAAATAAGTGCGGAAAAATTGGTCCTTGGGTGTTAACTGTGCCAATGAAACCTATTCCAAATAATTACTTATAGATAAAATCAACACCCACAAAAGCTAGGCAGCTTAGTCTTTCAGAGATTCGAGATTCCAATATCACTCAATCAGCGACATCGGCATCAGGGGCTTGATACTTGCTAATCCAGGACTGATTCATTTTGACAAATGTCAACCAGTCAACAGAGTCTGTGAACAGACACGCTCTTTTATCTGTCACAAAACCTCTGGCAACACTGAATGCCTGTTCAGTTGCATACTGGGCAAGTACTGGCCAGTGATCAATTCTCATGACCCAGAAACCCAGTGGATTCTCTACTGGAAAGCTGTCCATGTCTGTTTTTGCCCCTAGATAATCTTCCAACATATGATGCAGACGCTGCTGATGGGATCTTGCCCTGGGTGCCGTGGACTAACATTTTTTTTTAAGTGCATCACTGAGGCGGCCCTCTTTTCCACCGCTCCTCTTTTGACCAAAAGAAGCCTCAAAACTAGCTTTTCAATGAGACTGTAATCTACCAGAGTCTGGAAAGGCATTACATAAACTCCTCTTTAAGGTGTCCTCAAAATATTTCATCCTGTGTTCCCTCTGCAAGGACAGGATGAGCTCCGAGACTTTCCCCTTGTAACGGTGGTCAAGGAGGGTTTCCAACCAATAATGATTCTTCTCCTTGATGCCACAAATTCTCGTGTCCTTTCGCAGGCTTTAAAGAAGGGAGCCCATGCACCGCAATTTTGCGGAGGCATGAAAAGCACAGTCCTCTAGGTCACTGAGGATTACAGTATCTGGAACTGCCTCTTCCCAGCCACGTACTACTCTCAAGGTTCCTGGGGACTGAAAAACATCTCTTAAGGTTTGACCTGTGTCTCCCTTTGCTTCTATGCCTCCAAAACTGCCAGAATCCTCCTCCTACTCCTCCTTCTCCTCTTGTGTATTCTGTGGCATCACAAGAATGGTGTCTGCATAAAGCAGGACTAGAGAGTAAAGGAAGTCCTCCTCTTCCTCCAGCTGCTCTGCCTTCGAGTGCCCTGTCAATAATGCCATGCAGAATGTCACTGATGCATGCATTGTCACGGCTCACCATCCTTGTTGCCTCCTCAAATGGTGACAGCATCCTTTATAAGCAGCCATTGGTGTGGGGAAAAAATCCAAGCACCATGTATTCATTGACAGCCCTCTGCTACATGTGCAGCTGCTGTAGCATTGCCAAAGTTGAGTTCCAACGGTGGGAATATCACAAATCAGGCAGTTTATGGGCAGGTGGAATTCCCACTGAATTTCAGCAAACCGAACAGTTGCTGTTTATGACCGCCTGAAATGGCTACAGACTCTTTTAGCCTGCCTTAGAAGATCTTGCAAACCTGGGTACTTGTTAAGAAATGGTGCACCACCAAATTGAGGTCATGTTTCCTATCGAAGGGTCGGACAGAAGGTTTGTGCCATTATTGCACACCATCATTCCTGGCTCAAGTTTCTGTTGCGTGAACCACCTCTGGGCCTGCCCCTGCAGAGCTGAAAGAATCTATGCTCTGTTGTGGCTCCTCTCCTCTCCCCTAGACAAACCTGAAGACAGACAGAAGCACTGCATGGCATCCTTTAGCCTGACTCGTTGAATGGCCCCTTGAACAATTAGGGAATACTGGTAGTTCATAGGACAATTCAGCAGAGGAGGGCATTGAGGAGAGGAGGAGGGGGTGGAGCTGACAGATCTTGCATTATCATCACCAGCTTTACGGAGACATGGCAGCAAAACAAACTTCAGCTCTAAGCCCTGCCCTGCATCCTCCCTAGTTGCAAGCAGAGTTACCCAGTGTGCTGTGAACAAAATATATCATCCCTGTCCATGCTTGCTGGACTACATGTCAGCAAACATTGCCTTCCAAGTGATGGTACAGAGCTGGAATGGCCTTACATGCAAAGAAATAGTGACTGGGAACCTGCCATTGTGGTACAGCACATTCTGAAAATTCACAGAAGGGGACAGAATTCACCAGATGGAAATACAGGAGTTGTAAAGCCAGCAATTCGACAAGTTGGAATTTAGACACTGGGCATGTCGGTGGCAGGGAGTGTATTTTCTTTTTCGTAACAAAAGCTGGGGCAGAGAAATTTGCCTGCTATACACTCTACAGCTGGTGGCGTGCTGCTGACAGACGTGTTGCAAGGACCCTTTGCTATACCACCATGCCTGTAGTGGAGGCTACTGAGAGGACATGATATAAAGCAGGGGTAGACATGAAAGGCGAGGAGTGAGGAAAAGAAGAATTGTGTCCAATGTGTGTAGCTTTCAGGTGCTCTTGTCAACAGGTTGAGTGGTGTGAGGTTAAATGCCTTGTCAAGCATGTGGCACTTTCTTCCTCTGCTCTATCCGGGACCCAAGCTGTGACCTCATCACCATCATCCCCTCCCTCCTTATCATCATGGAGCCAACTTGGCAATATGCTGTGGCTGGGGGGACATGACTGCCAGTTTGTTGTTTATAAGTGTTCTCCCCTCTCTGTAGGCTCAGGTTAATCTCTTCTTCCACCTCAGAACCAACATCAAAATCAAGTAATGTCTGTGCATCCTCAAAAAGCAAGTGGCTGACGCTGTGTTCAAATAATTCAGCTAACTCCTCCATGCATGATGCTGGGGCTATGGCAGGAGTAGCTGTGGACAAGGAGGCAGAATAAGTCACTCTGGAAGCTGCGGTGGACTGTGCACTAGTGTCAGCTTTGGTCGTAGAAGATGAGGAGGATGAGGATGGTTTAGTAAGCCAGTACACCACCTCCCATGCATGCTGTGGCTGAATAGCACAGGCAACATCACTAAACAGAGACAAATGTGCCCAGCCTAAGGGACAGACCATGTCCCCCTTTGCCTGTGGACACAGATGCTTCAGGCTCCCTCATAGTGTGATTGGATGCACTTTATTGAATGAAAAGTGGTGTTTGGTGGACTTTAAATTGAGGATTTATGCTGACAGAAATGTAAAAACTATAAAAAAAATATTTGAAAGGGGGAAAACCAGGGTCGCAGTCACTAAAACTGTTTTTTTTTTTTTTTAAATGGGGCAGACAGGAGACAAAAAAAATAAAAAATACAAACAAGCAGCAACCAAAAAAAAAAGAGGTATACAGCACTACATGTTATATAATGCTGTGTTAAACACTGCACTACACTAACACACTACACTAACACTACACCATACTGGCACACTACAGTATACTAACACTCCACTAACACTCTAAGCTAAAGCCTCGTACACACGACCAAGTTTCTCGTCTAAAAACGTCAAGAAACTTGCTGGCAGAGCTTTCTTGCCGAGTAAATCGGTCGTGTGTACCCGCGTATCAGGTTTCACGTCAAGAAAACCGACAAGAATCTCGACGAGAAAAATAGAGAACCTGCTCTCTATTTTCTCGTCAGGATTCTCCATTTTCTCGTTGAGATTCTCATCAGCATGTTTCTCGACGAGAAAAGTGTGTGTGTGTTGTGAGGGGGTTAACTCGGTAGCGGGTGTGTGTGACCCCCTGGTTGGGCTCCCCACACAAAAAACAGGGCCAGCAGACGGAGGTTGTGGTTTTCAAAATCAAAAGGTGCGGTTTATTTCTCTATGTACAGTGACAAAAACACAGCAAAGCCAAAAAGAAACAAACAAAATAAATCCTGGTCAGTTTGACCTCTGACTAAACATGCAGGTTTCCTAAACTAACAACTGGGATCAGCCTGGTGCTGTCCTAGTCCCTAAGTCCCTGGTTTAGTAAAAGTCCAAACAAATAGCCACACAGGCTTTGCCTCACCGCACAGGGGTTCACTCTCCCTAGACAGTCCACACAGGTCTGGGTCCAGGCATGAGCTAACATCTAATGAAGCTGGGAGTTCTTATAGAGGCCTAAATGAGCTGACAAGCTTCAGCTGGTCTCATCAACTCCCTGTCTCACGACGCCCAGCACTCTCCCTAGAGGTATGAGTCATTCATGAGCCCACTAGCCTCAGCTGGGCTTCATCAACTCCCTAGTTGTATAAGTCGGCATAAAGCCTGAATCTGGGAGAAATATATCTACCCCCCTGGATGCAACCAGGTGACTTTACCTTCCTGCTGTCACATACCCCCCCCCTCTTGTTTTAACCTTGGGGTTGGAACACCAGCAATCAGGCATTCATGTACTCGAGACAAAGCATCCACATTCCCCATTTGAACGCCAGGGCGATGCTTTACTGTGAAGTTGAATTCCTGTAGGGCCAGGAAGGGAACCACCTATTCACTCTTCTATTTGTCTCCTTGTTTTGAGCCATCCACTTTAACGGAGCGTGATCCGTAACCATGTCAAAGTGCCTACCTAGCAGATAGTACCGAAGGGAATCTAGAGCCCACTTCACCGCTAAACACTCCTTTTCAACCGTGGCGTAATTTACCTCATGGGACTTCAACTTCCTGCTGAGGTAAATGACTGGGTGCTCTTCCCCGTTCCAGACCTGGGACAATACTGCTCCTAACCCCACATCTGACGCATCACTTTGTACGACAAAGTCTTTAGAGAAGTCGGGTGAGTACAACACTGGCTGGCTACATAAGGCTTGTTTCAAGAATTGGAATGCTGCCTCAGCCTCGGGGGTCCATTTAATCATGACCGACCCTTTCCCTTTCGTCGGGTTGGTTAGGGGCACAGCCTTAGAAGCAAAGTGGGGAATGAAGCGCCGATAATAACCCGCGATTCCCAGAAAGGCTCGTACCTGCTTCTTGCTGTTGGGACGTGGCCAACTCTGGATGGCCTCGACTTTGTTGAGTTGGGGTTTTATTACTCCCCTGCCAATGGTGTACCCAAGATATTTGGCCTCCTCCTGCCCAATGGTACACTTCTTGGGGTTAGCCGTAAACCCCGCTTCCCGGATAGAGTCTAGGACTGCTTGCACTTTTGGCAGATGTGATGCCCAATCTGTGCTATGGACAATTACGTCATCCAGGTAAGCCGCAGCATACTTCCGATGGGGCCTCAGTATCTGGTCCATTTTCCGCTGGAATGTGGCCGGCGCATTCTGTAACCCGAACGGCATTCTCTTATATTGGAACGCCCCGTCTGGGGTTACAAATGCGGTTTTCTCTTTGGCCGACTTGGCCAGGGGAATTTGCCAATACCCTTTTGTGAGGTCAAGAGTCGTCATGTATCGGGCTGTTCCCAGCCGGTCGATCAACTCATCTATACGTGGCATGGGGTAGGTGTCAAATTTTGTAACTTTGTTCAACTGACGAAAATCGTTACAAAATCGCCAGCTCCCATCCGGTTTAGGCACCAACACAATGGGACTAGACCAATCACTTTGGGACTCCTCTATCACCCCTAAGTTCAGCATTTTCTGTACTTCCTCCCGTATTGCCTCCCGTCGGGCCTCTGGGATCCGATAGGGTTTTAACTTCACCCTTTCACCGGGCGGGGTAATAATATCATGCTCTACCCCAGATGTTTGTCCCGGCAGCTCAGAGAACACCTCCTTGTTGCGAAGCACAAACTCCTTAACCTCCTGTTGTTGGGGTTGTGACAAGGTGGCTGCTATTCCAACCTCTGGAATCACGCAACCAGTTTGAGCTGGTGACCAAGTTTCTGCGACTAGGGACTCTCTATCCCTCCAGGCTTTCAACAGATTAACGTGATATATCTGTTCGGGCTTTCGCCTTCCTGGTTGTCTGACCTTGTAATTCACTTCGCTCACTTTTTCCATTATCTCGTAGGGGCCTTGCCATTTGGCAAGGAATTTACTTTCAACCGTAGGGACAAGTACCAATATCCTATCCCCCGGGGAAAAGGTACGGGTCTTTGCTCCACGGTTGTACACTCTCTGCTGTGCCAACTGCGCTTGGGCCAAATGTTCCTTCACGATGGGCATTACCTGTGCAATTCGATCTTGCATCAGGGCGACATGCTCAATCACACTCCTGTGGGGAGAACTCTCACTTTCCCAAGTTTCCTTGGCAATATCCAACAGCCCTCTTGGGTGTCTCCCATACAGTAACTCAAAGGGGGAGAATCCCGTAGAGGATTGGGGCACCTCCCTAATAGCAAACATCAAATAAGGAAGTAGACAGTCCCAATCCTTTCCATCTCTATCCACCACTTTCTTCAACATTTGTTTTAGGGTTTTGTTGAATCTTTCAACCAGCCCATCGGTTTGGGGGTGATACACAGATGTACGCAATTGCGTCACTTTGAGCAATTTACACAGCTCTTTCATAACCCGGGACATAAAGGGTGTACCTTGGTCCGTAAGCAGTTCTTTACAAATACCCACCCGGCTAAAAACAAGAGATAGCTCTTTGGCTATGGTTTTGGCCGAGGTATTTCTGAGAGGGATCGCTTCTGGATAACGGGTGGCATAGTCCATTATAACCAATATGTACTGGTGCCCCCTAGCGGACTTGATTATAGGACCTACCAAATCCATTGCGATTCTCTCAAACGGGACCTCAATGATGGGTAGAGGGACCAGCGGGCTACAGAAATGTGGCATCGGGGCCGACCTCTGACACACAGGGCAGGAGGAACAATAATTTTCTATGTCCTTCATCACCCCAGGCCAATAGAATCTCTGTAATACCCTCTCTCGGGTTTTCTCTGTCCCCAGATGACCTCCAAGAATGTGCCCATGGGCCAACTCCAACACCAACTTCCTGTAAGGTTTGGGCACCACCAGCTGCTCAATGGTTTCTTCTGCCCTTTTTGCCACCCGATACAGTAGGTCCTTCTCTACGCTGAAGTATGGGTAAGTGCAGGTATTATCTGGGTTCACTAACTCGCCATCTATTTCCACTACGTTTTCCCGTGCCTTTATTAGGGCGGGGTCTTTTAACTGTTCTGTGGCAAAATTTTCCCTGTGAACCTCCAGATCAGAAAACTCCACAGACGGTAGGTTTTCGTCTGAGGAGGTGGGCTCCTCTCCAGTTTCTTGAGTCTCCCCTGCAAATACTGACAAGGGAAATTCTGGAGAGTCCTCACCACTCTCAGAGGAGTTCTGGCTATCACATTCCTGGTACATAGGGGCACCAGTGGGGGGCTCAGGATCATCCCACAGTTCCCAGAACTTCGGAAAATCCCTTCCCACAATGGCGTCATGCGGTAACTGAGATACTAAGCCCACTGGATGAGAGAGGGTACCTTTGGGGGTCTCGAAACACACTGTAGTCACTGGATACTCTCGGGTGTCCCCATGCACACAAATAACAGCTACCTTGCTATTCCCAGAGACCTCTGTTTTAACTAATTCAGCCTTTATCAGGGTCACAAGGCTACCTGAATCCAGTAATACCACAACATTTCTACCATTAATACACATTTTGCATAAATGTTTCTCAGTTCCTCGAATGGCAGTGCATGCGACTGTCGCACACAGCGACTGACGTCTGCCCGTCAGAAAGTCACCCTGCATGGGTTCCTCCACAACCGGGCAATTGGCTGCAATATGTCCCGCTTGCCGGCAGCGGTAGCAAACGATCCTTCTTGCGGCCTCTTGAGCCGCTGTTTTCCCAGGCTGTTCTCGCCAAACTTGGGGTAGAGCTCCCACCCTCTCACTCTCTCCACCCTCACCCCTTGGAATCCTCTTATCCGCCCCTGGGGATGGTCTGGTCTTAGGGTGGAAAGTCCGAGTGTCTCTGGAAGAGGCCGTCAGGTTCTCTGTAGCCAAGTATTTCTCTACACGATCCACAAGACCACCGGCCGTCTCTGGGTCTCCATGGCTTACCCACTTTTGGATGGCAGTAGGAAGAGCTCTCAAAAACCGATCCATTACAACACGTTCCACAATCTCTGGTGCGGACAAAGTCTCTGGCTGTAGCCACTTCCTGCTCAGGTGAATGAGATCATACATTTGAGACCTGGGGGGTTTTCCAAGCTGGAAAGTCCAGTTATGCACACGCTGAGCCCGGACAGCCAGGGTGACACCCAGCCTTGCCAATATTTCAGCTTTTAGCATCACATAGTCTTTTGCTTGGTCAGGCTCTAGGTCATAGTAAGCCTTCTGCGATTCACCAGTTAACAGAGGAGCCACCAGTCCAGCCCACTGCTCCTCAGGCCACTTTTCTCTTTCAGCAGTCCTTTCAAATGTGGTCAAAAATACCTCTGGATCATCCTCTCCAGTCATTTTTGTCAATAAACGACTCACCCCAAAGGACGCGGTATTAGTGGGACGGCTTTCCTCACTGGTCTGCGGACGTTGCTGCATTACTGCTTCCACTTGTTGTAGTCTCTGCTCTTGCTTCTGTAACAGGTCTATGAAGCGGGCCTCAGATTGCTGCTGGGCTTGTTGATGAGCTTGCTGCTGGGCTGCAAGGCTCCTTTGCAAACCTGCATTTGTCTGCTGTTGATTGGCATTTGCTAGAGCCAGCTGTTTCAGTATCTCCTCCATGCTGGCTTAAAAAAAACTGCCTGCATTCTCCACCAACTGTGAGGGGGTTAACTCGGTAGCGGGTGTGTGTGACCCCCTGGTTGGGCTCCCCACACAAAAAACAGGGCCAGCAGACGGAGGTTGTGGTTTTCAAAATCAAAAGGTGCGGTTTATTTCTCTATGTACAGTGACAAAAACACAGCAAAGCCAAAAAGAAACAAACAAAATAAATCCTGGTCAGTTTGACCTCTGACTAAACATGCAGGTTTCCTAAACTAACAACTGGGATCAGCCTGGTGCTGTCCTAGTCCCTAAGTCCCTGGTTTAGTAAAAGTCCAAACAAATAGCCACACAGGCTTTGCCTCACCGCACAGGGGTTCACTCTCCCTAGACAGTCCACACAGGTCTGGGTCCAGGCATGAGCTAACATCTAATGAAGCTGGGAGTTCTTATAGAGGCCTAAATGAGCTGACAAGCTTCAGCTGGTCTCATCAACTCCCTGTCTCACGACGCCCAGCACTCTCCCTAGAGGTATGAGTCATTCATGAGCCCACTAGCCTCAGCTGGGCTTCATCAACTCCCTAGTTGTATAAGTCGGCATAAAGCCTGAATCTGGGAGAAATATATCTACCCCCCTGGATGCAACCAGGTGACTTTACCTTCCTGCTGTCACAGTGTGTACACTTACCTGTTGCCGTGGAAACCCGCGCATGCTCGAAATGACTTTGACGCATGCGCGGTAGCTTCCTAGGCATAGGTAGGGTGTAGCAAGATGGTGGCGACGGCATCGAATGTGACGAGCGCACGCTCGTCGTAGTCGATTACGTCACCGCGTTCCCTCCATTCAAAGAACCGCGGGTTCTTTGAATCGAGCGTGTGTACACTTGGCAGGGACAAGTTTCTTGTCCAAGAATCTCGTCAAGAAAAACTACGAGTTTTTTCCTGACGAGATTCTCGGCCGTGTGTACGAGGCTTCAGTCACAATAAGTGAACACACTTACTCACTAGTAACAAACAGCCCTGCTCTATCTCCACTTCAACAACACTCTGCACTAACGCTACACTGACACTACACTATACTGTCACTACACTATACTTACACTATACTAACACTATACTAACACCCTACACAATATCACAATAAGTGAACACACTAACTCACTAGTAGCAAACTGCGCCCTGAGCCCATGTCCACTTCAGCAACACACTGCAAAAGCTTCCTATGGGAAGGAATCTTGTATAGTGTGGGGTGGGACTATGAGCACTGAGCTGTGATTGGAAAAAGTAATCATCATTTTGTCCAATCAGGGCTCTGACAGTACTCTATGCTCCAATTGGCGAATTAGGGCCCTAGAATGCATTGTGAAGCGCGCAGTGCATTGTGGGGCGCTCAGCAGGCAGAAATCCAACGGAGCGTCCCGCAAATTCGGGTGTTCGCCGAACGAGCGAACAAGCGATGTTAAGGCCTAACTTTTGCCCAGCCCAAACCGTTTGCCCCAACACTAATCAGAAGCTCTTGATAAACATAATGCAGAGCATGTCATAAAGACAGGAGGGCACTGTTCACTACTAGAGATTTTTATTTATCACAAGAATTTACATAGTACTGACAATTTACACAGCACTTTACAAGTATATTGCACAATCACATCAGTGAATGCCCTCAAGGACCTTACAATTTAATGTCCTTAACTCACATTTGTACATACACATACTAGGGCCAATTTAGACAGGAGCCAATTATCCTACTAGCATGTCTTTGGGGTGTGGGAAGAAACTGAAATACCCAGAGGAAACTCACGTAAGAACAAGGGGAACATGCAAACTCCATGCAGGTACTGTTGTAGTCAGTGGCGGCTGGTGCTCAAAATTTTTGGGGGGGCGCAAATAAACTGAAAAAAAAAAATCAATTGCCGCCACTGTGCCCATAAAACGCAGCCACTGTGCCCAAACGCCACCAGTTTGCCCCCTCAAATACAGCCAGTTTGTTTCCATATACAGCCAGTTTGTCCCCATATACAGCCAGTGTGCCCCATATATATATATAACCAGTGTGCCCCCATATATACAGCCAGTGTGCCCCCCATATACAGCCAGTGTGCCCCCATATACAGCCAGTGTGCTCCCATATACAACCAGTTTGTCCCCATATATAGCCAGTTTGTCCCCATATATATAGTCAGTGTGCCCCCATATATATCGCCAGTGTGCCCCCATATATATATATATAGCCAGTGTGCCCCCATATACAGCCAGTTTGTCCCCATATATATAGCCAGTTTGTCCCCATATATATAGCCAGTGTGCCCCCATATATATAGCCAGTGTGCCCCCATATATATAAAGCCAGTCTGCCCCCATATTCAGCCAGTTTGTCCCCCATATACAGCCAGTTTCCCCCAAATGCAGTCAGTTTGTCCCCCATATACAGCCAGTTCCTCCCATATTCAGCCAGTTTGTCCCCCATATACAGCCAGTTCCCCCCATATTCAGCCAGTTTGTCCCCCATATACAGCCAGTTCCCCCCAAATGTAGCCAGTTTGTCCCCCATATACAGCCAGTTCCCCCCATATTCAGCCAGTTTGTCCCCCATATACAGCCAGTTTCCCCCCAAATGCAGCCAGTTTGTCCCCCATATACAGCCAGTTCCCCCCATATTCAGCCAGTTTGTCCCCCATATACAGCCAGTTCCCCCCATATTCAGCCAGTTTGTCCCCCATATACAGCCAGTTCCCCCCATATTCAGCCAGTTTGTCCCCCATATACAGCCAGTTCCCCCCATATTCAGCCAGTTTGCCCCCCATATACAGCCAGTTTCCCCCAAATGCAGCCAGTTTGTCCCCCATATACAGCCAGTTCCCCCCAAATGCAGCCAGTTTGTCCCCCATATACAGCCAGTTCCCCCCATATTCAGCCAGTTTGTCCCCCATATACAGCCAGTTCCCCCCAAATGCAGTCAGTTTGTCCCCCATATACAGCCAGTTCCTCCCATATTCAGCCAGTTTGTCCCCCATATACAGCCAGTTCCCCCCAAATGTAGCCAGTTTGTCCCCCATATACAGCCAGTTCCCCCCATATTCAGCCAGTTTGTCCCCCATATACAGCCAGTTTCCCCCCAAATGCAGCCAGTTTGTCCCCCATATACAGCCAGTTCCCCCCATATTCAGCCAGTTTGTCCCCCATATACAGCCAGTTCCCCCCATATTCAGCCAGTTTGTCCCCCATATACAGCCAGTTCCCCCCATATTCAGCCAGTTTGTCCCCCATATACAGCCAGTTCCCCCCATATTCAGCCAGTTTGCCCCCCATATACAGCCAGTTCCCCCCAAATGCAGCCAGTTTGTCCCCCATATACAGCCAGTTCCCCCCAAATGCAGCCAGTTTGTCCCCCATATACAGCCAGTTCCCCCCATATTCAGCCAGTTTGTCCCCCATATACAGCCAGTTCCCCCCATATTCAGCCAGTTTGTCCCCCATATACAGCCAGTTTCCCCCAAATGCAGCCAGTTTGTCCCCCATATACAGCCAGTTCCTCCCATATTCAGCCAGTTTGTCCCCCATATACAGCCAGTTCCCCCCATATTCAGCCAGTTTGTTCCCCATATACAGCCAGTTCCCCCCAAATGCAGCCAGTTTGTCCCCATATACAGCCAGTTCCAACCATATTCAGCCAGTTTGTCCCCCATATACAGCCAGTTCCCCCCATATTCAGCCAGTTTGTCCCCCATATACAGCCAGTTCCCCCCATATTCAGCCAGTTTGTCCCCCATATACAGCCAGTTCCCCCCATATTCAGCCAGTTTGCCCCCATATACAGCCAGTTCCCCCCAAATGCAGCCAGTTTGTCCCCCATATACAGCCAGTTCCCCCCATATTCAGCCAGTTTGTCCCCCATATACAGCCAGTTCCCCCCAAATGCAGCTAGTTTGTCCCCCATATACAGCCAGTTCCCACCATATTCAGCCAGTTTGTCCCCCATATACAGCCAGTTCCCCCCATATTCAGCCAGATTGTCCCCCATATACAGCCAGTTCCCCCCAAATGCAGCCAGTTTGTCCCCCATATACAGCCAGTTCCTCCCATATTCAGCCAGTTTGTCCCCCATATACAGCCAGTTCCCCCCATATTCAGCCAGTTTGTTCCCCATATACAGCCAGTTCCCCCCAAATGCAGCCAGTTTGTCCCCATATACAGCCAGTTCCAACCATATTCAGCCAGTTTGTCCCCCATATACAGCCAGTTCCCCCCATATTCAGCCAGTTTGTCCCCCATATACAGCCAGTTCCCCCCATATTCAGCCAGTTTGTCCCCCATATACAGCCAGTTCCCCCCATATTCAGCCAGTTTGCCCCCATATACAGCCAGTTCCCCCCAAATGCAGCCAGTTTGTCCCCCATATACAGCCAGTTCCCCCCATATTCAGCCAGTTTGTCCCCCATATACAGCCAGTTCCCCCCAAATGCAGCCAGTTTGTCCCCCATATACAGCCAGTTCCCACCATATTCAGCCAGTTTGTCCCCCATATACAGCCAGTTCCCCCCATATTCAGCCAGATTGTCCCCCATATACAGCCAGTTCCCCCCAAATGCAGCCAGTTTGTCCCCCATATACAGCCAGTTCCCCCCATATTCAGCCAGTTTGTCCCCCATATACAGCCAGTTCCCCCAATTGCAGCCAGTTTGTCCCCCATATACAGCCAGTTCCCCCCAAATGCAGCCAGTTTGTCCCCCATATACAGCCAGTTCCCCCCATATTCAGCCCGTTTGTCCCCCATATACAGCCAGTTCCCCCCAAATGCAGCCAGTTTGTCCCCCATATACAGCCAGTTCCCCCCATATTCAGCCAGTTTGTCCCTCGTATACAGCCAGTTCCCCCCATATTCAGCCAGTTTGTCCCCCATATACAGCCAGTTCCCCCCAAATGCAGCCAGTTTGTCCCCCATATACAGCCAGTTCCCCCCATATTCAGCCAGTTTGTCCCCCATATACAGCCAGTTCCCCCAATTGCAGCCAGTTTGTCCCCCATATACAGCCAGTTCCCACCCATATTCAGCCAGTTTGTCCCCCATATACAGCCAGTTCCCCCCATATTCAGCTAGTTTTGTTACGGAAATTTCTATAACCTCGCTTAAATGCTTAAAATAAGTGATTAAAAACCTTATGTCTATATAAAATGAAATCAAACGATAGCGGTGGGAAAAGAGAAAACAATTACATTTATTTATAAAGAAACGATACTTGCATTAATCCGATAACATAAATGATATCACCTTTAAAACAAAGATGATACCAGTAATACAAATAGGAACATTGCCATAACATAAATGATACACAATAATACCAATAAGAACAAGAGAGCAAAAGAGAAGTAAGATTCATCTTCTTAAAAATGGGAGAGAGAGAGACAGGGAGAGAGAGAGAGAGAGAGAGAGAGAGAGGGAGAGGGAGAGAGAGAGAGAGAGAGGGAGAGAGAGAGAGAGAGAGCTTACTACGTCACCATGTCGTCTGCGTCAAGACATCATTCGCAAAGGCCTAGCCATGAGTGTACCTGACTTTTATACCCCCTATGCCAACCAGAATCCAAAATCCTGTGGTCTCATTGGTTTAAAGCTGACCACCTGATTGGTTGAAATCTCAAGCCATTTTCGCTTAGCACATTCAGATCTACATTCAGCCCCCATTAGCATGCTAAGGGCCCCTGCGGTGACTGGCCCTTTCAAGACAAAGGATATTTAACATATTTAACTATCCCCTGAAACCTAATTTGGGTTCTCCACTGGTAGGAGATGATCAGACCGTTTGAAAACAATATATGCTAAGGGCCCCTGCGGTGACTGGCCCTTTTGAGACAAAGGATATCTAAGTATCACCTGAAACCTAATTTATATTCTCAGTAGACAGTAAAAACTGTCCTTTAAGGATATAACTTGGCATTATATCACAAAATATATATATTCCTGTAATATCATATACGGTTACACCCATCCCCCTACATATACATCCATTGGGGCATGGTGCTTTATTTAGAATATGAAATGTTCAAAATATCCACCACAGTACCCCCTCAAGTTCATTATTGAACTTATGACCTCCTTCAATGATCTTGTACCGACCCACAACGGCCCAGAAGCCCTCCGACCCTTCCCCCACCACCACTGCGGCCTCTTCCTTTCTTGAACCCGCCGTAACCCATCAAGGTAGACTTGAGACAGTCCTGGTGCCTTTGAGACTTCACATCCGACCCATGAGAGTCTGTACTGCAATGCTTCATCGCCCCTCTGCATTGGAAGAGCGAAATTCAAACATTACTGGCGGGATCCTTGCATATTTAGTCCTGTAGCTTGGAAATATGGTGTTATGATTGTCACGATTGGATCGGACCGCGAGACAGTACTTTTCAGCATGGTGAAGGAGAGTTTCAGAAGAGTCTTATTCGTGGCACGTTTTTCTTAAGATGCATTGCTTCTTCAGGTGGTGGTTGGGCGGGCCTCCGGACAGTAGTGCATGAATACAAAAAACAAGAACAAAAAAGGAGAACGTCAGACAGGAGTTATTGGCGGAATGTCAGACAAGAGTAGTGGCATGGCCATTAAGACTAAATATCTATGAGGGGTGCAATGTGGACGAGTAAGGTGGGATCCCCACAGGGTACCGAGACTGAGCCACGGCCAGTATCATCCATTGCCCTTGATGGTAGGGATAGTCAACACTGCCTGCTATTGTTAGGTCCCTGGGTTCACCACACCTGTTCACGGGGCTCAGGTTAAAGCAGTGGGCAGATTAGGGGAGGTAAAATTACATTAAGACATAGGACCTGGATGTCCAGGGATACTTTGTGAAATATGGTATTTGTATGTTTCAGGAACCCATTCTATGGAACCCACTGGACTCTTAAAAATGGAGTCAGGCAGAGACGGTAAACCCTTACAATTCACAACTCATCTCTGATATTCAAACAAAAGTTCCAGAAGATGAATACATTTATTTTCCAAGATAAAGCAGAATATGAACCAAAGAAAGTAGGAAAGAGAAAAGAAAGAGAAAAAAAATAAAAAATACAATAAGCAACAAAACATACAGGTTCAATGCTGCTTCGACCCAGACCGTTTGTCACCCATTTCCCTTTATGTCAAAGAGCACTGACTCTGCATTCAAAAAAAACAAACAAACAATATATAACTGTCCTGAAACAGTGCCTCGAAAAATAATATATTGTGGCTGTTGCAGCAGCAGCTTGGCAGAAAAAAAAATAAAAAAAAAAAAAAAAAAATAAAAAAAAAAATAAAGGAGGAAAAAATAAAAATAGATAACTCTTCTCCCCTATTAGTGATCAACAGGTGAACAGGATCACTGTCACTAACAATTTACAAGTCGGGTAGAAAAACAAAAAAAATAAAAATATATTAAAAAGGAGAGGCTAAACCAATGGCTGCCAAAAAAACTTTTTTAGAATTTAGTCACCCCGACTGTCCTTTTAATATTACAGATTGAACAGGCTTATCCCTAGAATAAAAACAAGAAAAATATAGTTCTAGGGTCCTCTCTTAAATGCGCAAGCAACTCTAAATCGGTCTCTTAATAGTGACCCGCATTGGGACCGCAACAGGGTGGAGTTTACTAAAGTTTTGGCCCCAGAACATCCTGATTTCCATCTCCCTTGTTATCTCCTCCCATGCTCCACCTCAGGACTGCTCCAGAACCTCTGGAACTCCCTACCTTTAAAACCATATGCCCAGCCAGGCGCTCCCCTTTCCACACCTAGGTGTCCCTAAATACTCTTTTATTCCAGGAAGCCTACCCCGCCTCCACCTAAAATGTTACCTCAGCCCGCTCCATATCAGATAATTCCCAGCGGCTATTATTTTTGTTCCACCCCCTCCCCTTAGATTATCAACCCCTAGAGAAGGGCCTTTTTATTCATGCCTTGCCCAAACTGTTGGCACCAATTAAATCCTGTTGCCCAAAGTTTAACTACCCATCTTTTAACTCCTCCCCGAATCCCAACGGAAGTTTCACTAAGTGTAAGGGGATGTCAGGTTTGATAAAAAAAACTTTCTTTCGGGGCTATCGGGGTGAAACCCCGGGTTCCTTCTATATCCCTCCCAAGGACAAGAGTGTAGGTACAATAGACTCCCAGAGGTAGTGTACCCTACTGAGTACAATTCAACCTAATGCTGAAAACAGTGTATCATTAGCCATGTGATGTCAGCATCAGTACCCCAGCATCCGGTATTGAGTCTACCAACACCTACACCATCGAAGCAATGACAAAAACCCACAAAATTCTATCCCAGTGACCATGCCCAGGGTATATCATGCACCCCTACCTACTGTTAGGTTCAAGAAACACCCTTGTTCCATGACTAACGCCACATCAGTATCCTCTAGGTCAAATAACCAAACTCGCCTATATCCCAAATAATACCCAGGTGCTTCCTTCCCAGCAATGATCTCCCCATCCAGAACACAGAGTGAAATACATTCACCACTGTGTATTGGCCGTGCAAGGGACATTGTGTTCACACCTCTGACAGAGGGAAATATCAACCTGCCCCCAGCTTCCGTACCCTCTGATCACATGTGGGTTCCTTAGCCACAAATGCAACAAGATAGAATCCCCAGTCAGTAAGCCACTGGTGCCCTCAACTCTACAGACCGAGTCTGCATTTCTGTAACACCTTTCACAATCCAAACCAGTACAGCCCATCCAAGGCATTCGACTACCACTTTGGATTAGTGTAGGTGACGTGTTTTGGCACAGTCTTACTGAGTGGTGATGCTAACTCATCAGGCCACTGCCCCTCATAGAAAGATTTGTACAATCAGCTTGATGCTGGTTGATAACTCCACCTGCCCATGTGTGCACACCAGAGCCAATGACATATATCTGCCCTGTACCATCTCACACTCTCTACCAACCTCTCACCATGGTTGATGAAATCTTGAGCCACTTTACACTGTGGTTCTCTTTCCCCCCCATATAGTGCTGAACACATCCCTCCTCTTCCGGGTTACTCCTCCGAGATAAGCGTCCTGTACTCTGTGTCCGCACATCTCTGGGAGCAAGCCACTGGTACCATGACCACGCTTGATTCAGTATGTATTCAGCACATATAGGATAATAGGTTCCCATCAACCACTATGAGATGCCAGAGCGCCATGTGGTGATGGAATACTGCAGATACCTGCACCATATTCAGTGTCCCACATGTCCCCCATTAAAAAACATTTACCCTTTTCCTGATATGTAGCCCAGGACCTCCCAATGTGTTCCAGATTATCTCCAGCTCCATGGTGTTAACGGTACCCGGTGACCCGCCTCCCGCCCCAAAGACAGTCGCCATCAAGCCTCTCTTTTTCCTAAGTTATGGGATATGGTCTGGATACCCGGATTGAAAACCACCTGCCACCAGGTACACCCAATCCCTCATATAGACTGCACACCTTCTCCCTCCTCTTTCAATTCGGTATTCAGACAATCTTATACTTTACCCCTACAACACAAGCTGCCTACACTATTCAGACAGGACTCACATGAATGACAGGAGCCTAGTGCCACACTGGGGCACTGGTCTTCTTGGCCTGCAAGACACAGACAACTAGTTAAGGTACACAAGGACTCTAGGACAGGAAGGACACCTATGGGTGTAAACTGAGGAGAATACGGCATGCCCACACATACCTCGGACGTGAGGGCTCTTGGAACAGCCAATCGCTGGTAACACCGCATACAACCTTCCTGCACAATTTTTCCCCAGACTCAACCAAAACTATACAATATGAGGCCAGACCTATACCCTCTCAACTTGTATGCAATCAGGCAGGCCCTCATACCACACATCTGCAGGTAAATCTAAAATAAATGGGAAAACAAAATTGCATAATGTGTATCCAGCTTGAGAAACTGCTGCTACCAGACACACCTGACCAGCAGACTAAGACAAATTCCTTGCAGCACTGAGACGCTGGGACCACTGAACAGTAGGGGGTACCCGAGCTGACCGGTGTGCCTTGAAACACACAGATATTTATTAGGCAATTGGTCACAAATAGCCACATAAACAGTCCCAGCAGGAAACTATGAGAAGGGTTGGTTTGCCCTATTTCAGAGAGATGGGATAACTTGGTGACACGGTAGGAAACAGGTTTGAACTACATTTGGGGACACACAGATAGCTAGGGACATTAGCATACCTTAGCTTCAGGCAATGAGCCAAACTTGTACAGCCAGGTATGGTTGGGCGTGTACCTAATTACAATAACAGCGAGGGGGGGTGTAAGCAGTCCTACTCCTGAACACAAGTTCGCCCAAAGTAACATCAGACCATTACCCTTTTACCACTAAGTGCAGTACAACTGGCAGAGATTTATAATGCTCCTTAGCCTCACATATGTGTTAGAGTGCCAATTATCCCCGGCAGTCTTACTCAACTTTTACTTTATAACAACTAATATGCAGACTTCAGTTAATTGGTTCTGCTACTCAGTAGATCAGAACATAAAACACACACTGGGTGGTCCAAAACACAACCGAATGGACTGACAACTAGACATTCCAACTAGATAATGGTGGCGACAACCTAAAACATTTACATGTGAAACCCGACCAACCAGGAAAAAATAATTTTTTATCACGTTGTCCTCTGGAGGCTACGATTTCCTCTTGTTCTGAAAGCCAGAAAACCCAATTATCGACTCTGAGGGATAAAATTCCAATAAAAGTTAGGGATAAACATTCCATTTTTCGCAATGTACAAAAAACAATTCCAGTAACAAGACATTAGGATATGAAACACAAATATACATTACTTTACATGACATAAACCGTGCACTTTTTTTAAAATACCAAAAATTTTGAGCTCAACTTTTAATTAATATGTATTACATGATACACATTAATACCACATGGTTTGTGTTTTATGGTATACCAGTAATCCCCCCCAAAAAATGTTTTTATTCACCATGGTGAGAAAAAAATTAGCAAACTTTTTAACCGTACCATTTATCAACCAATCATAATACTTCACCACAAAATCCCTTGCTGAATCGTCTTCTGTAACATAAACACATTTTAGTAAAAGCACTTTCACACAAAAACTATTACAGCCTGGCTCAGGTCATTTGCATGTCAATACAATTCGTTTTACATTCTCACAGATCTGGTTGGAAAGAAAGGGGGGTCATTTCGGGCTGTCAGCAGCTGAGAACATAATGTCACAGATCCGCACTACACCTCTCGCATAGTCTCCACACACACATATTCACACACTTGGTCAAAGATGACCTCTAGACATCACACAAATCAGAATCTTTTCTATCATAACCTGTACTTCTTAAACCCATAACATCTGTTTGGTCAGGTTCCTCCTTGTCCCCCTGTTCATCATTATTCTACCATCCATGCACAATAAGCATCTCTTTCCCAAGCATTTGGCTTGACCGTACCATTTTTTTTTCAAAATACAGTTTCCCAGTCCACCATTCCCAACATTGCATATTTCCCAACTCAAGGCCCCTGTATCAATCCTTTCTTCCTTCGGGGTCAAGTGGTAACTTTCCCCACGGTTAGACTCCCTCTTTGAAGCGATTTTATTACCCATCCTTTACGGACGAAAGACCTTGAACTGATCCCGCAAACCTCTTATAGGTTGCTTTTTTCCCTCAGAGTTAACTACTCTCCGACCAATGATTGGGTCGACGGGTACTGCCCCCGTCGCCGTTACTAATATTTTTTCACTACTCTGCCAGAACAATCCCTGTTCTGACTATAGTCCTTCAAAAAATTAGCCTGGAAATCTTCCCAACTAAATAAATAGTTTAATCTCCCCGTGGACTTCTCCAAAGTATTCCAAAAAAAAAAAAAAAATGACTGTATCACAGGGCTTCCCAAGCGTTAAGCTTGATTAGACCCTCTGATTGCTTGCAGTGCAGGAGACAGTTTTGTTTGCTAACCTGGAACTTCCCATCTCAAACTCTAAACGCCTCTTAAGATGGCCGACAAGCCAAGCCACAACAAAATGGTGGATGACCACCGCACCTCTCATGGACCATGACAAAATGGTGGATGATGCCCAATTTTTCCCGCCAAAACCAGCATGGCACATACCACATGGGTTCCCACACACAAAGGAAAACAAAAATAGTCTCCATCAGATTGCAACACTGAACAAAAACGCACTACTCCATTCGCACCAAACATCAAAATCTGCCCCAACAGCTTACAATCCCCTCGTTAGCAGTTTACACAGAAAGATAGATTCCCATACATCCAGATAATTCAGTGTGATTTAGTCTCTGTTTCCACTGATGCAATTCGCCATGCGACCTTGGACACAAAGTCGCATTACAAATCGCTTACCATTGATTTCAATAGCACCCATTCCAATCTATGTGACTCAAAGCTGCAGTGACTCTATCAAAATCGCATTCAACACCACACCACAGTCGCACTAAAGCTGCATTTCAACGTCACACAACATTGGAGTTGCGCCAGTGGAACTGCAGCCCTATACTCACAGGTTTGTTTCAATCCCAAAGATTGGCCTAATCTTTTCAAAGGGTCAACTGAAATTGATTCCAAACAGAGCCCTTATCATTCATACCGACACCCTGCTGCAATTTCATTCTATATACATACATTATTCAAAAATCAGTCTCATCAAAATATTCGCCTAGACAAAAAGGTAAAAAGTTAAGTTCTGAGAAGTTTTTGTTAGGTATTCAGACAGGTTAAAAGACATAAGAAAACGCTTAGCATTTCTGGCGTTAGGACCAGCTCTGTCTACCATACCAGTAATAATATTTACCCAATTTTAAACTTCCTCACACGCCGGGCAACATCTGTTACGGAAATTTCTATAACCTCGCTTAAATGCTTAAAATAAGTGATTAAAAACATTTTGTCTATATAAAATGAAATCAAACGATAGCGGTGGGAAAAGAGAAAACAATTACATTTATTTATAAAGAAAAGATACTTGCATTAATCCGATAACATAAATGATATCACCTTTAAAACAAAGATGATACCGGTAATACAAATAGGAACATTGCCATAACATAAATGATACACAATAATACCAATAAGAACAAGAGAGCAAAAGAGAAGTAAGATTAATCTTCTTAAAAATGGGAGAGAGAGAGACAGGGAGAGAGAGAGAGAGAGAGACAGAGAGAGAGAGGGAGAGGGAGAGGGAGAGAGAGAGAGAGAGAGAGAGAGCTTACTACGTCACCATGTCGTCTGTGTCAAGACATCATTCACAAGGGCCTAGCCATGAGTGTACCTGACTTTTATACCCCCTATGCCAACCAGAATCCAAAATCCTGTGGTCTCATTGGTTTAAAGCTGACCACCTGATTGGTTGAAATCTCAAGCCATTTTCGCTTAGCACATTCAGATCTACATTCAGCCCCCATTAGCGTGCTAAGGGCCCCTGCGGTGACTGGCCCTTTCAAGACGAAGGATATTTAACATATTTAAGTATCCCCTGAAACCTAATTTGTGTTCTCCACTGGTAGGAGATGATCAGACCGTTTGAAAACAATATATGCTAAGGGCCCCTGTGGTGACTGGCCCTTTTGAGACAAAGGATATCTAAGTATCACCTGAAACCTAATTTATATTCTCAGTAGACAGTAAAAACTGTCCTTTAAGGATATAACTTGGCATTATATCACAAAATATATATATTCCTGTAATATCATATACAGTTACACCCATCCCCCTACATATACATCCATTGGGGCATGGTGCTTTATTTAGAATATGAAATGTTCAAAATATCCACCACAGTTTGTCCCCCATATAAAGCCAGTTCACCCCAAATGCAGCCAGTTTGTCCCCCATATACAGCCAGTTCCGACCATATTCAGCCAGTTTGTCCCCCATATACAGCCAGTTCCCCCCATATTCAGCCAGTTTTTCCCCCAAATGCAGCCAGTTTGTCCCCCAAATGCAGCCAGTTCCCCCCATATTCAGCCAGTGTGTCCCCCATATACAGCCAGTTCCCCCCAAATGCAGCCTGTTCCTCCCCCCCCCAGCCCTGCACTTACCTTCCTCAGTCCGCGCCATCCTCAATGTGTTCTCCCGCCCTCGATGTCGCTTCAGCCAATCAGGTTACCGGTAACCAGATCCGGTGAACCTGATTGGCTGAAACCTCCACAGTCTTCTCCAAGGAACGCACCCCCGTGCGTACCTGGTAGGAGTTTTTGGAAGCCGAATACAGCATGGGAGCTGTATTCGGAAAGCCTATCAGAGCTGCTGGCTCTGATAGACACTTCCAGAACACACCCACCGCCAGCCGCCGCTCTAATTCATATGGCCGGCGCTCACCAGGAGGCCGGCCATATGAATAGTGGGCAGTGCGGCAGCGATGACAATACACAGATTCATGCAATGCATGAATCTGTGTATTGTCTTTCAGTGGCGGTGCGGGAGCGAGAGGGGGCGGCGCTCCGGCGCCCTCTATGGATGCACCGCCACTGGTTGTAGTTGGAAATTAAATTTACACCCCTAATGTTGCCAAGCAGAAGTGTTAACCACTTAGCCACTGTGGTGCCTCTCCAAGCTCATCTCTATCCAAACTTCAAAGTCATGCTCTTTTTTCTACTTTCAATGTTTTTATTTAAGATTTTAGAAAATCAAATATTATAAAAAAAAAATATTGTGGAAGAATGCACAGTCAGTATTGTTACATCTAGTATCTACTGACATCCCAGCACCGCTAATAGACATAACTCGGCGAGCATAATCACAGAATCTCAGCTTTGACTTAAAGAACAATACAATTATTAGCGTAGCGGACCCCCACATTTGGGGTCGCTATGCTTGAAATTTAGGGGATAGAATGAGCAATAGTTTGGCTCAAGCTGTTTGATTTACTTAAATTGGACTCTGCTCTGCTGAGGTGTTGCCTGGCTGTACAGTTCCCTTTGGCCTGTGGGTGGCACTGTTGCCCAGGTCTCGGGTCGAACCACAGGTTGCACTGCGGCGTTATTAGGTGTCCTCTCTCGGCGGCTGTGCGGTGGGCATGTTCTGCCTGCTGTGCATGCCGGAAGAGAGTACTTAAGGGGAAGACGCCATTGTTCTGGGTCTTCGTCCTCAGCACGTACCCCACCTTCGGTGGCCCTCATGGCCAGGGGTGCGTGTGAATGTGCTGGGTCCCGGGCACCTTTAGCCCGAGGCCCCATCATTCCAGGTAGGCTCAGTACCTTTAACTGAGGCCTACAACTAAACCGAATCACATAAGTCCCAGGGTACCCGTGGGAGGGTGACCCACTCTGAAGGAAAGGAAACCAGGGGAGGACCTGTCCAGGGAATTGGTGAAGGAAGTCACTGTCTCGGGAGAGGCCTGGTTGCCTGTCAGAGGGAAGGATTCTGTGATCATTGAAACAGCTCCTGTAACGTGCCCCATTGGCACCTATGGTCTCTAAAAGTTACGGGTGCTAAAGAGTTTTAAATTCAAGGACCAAAAGATCCTGTGGCAGAGGATCTCCTGAACCTGTCCTTGAAGGGGACAAAAATTCTAAAGTAAATGTTCGTGTTTCACTCCGGCTGCTAGAACCGTGAGAGGGATCTATCCGGGTGAGCAAGATCCACTCAGGCTTGAGTGGCGACGAGGGTAAATAAGTGCCGCGTGCCTGAACCTACCTCCCTACCCTACTCTATCTCTATCTTCAACTTTCCTACTAAGTTACAAGCAAGAGAACAATAAACTCGTCTGTTGGAGTTTAACACTGTCTGGACATTGGTCTACTTTGAGAGAGAAAATAGACTTTTCCCTACACTCTAGGGACGAGAACCAGCGGAAGGAGGTAACTCGCTGCAAGACCCAAAAAATGTTAACACCGCTCACTCCATATACAACATGGAGGATACTGGGCATGTGGCATGGTGTGTCCTGTCCTGCAAGTGGAGGTAAGCGGGTAAAGGATGTGTGTGCTACATTAGTAAAAAGCATTTATCTGAAGCAGATAACGATGCCACAATCAACACATCATACAAATTCCAGGACAATAGACAAGTAATTAAATTTCCTGTGAGGGAGAAGTGAGAAGAAAGAAAAAAGGGAAGGGATACCCAGAGATTAAGGAGAATAGCAGAGAAGCCATACCGACTGCCAAATGGAAAGATCAACCACAATAAATAAAGATCAACATGCATTTTACAGGCCCATGAGGTCCAAATGTTTTCAAAATGTTTCCTGGTATCATTAACTATGCTAGCAAGTTTTTTATTAGGCATAATCCAAGAGACCGTTTGCTTCAGCAAAGAAATGGGTACAGAAGAATTTTTCCACGATCTGGCTATGGTAAACTTCGCTGCCGAGAGGATACAGAATATTAATTTTTGCATGGTTTGGGGAACCTTTCAAGTGGTTCGTTCAGTAGAGTGATGCGTTGTGTCTGTATAACTGAACCTCCTGTAATCTTTCTTATCGAGACAAAGACTCTGTTCCAGAATCCCCGTAATAGTGCGCATTCTCACCATATTTGATACATGGTACCTTATAAGTGGCATCCCCTGAAGTCGTGAAAGGTTCAAAAGACAGTAGGGAACCAGATACCACCTAGTCAGAACCAGTGGTGGTGCGTCCATAGTGGGCTCCAGAGCGCCGCCCCCTCTCTCCCCTGCACCCATCAATCAAGTCAACAATACATAGATTTATGCATTGCATGAATCTATGTATTGTCGCCGCTGCTGCCCACTATTCAGGTGTCCGGCCCCCTGGTGAGCGCCGGCCATCTGAATAACAGCGGTGGGTGTGTTTTGGAAGTGCCTATCAGAGCCAGCGGCTCTGATAGGCTTCCCGATTACAGCCTGTGGGCTCTAATCGGCTTCCAAATAGTTAACCAGAGGGCACACAGGCTGTGTGTTCCCTGGTCGCCTCTCAGTCAATCAGGTTCACTGGGTCTTGTTACCGGTAACCTGATTGGCTGAAGCGATATCAAGGGCGGGAGAAGACATCGAGGGAGCGTGGAGGAGAATGGTTGACCCGAGAAAGGTAAGTGCCGGGCGGGGGGGCAATCTGGTGGTATTTGAGGGGGAAAACTGGCGGCAATTGATGGGCACAGTGGCGACAATTGATGGCACAGTGGCGACAATTGATGGCACAGTGGCTGTGTTTGATGGCACAGTGGCGACAATTGATGGCACAGTGGCTGCTTTTAATGGCACAGTGGCGACAATTGATGGCACAGTGGTGACAATTGATGGGCACAGTGGCTTTGTTTGATGGCACAGTGGCGACAATTGATGGCACAGTGGTGACAATTTATGGGCACAGTGGCTGCGTTTGATGGCACAGTGGCGACAATTGATGGCACAGTGGTGGCAATTGATGGGCACAGTGGCTGCATTTGATGGGCACAGCGACGGCAATTGATGGGCACAGTAGCTGCGTTTGATGGCCACAGTGAGGCTGCAATTGATGCTTTTTTTTCGTTTGTTTGCGCCCCCCAAAAATTTTGAGCACCAGCCGCCACTGGTCAGAACCTTTACATTTGCTTCAATCAAAGATACATTTACAGTAGAATGCCTTTATTTGACAATTGAACACAGGTATGGCAGTGTTCTGATTCCCTCTTGGATGCCAAGTCCGTGTCCCACTCCCTCATATAAGGAAGCGTATCTGTAGTGGTAAGCAAAAAACTATATATGATAAAGATCCCTCCTCTCTGACCCTTACCTTGTGTACACCAAACATATAGGGGATTACATTCGGCCCCAAGGAGCATAAGAAATTAGAAATTTGATTGAAATGAAAGGTTTCCTATGAGGGCATTTTTAATTTGTTACGAAAATGCTGCAAAGTAAATGGGCCCCTGGGTGTCAGAAAATTGCCTTTTTTATATAGACCTTTATTTAGCCACCATCAGAGACGGGGATGCTGGATTATTAAAAAGGCGAGCTAGTGGGTGAAATGAGGAAATAGGATTTGTGTTATTACATATTCTGTTCCAAATAGCCATAGATTTAAAGAGATTAGGAAAGAGGATGAGTGGGCGATAGTTAGCTTGATACCATTTTAGATGGTAGTTGTCAGGGAAATTCTCCATCTGTTGTCACCAATCGGCGCCCAGCGCACAAGCGCTGCGGAACGGCTCTCCGGCGCATGCGCTGCGGGACGGCGCTTCGGCGTTCTCGGGTGCGCGCATCGGCGCACGCGTGCGCGCAATGGCGCACCAATAGGATTGCAGGCGGGCCTATTAAAACAAGCTCAGTGACACTGTCTGGTTGCTGGTTTGTCAGCGTTCCTGTGTTTCCAAGTGCCTGAAAAATAGTTGATCTCCTGTTGTGACCCAGACCGGCTTGACTACTCTCCTACTTCTCCTGGACCTGACCCCTTGGCTTGCTTTACGGACTTCCACCTTTCTCCAAGTGTTTGACCCTCGGCCTGTGACTCGAATCTGCTGCTTGTCTCCAGCCCCTGACCCTCTGCCTGCACCCGGGACTTCTTTTGATACAAGATACTCCTACCTGCTGGTGGCCAGTGCTCCCTCGTGCTTTCCTCTCCCTGTCTCACCTCCAGGGGGCGGAGTGCGCTTGGGTGCAAGGGTGAACCACCCTCGGCATCTCTGCCTCGGTAAGTACTCGCCTGACAGTAGTCTAGCTGACATGATCCAGTCAGGTTTTTCGATGCGGGAATAAACCGCAGAAAATTTGATTAGGAGGACTGGGGCCTTCCCTAGATCTGGGAGTGAATAAAACCCTCTTTGATTATCTATGTTCCTTTCTTCCACAAACATAAATGGGAAATTGTAGATTGTAACTTGAGCAGGTCAAATCGGTTGTTTGCTATGGGTAGTGAGAGGAAGTAGTATAGCAATTGTGGTAATAAGGTGGACTAGTCTTAATAGAATGGATTCTACCTACCATATATACTTGAGTATAAGCCGAGTTTTTCAGCACATTTTTTTGTGCTGAAAATGCCCCCCTCGGCTTATACTCGGGTCACCTTTTACCGCCTGATCTCCCGAAATTTGGGGACCCGGTACCGGCCGGCCATAGGTCCCCTGGACCCCAAACTTGGCACACATGTAGCCGCACTCTTCCTCTACAAGTGTGCAATGTTTTCTGTCTGGGGAAGCTACGGCCGGAGAGCACCGGTTTTTCAAAGCCAGGCACCCCCTCCATATACTCCCATGTTAAACGTAAGTCTAGTCATGGGCACAGTGAGGCATGGGCTCGGTGAGGCATGGGCACAGTGAGGCATGGGCACAGTGAGGCATGGACACAGTGAGGCATGCACATGGACACAGTGAGGCACAGTGAAGCATGCAGACCCTAGGCTTATACTCGAGTCAATACGTTTTCCCAGTTTTTTGTGGTAAAATTAGGTGCCTCGGCTTATATTGGGGTTGGCTTATACGCGAGTATATACGGTATCCAGGAAAGATCATACGCCATCTACACCTGAAGGTCCTCCTTTAATTTTTTATAGAGAGAGGGGTGATTAATATGGTACATATAAGCAATCAAAGGCGTAAGGTAGGTGCCCAGATATGGTATAAAATCAGTTCTTCATACAAATAAAAAGGGTAGAGAACGCTATCCTGTACACACCATATTTTCATTTACCTATTTGAAAAGAATTAGAAAAGAAACAGAAAAAAAAAGTTAAGAAGAGGTAGGAATAGGAATAAAGGGGTGGGAGGGTTGCCTCCCAGGAGAAGGCATCAGCAGCGTCAGTCAGGCAGCAGAAACCTCCGATAAAGGATCTTAATTAGGTATATTGGAGGAATTCATCCGAGAAGCGGAAGAGGTCCGACAGGAATCCATTTGGACTTGTGTTCCTCAGACTTATCCTGCAATGCCTCTGTCAGATCTTCCATCTGCCTACACCTACATGGTTTAGGAGATATTTGCAAAAAAATACATGCGCCAATGTCTGCGGCACGTGCGCCGTAGACAACGGTGCATTCACAGGGTTAATCCCCATTCACAAATCCGGCTTTGCCGGATTTGACGGCTCCCGTGCGCATGCGCGGAGTGACGTCTTCGCTGCTCCAGCCAATCACAGCGCCGGAGCGGCGCTGTGATTGGCCGGAGCAGCGATACCTGGAAGTAACTTTCCGGGTATCTGTGGAGCGACAGCTGCCATTGGAGGGGGAGACTAGGACGGCTTCGGGGGCCCCGATCTAAGGTAAGTGATGCATAATGAGCTAGTATGCTAGTCATACTAGCTCATTATGGCTTTGTCTTGCAGGTGTTTTTTTATTTTTATTTTTATTTTACGGGTTTACAACCACTTTAATGACAGCTCAGTGCTGTTCTTCATTCATTTTCAAATGAAAGCTAAATGTTCTGTGTAAATTGTAAAAAAAAAAAAAATGCAAGCTTAACCCCTTGTTTACCCTAATTACTTTTTATTATCTCCTCCATTGCCTTCTTCCCTTAGCTTTATTTTGTTTTTATTATTTTTATATTATTTATTATTTTATTTTAGAATTACATTTTCTTGTTTTGTAGCACTACATTAAACCCTTGCCGACCAGCGCACGATGATATATATTGGCACAATGGCATGGCTGGGCAAATGGGTGTACAGGTACGTCCCATTTAAATTGCGGCATAGTGGGCGTGCGCCCGCCGCGTACTCTGTGAGCGTGCACGCGGGTCCCGCGAACGTAATGTCCGCCGGGGGCCCGCGATCGTGTCACAGAGCGGCAGAACGGGGAGATGCCTATGTAAACCAGGCATTTCCCTGTTCTGCCTAGCAACATGACAGAGATCTACTGCTCCCTGTCATCGGGAGCAGTGATCTCTGTCATGTTCTAGTGAAACAATGCCCCCTACAGTTAGAATCACTCCCTAGGACACACTTAACTCCTTGATCGCCCCCTAGTGTTTAACCCCTTCCTTGCCAGTGTCATTTACACAGTAGTCAGTGCATTTTTATAGCACTGATTGATGTATAAATGACAATGGTCCCAAAATAGTGTCAAAAGTGTCCGATGTGTCTGTCATAATGTCGCAGTCCTGGTAAAAAACGCAGATCATCGCCATTACTAAAAAAAAAAAAATTATAATAAAAATGCTGTAAATCTATCCCCTATTTTGTAGACACTATAACTTTTGCGCAAACCAATCACTATACGCTTATTGCGATTTTTATACCAAAAATATGTACAAGAATACGTATCGGCCTAAACTGAGAAAGAATTTTTTTTATTTTTTATATATTTTGGGGATATTTATTATAGCAAAAAGTAAAAAATATTGAATTTTTTTCAAAATTGTCCCTTTTTTTTTGTTTATAGCGCACAAAATAAAAACCGCAGAGGTGATCAAATACCACCAAAAGAAAGCTCTATTTGCAGGGAAAAAAGGACGTCAATTTTGTTTGGGTGCAACGTCGCACGACCGCGTAATTGTCAGTTAAAACAACACAGTGCCGTATCGCAAAAAGTGCTCTGGTCTTCCGGGGCTGAAGTGGTTAAAAACACTTTGCGCCAGAAGCATGATTTAAGTGCTTTTATAAAAGAGACAAACCACAGAATAAAATTTGTCTTTCAATGAGTTATAGGATATCTTAGTTCCCAGATGGAAGAGAGGATTTTAGTTATCATTACATTTTTTGGGCTCTCTTTCTCTATGCTCATTATGACTATCACAATAATATAATCATGTCGCAACACCTTCCCTAACCTGTTCAGTTTCCCATGGACTAAAACATGGTAATGCTGGGGCTGTCATTTCTGTGCTGGCCAAGCCAAAATACACATTGACATACCCATGGACGTGCAAGATTAATCTGCCTCAGGGTTAGGAGGGATGGTTCATATTATGGCATATGCACCTTTGGTGGCATAGGACTTTGTCCCAGCATTGAATATTAATATGTATAATGTATCTTACTTAGATGTATAATATAAAATGGCACAGATTATGACCACAGAAATATTCCCAATATTTCTAATATTTATTTAGAGAGTAACTACAGGCAAAACTAATGAGAAAGAGTCAGAACTTTCTGTTGGGTTTTTATCGCTGGTTGAGGATACACACGATCGGAAATTCCGCCAAGAAAAGTCCGATGTGAGCTTTTGGTCAGAAATTACGACCGTGTGTATGCTCCATCGGACTTTTGCTGTTGAAATTTCCGCCAACAAAAGATTGAGAGCAGGTTCTCAATTTTTCAGACGGAAAAAATTCCAATCGGAAATTCCGATCGTCTGTAGCAATTCCGACGCGCAAAATTCCGACACATGCTCGGAAACAATTTGACGCATGCTCGGAAGCATCGAACTTCATTTTCTCGGCTCGTCGTAGTGTTGAACGTCACCGGTCGAAAGTTCAGAGAACTTGTGTGTATGCAAACCAAGCTTGAGCGGAATTCCGTCGGAAAAACCATCCATGGTTTTTCCGATGGAATTTCCGCTCATGTGTGTACGGGGCATAATACATTCAGGGCTAAAAAAAAAAAACAATTTTTACATTCTGTTTTTATTTTCAAGGGACCCTGTCACTCTTCTAAATTTTTTTACCTTCAAGACAAGATGGAATACTTGCAAAACAGTTTTAACAGCGCCACAGATGAACACAATCCATCAGAAAATCAAATATTAAACAATGGACCGCAGCTTTCTCAGTAATGACATGAGTCAGCAATGGAAGGGTAACTCCACTGCCACTCCGTGAAGACGTCAATCAGAAGAAACGTACGTCGAGTGAGACAGGGACGCTGACAATATTGCATGGTGTATGGTCAGAGCCCGTGTTATGTGATATAACCGGAGCATACAACGATTTACTATTTATAATATTTGGTGTCACAGTTTACATATGCATAATTGCGCACACACACCTTGTACTTTACATTGTTGATTGTATATTAATATATACTACTTATGCAATTATTAATTAATCCGTTTTTAATAACATAGTATTGATTTATTCACATATAAACTATTCACAAATGCATCAGTTTAATTGTATGTTTGCGCAGTATAATTACACATAATAGTCTACTTTGCATATTTGCACTAAAGATATATATTTAATATAATTAATATTGTATTGAGGATTACATTCCATGCTTTAGAGTATTGTGGACCTGCGCTAATCTTGCTTTTAATTTTACCCTTCCAAGATGGAATACTTACCTCTCCTGCTGCCCACAACACTCTGCTCCTTAAGCCCCGTACACACGGTCGGACTTTTTGCCAACAAACTTCATTTTGAGCAAGTTTGACAAAAAATCTGACCGTGTGTACACTCCATCGGACAAACTTTTTTGGTTTTCATCTGACAAATGTTCGGTCTGCAAACGGACAAACTTTTCGCCAACAAAAGTCCGATGGAGCAAAGTCCGACCGTGTGTACAGAAAACCATCGGACTTTTGTCCGATGGACAAAACAAATAATGTTAAAATCAACCAACAATAGCAGAAGTTGACCAAAGGGTGGCGGTAAAGAGCAGAAAAACCAGGTGATGTTGGAAAAAGTTTTGGGAAAGTTTGCAGAAAAGTCCTGTGGTGTGTATGCTATGGGTGTGCCCTGCCAACTCTGTTTGGACAAAAATCCATGGAAAAGTCAGATGGAAGTCCGACCGTGTGTACGAGGCTTTAGAAATGGTCCCTTGAAGTCTGCTGAGAAACAGACATTTCTGGAAGTGTTAAACTTTTGGATTCCCCACATCTCTCAGGTGGATGTGATTCCACGGCCTGCCAAAGGTACAATCTCTTCCCCTGTGCCATGTATACCTGTCTCTGCTGTGCCACTTGTAGGTCCAGGACCAGCATGGCAGGGGTCAGCAGGTGAAATGGAGAGAGATCAGCAAATGTCTGTTTACTAATCTCCCTCCGGTGAATGAACACGGAAGCAAGGTGTATTATGTCACTTCAGGGTTCCGTTGTCATTTTCCCAGGTTGCTTTGGCCAGGAAAGGAGCTAATGGAGCACAATCTGCACTTTGTTAGCTTCAATAGAGAGCAGGGGGTCTAAAAGATCTCTGATGTCTCATTAAAGAGAACTTATCATTACAGTATGCTATGACATAGGGGGCTATTATCCCACTATGTGATAGTAATACATTTAATTGGAATTTTATTTTATTTTTTTTAAAGTTCCCCATCCCCACATACACATACATAAGAACATAAATGCATGTGGTGGGTGAGCCTATGTACGAAAACAATGACTGCGTTACACATGTTACATGTTCGCAGCAAATGTCAGATTGAGAGCAATAATTCTAGAGCCATCATTCTCAGTTAACTCTGACCTAATAACCTGTAAAGGCTTTTAAAGCAATACCTATGGTACCAAAGTTTTTCACAGTTTCACTGGCATGCAGAATTTTAAGGCTTGACATGTTGAGTATCTACTTACTCTTTAAAACCCCATTGTTTATCCACTTGTCCCCCGCCCGCCGTCAATTGACGGCGGGCGGAGGACACTCTCGTTCTGACAGGACGTCATATGACGTCCTGCCTTTAAAACGAGCTAGGGGGCGCGCGGGCGCCGCGTTCCCAAGGACCCGATGCGCGTGCCCGGCGGCCGCGATTGCCGCCGGGCACCCGCGATTGCCCGGGATTGGAGCAGGAAAGTGGATCTGTGTGTGTAAACACAGAGATCCACGTCCTGTGAGGGAGAGGAGGCTGATGGTGTGTCCCTTGTACATAGGGACAACCATCGGTCACCTCCCCCAGTCAGTCCCCTCCCCCCACAGTTAGAACACATTGAGGGAACATATTTAACCCCTTCCCGCCCCTAGTGGTTAACCCCTTCACTGCCAGTCACATTTATACAGTAATCAATGCATTTTTATAGCAGGGATCACTGTATAAATGTGAATGGTCCCAAAAATGTGTCAAAAGTGTCTGATGTGTCCGCCGCAATATCACAGTCACAATAAAAATCGCAGATCGCCGCCATTACTAATAAAAAAATAAAATAAAAAAATGCTATAAATCTATCCCCTATTTTGTAGACGCTATAGCTTTTGCACAAACCAATCAAAACGCGCTTATTGCGATTTTTTTTTACAAAAAATATGTAGAAGAATACGTATCGGCCTAAACTGAGGAAAATTTTAATTGAAAAAAAAAATGGGTATTTATTATAGAAAAAAGTAAAAAAGAGTGTTTTTTTCCCAAACTGGACGCTCTTCTTTTGTTTATAGCGCAAAAAATAAAAACCGCAGAGGTGATCAAATACCACCAAAAAAAAGCTCTATTTGTGGGAAAAAGGACGCAAATTTCGTTTGGGAGCCACGTCGCACGACCGCGCAATTGTCATTCAAAGTGTGACAGCGCTGAAAGCTGAAAAATGGCTTGGGCAGGAAGGGGGTTTTCGTGCACGGTAGGGAAGTGGTTACATTTTACCAATAATTGGGTAATATATTGCTTTTGTGCACGAAAATTAAGTTTTTTTTTGCTGTATTTTTTACTTCCATACAAGGCATTTTCGCTCCCTTCCTGCCCAGACCAATTTTTAGTTTTCAGCGCTGTCGCACTTTGAATGACAATTGCACGGTCATGCAACACTATACCCAAATGAAATCTTTATGTTTTTTTCCCACAAATAGAGCTTTTGGTTGGTGGTGTTTGATCACTTCTGCGGTTTTTATTTTTTGCGCTATAAACAAAAGAAGAGCGACAATTTTGAAAAAAACACAATATTTTTTACTTTTTGATTTAATAAATATCACATTTAAAAAAAAAAAAAAAAATTTCCTCAGTTTAGACCAATATGTATTCTTCTACATATTTTTGGTAAAAAAAAATTCCAATAAGCATATATTGATTGGTTTGCGCAAAAGTTATAGCGTCTACAAAATAAGGGACAGTTTTATTGCATTTTTATTTTATTTTAATTTTTTTACTAGTAATGGCGGCGATCTGCGATTTTTATTGTGACCGTGACATTGCGACGGACATATTGGACACATTTGACACATTTTGGGACCATTCACATTTATACAGCAATTAGTGCTATAAAACTGCACTGATTACTGTGTAAATGTGACTGGCAGGGAAGGGGTTAAGACTAGGGGGCGCTGAAGGGGTTAAATGTGTTCCCTAGTGTCTGATTCTAGCTAAAGGGGGAGGGGACTCACAAGGGGAGGAGACCGATCTGTGCTCCTCTGTACTGGGAACACACATTGGTCTCCTCACCTCTGACACGGGCAATCGCGGGTGCCTGGCGGACATCACGGCCGCCGGGCACGCCCACCGGGTCCCGAGCGATGCCGCGTGCCCCCTAGCGGCCGGGAAGCACAGGACATCATATGACGTCCACCCGGAGGGAGACAAGGTTCCTGACGACATCTTTTACAATGGCTCAGTAGGGAACTGGTTGAAGGGTTTTTAAACCCTTGTGTTTTTTCACCTTAATGCATCAAGGTGAAAAAACACCTGGCAGTCATTGGCCCCCCAGCCCCCCATTTACTTATCTAAGCCTCGAATTTGCCTCGGCGGGTAGACACTGTCCCTCTCTCCACAGGGTCCCGGCTCTTGATTGGATAGATTGATAGCAGTGCAGCCATTGTCTCCCGCTGCTGTCAATCAAATCTAAAGACGCGGGCACAAGGGGGCGGGGCCGAGTCATACATTCGGTGGCTATGGACGCGGAATGAATGACTCAGGAGCGCGTGCACAAGGTAACTCCCCCGGGAGAGCGTTTCTGCTAGGGGGTTATCTAATGCGGGGAGGAGCCACGAGAGCTGCTGAGGGACCCCAGAAGACAGTGTTCGGGGCCACTCCGGGCAAAGCGAACTGCACAGTGGAGGTAAGTATGATATGTTTGTTATTTTTTGTTTTTTTAAATAATCAAAGCCTTTAAGTTCTGTGCTGTCTTGCACAAAGCCAAAGTTCTCCATTTGCTCTTCTACTGTGCCGCCATCGTTAATGATGACCTGGCATATGTGCGCACAAGCTGTGAGTCTGTGCCAGGCATAGGTGTGTGCAGCTTATTGCATTTGGGTGTGCACCCCAGAGTTTAAACACATATACGTGTGTGTGGGCATCTGTATATATACTGACGGTGTCAGTAGAGCAGTGGACGGTGTCAGTAGGGCAGAGATTGATGTCAGTAGAGCAGAGATTGGTGTCAGTAGAGCAGAGATTGGTGTCAGTAGAGCAGAGGACGGTGTCAATAGAGCAGAGATTGGTGTCAGTAGAGCAGAGATTGGTGTCAGTAGAGCAGAGATTGGTGTCAGTAGGGCAGTGGACGGTGTCAGTAGGGTAGAGATTGGTATCAGTAGAGCAGGGATTGGTGTCAGTAGAGCAGTGGACGGTGTCAGTAGGGTAGATTGGTGTCAGTAGAGCAGGGATTGGTGTCAGTAGGGCAGTGGACGGTGTCAGTAGGGTAGAGATTGGTGTCAGTAGGGCAGAGATTGGTGTCAGTAGGGCAGAGGACGGTGTCAGTAGAGCACAGATTGGTGTCAGTAGGGTAGAGATTGGTGTCAGTAGAGCAGTGGACGGTGTCAGTAGGGTAGAGATTGGTGTCAGTAGAGCAGGGATTGGTGTCAGTAGAGCAGTGGACGGTGTCAGTAGGGTAGAGATTGGCGTCAGTGTAGCAGGGATTGGTGTCAGTAGAGCAGTGGACGGTGTCAGTAGGGTAGAGATAGATGTCAGTAGAGCAGAGATTGGTGTCAGTAGGGCAGAGGATGTTGTCAGTAGAGCAGAGATTGTTGTCAGTAGAGCAGTGGATGGTGTCAGAAGGGTAGATATTGATGTCAGTAGAGCAGTGGACAGTGTCAGTAGGGTAGAGATTGGTGTCAGTAGAGCAGAGATTGGTGCCAGAAGGGCAGAGATTGGTGCCAGTAAAGCAGTGGACGGTGTCAGTAGGGTAGAGATTGGTGTCAGTAGAGCAGGGATTGGTGTCAGCAGGGTAGAGATTGGTGTCAGTAGGGTAGAGATTGGTGTCAGTAGAGCAGAGATTGGTGTCAGTAGAGCAGAGATTGGTGTCAGTAGAGGAGGGATTGGTGTCAGTAGAGCTGAGACTTGTGTCAGTAGGGCAGAGGACGGTGTCAGTAGGGCAGAGGACAGTGTCAGTAGGGCAGAGATTGGTGTCAGTAGGGCAGAGGACGGTGTCAGTAGGGTAGAGATTGGTGTCAGAAGGACAGAGGACGGTGTCAGTAGGGTAGAGATTGGTGTCAGTAGGGTAGAGATTGGTGTCAGTAGGGTAGAGATTGGTGTCAGTAGGGCAGAGATTGGTGTCAGTAGGGCAGAGGACGGTGTCAGTAGGGTAGAGATTGCTGTCAGTAGGGTAGAGATTGGTGTCAGTAGGGCAGAGATTGGTGTCAGTAGGGCAGAGATTGGTGTCAGTAGGGCAGAGGACGGTGTCAGTAGGGTAGAGATTGGTGTCAGAAGGACAGAGGACGGTGTCAGTAGGGTAGAGATTGGTGTCAGTAGGGTAGAGATTGGTGTCAGTAGGGTAGAGATTGGTGTCAGTAGAGCAGGGATTGGTGTCAGCAGGGTAGAGATTGGTGTCAGTAGGGTAGAGATTGGTGTCAGTAGAGCAGAGATTGGTGTCAGTAGAGCAGAGATTGGTGTCAGTAGAGGAGGGATTGGTGTCAGTAGAGCTGAGACTTGTGTCAGTAGGGCAGAGGACGGTGTCAGTAGGGCAGAGGACAGTGTCAGTAGGGCAGAGATTGGTGTCAGTAGGGCAGAGGATGGTGTCAGTAGGGTAGAGATTGGTGTCAGAAGGACAGAGGACGGTGTCAGTAGGGTAGAGATTGGTGTCAGTAGGGTAGAGATTGGTGTCAGTAGGGTAGAGATTGGTGTCAGTAGGGCAGAGATTGGTGTCAGTAGGGCAGAGGACGGTGTCAGTAGGGTAGAGATTGCTGTCAGTAGGGTAGAGATTGGTGTCAGTAGGGCAGAGATTGGTGTCAGTAGGGCAGAGGACGGTGTCAGTAGGGCAGAGGACGGTGTCAGTAGGGCAGAGGACGGTGTCAGTAGGGTAGAGATTGGTGTCAGTAGGGCAGAGGACAGTGTCAGTAGGGCAGAGATTGGTGTCAGTAGGGCAGAGGACGGTGTCAGTAGGGTAGAGATTGGTGTCAGTAGGGCAGAGATTGGTGTCAGTAGAGTAGAGATTGCTGTCAGTAGGGCAGAGATTGGTGTCAGTAGGGCAGAGGACGGTGTCAGTAGGGCAGAGGACGGTGTCAGTAGGGCAGAGGACGGTGTCAGTAGGGTAGAGATTGGTGTCAGTAGGGCAGAGGATGGTGTCAGTAGGGTAGAGATTGGTGTCAGTAGGGCAGTGGACGGTGTCAGTAGGGCAGAGGACGATGTCAGTAGGGCAGAGGACGGTGTCAGTAGGGCAGAGGACGGTGTCAGTAGAGCAGAGGACGGTGTCAGTAGGGTAGAGATTGGTGTCAGTAGGGCAGAGGACGGTGTCAGTAAGGTAGAGATTGGTGTCAGTAGGGCAGAGGACGGTGTCAGTAGGGTTGAGATTGGTGTCAGTAGGGCAGTGGACGGTGTCAGTAGGGCAGAGATTGGTGTCAGTAGGGCAGAGGATGGTGTCAGTAGGGCAGAGGACGGTGTCAGTAGGGCAGAGATTGGTGTCAGTAGGGCAGAGATTGGTGTCAGTAGGGCAGAGATTGGTGTCAGTAGGGCAGAGATTGGTGTCAGTAGGGCAGAGATTGGTGTTAGTAGGGCAGAGATTGGTGTCAGTAGGGCAGAGGACGGTGCAGAGGACGGTGTCATTAGGGTAGAGATTGGTGTCAGTAGAGCAGGGATTGGTGTCAGTAGGGTAGAGATTGGTGTCAGTAGAGCAGTGGACGGTGTCAGTAGGGTAGAGATTGGTGTCAGTAGGGCAGAGATTGGTGTCAGTAGGGCAGAGGACGGTGTCAGTAGAGCACAGATTGGTGTCAGTAGGGTAGAGATTGGTGTCAGTAGAGCAGTGGACGGTGTCAGTAGGGTAGAGATTGGTGTCAGTAGAGCAGGGATTGGTGTCAGTAGAGCAGTGGACGGTGTCAGTAGGGTAGAGATTGGCGTCAGTGTAGCAGGGATTGGTGTCAGTAGAGCAGTGGACGGTGTCAGTAGGGTAGAGATAGATGTCAGTAGAGCAGAGATTGGTGTCAGTAGGGCAGAGGATGTTGTCAGTAGGGTAGAGATTGGTTTCAGTAGAGCAGAGATTGGTGTCAGTAGAGCAGTGGATGGTGTCAGTAGTAGGGATGAGCCGAACACCCCCGGGTTCGGTTCGCACCAGAACCTTCGAACGGACCGAAAGTTCGCGCGAATTTTCGAACCCTATTCGTTATAATGGACGCGAACGTTCGAAATCAAAATTGCTAATTACAACGGCCAATATGCATGTTAATGTCATAAAACAGGTTTGGGGACCCGAGTCCTGCCCCAGGGGACATATATCAATGCAAAAAGAAATTTTAAAAACTAAAGTTTTTTCGGGAGCAGTCATTTTAATGATGCATAAAGTGAAAAAAAAAAAAGTGAAATTTTCCTTTAAATATGGTACCTGGGGGGTGTCTAAAGTATGCCTGTGAAGTGGCATGTGTTTCCCGTGTTTAGAACTGTCCTTGCACAAAATGACATTTGTAAAGGAAAAAAAGAAGCCATTTAAAACCACTTGCGGCTTTAATGTCATGTCTTGTCCTGGCCGCCATATGGCTGAAAATCCTTGAGAAAAATGGCATGGCTACCCCATCAAACCCACCCCCCCACCCCAGCCCCTTTGGGTCTTGTATGGATACTAAGGGGGACCCCGCACCCAAAATAAAACCCTATACCTACAACCCTATATACTCTGAACAGCAGTATATAGGTGGTGCAAACAAGACATGGACTGTAGGTTTGTTCTTAAGTAGAATCTGAACAGGTACATTATGAAGTGTAGCTACATCCCAAAAAAATCAATTTTTAAGCTTTTTGGAGAACATAGGGAGGGGTTATCACCCCTGTAACATTTGCTGTCTTTGCACATCTGTTCAGAACATGTCACCTCACTTTCCGTCCCAATGACAAATGTTTTTGGAAAAGTGGGGTTTTAATTGAAACAAGGATTGGTGATAAAGCATCAGTAGAGAGGAGATACCTTTTTCCCAAATTAAATCTAACAGGATAGAATTTTCCTTCCTAGGGGTAGATTTCCTCTCACTTCCTGTTTTCTCTTGCCGTTTGCAAGTAGGAGTCGTTTGTAAGTTGGATGTTTGAAAGTAGGGGCCTGCCGTATATACTCTGCAGAAATTTGCCCTATTAGATGTTGGTGTAGCCACAAGACTGGTGGGCACAGGAATGGGCCCTGCTGTGAGTTAATAGATCAAGATTTGTACTTGCATGCACCTGTTGAACCGGGCAGAAAAATTGGGCCTTTGGTGGTGGTGGTGGTGGTGGTGGACGGTGTTGCCACAAGACTGTAAGCCCTCACAGTTACTCTTGGTGGGTGCAGGAATGGGCCCTGCTGTGAGTTATTAGATCAAGATTTGTAATTGCATGCACCTGTTGAACAGGGCAGAAAAATTGGGCCTTTGGTGGTGGTGGTGGTGGACGGTGTTGCCACAAGACTGTAGGCCCTCATAGTTACTCTTGGTGGGCGCAGGAATGGGCCCTGCTGTGAACTATTAGATCAAGATTTGTAATTACACGCCCCTGTTAAACAGGGGCTGAAAAATTGTGCCTTAGGCATTGGTGCTGGTGCCACAACACTGCAACCCCTCACAGATACTGTACTTGGAGCACAGCAGTCACACCTGTTGCGAAGCATCTTTTTAAAAAATTGTAATTACACGCCCCTGTTATACAGGGGCTGAAAAATTGTGCCTTAGGCACTGGTGCTGGTGCCACAACACTGCAACCCCTCACAGATACTGTACTCTGAGCACAGCAATGAGACCTGTTGCAAAGCATTGCCTAAAAATTGTAATTACACGCCCCAACAGGGGCTGAAAAATTGTGCCTTAGGCACTGGTGCTGGTGCCACAACACTGCAACCCCTCACAGATACTGTACTCTGAGCACAGCAGTCACACCTGTTGCGAAGCATCTTTTTAAAAAATTGTAATTACACGCCCCTGTTATACAGGGGCTGAAAAATTGTGCCTTAGGCACTGGTGTGGTGGCATGGATCATTGAGGAGGAGGAAGAGGATAGTCAGTGAACATAACAGGACAGTCACTCAGCATCAGCATAGGCAGTCTTGAAGGGATGTGACATTATAAATTATTCCGTTATATCCGCTTCAGGTGTCTGGTAGCTGGTGGTGATCCAAGACTGATTCATTTTTATGAAGGTCAGTCGATCAACCGAGTCGGTGGACAGGCGCACCCTATGATCGGTGACAAATCCTCCAGCAGCACTGAATGTGCGTTCGGAAAAACGCTGGATGCAGGACAGGCCAGTAGCTCAATTGCATACTGTGCAAGCTCTGGCCAGTGATCCATCCTCAGGACCCAGTAAGCCAGAGGATTTTCGGTGGGAAAGGTGTCCAAGTCTGACCTTGCCCCTAGGTATTCCTGCACCATGTATATCAGACGCTGGCGATGGTTGCTGGAACCGATCATACCTTGGGGCTGCGGACTAAAAAATTGTCTGAACGCATCGGTCAGACGTCCACCTTCCCCACCGCTCCTTCTGCTACTGACCGAAGCCTCAGCAACTCGTCGTCCAGGACCAGGAGTTTGTAACCTCCCAGTTTCTGGGAACGCGTTGCACAGACCTTTCTGCAAGGCCTCCCTGAGATGTCTCATCCTCTGCTCCCTCTGCGACGGCAAGATAAGGTCCGCAACCTTACCCTTGTACCGTGGATCAAGGAGAGTGGCCAGCCAGTAATGGTCACTCTCCTTGATCCGAAGAACACGAGGATCCTTCCGCAGGCTTTGCAGGATCAGGGAGGCCATGCAGCGTAGGTTAGCTGAGGCATTCGGTCCGGAGTCTTCTGGGTCACTGAGGATGACATGATCGCCAGCCACCTCCTCCCAGCCACGTACAAGTCCACTGGTTTGTTGGGACTGTACATCATCCCTAAAAGACTGCTGCTGCTGATGCTGAGTGCCAGGCTCCACCTCCATGCTCACACAATCCTCCTCCTCCTCCTCCTCCTCTTCCTGTGTGATGGGTGGGACAGAAGGAACATTGTCTGGATAAAGGGGGCCTTGAGAGACAAGGAAGTCCTCCTCTTCCTGCCTCTGTTCTGCCTCAAGTGCCCTGTCCATTATCCCACGCAGCGTATGCTCCAACAGGTGGACAAGAGGTACAGTGTCACTGATGCATGCACTGTCACTGCTCACCATCCTCGTGGCCTCCTCAAATGGTGAGAGGACAGTGCATGCATCCCTGATCATGCTCCACTGGCGTGGGGAAAAAAAGCCAAGCTCCCCTGACCCTGTCCTGGTGCCGTAGTCGCAAAGGTACTCATTGATGGCCCTCTGCTGCGTGTGCAGTCGCTGCAGCATGGCCAACGTTGAGTTCCACCTGGTGGGCATGTCACATATTAGGCGGTTCTTGGGCAGGTTCAGCTCCTTTTGCAGCTCAGTCAGCCGAGCACTGGCATTATAAGATCGGCGGAAATGCACACAGACTTTCCTGGCCTGCCTCAGGACATCCTGTAAGCCTGGGAACCTGCCCAAGAACCGCTGCACCACCAGGTTGAGGACGTGAGCCATACAGGGCACATGGGTGAGCTGCCCCTGTCGCAGGGCGGAGAGGAGGTTGGTGCCATTATCAGAAACGACCATTCCTGGCTTAAGCTGGCGTGGCGTCAACCACCTCTCGGCCTGCCCCTGCAGAGCTGCCAGAACCTCTGGCCCAGTGTGGCTCCTGTCCCCCAAACACACCAGCGCAAGCACGGCATGGCATCTTTTTGCCTGCGTACTCGCGTAGCCCCTTGTACGCCTACGGAGCACCGCTGGTTCCGAGGACAGAGCACTCGAAGAGGACATGGAGGAAGAAGAAGAGGAGGGGGTGGAGGAGAGAGGTGTGTCACAACCAGTAGTAGCATTTTGGAGGCGTGGTGGCGGAACAACCTCCAACACTACTGCACCTTGTCCTGCATCCCTCCCAGCTGCCAATAGAGTGACCCAATGGGCCGTGAAAGAAAGATAACGTCCCTGTCCATGCCTGCTGGACCATGAGTCAGCGGTAATATGCACCTTACCGCTGACCGCCCTGTCCAGCGAGGCATGGACATTGCCTTCCACATGCCAGTAGAGAGACGGAATCGCCTTCCGTGAGAAAAAGTGGCGTTTGGGAACCTGCCACTGAGGAACCGCACATTGAACAAACTCACGGAAGGGGGCCGAGTCTATCAACTGAAAAGGCAGCAGTTGAAGTGCTAGCAATTTAGCCAAGCTAGCATTCAACCGCTGGGCATGTGGATGGCTGGGAGTATACTTCTTTCGACGGTCCAGCAGCTGGGGCAGGGAAATTTGCCTGCTACAATCGGACGTCGGTGTACTGCAAGTACTTGGTTGTGACACACCTAATTCTACACCTTCAGTCCTCTCAGAGCAGCTTTCAGAGAGGACTGAAGATATAGTGGGGATGGAGATCCCAGCTGATGAGGAGCAAGGAGAGGTCCGCTTTGTTCTTTGGTGTGGGTCTTTTATGTGTGCTTGCCAACGAGCTGCATGGCAGGTCGACATATTTCTGCTCATGCTTGTGGTGCCCAAGCGGCTGATGTTTTGGCCACGCGAGATACGCTTGAGACAAATATTGCAAATAGCAGTGGTGCGATCTGATGCACTCGTCTCAAAAAAGGCCCACACCAAAGAACTTTTGTGATAACATGCAGAGGCAGCGCCCTGCACAGGCGGAGCTCTGCGGTGTGGTACAGTTGCTGTGCTGGCCTCTAGCTGGCCTCCAGGGGGCATCCTGCCTCGTTGGACATGTGACGCTGCATCCTCCTCCTCCTCCTCCTCTCTCCCTTCAGGCACCCACGTGGAGTCAGTGACCTCATCATCCCCTCCCTCTTCACCACTAGAGCAAACCTGGCAGTAAGCTGCAGCTGGTGGAACACTACTGCCAGATTGCTGTCCTTCAGCATCCCCTCTCTCTGCGCGCACACTACTGACTTCCTCAAGCTGGGTATCATCATCCGAGCCTTCGAATCGTTGGGCATCCTCCTGGAGCATGTACCCAACACTGTGCTCAAACAGTTCGGGGGACTCCTCAGGAGGACATGGTGGGTCTAGGGAAGGGGTGGCTGATGATTCCATTGAGTACGCGTTGGCAGCTGCTCTGCCAGTACCCTGAGCCTGGGTGAGAGAGGATGAGGAGGATGAGGAGGGCTTGGTCATCCATTCTACCAAGCCTTCGGCATGATGCAGCTCCACATGTCCAGCTGCCGAAAACAAAGACAAGCGTGTCCCATGGCCACGTGCTGATGACGATGCACGACCACGTCCACGGCCAGCACTGTTGTCTCTAGAAACAGAGCCTGCCTGCCCTGTGTTCTTGCCTCGGCACGCTCTGCCTCTCCTTGGCGGTCTTCCAGCCATTGTAGTCGGTAGTGTATATAGTATAAAAAATAGAACTCCTATGTGTGCTCACAACACACTGTAGGTCCTATGGGTGCTGACACTAACACACTATAGGTACTATGTGTGCTGCTGACAAGAAAATATAGGAGCTCTGTTTGCTGCCACTAACACACTAGAAGTCCTATGGGTGCTGCTGAGAAGAAAATATAGGAGCTCTGTGTGATGCCACTAACACACTAGAAGTCCTATGGGTGCTTCTGAGATGAAAATATAGGAGCTCTGTGTGATGCCACTAACACATTAGAAGTCCTATGGGTGCTGCTGAGAAGAAAATATAGGAGCTCTGTGTGATGCCACTAACACACTAGAAGTCCTATGGGTGCTGCTGAGAAGAAAATATAGGAGCTCTGTTTGCTGCCACTAACACACTAGAAGTCCTATGGGTGCTGCTGAGAAGAAAATATAGGAGCTCTGTTTGCTGCCACTAACACACTAGAAGTCCTATGGGTGCTGCTGAGAAGAAAATATAGGAGCTCTGTGTGATGCCACTAACAAACTAGAAGTCCTATGGGTGCTGCTGAGAAGAAAATATAGGAGCTCTGTGTGATGCCACTAACACACTAGAAGTCCTATGGGTGCTTCTGAGATGAAAATATAGGAGCTCTGTGTGATGCCACTAACACACTAGAAGTCCTATGGGTGCTGCTGAGAAGAAAATATAGGAGCTCTGTTTGCTGCCACTAACACACTAGAAGTCCTATGGGTGCTTCTGAGAAGAAAATATAGGAGCTCTGTGTGATGCCACTAACACACTAGAAGTCCTATGGGTGCTTCTGAGATGAAAATATAGGAACTCTGTGTGATGCCACTAACACATTAGAAGTCCTATGGGTGCTGCTGAGAAGAAAATATAGGAGCTCTGTTTGCTGCCACTAACACACTAGAAGTCCTATGGGTGCTTCTGAGATGAAAATATAGGAGCTCTGTGTGATGCCACTAACACACTAGAAGTCCTATGGGTGCTTCTGAGATGAAAATATAGGAACTCTGTGTGATGCCACTAACACATTAGAAGTCCTATGGGTGCTGCTGAGAAGAAAATATAGGAGCTCTGTGTGATGCCACTAACACACTAGAAGTCCTATGGGTGCTGCTGAGAAGAAAATATAGGAGCTCTGTTTGCTGCCACTAACACACTAGAAGTCCTATGGGTGCTGCTGAGAAGAAAATATAGGAGCTCTGTGTGATGCCACTAACACACTAGAAGTCCTATGGGTGCTGCTGAGAAGAAAATATAGGAGCTCTGTTTGCTGCCACTAACACACTAGAAGTCCTATGGGTGCTGCTGAGAAGAAAATATAGGAGCTCTGTTTGCTGCCACTAACACACTAGAAGTCCTATGGGTGCTTCTGAGAAGAAAATATAGGAGCTCTGTGTGATGCCACTAACACACTAGAAGTCCTATGGGTGCTTCTGAGATGAAAATATAGGAACTCTGTGTGATGCCACTAACACATTAGAAGTCCTATGGGTGCTGCTGAGAAGAAAATATAGGAGCTCTGTTTGCTGCCACTAACACACTAGAAGTCCTATGGGTGCTGCTGAGAAGAAAATATAGGAGCTCTGTGTGATGCCACTAACACACTAGAAGTCCTATGGGTGCTGCTGAGAAGAAAATATAGGAGCTCTGTTTGCTGCCACTAACACACTAGAAGTCCTATGGGTGCTGCTGAGAAGAAAATATAGGAGCTCTGTGTGATGCCACTAACACACTAGAAGTCCTATGGGTGCTGCTGAGAAGAAAATATAGGAACTCTGTGTGATGCCACTAACACACTAGAAGTCCTATGGGTGCTGCTGAGAAGAAAATATAGGAGCTCTGTGTGATGCCACTAACACACTAGAAGTCCTATGGGTGCTTCTGAGATGAAAATATAGGAACTCTGTGTGATGCCACTAACACATTAGAAGTCCTATGGGTGCTGCTGAGAAGAAAATATAGGAGCTCTGTTTGCTGCCACTAACACACTAGAAGTCCTATGGGTGCTTCTGAGATGAAAATATAGGAGCTCTGTGTGATGCCACTAACACACTAGAAGTCCTATGGGTGCTTCTGAGATGAAAATATAGGAACTCTGTGTGATGCCACTAACACACTAGAAGTCCTATGGGTGCTGCTGAGAAGAAAATATAGGAACTCTGTGTGATGCCACTAACACATTAGAAGTCCTATGGGTGCTGCTGAGAAGAAAATATAGGAGCTCTGTTTGCTGCCACTAACACACTAGAAGTCCTATGGGTGCTGCTGAGAAGAAAATATAGGAGCTCTGTGTGATGCCACTAACACACTAGAAGTCCTATGGGTGCTGCTGAGAAGAAAATATAGGAGCTCTGTTTGCTGCCACTAACACACTAGAAGTCCTATGGGTGCTGCTGAGAAGAAAATATAGGAGCTCTGTGTGATGCCACTAACACACTAGAAGTCCTATGGGTGCTGCTGAGAAGAAAATATAGGAGCTCTGTGTGATGCCACTAACACACTAGAAGTCCTATGGGTGCTGCTGAGAAGAAAATATAGGAGCTATGTGTGATGCCACTAACACACTAGAAGTCCTATGGGTGCTTCTGAGATGAAAATATAGGAACTCTGTGTGATGCCACTAACACATTAGAAGTCCTATGGGTGCTGCTGAGAAGAAAATATAGGAGCTCTGTTTGCTGCCACTAACACACTAGAAGTCCTATGGGTGCTTCTGAGATGAAAATATAGGAGCTCTGTGTGATGCCACTAACACACTAGAAGTCCTATGGGTGCTGCTGAGAAGAAAATATAGGAGCTCTGTGTGATGCCACTAACACACTAGAAGTCCTATGGGTGCTGCTGAGAAGAAAATATAGGAGCTCTGTTTGCTGCCACTAACACACTAGAAGTCCTATGGGTGCTTCTGAGATGAAAATATAGGAACTCTGTGTGATGCCACTAACACACTAGAAGTCCTATGGGTGCTGCTGAGAAGAAAATATAGGAGCTCTGTTTGCTGCCACTAACACACTAGAAGTCCTATGGGTGCTGCTGAGAAGAAAATATAGGAGCTCTGTGTGATGCCACTAACACACTAGAAGTCCTATGGGTGCTGCTGAGAAGAAAATATAGGAGCTCTGTTTGCTGCCACTAACACACTAGAAGTCCTATGGGTGCTGCTGAGAAGAAAATATAGGAGCTCTGTGTGATGCCACTAACACACTAGAAGTCCTATGGGTGCTGCTGAGAAGAAAATATAGGAGCTCTGTTTGCTGCCACTAACACACTAGAAGTCCTATGGGTGCTGCTGAGAAGAAAATATAGGAGCTCTGTTTGCTGCCACTAACACACTAGAAGTCCTATGGGTGCTGTTGGGGTGCAATGCTGTGCTAACAGCACTGCGGTTGGTACTACTGCAATACTGTACTAACAGTAAGCACGCACCAGACTAATCCCCAGCAGCAGCTAATAACACACTAACTGTGCAATCAGCAGCAATGAACGATCAATGACTTAGGTAGCAATGGTTTAGCAAAGAAATAGCCAATGGTTTAGCAAAGAAGAGCAAATCTTTCAGTATCAAGCAAAGACAGAATCAGCAGACTAATCTCTACTAAAGCCAGAACTCATGTGACCGGGGCCGATGGCGTGGCGGCCTTTTAAATGGTGGGGCGTGTACTAAAGCCCCTGAGCTGTAATTGGCTACAGGCGTCCTGCCTGTAGCCAATTATTGCTCTCCGAGTTTCGGGCGCTGTGATTGGCCAAGCATGCGGGGTCACAGTGCATGCTTGGCCAATCATCAGCCAGCAATGCACTGCGCCGGCCGCGCCGGCCGCAATGCATTGCGGGGCCGCTCGCATCACACGAATGTGATGCGAACGGCCCAAATAGTTCTGGGCTCGACGAGCGAGCGAACGCCCGGTGCTCGATTCGAACATGGGTCCCTAGTCAGTAGGGTAGATATTGATGTCAGTAGAGCAGTGGACAGTGTCAGTAGGGTAGAGATTGGTGTCAGTAGAGCAGAGATTGGTGCCAGTAGGGCAGAGATTGGTGCCAGTAAAGCAGTGGACGGTGTCAGTAGGGTAGAGATTGGTGTCAGTAGAGCAGGGATTGGTGTCAGTAGGGTAGAGATTGGTGTCAGTAGAGCAGAGATTGGTGTCAGTAGAGCAGAGATTGGTGTCAGTAGAGCAGGGATTGGTGTCAGTAGAGCTGAGACTTGTGTCAGTAGGGCAGAGGACGGTGTCAGTAGGGCAGAGGACAGTGTCAGTAGGGCAGAGATTGGTGTCAGTAGGGCAGAGGACGGTGTCAGTAGGGTAGAGATTGGTGTCAGAAGGGCAGAGGACGGTGTCAGTAGGGTAGAGATTGGTGTCAGTAGGGTAGAGATTGGTGTCAGTAGGGTAGAGATTGGTGTCAGTAGGGTAGAGATTGGTGTCAGTAGGGCAGAGATTGGTGTCAGTAGGGCAGAGGACGGTGTCAGTAGGGTAGAGATTGCTGTCAGTAGGGTAGAGATTGGTGTCAGTAGGGCAGAGATTGGTGTCAGTAGGGCAGAGGATGGTGTCAGTAGGGCAGAGGACGGTGTCAGTAGGGCAGAGGACGGTGTCAGTAGGGTAGAGATTGGTGTCAGTAGGGCAGAGGACAGTGTCAGTAGGGCAGAGATTGGTGTCAGTAGGGCAGAGGACGGTGTCAGTAGGGTAGAGATTGGTGTCAGTAGGGCAGAGATTGGTGTCAGTAGAGTAGAGATTGCTGTCAGTAGGGCAGAGATTGGTGTCAGTAGGGCAGAGGACGGTGTCAGTAGGGCAGAGGACGGTGTCAGTAGGGTAGAGATTGGTGTCAGTAGGGCAGAGGATGGTGTCAGTAGGGTAGAGATTGGTGTCAGTGGGGCAGTGGACGGTGTCAGTAGGGCAGTGGACGGTGTCAGAAGGGCAGAGGACGGTGTCAGTAGAGCAGAGGACGGTGTCAGTAGGGTAGAGATTGGTGTCAGTAGGGCAGAGGACGGTGTCAGTAGGGTAGAGATTGGTGTCAGTAGGGCAGAGGACGGTGTCAGTAGGGCAGTGGACGGTGTCAGTAGGGCAGAGGACGGTGTCAGTAGGGCAGAGGACGGTGTCAGTAGAGCAGAGGACGGTGTCAGTAGGGTAGAGATTGGTGTCAGTAGGGCAGAGGACGGTGTCAGTAAGGTAGAGATTGGTGTCAGTAGGGCAGAGGACGGTGTCAGTAGGGTTGAGATTGGTGTCAGTAGGGCAGTGGACGGTGTCAGTAGGGCAGAGATTGGTGTCAGTAGGGCAGAGGATGGTGTCAGTAGGGCAGAGGACGGTGTCAGTAGGGTAGAGATTGGTGTCAGTAGGGCAGAGATTGGTGTCAGTAGGGCAGAGATTGGTGTTAGTAGGGCAGAGATTGGTGTCAGTAGGGCAGAGGACGGTGCAGAGGACGGTGTCATAAGGGTAGAGATTGGTGTCAGTAGAGCAGGGATTGGTGTCAGTAGGGTAGAGATTGGTGTCAGTAGGGTAGAGATTGGTGTCAGTAGAGCAGAGATTGGTGTTAGTAGAGCAGGGATTGGTGTCAGTAGAGCTGAGATTTGTGTCAGTAGGGCAGAGGACGGTGTCAGTAGGGCAGAGGACAGTGTCAGTAGGGCAGAGATTGGTGTCAGTAGGGCAGAGGACGGTTTCAGTAGGGTAGAGATTGGTGTCAGTAAGGCAGAGGACGGTGTCAGTAGGGTACAGATTGGTGTCAGTAGGGTAGAGATTGGTGTCAGTAGGGCAGAGATTGGTGTCAGTAGGGCAGAGGACGGTGTCAGTATGGTAGAGATTGCTGTCAGTAGGGTAGAGATTGGTGTCAGTAGGGCAGAGGACGGTGTCAGTAGGGTAGAGATTGGTGTCAGTAGGGCAGAGGACGGTGTCAGTAGGGTAGAGATTGGTGTCAGTAGGGCAGAGATTGGTGTCAGTAGGGTAGAGATTGCTGTCAGTAGGGCAGAGATTGGTGTCAGTAGGGCAGAGGACGGTGTCAGTAGGGCAGAGGACGGTGTCAGTAGGGTAGAGATTGGTGTCAGTAGGGCAGAGGATGGTGTCAGTAGGGTAGAGATTGGTGTCAGTAGGGCAGTGGACTGTGTCAGTAGGGCAGTGGACGGTGTCAGTAGGGCAGAGGACGGTGTCAGTAGGGCAGAGGACGGTGTCAGTAGAGCAGAGGACGGTGTCAGTAGGGTAGAGATTGGTGTCAGTAGGGCAGAGGACGGTGTCAGTAGGGTAGAGATTGGTGTCAGTAGGGCAGTGGACGGTGTCAGTAGGGCAGAGATTGGTGTCAGTAGGGCAGAGGATGGTGTCAGTAGGGCAGAGGACGGTGTCAGCAGGGCAGAGATTGGTGTCAGTAGGGCAGAGATTGGTGTCAGTAGGGCAGAGATTGGTGTCAGTAGGGCAGAGGACGGAGCAGAGGACGGTGTCATTAGGGTAGAGATTGGTGTCAGTAGAGCAGGGATTGGTGTCAGTAGGGTAGAGATTGGTGTCAGTAGGGTAGAGATTGTTGTCAGTAGAGCAGAGATTGGTGTCAGTAGAGCAGGGATTGGTGTCAGTAGAGCTGAGATTTGTGTCAGTAGGGCAGAGGACGGTGTCAGTAGGGCAGAGGACAGTGTCAGTAGGGCAGAGATTGGTGTCAGTAGGGCAGAGGACTGTGTCAGTAGGGCAGTGGACGGTGTCAGTAGGGTAGAGATTGGTGTCAGTAGGGCAGAGGACGGTGTCAGTAGGGTAGAGATTGGTGTCAGTAAGGCAGAGGACGGTGTCAGTAGGGTAGAGATTGGTGTCAGTAGGGTAGAGATTGGTGTCAGTAGGGCAGAGATTGGTGTCAGTAGGGCAGAGGACGGTGTCAGTATGGTAGAGATTGCTGTCAGTAGGGTAGAGATTGGTGTCAGTAGGGCAGAGATTGGTGTCAGTAGGGTAGAGATTGCTGTCAGTAGGGCAGAGATTGGTGTCAGTAGGGCAGAGGACGGTGTCAGTAGGGCAGAGGACGGTGTCAGTAGGGTAGAGATTGGTGTCAGTAGGGCAGAGGATGGTGTCAGTAGGGTAGAGATTGGTGTCAGTAGGGCAGTGGACTGTGTCAGTAGGGCAGTGGACGGTGTCAGTAGGGCAGAGGACGGTGTCAGTAGGGCAGAGGACGGTGTCAGTAGAGCAGAGGACGGTGTCAGTAGGGTAGAGATTGGTGTCAGTAGGGCAGAGGACGGTGTCAGTAGGGCAGAGATTGGTGTCAGTAGGGCAGAGGATGGTGTCAGTAGGGCAGAGGACGGTGTCAGTAGGGCAGAGATCGGTGTCAGTAGGGCAGAGATTGGTGTCATTAGGGCAGAGGACGGTGTCAGTAGGGTAGAGATTGGTGTCAGTAGGGCAGAGGACGGTGTCAGTAGGGCAGAGATTGGTGTCAGTAAGGTAGAGATTGGTGTCAGTAGGGCAGAGATTGGTGTCAGTAGGGCAGAGGACAGTGTCAGTAGGGCAGAGGACGGTGTCAGTAGGGTAGAGATTGGTGTCAGTAGGGCAGAGGATGGTGTCAGTAGGGTAGAGATTGGTGTCAGTAGGGCAGTGGACGGTGTCAGTAGGGCAGTGGACGGTGTCAGTAGGGCAGAGGACGGTGTCAGTAGGGCAGAGGACGGTGTCAGTAGAGCAGAGGACGGTGTCAGTAGGGTAGAGATTGGTGTCAGTAGGGCAGAGGACGGTGTCAGTAGGGTAGAGATTGGTGTCAGTAGGGCAGAGGACGGTGTCAGTAGGGTAGAGATTGGTGTCAGTAGGGCAGTGGACGGTGTCAGTAGGGCAGAGATTGGTGTCAGTAGGGCAGAGGATGGTGCCAGTAGGGCAGAGGACGGTGTCAGTAGGGCAGAGATTGGTGTCAGTAGGGCAGAGATTGGTGTCAGTAGGGCAGAGGACGGTGCAGAGGACAGTGTCAGTAGGGTAGAGATTGGTGTCAGTAGGGCAGAGATTGGTGTCAGTAGGGCAGAGGACGGTGTCAGTAGGGCAGAGATTGGTGTCAGTAGGGCAGAGATTGGTGTCAGTAGGGCAGAGATTGGTGTCAGTAGGGCAGAGATTGGTGTCAGTAGGGCAGAGATAGGTGTCAGTAGGGCAGAGATTGGTGTCAGTAGGGTAGAGATTGGTGTCAGTAGGGCAGTGGACGGTGTCAGTAGGGCAGAGATTGGTGTCAGTAGGGCAGAGATTGGTGTCAGTAGGGCAGAGGACGGTGCAGAGGACAGTGTCAGTAGGGTAGAGATTGGTGTCAGTAGGGCAGAGATTGGTGTCAGTAGGGCAGAGGACGGTGTCAGTAGGGCAGAGATTGGTGTCAGTAGGGCAGAGATTGGTGTCAGTAGGGCAGAGATTGGTGTCAGTAGGGCAGAGATAGGTGTCAGTAGGGTAGAGATTGGTGTCAGTAGGGCAGTGGACGGTGTCAGTAGGGCAGAGGACGGTGCAGAGGACGGTGTCAGTAGGGCAGAGATTGGTGTCAGTAGGGCAGAGATTGGTGTCAGTAGGGCAGAGATTGGTGTCAGTAGGGCAGAGGACGGTGTCAGTAGGGCAGAGATTGGTGTCAGTAGGGTAGAGATTGGTGTCAGTAGGGCAGTGGACGGTGTCAGTGTTTTTTCATTTTTATTATTTTATTTTTTATTATTTTTTTCAATTTATTATGTAGCGGGTATTTGAATTATGTGAGGACTCTGGTGGTGTGAGGTTTCTTGGGGTCCCTGGGTGGCGCTTTGCCTTGGGCCGGAGCTGAACTCACACCGCAAACTGTGCCTTTTTGTCCTCCTCTGGAGCTGGTACAGCAGGGCGGGGAACCCGGTGTGATGCAAAGGGAGACGTCATAAAAGGGGCGGAGGCCCTGATTTTGGGGAGAGAGTCGGAGGACGTGGCCACACCCAGGCTCCTTCAGCTTGGGTGCTGGCGTTCCGGTGTTCCAGGCCTAGGCGCCCTTGACCTAGCTGGAGCGGAGATGGAGTCCATCTCAGGCACCTTTAGCCTGGGGTGAGGTACTATGGTGGATGCCTGGGGCTCAGTACCTTCGACTGAGTTCCCCGAGGGTGGAGGAATCCGAGGGGGCCCAAACGCCTTGGGTGCCCGTGTCTGAGTTCGTGAGGACTGGTGCGCAGTAACTTTTCCGAAGAGTCCGGCGCAGCATCGCTGGTGACGGAGAGGCCTCCACTTCTCCTTTGGACGGATTTCTTCCTCTGACAGGGGCAAAGTGAGCGAAGGTAATTCATATTCTATATTACCTAGTCAGTGGCAGTGACTATTCAACACTGGTGACAGCACAGTGGGCAGCAGCAAGAAGGGAAAGGATTGTGCCTCGATCTGTCCCCCATTTTCCAAAGGAGAAAGATTGTTTTATTGCTTGGCAAGAAGAATAAAACTGAGTTGTACCTATTCACTGTGTGGAACTTGGGTTACTAAGCAAAGGAATCAGGGACGAAGGACTGGACTTGACTCTAGGACACCTATACAAATGCCCAATCTTCTGGCCTTCACCTCTTAGCTACGGGAGGACATGGGCCTTGGTGTGTATCATCTCTCTCTCCCAGGCAGGGCTGGGACAAGGGGTGGGCGAGAGGGACAGTTGCCTTTGGCGCAATGGTTTATTGGGTGCAGGATCCTCTAAGCTTGCACAGCATGAATGGGGGAGGGGGGCGCCATTTGCCATCTTTGCCCTGGGCGCTGGACAACCTTTTCCCAGCACTGCTCCCAGGTACCCCTAGACAACAGCCATGTAACCGATAAAGCAAGGGAGAGGGGTGAGGCCGCTACAATTATCTTTTACAATTTTTTTAGGAGCCGCATTAGGGGGCTTTGTTGAAATATCAGTGGTCTAAACAGGGGGAATCTACACCACACAGGGTGATTAGGGGGTGCCCAGGCACACCTGGCATATCCTGTGCGCACACCTATGCTGCCAGGTCTATGAATCCTCCCACTCCCCCATTGCACTGTGTCTGTACAGGCCTGAGGAGCTCTCACAAGTTGCCCCCCCTGGGATGTCCATATCACACAGCTCAGGGCAGTTTGCAAAACTTTGTGCGGACACGTTGTCGTGACCTGAGTGCCCCATGTCTGCCTATGTGTGTATGTGGGGGGCCTGTCATGTCACCTTTGCCTAGGCCAGGGTTTAGCAAAATAATAATACTTCAAAGTTTTTACTTTTTTTTTTCACAGAAAGAAAAGTTTTTACTTTTAAAAGAAATGAGGGAGGGGGAGGAGAGAGGACCTTGTAGGAGACGGAGAGAGGTTTGGTCCAGGTCCATCACTTCTCCGACCAACTTGTGTGTAGAGGGGGGGGCGGGGCCGGGCGGACCCCCATTGGAGGGAGTGGAAGCCTCTCATTACCATGTGTATGGGGCTGTAGTAGAGCTGAGCTCGGCCGGGTGAGGAGAGGACTGGCGCTGAGGTAGAAGGGCGGGCTCTGCTCTGCTATCAGCAACACACGCAGACACCGCTCTCCGTACTCACTCCATCTACTACACCGAGCACCGGTACTACTCCATCTACTACTACACCGAGCACCGGTACTACTCCATCTACTACTACACCGAGCACTACTACACCGAGCACTACTCCATCTACTACACCCCGCCCGGACCAATGAGATCGCGCTGGAACCGAATCCTGTGCCTGCTCACTGCGCTGGCCATGTCCGCTCTCTTCTATGGACATTACTACACATCACTGGTGACCCCCGAGAGGTGAGAGAGGGACACCGACCGCACTCCGTACAACTCCTATCCCACTACAATCATGTCACCTTATTATCCCCGCACATTACTCCGTACACTCCTATATGTATACTATATACATTATCCGTACTTTATCATCAGTGCCCCCTGCACTCTGTACACTCCGATAAGAGAATGGTGGGGGGGTGTGCTGTATTTATTATTGTCACTTTGTCACCCCCCCCCCATGTTATCTGACCCCCACTTCACCATCCCATACACTGCTGGACATCCACTTTATCTATTTATCACCATTCTATGATTTACTATGATTATGTATCACTTTGTTACAATTTAACAATTATTTATCATTTTTATCACCATTCCGCTATTATATATGGTACACTATATAATATCACCTTGTCACCATTATACTTATATATATATACCACTTTATCATGACTACTATTAGATACAGTGTATCAGTTTATGCTTTCTTTATTTTTTCACCATTCTACTAATATATATATATATATATAAAACTATATTATTATTCTACTATTACAGTATATACTGTATCTCATTATCGTAATTCCTCTTTTATATATAACTCTACTATTATATATCACTTTATCACAGTTTTTGTATTGTACAGTATACCACTTTATTACAATTCAACAGTTATATATCATTTTTATAATCAGTCTACTATTAAATATCACTATATGTGTATATATATGTATATATATATATATATATATATATATATATACACACATTTTATCATGATTTCTTTATTATATATATTATATATATCACTTTGTCACCATTCTACTATATATATATCTTTATCCTTACTCTACTATTACAGTATATACTGTATCTCATTATCGTAATTCCTCTTTTATATATAACTCTACTATTATATATCACTTTATCACAGTTTTTGTAGTGTACAGTATACCACTTTATTACAATTCAACAGTTATATATCATTTTTATAATCAGTCTACTATTAAATATCACTATATGTGTTTTATATATATATATATATATATATATATATATACACATTTTATCATGATTTCTTTATTATATATATTATATATATATATCACTTTGTCACCATTCTACTATATATATATCTTTATCCTTACTCTACTATTACAGTATATACTGTTTCTCATCATCATAATTCCTCTTTTATATATAACTGGTCTAGGGCTGCAACTAACGATTATTTTCATCATCGATTAGTTGGCCGATTTATTGTTTCGATTAATTGACTAATCGGTTAATAAACGTTAAAAAAAAGGTCATTTTGCTGCGATTTGCATATTTTTATATTTTTTTGGCCAATTTGTTGTTGGGTAGATTACAAAACACAAATTGCCGCAAAAACACATTATTACATACTTTTCTGCAGCTTCTCAATTGAAGTATATTGAGCCAAAAATACAAAATAGCACCGTTTTGCGTTAAAAAAAGTCCTTGCCCTTTCCAAATACGCAGCAGCTGAAGAAATCATGGATGTGAACGTGTCCCATAGGAAACCATGTAAATGAACTGTAGTGTGTTTCCGCAAAAAGCACCAAAAAACACAGAGGTGTGACCCAGGCCTGAGATGTTTAGTAACATAATGGGGTTAAAAAAACTAAAATTAGTACAAAAAGAGCAAATAAATCGCTACTGTAAGGGGTTAATTTTTTACTGTGGGACAGTGAAAGTAATATTTACAGTAGCGATTTGCTCTTTTTGTACTATAAAGGGCTAATTTTAGTTTTCTTTTAACCCCATTATGTTACTGGCCGATTAATCGATTATGAAAATTGTAATTGATTAATTTCATAATCGATTAGTAGTCGATTAATTGATTAGTTGTTTCGGCCTATATAACTCTACTATTATATATCACTTTATCACAATTTTAGTATTGCATACCACTTTATTACAATTCAACTGTTATATAATCTTTTTTATAATCAGTCTACTATTATATATCACTTTCTACTAATATATACATATATATATATATATATATATATATATATATACCGTATCACTTTAAGAGGAAGTAAACTTCCAACTTTAAAGAGGACCTGCAGTCTGCTCACATCATTTGTAATAAAAACATCTTTGCCATTCTGAAGCTTCCCTCCAACCACTTTGCCTATTATTTTATATATACTGTGATTCTGTACTTGCCAAATATGCTGCTGAAATCTCCCTCCACTAAGTCTGGCTGCAACCATTTTAACTGTGGGCAGCTGAAGCTGCTGCCTGTTCACTACCTGCATTTACACAGACACACACCTCCAGCTCTGCAGCTCTCATTGGCCCTCTTATGACTCACCCCCCTCCCTTCCTGACAAACTCCTACCAGAGTGAGAGAGAGAGCTGTGCATGATGTCATAAGCCTAGGCTAATGACCAGACAAGAAACAGGAAGTGGGCTGTATAAGGTATTTACTGGCAGAAAAAAAATGTTTTACTATCCAAAGTTAAAACAACAAGGGCAGAAGATTTAATAGATGGAAAGATGAAAAAATGACTGACGTTCCCCTTTAAGGCTTACCTACAGGTAGTGTAAATATCTCCTAAACATGCACTGTTTAGGAGATATTTACTGTACATGCAGCCAGTGAAATTGCTGGAGCATGCACTCTGAAGGAACGGCAGCCCGTTCCGTTTCTCCAGAGCCCTGTGCCATAACCACGTGAAGTTGGATGCTGTCTCCAGTGATGACATCACATGCGATGCACACTAGCACATTAGGCCTTTGCCTTGCAGGTAAGAAAGAAAAAACTGCAGCGGTTTACAACCACCTTAAAGCGGTTGTAAACTGCGGATGTTGCACAAAAAAAACCTGCAAGGCAATGGCATAATGTACTAGTATGCATCACATACTAGTACATTATGAAATACTCACCTTGGAATGAAACCCTCCAGCGCTGTACTGTCACCACTGAGAAGGCTGACGTGTTCCCTCTGTCTTTCTTCCGGGTTTGCATGCTCTGTCTATGTGTATGGCCGGAGGCAGGATGATGTCACTCCTGTGCATGCGCAAGAGAGCCCTTGGTTTCGGCACGAAGCTCTGAAGTTCCAGAAAGGTATGCTGGACCTTCAGAGTGCATGTGTCAGTGATGTCACTGGCTGCATGCAGGGTGAATATCTCCTAAATGGTGCACAATTTTACCTACAGATGAGCCGTGTTCTAGACTTACCTGTAGGTAAAAATGACCAAGCGGAAAAAAACACTTTAATCATGATTCTACTATTAGGCCCCTTTCACACAGGTGGTCCAGTCTGGTCCTCCTGTCCATTTTTCAGATGGACCCAACCGAACCCTCCATTCTCCTTTATGGAGCGACAGATGTAAACTGACTTGTATCCATTTACACCTGGTTACATCCAATCTGATCTGGCAACAGCAAATGGAAGGGGGATCTGCTCCCCTCCATTTGGCTGTTTCGGATTGGACGGCAGTCAGATGAAAGTGGACAGCCTGTCCGTTTACATCCGGCTGTCTATACAGCAGAGCGGGCTCTGTCCGTGTCCACTCTGCATAAGCTGAGTGGACACGGACCTGTCATCCGGCTGCTCCTGTTAGCTGAGTGGGGGATCAGCAGACGGATCCCCTACTATTCAAAAATGGATCTGGACCGTGTGAAAGGGACCTTACAATATATACTGTATCCCTTTATCATATTTCCTCTAATGTGTATAACTTTATTATAACTCTACTACTATGTTCACTTTATTACAATTTCAGTATTGTATATCACTTTACTACAATTCAACAATTATATATATAACTTTATCACCACCGTACTATTATATATCACTTTGTTACAATTCGTCTATTATATATGACTTTATCATATTTTTACTATTATATATCACTTAATTATAATTCTACTGTTATATGTCACTTTATCACAATTTTCTTATTGTATACCACTGTATCATGATTCTGCTGTGATCCATCTACAAATACTTGGAGCGTCGCTCAAAGGACTGCAAAACGTACCCCTGCAGTCCAAAGCACTGATCGGGTGCCGACATTCAAACAAGCTCATCCAGGCTAGCTGAAAGAGATCAGAAGATAGAAGGTGGAAATGCTGCACACCGTAACCCAGCCACTATATAGAGAGATAAAGATATAGCTTAAAGTGGTTGTAAACCCGTTTAAAAAAAAAAAAAAAAAAAACACCTGCAAGACAAAGCCATAATGAGCTAGTATGACTAGCATACTAGCTCATTATGCATCACTTACCTTAGATCGGGGCCCCCGAAGCCGTCCTCGTCTCCCCCTCCAGCCGCAGCCATCGCTCCACAGATACCCGGAAGGTTACTTCCGGGTATCGCCGCTCCGGCCAATCACAGCGGCGCTGTGATTGGCCGGAGCGGCAAAGACGGATTTGTGAATGGGGATTAACCCTGTGAATGCACCGTTGTCTACGGCGCGAATGCGCCGTAGACAACGTTGTAAAACTTTTTGGCAAATATCTCCTAAACCGTGTAGGTTTAGGAGCTATTTCTTGTACCTACAGGTAAGCCTTAATCTAGGCTTACCTGTAGGTGCAAGTTGTAATGGAGGGTTTACAACCACTTTAAAGGGGTTGTAAAGGTTTGTTTTTTATTTTTTAAATAGGTTCCATTAAGCTAGTGCATTGTTGGTTCATTTACCTTTTTCCTTCGATTTCCCTTCTAAATGTTTTTTTCTTTGTCTGAATTTCTCACTTCCTGTTCCTCCTCAGTAAGCTTTCCCCCATCATCCAAACTGTTCTGGCTGCGGGTTAGTCAGCTTGCTCGCCCCCTCCCTTGGGACTACATCCCTGCGGGGAGACGCTGTGAACTCCCCGCAGGGATGTAGTCCCAAGGGAGGGGGCGAGCACGCTGACTAACCCCCAGTCAGAACGGCTCAGGTGATGGGGGCAAGCTTATTGAGGAGGAACAGGAAGTGAGAAATTCAGACAAAGAAAAAAAACATTTAGAAGGGAAATCGAAGGAAAAAGGTAAGTGAATCAACAATGCACTATCTTAGAGGAACCTATTTAGAAAATAAAAAACAAACCTTTATACCCCTTTAAGCCTGAACTCCTCCTGGTTATGCTTCTCTCATAAACATAGCTCTCTCTCAGCAGCATAGCTAGGAGGGGTTTGGGCTGAAGCCACATCTTTACCTCTCTTTATAGTGATTGGGTCCCAGTGTGCGACATTCCACCTGTCTTCTGATCGTAATTCTATTGTTATACAGCATTTATCTTTACCATAATTTCACTCCCTTATCTAATTTTGTATCACAGTTTACTTTACGTGTATCTCATTATCAAGATTACACCTGCCTATCCTAAACCTGGATACACACAGTACAAAAAAGAAAATAATAACAAATGAGCTTGATGCAGGAATCTTCCCTGATGTGCTCTTGTATTCTGAAAGGGGGACTCCTCTGCTGTCAGAATACACTGATCAATGCTGCAGCCAATTGGCTGCAAGCTGCTGATTAATGGAGGTTTTCCAGCAGGACCGTTCAACAGAAGCCGATCCCACAATTGGCTTCTGTTGAACCGGGAGGGCTACACACAGAACATTGTTTGGTTGGTTCTTGCTGAACCGGCTAATTTCAGATCCATGTCTACCCAGCTTTACCTATTCTTTTGTTACATTTCCACTTGCTAAAACTATAATCACGGAAGAACGCAAATTTGAAAAGTTTACAAACCAATGAAAATGCTAAATGAGCAAGGGACTGATTAAGGTTCACAACAAATGCTGTTTAATTTTTAATTAATTTTTTTATTACACAGAACAGGAATTTATGAATGAAAGCTAGAATAGTAGCTTTCATTTATTTATATAGCACTGACAATTTACACCAGTACCTGCTTTTGAGGAGTTTACATTCTAAAGTACCTACTTTACATGCATGCTTATATACACATATACCACAGCTAAATAACCTACCAGGGTACCTTTGGAGTGTGGGAGAAAACTCACGCAAGCACAATTCAAACACGGAACTCCTCGCAGAGAGTGCCCTGACTAGGAACTGAACCAGGGACTGCAGTGTTTCAAGGCAGAGGTGCTAACTACTAAGCCACTTTGATTATACAGTATAGTAGGCTCCTAGCTGTCAAACCAATAGCTCAGTCCTGCAGCTTACACAGAAAGAACAGAACACAGAGCCATGATCTCCTTGTGTAATCCACAGGTCGGAGCTATCACTTTGATAGCCCAGTTCTGCACAGTGCAGGAGACAGCCAGGTGATGCAGAGGAATATGTTGCCTAGGGTGGGTGTCTCTTCTACCACTGGTGCAGCTCACCCCTGCCTTCATCACAATTTCACATCCTTATCTATCCCTTTATTACAGTTCCACTTCCTTACCTGTCCCGTTATCATAATTCCACTTCCTTACATATTCCTTTATCATAATTCAACTTCTTCCCTTATCCCTTTATCATAATTCAACTTCCTTACCTATCCTCTTATAATTCTACTTCAATATCAATCCCTTTATCCTAACTCCACTTTTTTACTTATCGTTATTACAATTACACTTTATTTACTTATCTCTTTATCGCATTTCTACTTTCTTTAATTATCTCTTTATCACAATTACACTTCCTTATCTCTCGATCACATTTGTACTTTCTTGAACTAACTCTTTCAAAATTACACGTTCTTTACTTAACTCTTTATCACAATTCCACTCCTTTACCGATCTCGTTATCACAATTCCACTCCTGTACCCATCTGTTTATCACAATTCCAGTTCTTTACCCATCTCGTTATCACAATTCCACTCCTGTACCCATCTGTTTATCACAAATCCACTCCTTTACCCATCTTTATCACAATTCCACGCCTTTACCCATCTTTATCACAATTCCACTCCTTTACCCATCTCGTTATCACAATTCCACTCCTTTACCCATCTTTATCACAATTCCACTCCTTTAACCATCTTTATCACAATTCCACTCCTGTACCCATCTGTTTATCACAAATCCACTCCTTTAACCATCTTTATCACAATTCCACTCCTGTACCCATCTCGTTATCACAATTCCACTCCTTTACCCATCTCTTTATCATAATTTCACTCCTTTACCCATCTTTATCATAATTCCACTCCTTTACCCATCTCTTTATCACAATTCCTCTCCTGTACCCATCTCTTTATCACAATTCCACTCCTGTACCCATCTCTTTATCACAATTCCACTCCTGTACCCATCTCTTTATCACAATTCCACTCCTGTACCCATCTCTTTATCACAATTCCACTCCTTTACCCATCTCTTTATCACAATTTCACTCCTTTACCCATCTTTATCACAATTCCACTCCTGTACCCATCTCTTTATCACAATTCCACTCCTGTACCCATCTCTTTATCACAATTCCACTCCTGTACCCATCTCGTTATCACAATTCCACTCCTGTACCCATCTCTTTATCACAATTCCATTCCTTTGCCCATCTCTTTATCACAATTCCACTCCTGTACCCATCTCTTTATCACAATTCTACTCCTTTACCCATCTCTTTATCACAATTCCACTCCTTTGCCCATCTCTTTATCACAATTCCACTCCTGTACCCATCTCTTTATCACAATTCCACTCCTTTACCCATCTCTTTATCACAATTATACGCCTTTACCCATCTTTATCACAATTCCACTCCTGTACCCATCTCTTTATCACAATTTCACTCCTTTACCCATCTTTATCACAATTCCACTCCTTTGCCCATCTCTTTATCATAATTCCACTCCTTTACCTATCTCTTTATCACAATTCTGCTTCTTTACTTATCTCTTTATCACAATTCTGCTTATTTACTTATCTCTTGCTCACAATTCCACTTCTTTACCTATCTATTTATGACAATTACACTTTGTTCCTTATCACTTTATCATATTTCCACTTCCTTGCTTTTCCCTTTATTGTTCCATTGTCTTTCTTTTCTCATGTGTTGATAGAGTATTGTAAGAATTGACAAAGTTGAACAGTTTTACGTTGTTCAACTTTGTTCTTAAGGTGGATGTAAACCTGATTCATTAAATTTGAGCTGGGCACATATATCTGCAGTGTTTTCTTATCTCTCTTTAAAGCACTACGTCCCATGGCTTTCCCCTGCTCTGTTCTTCTATTATCAGCACGATAACTTCTGACAAGTTCTCCGACACGTGATAAAACCAGGCTGAATTTAGCTAAATAGTTTCATGGTAGAGATCTCTACTCATGCATGCTGGATGCTTATGTGGTCATTGTTTACAGGAGGAAGCATCTACCCGGGACTCACCATAGCAGTTGTGTAGTTCGAGGAACCACTTACTGAGTGAGCTGATGTTTATCTCTATGTGACACGCTTTTATCAAGAGTACATTTTTGTAAGCATTTCTTGTATACGGGGGTTTATTATTATTAATAAAAGGGTATTTTACACTATGTGGAGTTTCCCCCTGTTTACTTACATGTCCACATCCGCATTGCTGCACTCATCCACCCACTGACCGGACCATCGCCTATCCCAAGGGAAGCTGACGGGTCTATCCAGAGAGGATCTATCAGGCATTACTTGTATGGAGTCTGGTGAGTAGATTACCTAAGGGGAATGCATGAGTTGTTACAGTGACGGAATTGTGAATAAGCAAATATCTAATACCTCCAGTTGAGATCAAGCCATCATTGCCTGTTGTGTGTATTGATTGTTGCTACAAATTGCACTGACAGTGACAACGGAATATGAAGTGAACTGTGTTTGTCATCTACGGGGACATAGCCGTTGTTCATTTGGAATTTGGGGTTTTGGGAACTTTTTTCATCCTTTTAGTTTTTCACTGATGGGATTTAAGTTTTCATTCCTGTTTTTTTTTCTGCAGGATATGGATGCATATCATTATTGGAATCTGAGATTTCCTTTTAAGCGCTGTTAATGTTTTGTTTTTAACCACTTAAGCCCCAGACCATTACGCAGCTTAATGACCAGAGGTGTTTTCACAATTTGGCACTGCGCTGCTTTAACTGTAAATTGTGCAGACATGCAATGTTGTACCCAAACGAAATTTGCGTCCTTTTCTTCCCACAAATAGAGCTTTCTTTTAATGGTATTTGATTGCCTCTGCAATTTATTTTTTTTGCAATATAAACGGAAAAAGGACGAAAATTTTGAAAAAAAATGATATTTTCTAATTTTTGTTATAAGAAAAATCGAATAAACTCAATTTTAGTCATACATTTAGGCCAAAATGTATTCAGCCACATGTCTTTAGTAAAAAAAATGTCAATAAGCGTATATTTATTGGTTTGCGCAAAATTTATAGGGTCTACAAACTAGGGTACATTTTCTGGAATTTACACAGCTTTTAATTTATGACTGCCTATCTCATTTCTTGAGGTGCTAAAATGGCAGGGCAGTACAAAACCCCCCCAAATGACCCCATTTTGGAAAGTAGACACCCCAAGGAAATTGCTGAGAGGCATGTTGAGCCAATTGAATATTTTTTTTTTGTCCCAAGTGATTGAATAATGACAAAAAAGAAATAAAAAAATTACAAAAAGTTGTCACTAAATGATATATTGCTCACACATGCCATGGTTATATGTGGAATTGCACCCCAAAATACATTCTGCTGCTTCTCCTGAGTACGGGGATACCACATGTGTGGGACTTTTTAGGAGCCTAGCCGCGTACGGGACCCCGAAAACCAAGCACCGCCTTCAGGATTTCTAAGTGCGCAAATTTTTGATTTCACTCCTCACTACCTATCACAGTTTTGAAGGCCATAAAATGCCAAAATAGCACAAAACCCCCCCAAATGACCCCATTTTGGAAAGTAGACACCCCAAGCTATTTGCTGAGAGGCATGGTGAGTATTTTACAGCTCTCATTTGTTTTTGAAAATGAAGAAAGAAAATATATATATTTTTTTTTTTCTTTTTTCAATTTTCAAAACTTTGTGACAAAAAGTGAGATCTGCAAAATACTCACCATACCTCTCAGCAAATAGCTTGGGGTGTCTACTTTCCAAAATTAGGTCATTTGGTTTTTTTTGTGCCATTTGGGCATTCCATGGCCTCCGAAACTGTGATAGGCAGTCAGGAGTGAAATCCAATATTTACACCCTTAGAAAGCCTGAAGTCGGTGCTTGGGTTTTGGGGTCCTGTATGGGGTTAGGCTCCCAATAAGTGTCACACATGTGGTATCCCCGTACTCAGGAGAAGAAACATAATGTATTTTGGGGTGTAGTTCCACATATGCCCATGGCATGTTTGAGCAATATATCGTTTAGTGACAACTTTGTGCAAAAAAATAAAAAAAGAATTGTATTTTTTCCGCAACTTGTGTCAACATATAAAATATTCCATGGACTCGACATGCCTCTCAGCAACTAGCTTGGGGTGTCTACTTTCCAAAATGGGTTCATTTGGGGGGGTTTTGAACTGTCCTGGCATTTTATACACAACATTAGGAAGCTTACATCCACTCTTCTAACCACTTGAAGACAAAGCCCTTTCTGACACTTTTTGTTTACATGAAAACATTTTTTTTTTTTTGCAAGAAAATTACGTTGAACCCCTAGACATTATATATTTTTTTAAAGCAAAGGCCCTACAGATTAAAATGGTGGGTGTTGCATTTTTTCTTTCCACACAGTATTTGCGCAGCGATTTTTCAAACGCATTTTTGGGGGAAAAAATACACTTTTTTTTAAATTTTAATGCACTAAAACACACTATATTGCCCAAATGTTTGATGAAATAAAAAAGATGATCTTAGGCCGAGTACATGGATACCAAACACGACATGCTTTAAAATTTCGCATAAACGCGCAGTGGTGACAAACTACATACATTTTTAAAAGCCTTTAAAAACCTTTACAGGTTACCACATTAGATTTACAGAGGAGGTCTACTGCTAAAATTACTGCCCTCGATATGACCTTTGCGGTGATACCTCACATGCATGATGCAATTGCTGTTTACATATGACGCCAGACCGACGCTTGCGTTCGCCTTTGCGCAAGAGCAGGGCGGGACAGGGGTGCTTTATTTTATTTATTTATTTTTTAAATTATTTTCCTTTTTTATTTTATTTTTAAACTGTTCCTTCCATTTTTTTTTTTTTTTTTTTTTATTGTTATCTAAGGGAATGTAAAAATCCCCTATGATAGCAATAGGCAGTGACAGGTACTCTTTTTTTTTTTTTTTAAATGGGGTCTATTAGACACTAGAACTTTCCTCTGCCCTCAAAGCATCTGACCACACCAAGATCGGTGTGATAAAATGCTTTCCCAATTTCCCAATGGCGCTTTTTATATCCGGGGGGGGGGGACATTTCCTCCCACTGCTTGTAAAAGCAGTCCAGAGGCTAATTAGCCACTAAGATTGCTTTAACATGAAAGACGGCCGCTGGCTGAAAAGAATGATACCAAGATGATACCTAAACCCGCAGGCATCATTCTGGTACAACCATTCAAAGTCCAGCAACATACCAGTACGTTGCTGGTCCTTGTTGGACATGTATTGTAATCTTTTTTTTCATGCAGCCTGTTGGCTGAACGAAAAAAAGAGATTGATCGGTGGGTATGCCCACCATTAGAATACCTCCCTTCATTCACCCACTTCTAATGATGGGCATACATGCACCATTTATATATGCCGAAGCATGGGGGCATCCTCCCGCAAAAGTTATGCCGCGTACACACGGTCGGACTTTTCCACGGGCAAGCCTCCGTTGGAATTTCGACCGTATGTACGCGGCATTAGGAGCAGAATCGCTCCTCCGCCCCTGCTGCAGTTATGTGTGTTGTGTTTTGTAAGTGACAGTGATCGATCGATACTGCACTTGGGTGGCCTGAGCTGGACGGAGGGGCAAAACGCAGGTGCTAGCAGGTATCTGGGCTGATCCCGCTAACACTGCGTTTTTGGGAACCCTAAACCGCTGGGGACGCTAGTATAGATCTGATCAGATACTATACCACTAAGGGAGGTGTATGCTTTGCATGTGGGTGTTAGCATTACTGGCACTAACCTGACGCTGCCTGGGGTGTGACGCAGACCCTCTCTGATGCTAAAACCTAATTGATATCACCCGCCGGCCGATCAGGGGGTTAAACCTTTATTGGGTTATATACGGCGGGTGCCCTGACACTATAAAAAGCAAACTAACTAACCAGCGTCACCCGTAACACTTATACGGTGATCACTGGTGAAAGGGTTAACTAGGGGCAATCAGGGGGTTAAAACCTTTATTAGATAATATATGGGGGTACCTGACGTTGTAAAAACCTGGCGGCGAACCTAAAAAAATAACTGACTACCTAGCGCATCACCGACACTAATACACTGATCAGAAAAACGATCGCTTAGTGACAGTGGTGCTAGGGGGTGAAAGGGTTACCTGGGGGGCGATCAAAGGGTTAAACCTTTATTAGATAATATATGGGGGTATCTGACGTTATAAAAACCTGCGGCGAACATAAAAAAATAACTGACTACCTAGCGCATCACCAACACTAATACACAAAAACGATCGCTTAGTGACACTGGTGATAGGGGGTGAAAGGGTTACCTGGGGGGGCGATCAAGGGGTTAAACCTTTATTAGGTAATATATATGGGGGTACCCGACGCTATAAAAACCTGGCGGCGAACATAAAAAAATATCTGACTACCTAACGCATCACCGACACTAATACACAAAAACGATCGCTTAGTGACACTGGTGATAGGGGGTGAAAGGGTTACCTGGGGGGAAGCATTTGATTCGCCGGGAGCGATCGCGAGGGGGTGGCCAGAAACCAATGGCCGACCCCTCATCACGGATCGTTTCCAGAGCGATCCCGACCGTCCACTGTACCCCACCCATACGAAGGCAGGCACGTACAGGTATGTGATTGTGCCTGTCCGTGCCATTCTGCCGACGTATATATACAGTGGGCGGTCGTTAAGTGGTTAATGAAGCATACTTTTTTCTAAATTACCATTTTACTTATAATAGCTGCTATACTGCAGGTATCACCAATTTTATTATTGAGCGCTAGGATCAGAGGCACCCAAGGGAGTTTTTTTTATATTTGTTTCACTACACTGCTACTGCTGAATGAGGAAGTGAAAATTCTATCACAATGTGCACTTTCTAAACAGTATATAAAGCTGAAGACAGCAGATATACATGTAAAACTTATGTAGGGAGATTTTGCTGTTCACTTTACTGGGTATATGTGAGGGTTTACATTTACTTTAATTTCAAGGGGGTTCTCAAATGTAACTTTAGTACAAATGAAAAAAGGAAAACACATTTCTTGTTGGATAATTGACTGTTTGAAGAAAATGAGTATGCTTGTAGCATGTACAGATCCTCTGCTAAACATCATCACTAATTTTTATTTCTATAGCACTTTTTTTCCTGGGACTCAAAGTGCTTTATCTGCTGTTGGGGCAGATGCTAAGGCAGCAGCCTCAGGTGCACTCAGTAAAACATCATACTAGGGCCCATTTTATACAGGAGCTAATTAACCTATCAGCATGCTTTTGCAGTGTGGAAGCAAACCAGAGTACTGCATTGAAGACACAGGGAAAATATGCAGATAGTCCTGGATTTCAGGGCCCTTGTGCTGTAGGGTAAGAGCCCATTCACACAAGGGCGACTAAAGTCGCCTCAAGTCGCGCGGCATGAGAAAATCAATGTAAGTGAATGAGAGCCGTCTTAACCACTTGACAACTGGGCACATAACCCCCTTCCTGCCCAGGCGAAATTTCAGGTTTCAGCGCCGTCACGCTTTGAATGACAATTGCGCAGTCGTGCGACATGGCTCCCAAACAAAATTGACGTCCTTTTTTTCCCACAAATAGAGCTTTCTTTTGGTGGTCTTTGATCATTTCTGCGGTTTTTATTTTTTGCGCTATATACAAAAATAGAGTGACAATTTTGAAAAAAACACAATATTTTTTAATTTTTGCTATAATTAATATCCCAATTTTTTTTTAAAAAACTATTTTTTTCCTCAGTTTAGGCCGATACGTATTCTACATATTTTAGGTAAAAAGAAAAATCGCAAAAAGCGTATAGTGATTGGTTTGCGCAAAAGTTATAGCGCCTACAAAATAGGGAATAGAATTATGATTTTTTTTTAATTATTTTTTTTATTTATTTTTTTACTAGTAATGGCGTCGATCTGCGATTTTTTTTTTGGGACTATGACATTACGGCGGACACATCGGACACCTTTGACACATTTTTGGGACCATTCACATTTATACAGCGAACAGTGCTAAAAATATGCACTGATTACTGTATAAATGTGACTGGTAGGGAAGGGGTTAGCCACTAGGGGGCGATCAAGGGGTTAATATGTTCCCTGCTAGATCTTCTTACTGTGGGGGGGAGGGGACTGACTGGGGGAGGTGACTGATGGTTGTCCCTATGTACAAGGGACACACCATCCGTCTCCTCTCCCCGACAGGACGTGGATCTCTGTGTTTACACACAGAGATCCACGTCCCTGGCTCTGTGACAGCCGATCGCTCGTACCTGGCGGACATCGCGGCCGCCAGGCACGCGCATCGGCACTCGCCTGACACGGCGGGCACAGTTTTTCCCCGACGCGCGCCCGCGGTGGAGCGCATTGCGGAAGTAAATAAGAGGACGTCCATAGACGTCCTATCAGCAATTGACGACCGCTTTGCGGACGTCTTTTGCTTATAGCCCGGGCGCGAAGTGGTTAATGCACACTACTGAAGTCGCTCCGACTTCAAAAAAGGTTCCTGTACTACTTCAATCCGACTTCTAGGTGACTTGTAGGCAGCTTGTACCCATAGATTTCAATGGAAGTTGCCTCCAAGTCGGATCCCCTGTCTTAACTGAAGCAACTTTCCAGGGAGTAAAAATAGTTTTCCAGGCAAACCCCTCCCTTCCTCCTCCCTTCCACAGGGCTGATTATTGTTTAATTGGCCACTGGAAAGTAGCCTGTCTGGGAGGCAACTTGAAGTTGCCTCATGTCGCGCTGTGATTCAAGCTCAAGTCGTGTCCAAGTTGCCTCCCAAAGTCGCGCCGGAAGTCGTGTTGCCCCTGTGTGAATGGGCTGTAAAGTGCTGACTACTAAGTCATGTTTTCATGTTTTGATAGCACTTGTGATGACCATTGATGAGCAGCTCTTGTTGGCTGATGCTGCAAACTGTCAGCATTGATTCATTTTACTTTTTTCAGTTTAGCATAGAGAGAAGAAAGATTAGAGTAGACATTTTCAACCAGGGTTCTGTGGAGCCCCAGGGTTTCTCCAGAGATTGCTAGGGGTTCCTTCAGCTGTGGCAAATTGACCTTCCATGGTGCCTGCATAGTTCTGGGCCAGTGCCATTTGGCAGAGCTAGCTGCAGGACACCAAGGATCGTTTCAGCTGTCTGTAAGGGTGGCATTCTAACCACCCCTCTAAGGGGACATTCTAACCACTGGCCACCATTGTAATTCATTCTTCATACTGGCCACCATTGTAAGAGAACATTTTCCCCTTGACCACCAGTGTAAGGGGCATTTGTCCACTGACCCCGAATGAAATAATTTTAGAAGGGGTTTTCTCTGAGGTGCCCTCTTTGAACGTAACTCCTTAGGGTACTATTTATATGTGCTTGGGGGAGGCACATTTGTGTATGGTTGAATGTAAACTGGTGTTCTATTTGTTCTCTCTATTTGTCTTGCCTGTAAACCTTTGACATGCTGGTTGTACCCAAATTCAGCGATAGAACAACTGTGGTACAATCAGCTTGCCGGTAGATGGATTGAAACTTGACCTGTCCTTGCTGATCTATTGTTCTAGTTATTAAACTTTTTATTTTCCTATTTATTGTTTTTGGTGGTGTGCTTGTGATACTTTGCATTGTTGAACTGTTGTACTGATGGTGCCAATTGTTATTTCACCAAAGTTCCCTCTATTATTGTTCAGCTGTAAGGAATACACTAGACCTTATAGATGTATGGACCCATTGAAAGATTTCCCCTTAATTGAGTCTCCTATCACTTTCTGTACTGCTGACAGTGGTATTTAGGACACATAGGGATTGATTTACTAAAGGCAAATAGACACTTTGCAAGTGAAGTTGCTCTAGAGCTTCATAAATGAGAGGAAGCTCTGCCACTTATCATCCAATCATGTGCAAGCAAAAATGCATTTTTTTTTTTATTCACCTTGCAAAGCTTCACCTCATTTACCACGGAGCAACTGCACTTGCAAAGTCTATTTGCCTTTAGTAAATCCACCCCATAGGGTGAATTTTTTCTGTAGAAACACAGACAGCAATAAAAAAATGACTCATTTTCTTTTCTTACTCTATTCAAAAAACAAAAGTTTTGAATGTAGACTTAACATTGCTTGATGGATTAATAGCCCTTTCTCGATTCTGTGGGTGGTGGAGGTGGTGCATGGCCGTTCTTAGTTAGTGGAGCAATTTGTCTGGTTAGTTGCGATAACAAATAAGTTCCGGGGGGAGTATGGTTGCAAAGCTGAAACTTAAAGGAATTGATGGAAGGGCACCACCAGGAGTGGAGCCTGTGGCTTAATTTGACCCAACACGGGAAACCGCACCCAGCCCAGACACAGAAAGTATTAACAGATTGATGGCGCTTTCTTGATTCTGTGGGTGGTGGTGCATGGCCGTTTTTAGTTGGTGGTGCGATTTGTCTGGTTAATTTTGATAACGAAAGAGAATCCTCCATGCTAACGACCAGCCGAGCCGCTTCCGGGAAACCAAAGTCTTTGGGTTCCGGGGGGGAGTATGTTTGCAAAGCTCAAATTTAAAAAAATCTTTACATAGATGGCAAACAAAAAAAGTGTTTTGGAGTGACCAAAATGTGTTTTTCTGATCAAAAATGTCCATTCATTTGACTGGTTTGGGTTATTATAATCGTTTCTTGGTGAATTCTGAAAACAATTAGGCTCAATTCACACATGAGCGTTTTTGTAACGCAAAGTTTGAACCTTAAGAATGCTCAGTGAGAAAAAAAAATCAATGCATCTCTATGGTGGTGATTCACATCTCCACCCCAAAACGCCTCAAGCCAAGCACTTAAAGCTCAAAAAAGTTTTGGAGCTACTTCTGTAGTTCGATTTGGGCAGATTTTTAGGTATTTGTTTCCCATAGAAATGCATTCAAACGCTGAATGTTTGTCTGTGTTTTTGCATGTTTTGTCACAGGTTTAGGTGCTTTTTTTGTGTCCTATGTACAGTTACCTCCCCACAAGGAAATTACCAAATATTTTCATGAATTCAACAAAAATCCATTTTGGTGAGCAATATCAAGCAAGATGGAGGAAATGGAGGAGAGTCTCTTTTCGATGCCGAGACTTTATCCACATGGTGAGGGAGCACCCCTGTCTGTAGGATCCTCAGAACTCCTGTTACAAGTCCCAAGCAAGCAAGAGGAGGGCACATGAGTAGATTGGAAAGCAAGTTTTTTTTTACAATTGGGGAGATTTTACTGGCATTGTGAAGGATGACAATGGTAAGCTCAATTATGAGCATCTGTTTAGACATGACACTTTATGGTCTCCCTCACTGGTTGTATTAGTTTGTATTAGTTTGCTCTACACTCAGGGTCCCAAACAGTCTACCTTACAGCCAGGGCCGGACTTACCATTGGGCTTGACTGGGCTCAAGCCCATGGGCCCCGCCCAATAGGGGGCCCCGCTCCGTCCAGCTTCTTTTTTTTTTTTTTTTTAGCCTGAACACATCCGGAGCGCGCTCCTGTCTCTGTTTTTCTCCTCCGAGTCCCCTCTCACTACTGTTCAAACTGCTGCCTAAAAATCTGTCTCTGTGTTTGAGCCAAGCTCAACAATGGGCAGCGGCGGGTGTCCTGTGATTGGCCGAGCAGGTCATGTGGGCGGGATGGACGGCGGACATGAGGCTTGTGATTCGCCTGGAGGAGCGAAGGAGCTGGACTGTGGGTAATCGCGCCAGCCCTGCATGCTCCCGGAGTCCTAACTAGCGCTGTGTGTCACAGGAGACCTGAGGTCTCATCTGTCCTGTCAGCCGCCCGCGGCCCCCCCTCCTCTCTATCAGCCGCCCCCCTCCTGATGTCTGTCTCTCTCATCTGACCTGTCAGCCGCCCCCCCTCCTGAGGTCTGTCTCTCTCATCTGACCTGTCAGCCGCCCCCCCCCCCTCCTGAGGTCTGTCTCTCTCATCTGACCTGTCAGCCGCCCGCGGCCCCCCTCCTCTCTATCATCCGCCCCCCCCCTCCTCTCTATCAGCCGCCCTCCCTCCTCTCTATCAGCCACCCCCCCTCCTCTCTATCAGCCCCCCCCTCCTCTCTATCAGCCTCCCCCCTCCTCTCTATCAGCCGCCCCCCCTCCTCTCTATCAGCCGCCCCTCCTCTCTATCAGCCGCCCCCCCCTCTCTATCAGCCGCCCCCCCTCCTCTCTATCAGCTGCCCCCCCTCCTCTCTATCAGCCCCCCCCTCCTCTCTGTCAGACGTGTGGCAGGTGACGTCATGGCAAGTGACAATCCGCTACGTGTGGCAGGTGACATTGTGGCAAGTGACAATCCGCTACGTGTGGCAGGTGACGTTGTGGCAAGTGACAATCCGCTACGTGTGGCAGGTGACGTCGTGGCAAGTGACAATCTACAATGTGTGGCAAGTGACAATCTGCAATGTGTGGCATCGTGGCAAGTGACCATCCGCAATTTGTGGCAGATGGCATTGTGGCAAGTGACAATCCGCAACAAGTGACAATCTGCATCTGGTGGCAGGTGACGCGGCAAGTGACACACTCAGGGCTCCCACTGATTCTGCATTATGGTGAGTTTATTTATTTTATATAACAATGTAAAAATAGAAATAATGCACTTCAATCAATTTTTGCGTTTCGGCACTGCATCAATTTAACTGACAATTGCGCGGTCGTGTGACATTGTACCTAAACAAGTAGAGCTTTCTTTTGGTGGTATTTGATCACTTCTGCGGTTTTTATTTTTTGTGCTATAAACAAAAATAGCGACAACTTTGAAAATATTTTTTTATTTAACTTTTTGCTATAATAAACATCCAAAAAAATAAAAATAAAAATGTCTTCATCAGTTTAGGTCGATATGTATTCTTCTACATATGTTTGGTAAAAAAAATGTTTACAACAATAAGTGTATATTGATTAGTTTGCGCAAAAGTTATTGCGTCTACCAAATAGAGGATAGATTTATGGCATTTTTATTATTATATATTTTTTACTAGTAATGGCGGTGATCTGCGATTTTTAGCGAAACTGTGACATTGCGGTGGACAGATTGGACACTTTTGATACTTTTTTGGGACCAGTAACATTTATACAGCGATCAGTGCTATAAAATGCACTGATTACTGTGTAAATGTCACTGTCAGGAAAGGGGTTAAATGTGTTCCCTGGGAGGTGTTTCTAACTAGGGGGATGGGACTGACTGGAGGAGGAGAGATATCTCTGTTCCTAATCACTAGAAACAGCAGATGTGTCTCTCCTCCCCTGTCAGAATGGGGATCTGTCTGTTTACATTGACAGATCCCCGTTCTGGCTCTGTGGAGCGATCGCGGTTGGCCGGCTGACATCGCGGCCAACGGCCATGCACAGGTCCTTTTATACTCATATATACATGTATAGAGCCATGACAGGTCCTCTTTATACTGCTACATACATGTATAGTGCCATGACAGGTCCTCTTTATACTCCTACATACATGTATAGTGCCATGACAGGTCCTCTTTATACTCCTACATACATGTATATTGCCATGACAGGTCCTCTTTATACTCCTACATACATGTATAGTGCCACGACAGGTCCTCTTTATACTCCTATATACATGTATAGTGCCATGACAGGTCCTCTTTATACTCCTACATACATGTATAGTGCCACGACAGGTCCTCTTTATACTCCTATATACATGTATAGTGCCATGACAGGTCCTCTTTATACTCCTACATACATGTATAGTGCCACGACAGGTCCTCTTTATACTCCTATATACATGTATAGTGCCATGACAGGTCCTCTTTATACTCCTACATACATGTATAGAGCCATGACAGGTCCTCTTTATACTCCTACATACATGTATATTGCCATGACAGGTCCTCTTTATACTCCTACATACAGGTCCTTCTCAAAAAATTAGCATATTGTGATAAAGTTCATTATTTTCTGTAATGTACTGATAAACATTAGACTTTCATATATTTTAGATTCATTACACACAACTGAAGTAGTTCAAGCCTTTTCTTGTTTTAATATTGATGATTTTGGCATACAGCTCATGACAACCCAAAAATCCTATCTCAAAAAATTAGCATATTTCATCCGACCAATAAAAGAAAAGTGTTTTTAATACAAAAAAAGTCAACCTTCAAATAATTATGTTCAGTTATGCACTCAATACTTGGTCGGGAATCCTTTTGCAGAAATGACTGCTTCAATGCGGCGTGGCATGGAGGCAACCAGCCTGTGGCACTGCTGAGGTGTTATGGAGGCCCAGGATGCTTCGATAGCGGCCTTAAGCTCATCCAGAGTGTTGGGTCTTGCGTCTCTCAACTTTCTCTTCCCAATATCCCACAGCTTCTCTATGGGGTTCAGGTCAGGAGAGTTGGCAGGCCAATTGAGCACAGTAATACCATGGTCAGTAAACCATTTACCAGTGGTTTTGGCACTGTGAGCAGGTGCCAGGTCGTGCTGAAAAATGAAATCTTCATCTCCATAAAGCTTTTCAGCAGATGGAAGCATGAAGTGCTCCAAAATCTCCTGATAGCTAGCTGCATTGACCCTGCCCTTGATAAAACACAGTGGACCAACACCAGCAGCTGACATGGCACCCCAGACCATCACTGACTGTGGGTACTTGACACTGGACTTCAGGCATTTTGGCATTTCCCTCTCCCCAGTCTTCCTCCAGACTCTGGCACCTTGATTTCCGAATGTACTTTGGACCACTGAGCAACAGTCCAGTGCTGCTTCTCTGTAGCCCAGGTCAGGCGCTTCTGCTGCTGTTTCTGGTTCAAAAGTGGCTTGACCTGGGGAATGCGGCACCTGTAGCCCATTTCCTGCACACGCCTGTTCACGGTGGCTCTGGATGTTTCTACTCCAGACTCAGTCCACTGCTTCCGCAGGTCCTCCAAGGTCTGGAATCGGTCCTTCTCCACAATCTTCTTCAGGGTCCGGTCACCTCTTCTCGTTGTGCAGCGTTTTCTGCCACACTTTTTCCTTCCCACAGACTTCCCACTGAGGTGCCTTGATACAGCACTCTGGGAACAGCCTATTCGTTCAGAAATTTCTTTCTGTGTCTTACCCTCTTGCTTGAGGGTGTCAATGATGGCCTTCTGGACAGCAGTCAGGTCGGCAGTCTTACCCATGATTGCGGTTTTGAGTAATGAACCAGGCTGGGAGTTTTTAAAAGCCTCAGGAATCTTTTGCAGGTGTTTAGAGTTAATTAGTTGATTCAGATGATTAGGTTAATAGCTCGTTTAGAGAACCTTTTCATGATATGCTAATTTTTTGAGATAGGATTTTTGGGTTTTCATGAGCTGTATGCCAAAATCATCAATATTAAAACAAGAAAAGGCTTGAACTACTTCAGTTGTGTGTAATGAATCTAAAATATATGAAAGTCTAATGTTTATCAGTACATTACAGAAAATAATGAACTTTATCACAATATGCTAATTTTTTGAGAAGGACCTGTACATGTATAGAGCCATGACAGGTACTCTTTATACTCCTATATACATGTATAGAGCCATGACAGGTCCACTTTAGTTATCATGATATAAAATAATGAATATGGGGGCATTTTGGTGGGCGTGATTCTTTATTTTTTTTTGGGGGGGGGGCAGCATTTCATTCTTGGTACCAGGCAGCACAATGTGTTGGGCCGGCACTGATTGTGTATCAATCTGAGCCGCCCGACCTGGCCCCGAGCTGGGGGTGTCCGCCGCCGTAGCCCGAGGTGAGCTCTTGCAATGGGGGGGAGGGGGTGTCATAGTGCCCGCCACCCAGTCACACCTGAGCTGACCAGAGCCGCTGTGGTAAGAAGGAGGAGTGCTAAGAGGGGGGTGGTTGTTTTTACTGTTGGACACAGCTATATCATATATTTTATATATATATAAAATATAGCTGTGTCCAGCAGCAGCCACTCCCCCCCCCACCCCACTGGTTATCAGCTATATTATATACAGGTATAGTGGCTAAGCTGCCCACCCTGGGATGGTCTGATAACCGGGGGGGGGGGAGGCTGGGAGTGCTGCTGGACACAGCTATATTTTATATATATATATATATATGTGTATATAGCTGTGTCCAGCAGCACTCCCAGCCTCCCCCCCCCCCCCCCCCGGTTATCAGACCATCCCAGGGTGGGCAGCTTAGCCACTATACCTGTATATAATATAGCTGATAACCAGTGGGGGGGGGGGGGGTGCTGCTGGACACAGCTATATATATATATATATATATATATATATATATATGTGTGCATATCTATAATATAGCTGTGTCCAGCAGCAAAAACACCCCCCCCCCCCATCATGCTGATTGGTTATTGGCAGTTACGTATTACGTCTATTTAAAGTAACGTATTTGTATAGAAGGTAGGGCCCAAAAGTGACTCAAGCCCAGGGGCCCCCACCACCCTAAGTCCTTCCCAGCTTACAGCCCCTACCACCCCTACGACCGCCCCCCCCCCCCCCAAAGAAAAAAATGAAAGCCTTATTTTATACCTGAAAATAATTGTTATGTAATACTTATTACATTTTTTTTTTTTTTTTAAATTTATAAATTTTTATTTAAACATATAAACATATCACAAAACTGGCCTCACATAACCAAATAGATGTTCCAAATAAGCCAGGGGGAGGGTGACAAAGCATATATATATCAATGCCAGGGGAGTTATTAAATCCCCTCCATTTAGCCTTCTTAATTTTAAAGCCTAGAAACAAAAATAAAAAGAAAGAAAAGGAGCAATGCTCCTCTCGGCCCTAAATTAATAATCAAGCATCTCCTCTCCCTGCCCCCCTCTCTTCAATCTTATCTATCACCAGATTCATCTCCATCTCTTAGTTATATTTATAGTCTATTAATTCAGCGAGACAAAACTAACAACAATTGAACAAAACCCCAAAAAAAAAAAAAAAAAAAGGACCTATTATGGGGAAACTTCCCCTTAGGAGACCCCCTGGTGCTTCCCCCAATGCCATCGGATCAACTAAACAAGAACTTCCATGCTTCCCCCCTGATTATCCTAATTTTTATCAAGGAGGGTTCTTCCCTCTTCTGAAGCTAGGAAAGCATTCCAAGAAGACCAAGTCCTGGAATAGCATTCCTGCTGGTGACGTGCGGTAAGCACTAGGTCCCTCTAATTGGCTTATTTCTTTAACTTTACGTATCCACATTCCTATCGTCGGCGGTATTAATGATTTCCATTTCAAGGGTATGCACGCTTTAGCGGCATCTAACAAGTGGCCTATGCTAGATTCTCTGTATTCCTTCCCTGTTATCTGGTTCGCATGTAATAAGAAGAACGCTGGGTCCTCCGGTATGCTTTGGTCTGAACAGATTTGAAGAATTCGTCTAACCTCCTTCCAGAATTCTCTCAGTTTGGGACAGCTCCAGAAAATATGTAGCATAGTACCTTTGTCCACCTGGCATCTCCAGCACAAGTCTGAAGTGTCAGGATAGATTTTTTTTAAACTCACTGGTGTTCTATACCACCTGGTAAGGATCTTAAAATTCGTTTGTTGTACTTTAACACATATAGAGGATTCATGTGTAAACCTAAAAATATGCTGTAGCTGTTCCAAACTGAAGGACTCTCCCAATTCCCTTTCCCAGTCCCGAACACATTTCAGAGACTGGGTTTCGGGCAATATCGTCAGTATTTCATAGGTAGTCGATAGGGTATGTGACATTTTCCCTTCCTCTACACATAGTTTCTCAAATCTGTTAAATGATCTATCAAATAGTCCCGGAGGTGGGAGAGTGCTAAGGAAATGGGTGATCTGTACAGCATTCCAGAACTTTATTCTAAAGTCCCCTCTTTGTTCAATTAATTCTCCAATTGTCAACCAAACTCCTCCCTTTATAAAATTAAATGCTTGTATACTTCCCTTATTCACCATGTGTCTAAATGCCACATCCTCATAGCCTGGTGTGAACAAAGGATTCCCCAATATTGGATATAGGGGGGACGTGGTAGGAGTTATGCCAGCCATAGGGAGAATTTTAGAACAAAGTTTCGCTGTATTTCCTATTAAGGGGTGTTTAGTCACCTCTCTAGGTACAAAGGGAAAGCACCATGGAATTCTACCTAGCGGTACTGATATTTGACTCTGCTCAATCTGGACCCACAACTTAAAATCTCTATGTCTGTTCCAATCAATGACTCTACTCAAGTGTATTGCTTGATAGTATCTCTTTAACTCTGGTACCGCCAATCCCCCATTTCTTTTAGGAAGCATTAGTTGCTTCCTTTGCACCCGGGGATGTTTGCTTGCCCAAATAAAGTCGAAAATGAATCTCTGTCTCTGTTTAAAATAAATGGGCGGGATATACACCGGTAGGGCTTGTAATAGATATAAAAATTTGGGGAGAATGCTCATCTTGATGATGTTACAACGTCCTAACCATGTGTATAGGCCAGCATTCCACTTATTTAGTAGTGTCTTAATTTTTTGCAACAGTGGGGGAAAGTTTAGCTCAAAAATCTTAGCTATATTCAACGGGATAAGAGTGCCCAAATATGTTAGTGCTTTATTAGTCCACTTAAACTTAAAATTTTGCTCCAATTGCGCAGCCAACGTTTGTGGTAAATTAAGTCCCATTGCCTCTGATTTATCGAAGTTAATACGAAGGTTGGACAGGCCACCAAATTTCTCAAATTCCCTCATTAAATTAGGGATCGTAATCAAAGGGTTCATCAACGAAAATAATATATCATCGGCATAAGCCGAGATTTTACTTTCCAAATTACCTGTATGCACTCCGGCAACGTCCTGATTTGAACGTATTGTACACAGAAGCGGTTCCAATGACAGGGCAAATAGGAGTGGCGAACATTTTTTTTTTTTTAAAGAAATTACAAATTTCTCTTCATGTGAATGTAAGTCTTTGTACACGACCCAGAACTAGCCCCTCTGTTCTTGATCATCAATGACAGGATGGATCCAGTATCTTCATGACCTCCTCCTCTTTCCATTGCATTAGGAAATATGACGTTACTGCGGCTGCCGCCATGCAAACACTTTCACCTGTCATTGTTTGGAGAGCAGAAAGCACCACAGAACACAGAAAAAAACAAAGAGATTAAAATAACTAATGAAGCAAAAACTCACAGCAACAAATGATGCCAAAGGTGATATTTTTCTCTATTGGCTAATACAAAAATGCCAGAGCTCGAAAACGCTGTACAAAAACGCACATACCAATCTGTGACAAAACGGGTGAAAAAGCGACCCTCCGGTGTGAATGCAGTCTTAGAAGAGTGTTCAAATGAGTACATCACTATCTTCACGATTAAGCCCTGGGGGTGGGGCGAAACCTGTTGGAGATGTGGTCTAGATGAATTTATCTTTTACATACTAAACCACTCAGACCGGGCAAGGTGTGCCGTGGCCTGGCTCTCTCTTCCTATTTCTGCAGCGTGCTTTGGTTCTGGACAGACCTCTCCTCAGCCTGCCACCCTCACTAGTCAGCAGCATCCAATTCATCGGACCTTGATAGCCTGAGCAGGGACCCTTAAGCAACTATCTTTCATTAGTTTGAGTGGTTGGGGTCTTCAAAATAATTCCTTGGTTTACTTTAAAAAACAGAGCCTAAGGGGCATAGGAATATATCACTACGCTTTTAGGAAATTATTGACATCAAGTAGTTTTTTTGATCTTGCATCTTATTGGCCAAAACTTGTATGATACACACATCCTTAATTGAGTGTGACAAACTAATGAATGTTCAGTTGGCCTAGTAATAATCCCACCACCCCACGACCCCATGTTCAGTTTTTTCAGCTATATATTTGTGTGTTTTCCCAGAGTTGATTTTTCCGAGGGTAGAGTGGACCTTCCATCCCAACAATGGCTGATCAATGTAGGACAGTGTTTAAAGCTAGCGGCTGCCTTTTTAGCAGATTAATGTCTTAGTTACATCTACAGCTTCATCAGACAAGTACATTCCAGTACAGCATAGTAGCAAGATTATGTTTCAGCTCTATTAGGTATGGTACATGGTTACACAGTAATTATATAGCAGTAGCTACAGGACAATATGTAGTAGGATTTGCTAATCAGTAGCACATTTGTCTTCCAAGTATATCGGATATGATATTGTTGGCTCAGTCATTTTCAGCCTGTTGACTATTGTTGTATGTGAACCTTAGCTTGTCAAATGTCAGTTTATATAAAATTTCAATACCCCCTAGTGCACTGTACAGTGTGTAGAAATTAGTTCAAAATGGAAAGTATGAAGTGACAGAAATGGAAGTATGCCTAGGTGAATTTTTTATCTTTGGATGAGGTGGGGAAGAATTAGAACTCCTGGTAGATTTTTACTGCAATCTTGAGCTTTTCCCTCATGTTCCTGGTGACAACAGTTTAACCAAACAGGAAGTGAAGGAAGATCTCCAACAGCAACACCAACAGAAAAAATCTTACGAATGGGCTCAAATCGCACCAAAGAAATGCAGGCACCTTTTTTGGAGCTACACCGCAACCGCATCTCATGGTTGTTTTGCGATCCTTCTGGGGTTAACTTTGAACTTCTGCAGCAGATCACAAACATTGCAGACGCGATTGTAGTGCAGGGATCGCTGCGTTTCTTGTACCGCATAAGTGTGTAAGTAAAAAAAAATGATGCATATACCCTGTTTAACTGTCTACCAACCCATCCCTAAACACTTACCTGAGTTCTGTGAAAGAAGGTAGTAGGGACTTCCAGAGGACACACCAACCACATAAAACTTACCTGAGTTCTCTCACCAATCTAGCGCTGTGCCAGCTGCAGCACCACTCCTCTCTCTTTTTGGATTCACAGGAGACTCTAATACCCCGTACACACGATCTGAAATTCCGACAAGAAAAGTCCGATGTGAGCTTTTGGTCGGAAATTCCGACCGTGTGTATGGTCCATTGGACTTTTGCTGTCGGAATTTCCGCCAACAAAAGATCGAGAGCAATTTCTAAATTTTTCGGACAGAAAAAATTCCAATCGGAAATTCCGATCGTCTGTAGCAATTCTGACACGCAAAATTCTGACGCATACTCGGAAACAATTCAACGCATGCTCGAAAGCATTGAACTTAATTTTCTCGGCTCATCGTAGTGTTGTACATCACTGCGTTCTGGGCCAGCGTTGCCGAAGCGCCCGCAAAGCGCTTTGGCAGCGGTGCTTTTAACCCTTTTCCGCCCACTAGCAGGGGTCAAAAGCGCCCTGCTAGTGGCCAAAAAGCGCTGCTAAAACAACGGTAAAGTGCCGCCTAAAATAGCGGCGCTTTACCGCCGACGCCCCCTGCCCCAGTATGAAAGTGCCCTAAGAGCAATGGGAGCTATAGGCTCCTGCTACTGTCAGTCAGACTTCTAAGAGGAGGAAGCAGTGGGCATGTTTTGCTGGTGCTGTGTGTCTATGGAGCCACACAGCCCTGCCTGGGAGTGCGCCCACACTGGTGCCTCCCTAGCAGCCGGCTTGCTAATGGAGCACACGAAGGAAGAAAGAGTAAACAGCGCTTGGAGGGGATTGCCAAAGAGGAGATAAGCGACCGCTCTTTGCAATATTGTTGCACAGAGCAGGAAAGTATAATCTTTTTTAAGATAGAATAATAACCTTTGGTATCACTTTAATGTCTATAGGCACCCTACGCTGATCTCACATTGTTCCAGTCATTCTCTCCAGTCTGTAATTCCGCTTCCACCTGTGAATACAATCCACAACTCAGTTGAATCGACCCAGGATGAATATGCAGGACATGGCGAGCATTGTTATGTATATAGTTCAGTCAATCAGTCCTTGTAATCTCTTCCGATCTGCTTCTTCCTTGTAAAGCCTCCTGCAGCTATTGTAACAAAACCCCAGGACAGATTTTGATCCTCATTACCCAGCAACAATAACCTAGGTGATGTTTTCTTTACCTTCGTCACAAAGCTACTACTAATATTGACACTTCGGCCTCTCTACTACCTGGATTCTAATTTCACAGCTTTGCATTCATCAGCAGCGCATCTAGAGTAGCAATTTATTGTAAAGCAGGCCAATCTCAGCCCACATTGAGGATGAACATTGTCACCAGTGCAACTGCTGTTGTTATGTAATGTCAAGTCCTGCGAGAGATCCAATGGTGGCAACACTGTGCATTTACTGTATAGACAGTACTTAGAGCCCATTCACACAGGGGCACCTTTGGATCCGACTTCAAGACGCCCCTAGTCGCCTCAAGTCACGCTGCATGAGAAAATCAATGTAAGTGAATGGAGCCATCTTAATGTACACGACTGCAGTCGCTCCGACTTCAAAAAAGGTTCCTGTACTACTTCAATCCGACTTTTGGCGACTGCTAGGCGACCTGTACCCATTGATTTCAATGGAAGTCGCCTCAGAAGTCGGATCCCCTGTCCTAACAGAAGCAACTTTCCAGGAAGAGAACATACATTTCTCAGGCAAACCTCTCCCTCCCCCCTCCCTCCCACAGAGCTGATTCTTGTTTGATTGGCCACTGGAATGTCTCCTGTCCTGGAGGCAACTTGAAGTTGCCTTGTAAGTAGCTTCATGTCGCGCTGTGATTCATACTCAAGTCGTGTCCAAGTTGCCTCCCAAAGTCGCGCTGGAAGTCGTGTTGCCCCTGTGTGAATGGGGTCTAATTAGATTATTTACATTGAATAAAAATTATTATTGAACCAAACATTATAGTAGTGCTTTGCAAGTTGTGGTCACATGTTACAACATAGCTGTGTTTGTGCTGTAAATAAACAGATGCCCCTGGCTCTGGGTTGCTGCCAGAATTACTCCTAAAATGGATTTGCATCAAAGTTATTATTTACACCTGAGCGATTTGTTGCGTGTTTCGTATTATATTGAACAGTGCCCTTTTACACCTGAGCGTTGTGCTGCGGCTTATTGCGTGAAAAAGCACATGAGGGATTTTTAAGGCAGAATCTCACATTTTTGGCCCCATAGACTTCAATGGGAGTTCCTAAAAATGCATGGCATATGTGTTTTCACACATTTGTTGCACCTAACAACTAGTCCTCGCCTGCTAGCAACCTCAAGCCTGTGAACAAAAATGGAAGATTCAGGAATGGATGAATCTTGGATGTACAGACTTATATCTGCCTTTTGAGGGCACACAGGGGCTTCTATGACCCCAATGATGTTAAGTACAAGAGTTATGGTAAGAGGGTACTGTAAGAAATTGGCATAGTATACATGGCTCAAGGGCCATAGGACTAGACACCACAACACTGCACAGAAAAAGCAGGAAGCAGATACAAGAATGACAAAGACATATGGGGGTTGATTTAATAAAACTTGGGAAAGCAAAATATGTTGCAGCTCTACATACATGTGGGACTTTAGCATTTACACCTAAGCTGGCTTTAATCACCTATTAATGTGCAAGCAAATTAAATTTTCATTGCACGTAATTGGGTATATTTTGCAAATTCAATTTTGACCTAGCATCACCTTATTCACTGAACTGAGTTAAAATTCCCTTTGCAAAGTGAACATGCTCTAGTTCTTTGAGAAGTCAACCCTACTGATTTTAACCCTTTATGGCCTATGGAAAATATAGGGAACTGAAGACGGTGTTCAAATCGTATCGCCACGGTCAGTAGAGCGAGAGCAATAATTCTAGCCCTAGAACTCCTCTGTAACTCAAAACATGCAACCTGTAGAATTTTTTAAACGTCGCCTATGGAGATTTTTAAGCGTAAATGTTTGTCGTCATTCCACAAGCAGGCGCAACTTTGAAGCATGACATGTTGGGTATCAATTTACTCTGCGTAACATCATCTTTCACAATATAAAAAAAATTGGGCTAACTTTACTGTTGTCTTATTTTTTAATTAAAAAGAGAATTTTTTACCAAAAAAGTGCGCTTGTAAGACCGCTGCGCAAATACGGTGTGACAAAAATTATTGCAACGACCGCCATTTTATTCTCTAGGGTGTTAGAAAAAAATATATATAATGTTTGGGGGTAATTTTCTAGCAAAAAAAAAATGTTTTTAACTTGTAAACACCAAAATTTAGAAAGAGGCTCGGTCCTATAGTGGTTAAAGTGGTTGTAAACCCACTTATGCAACTTGCACCTACAGGTAAGCCTAGATTAAGGCTTACCTGTAGGTGCAAGAAATATCTCCTAAACCTACACGGTTTAGGAGATATTTGCAAAAAATGACATGCATCGGTGTCTACAGCGCATGCGCGCCGTAGACAATGGCGCATTCACAGGGTTAATCCCATTCACAAATCCGACTTAGCCGTATTCGACGGCTCCCGCGCGCATGCGCGGGGTGACGTCTTCGCCGCTCCGGCCAATCACAGCGCTGGATCGGCGCTGTGATTGGCTGGAGCGGCGATAGCCGGAAGTAACCTTCCGGCTATCACCGCAGCAATGGCTGCCGCTGGGGAGAGAGACGAGGACGGCTTCGGGGGCCCCGATCTAAGGTAAGTGATGCATAATGAGCTAGTATGCTAGTCATAGTAGCTTATTATGCCTTTGTCTTGCAGGTGGGTTTTAAAAAAAAAATTTTTTCCAGGGTTTACAACCACTTTAAGGTGTCTGCTTTCAGAAAATATATAATGTTTGGGGGTTTTATGTAATCTTCAGACCTAAAATGATTTTTTAAACGTGTACATAAAAATTCTAAAATGGCACTGGCAGTGAAAGGGTTAAGGCAAGGAAAAGGAATCCGCCGCTCCAGGTGTGTACAATAACTCAATTGGAACCAAGTAGGATTGCTAGCCCAAACGTCACGTAGACGCGTTTCCTAGACCTTTACGGTAATAGCAAGTCATATAAAAAATTAGAACTACCAACATTTTTTTAATTCTTTAGTGTGTCTGCTTTCAGAAAATATATAATGTTTGGGGGTTTCATGTAATCTTCAGGCCTAAAATTATTTTTTAAATGTGTACATAAAAATAAAAAAATGGCACTGGCAGTGAAAAGGTTAAGGCTCAGTGCTGTTGTGTTGCAGCGCAGGGTTCTGAGTTTGAATCTCATCAGGTACAATCTCGACATTTGTGTCTGGAATGCAGTTTGTGTTTGAAATTGCATGGGTTTCTTCCTAAAAAACAAAACTCAAGTACATTTTATACTTTTGAAAATTTTAATAAAAAAGAATTAAAAAAAAAAAAAAACTCCAGTCGATTAATTGACAGCGGACTAAACTGTATGTGTATACTTTTATGAATGTGATAGAGAACTGTGTGTGTGTTAATGCTACATAAATATGATGAATTACGGTAATTAATTAGATTCATGATGTTTATTCAATATGGGGTACCAGGGGTATCACTTCTGCACTGTTCAGCACACTCAATAGATAGGTTTCCTGTATTTACAGATTTGTAGTTTTGTGTTTCAACATGCTGAGAAGTTCACTAACTAATCTCTTTTGCAGACAAATAAACGAGGCACAAGACTGGCTGGTGCACCAGAAAAGCAAGTTGTCATCTCAAGATACAATCCAGAGACCTGCCTGGGAACCTGCTGCTAGGTATGTCATATTATCCTTCCCTGCAGCTATTTTGTACACTGGTAAATTGCTGCAATTGTAAGCTTAAGTGAAATTAAGTTGTTTTCTTTTGATCAACAGGATATATATGAACAGAGGGGGAATTAAAAGAGATGTCTAGCCTGAGTGTTTTAGGCTGGGCTTCTCCTCTGGGTCACAGGAGTGCAATTAGTTTTGCACTCCTGTGACCTGTTTTCAGTGGAGAGCGGTCTGAAGTCCGCTCTCCGCTATCATCACTGCCATCAGTCGAGGCAGCGCGTCATCCTGACTTCCCAAGTCTGGATCCGCCAGCTGCCTTGATTGATGGCAGTCTAAGCGAGCCGCTGAGATGGCCGCTCCCCGCCCCTCCACAGCTCAGCGCTCCAATGAGCATGGAGAAGCAGAGAGGAGAGACGCTGACTGACAGGCAGCATCTCTTCTCTCGGGGATCTGTGAAAACCGAGCCATTGGCGATGTTTGGTGGCTCGGTTCTCAGTGCAGAGACGGCGGGGGACAGCAGCAGCATCAGTCTGATGCTCCATTTACATAGGTACGTATGAATCAAAAATAAAAAAGAAAGCCATACTTCTCTTTTAAAGTTTACCATACACCACTTGATTTTCTCTCATTCATCCTGCGTTCTGAACAAGAGAAAATCAATTGATTCCCCATCCACACTAAATAGGGTCAATGGCGGAATATCCACTGCCGGCTATTGTATTCAGCAACTGCAGCAAATGTGACCGCCTGAATGCACTGCCAAACAGTGACTGCATTTGATAGGAAGCAATTACTGCTTGGCTGGTATTTTTCCACCTGGCTCAGTCAGTTTTTAACAACTTAACCGTGCACAGAAACTGTTGTGCAAACAGCGCCTACCAATCCCACAAAGTGGATATAACAAAATGTGGATAATGTGTGTATACAGGTGATACTCGAAAAATTAGAATATCGTGCAAAAGTTCATTTAATTCACTAATGCAACTTAAAAGGTGAAACTAATAAATGAGATAGACTCATTACATGCAAAGCAAGATAGTTCAAGCCGTGATTTGTCATAATTGTGATGATTATGGCTTACAGCTCATGAAAACCCCAAATCCGAAATCTCAGAAAATTAGAATATTGTGAAAAGGTGCAATATTCTAGGCTCAAAGTGTCCCACTCTAATCAGCTAATTAAGCCATAACACCTGCAAAGGGTTCCTGAGCCTTTAAATGCGCTCTCAGTCTGGTTCAGTAGGAATCACAATCATGAGAAAGACTGCTGACCTTACAGGTGTGCAGAAAACCATCATTGATACCCTCAATAAGGAGGGAAAGCCTCAAAAGGTAATTGCAAAAGAAGTTGGATGTTCCCAAAGTGCTGTATCAAAGCACATTAATAGAAAGTTATGGTATGTGGAAGGGAAAAGTGTGGAATAAAAAGGTGCACAAGCAGCAGGGATGGCTGCAGCCTGGAGAGGATTGTCAGGAAAAGACCATTCAAAAGTGTTGGGGACTTTCACAAGGAGTGGACTGAGGCTGGAGTCAGTGCATCAAGAGCCACCACACACAGGCAGATCCTGGACATGGGCTTTAAATGTCATATTCCTCTTGTCAAGCCACTCCTGAACAACAAACAACGTCAGAAGCGTCTTACCTGGGCTACAGAAAAACAGACCTGGCCTGTTGCTCAGTGGTCCAAAGTCCTCTTCTCTGATGAGAGCAGATTTTGCATCTCATTTGGAAACCAAGGACCCAGAGTATGGAGGAAGAATGAAGAGGCACACGCTGCAAGATGCTTGAAGTCCAGTGTGAAGTTTCCACAGTCTGTGTTGATTTGGGGAGCCATGTCATCTGCTGGTGTTGGTTCACTGTGCTTCATTAAGTCCAGGGTCAACGCAGCCGTCTACCAGGAGATTTTGGAGCACTTCATGCTTCCTTCCCCGGACGAGCTCTATGAGGATGCTGACTTCATTTTCCAGCAGGACTTGGCACCTGCCCACACTGCCAAAAGCACCAAAACCTGGTTCAATGACCGTGGGATTACTGTGCTTGATTGGCCAGCAAACTTGCCTGACCTAAACCCCTCAGAGAATCTATGGGGCATTGCTAAGAGAAAGATAAGAGACATGAGACCGAACAATGCAGAAGAGCTGAAGGCCGCTATTGAAGCATCCTGGTCTTCCATAACACCTCAGCAGTGCCACAGGCTGATAGCTTCCATGCCACGCCGCATTGAGACAGTAATTGCTGCAAAAGGGGCCCAAACCAAGTACTGGGTACATATGCATGCTTATACTTTTCAGAGGTCCGATATTGTTGTAGCGCCCTCCTCACTCCCCTCTTCTTCTTCAGCTCGTCTGTCTCTTGTCTAGGGGTACCTTTCAGAGGGGAAGGGCGCGGGGACACTACGCCTGGCCTTCACCACAGGTGTCAGTGTGATATAAGCAAAGTTCTTTTACCTTCAGGTCAGTGCTGTGCACCTGAAGCCCCCACCAAGAGTTACCTTGAACAATGTCTGTCAGGAAATGAGCCCCACACCATTAAAGTTCAACACTCCTTTATTCCTCTCGAATGAACACAATCAGTTGAACTCCCTTGTAGAAACAGAACAGAAAAGGAGGTGTGGATGCGAGTAGGCCCAGACACAATGCGTTCTCCACTTTCCTCCCTGAAAGTGAGTTGCGGTCTCCGAGCGGGGGGGATTTCCTTCCAGGCGGTCTCCGATGAGAGGCTCACCCGTCACTGGCAATATGCTGCACCAGGTCTTCGATCTTCGAGTGAGGAGCTCCCCCTGGTCCATTACGCCTTCCGGGTTCGGGTACCCACTCCCGGGGTTCCCTAGGATCTCCTTCCCTTGCGGAACTCAGTGTTGGGCACTGAGCTCCAGACCTCCATCCGAGTACCTCACCCCAGGCTAAAGGTGCCTGGGATGGAACACGACCTCCGGCTGTCCTCTAGGCCTAGGCCCGCCTAGAGAACCGACACGAACCTCCGCCCACAGGCTGAAGGTGCCTGGGACTCGACCCCGTGACAAAGATGGCCGGCCCCTTTATACCCTCTCCCAGCAAGCACGGCAGGTTCCCCGCCCCACCATACCGCTGTCGAGAAAGGACAAAAAGGAGGTACGGCACACAGCAATGATTCAACCCCAGCCCAGGGCAACAGCGCCACCTGCTGGGCTGCAGGGAATTACACATCACTAATGTCTCTGCCAAGTTCAAATTACACCCGGGAAAGTACATACCCGCTACATTGTTATATGTACAATCCTTGTTTTATTGATTGCATGTAATCTCATATATTAGTTTCACCTTTTATGTTGCATTAGTGAAATAAATGAACTTTTGTACGATATTTAAATTTTTCGAATACTGCCAGTACCCGGATACAGATAAATACAACCAATGTGAAAATGTCTATAACGTGGCAAACATAACTGAAGCAAAATTAGTCCAATGTAACTGATAGTAAAGAAACAAAATACCAAGCAGTTCCTTGAATGATCCAGATGAAAACCTCCTATATGGATCGTTCAAACAAATAAAGTGTGGATGTTCACTCACCAGATGATGTGGATCCTCCTACCTTATGGCAGGAAGGATCATGGGGGCTTATGGGGTCTTCCCAACCTCCCTGGGTCTTTAAAAAAATCCTCCAATGTCCTCCTCGTCAGGATTGAACGTGGCTCCATTCTGTATGTTTTACTGATGACCGGCGGGTGCCGGTGTTCTATCGAATAGTGCCCTCCGTCGAAAAGTGCACATGTATGCACATTACAGAAGGGCGCTCCAGCTGAATTGCAGATCAGCTGGCGTGACGTCACCATAGCGCATACACACATCGTAGGAGGCATTTTTCGGCAGGAGATACCATTTGACGGGCACAATTGAAAGCTATGCAAACAGTGGAGGGAGACCGTAGTTGTCAGATTGTATTTTGCTGTTGCGGGGCGGGTTGTGGGTGTGTTGAAGCGCATGTTTTGTCTGTGTTGCAACCCGCACTTAGACACAGGCAAAACCTGCCATTCAACACACCAAACATGCCCTGAAACACACACCAAACCCGTCCTTGAGCACACTGTAAACCTGCCCGCAGCAGCGAGGCACAATCTGATATCTACGGTCTCCATCCGCTGTTTGCATAGCTTTCAATTGTGCCCGTCAAATGGTATCTCCCATCGAAAATGCCTCCTACGATATGCGCTATGGTGATGTCACGCCAGCTGATCGGAAAATCAGCTGGAGTGCCCTTCCATACTGCACATGCGCAGGCACTTTGTCGATGGAGTGCACTATTTGATAGGACACCGGCAGACATCCAGTGCACAATACCCGCAGATTGGCTTCTGCTATGATTAATCACAGCAGAAGCAGCGCATGCACACCTCCTGCAGGAGGACGTGCAGAATCACATATATATATATATATATATATATATATATATATATATATATATATATATATATATATATATATATACACACATGATCCTGCACAGGAGGGCGCACTGTAGCAGTAAATCTGCTATAGGGCGGTCTGGAACTGGTTAAATCAACTTTTGTTGAACCGGTGGTGCTTCCAGGCTCGGGCTGTATTGCTTGCAGACTCAAGTTGTATTTGGCCAGCCTTGAAAGGATGCCTGTTACTGATCAGTTGTTTATTGCTGATACTCTGGTTAATAAGGCTAGCCATACACATTTTGCCCAATTCCTTATAAATTGGCTGAAATTAGAGCAATAGGTGACAATGCAAATACCACCTGGCTCGACAAAAGTTGATGTAAAAATCCACCAAACCAAGTGGAAAATTATTGGTCAAACAGTAACTGCATACTATCAGATGCAGTCGCTATTAGGCTCAGTTCACATTGCCGTGACCTGAAAGCCAGGCGACTTCAGTGCGACTTGATGCGACTTTGAAGCAAATTAAGGGAATCCCTGGGTAATCTTCCTGTAATGTCAATAAAGATGACGATCTGACTTGGAGGCGACTGCCATTAAAGTCTATGGGCACAAGTCAGATAGAAGTCACCTTGAAGTAGTACAGAAACCTTTTGTAAAGTTAACCGTGTCAATAGTGTGAACCAAGCCTAATGCCGCGTACACACGGAAAATTTGACCGTGTGTATGCTCCATCGGACATTTGCTGTCGGAATTTCCGACAACAAAGTCTGAGAGCTGGTTCTCAATTTTTCCGACAACAAAAGTTCTTGTCGGAAATTCCAATCGTGTGTAGCCAATTCTGACGCACAAAATTCCACGCATGCTCAGAATCAGGCAGAAGAGCCGCACTGGCCATTGAACTTTATTTCTCTCGGCTCGTCGTACGTGTTGTACGTCACCGCGTTCTTGACGTTCAGAATTTCCGACAACATTTGTGTGACCGTGTGTATGCAAGACAAGTTTGAGCCAACATCCTTGGGAAAAAAATCCACGGTTTTGTTGTCGGAATGTCCGATCGTGTGTACGCGGCATTAGACAGCATTACTGTATTCTGGCAGCCATGCTAATCATGGCTGCTGAAAGAAATACTTGGCAGTGGAGATTCCTCCATCCACACTGTGAATCCATTGACTTTCAAGACACAAAAAATTTTTTTTTTAAAGTCTAGCTGCGTATGGCTAGCTAAGCAAAATATATGTAAATACATTGGAGGCTTCTCAGGCGTATTTATGAACTCTGCAATGTGTACATTCTATTTTCATATTTCTATCGTTAGGTCTTGAGTACACAGGTGTGGCTCTTTTGCGTTTCACATGCTTTTGAAGCACAATCAAATACACGTTAGCAAATTTTTATTTAGTCCTGAGGCCAAGTTTGACCTGCTTTGTGACCCTTTTCTGGACACAGCAGGTCTTATTGTTAGGCATTTGTGTTGAAGGTAAAACCAGCACTCAATACCAGCACCTGTGTAAACATGCCCTAAGGCCTGGTTCACACTGGGGCGACAAACGCTCCGACATTGGGAGCTCATGTCGCATGACGTGTGAAAATCAATGTTTCCCTATGGGAGCCGTCTTAACTGCTCCGACACATGTCGGTCCGACTTTGAGAATGCTCCCTGTACTACTTTGGTCCGACTTTGATCCGACTTCAGCCCATTGACTATCATTGAAGTCGGATCAAAGTCGGACCGCAGTCTTGCATGGTCCGACTTTGGCATGCGACTTGTGCTGTACTGCTCTTGAGGGGGAACTCCAGGCCAAATTTTAAATAAAAAACCGGCGTGGGTTCCCCCTCCAGGAGCATACCAGGCCCTTGGGTCTGGTCTGGATTTGAACGGGCACCCCTACGCTGAAAAAACGGCGTGGGGGTCCCCCCCCCAAAATCCAAACCAGACCCTTATCCGAGCACACAACCTGGCAGGCCGCAGGGGAAGAGGGGGGGACGAGAGAGCGGCCCCCCTCCCTCCTGAACCGTACCAGGCCACATGCCCTCAACATGGGGGGTTTGGTGCTCTGGGGCAGGGGGGCGACCTGCGGCCCCCCCACCCCAGAGCACCCTGCCCCCATGTTGATGAGGACAGGGCCTCTTCCCGACAACCCTGGCCGTTGGTTGTCGGGGTCTGCGGGCGGGGGGCTTATCGGAACCCGGGAGCCCCCTTCAATAAGGGGGCCCCCGGATCCCGGCCCCCCACCCTATGTGAATGAGTATGGGGTACATCGTACCCCTACCCATTCACCTGGTGGGAAAAAATTGCAATAAAAAAACACTACACAGGTTTTTAAAGTAATTTATTACACAGCTCCGGGGGTCTTCTTCCGACTTCCGGGGGTCTTTTCCGACTTCGGGGGTCTCCGGTGTCGTCTCCGCGCTCTCCGGTTCTTTCTTCCGCCGGGCCTCCGCTAACTTCTTTTTAGCTCTTTTGCTAACGGAGGCGCGGTCTTCCCGTCGTCGCCGTCGGCTTCTTCTTCCCTCTTCTCCTTCTCGATGTTGACGCGTCGCTTCCTCCCGCTGTAATACTGGCTCTCCGCTCCGCATTAATATAGGCTTCTCATGACGTCACAGTCACATGTTCCCATGACGTCACAGTCACATGCTCCGGGGCCATGTGCCCCGGAACATGTGACTGTGACGTCATGAGAAGCCTATATTAATGCGGAGCGGAGCGGAGAGCCAGTATTACAGCGGGAGGAAGCGACGCGTCAACATCGAGGAGGAGAAGAGGGAAGAAGAAGCAGATGGCGACGACGGGAAGACCGCGCCTCCGTTAGCAAAAGAGCTAAAAAGAAGTTAGCGGAGGCCCGGCGGAAGAAAGAACCGGAGAGCGTGGAGACGACACCGGAGACCCCCGAAGTCGGAAAAGACCCCCGGAAGTCGGAAGAAGAGCGCCGGAGTCGGAAGAAGACCCCCGGAGCTGTGTAATAAATTACTTTAAAAACCTGTGTAGTGTTTTTTTATTGCAATTTTTTCCACCAGGTGAATGGGTAGGGGTACGATGTACCCCATACTCATTCACATAGGGTGGGGGGGCCGGGATCCGGGGGCCCCCTTATTGAAGGGGGCTCCCGGATTCCGATAAGCCCCCCGCCCGCAGACCCCGACAACCAACGGCCAGGGTTGTCGGGAAGAGGCCCTGTCCTCATCAACATGGGGGCAGGGTGCTCTGGGGTGGGGGGGCCGCAGGTCGCCCCCCTGCCCCAGAGCACCAAACCCCCCATGTTGAGGGCATGCGACCTGGTACGGTTCAGGAGGGAGGGGGGGCCGCCCTCTCGTCCCCCCCTCTTCCCCTGCGGCCTGCCAGGTTGTGTGCTCGGATAAGGGTCTGGTTTGGATTCTGGGGGGAACCCCACGCCGTTTTTCGGCGTTGGGGCGCCCGTTCAAATCCAGACCAGACCCAAGGGCCTGGTATGCCCCTGGAGGGGAACCCACGCCGTTTTTTTTAATTTAAAATTTGGCCTGGAGTTCCCCCTCAAGATTCATACCAAACACAGTGCCTGATATTGGCGGGGATCCAAGTCGGATCCCCGTTCATTGAAAGTCGGACATATGTCGGCCTCATGTCGCAGGGCAAAGTCGGATCCAAAGTAGGACGGATGTCGTGTCGCACTAGTGTGAACCCAGCCTAAGTATACGGAGGTTTGCAGGGT